>OY728160.1:171788654-173038654 GCA_963277665.1 Viscum album
TTTACAAAAGACATAAAATAACTAAAACCAAAAAATTATGAGAAATAGTGTATAAGAAGAAAATAATGATATTATTTTGAAAATGAACCTAAAACATGGAATCATTTTTTATTCTCCATAATGAGATTATAAATACATTTTCTCTAATTGTACTACATTTGATAAAAATAATCACACATATAATAATGTGGTGATCTAAAAATCCTAGTAAGGGAATATATATGGTAAGGAAACATAAAACATCAGTCATATAAATAATATGATATCTCAATTAAGAAGTACCATGAGTGATCACGTTGAAGAAAAACATAAATAAAATGATATAATATGATAATGGAAACATTGGAAATATTGTCATAACATAAAACATGACATCACCATTATTCATGGCTAAATTCCAAGAAAATATCACATGGTCTTCATAGTCCCATAATAGATTATTATTACTCCCCAATCACATAAATATCATTTCCTACGAGTAATGATGCATGGAATGCACTAGATTAATATACTGGTGAAAACATAACAACACATTCATGATTATTTGTTTCACAAAAAATTAATCTATATATTTTCATTAAAGGAAAATTTACCCATAGAATAAAAATTGGTCGAAAAAACATTCCTCACATAAATATCAATACAAATATAATAATGGATACATTTCAAAAATAAATATAAAAAATATATTACCCCATCAATGGATGTTAGAATACTATAAGTATAATTGTGACATTCAGATATATATATATAACTTATAATCATTCAAAAACATTAAATACAGAGGGTTCTGGAGAGTTAAACATATAATGGTCATAACCCAATGAAAATGTTGGTTTAATGTGAACCCTTACCACAAGCTTGATTTAAAATTTGCATTCATTATCATAATGAGTGATATCCTTATTTTAATTGATTATTTTTATTAGTAATTTTTTAAAATTTCACAACTAATTAAACTATAATTGTGGCCATGTTATATTAAATCATGTAAACATTTAGCTTCAGGTAGTATGTTTTGTTGTTGTTTTGGTTATGTATCCAAAATCACATTGGAATGATGTTTTTTTCAAAGTTATTATTATTTCATCATCTATAGAATAATAATAATAAAATAATTATTATTTTTATTAAATAATTATAATATTAAAACTAATCATAAATGATCGTTCTGATAAACTATCAACATTACAATCACTCATATTAGAGGCCAAATATATGCCTGATTAATTTTTCCATATATTCATTTATCAAGATGGACATAATGTTTGTTTTATTTTTTATCAACATATTATTACAAAATAAATATCATATTATTTCATTAAATAGACTTAAATATAATTCCATAAGATTCATTAATAAAAAAATCACATAAATTTTTAAGGAAACTGTCCACCATACACAAGAATGACAATAATTGTCTTTAAAGGATATGATGTAAAAATGATTACATCAGTTTGTGATGTGGTAGTCCATCGTACACATGAATGTTGGTTCCATTTAGAATTTGATTTATAAGAGAACAATCTAGGTTATCCCATTATCATAATAAAATATCATTATATTTGAAATAATTATTTAATTATATCTTTAGGATTTAGTAAGATTTCAAAGAGGGGGAATAATAAATAAAACCAAGATGCTCGATTAAGACTCATACCTCATTTTCAGAAAACATATTTATAATTACATGTACAACCTCAATAAATTTACATTATAATAAAAAAAGGTATCTAGGATGTGGGTAAATATGTTAATAAGGTATTTATATTGGTGTTTTAAAAAAATATTTTTAATCATGTAATTGATAGGATATGTTCTTCCCTTTTAAAAGTGAGTGGGATTAAAAATTTTGTAATTACCCTAAACAATTCAATAAGGGGAATTCACTCTGAAAAATATTTCCAAAAAAATAAAAAAATAATGTAATTTAAGGGTTATACGATCAATAAACCCATGCTATATTTAAAAGGACACATTTTGATTACATTTTTCCTTTTTACCAATAAGGTTTTGTACTTTTAAAAATTTATATTTTCATCACAATAACTTGATTTTTTATTGTTTCTACAATTAATTATGGCCAAAAATTACGTTGACCATATTGGATAATTTTATTTATTTCGATTCCATTTATGTAATCAATATTATTAAGTTTCAAACACAAAATCTAGAGATTTCAATATCATATTAATCCCACAAAATAAGTAAAAACATGTTTTCAAGAAATTTATTTTTCAAGAAATAGGTGATCATATATTAATTAGATGACTAGAACCCATTAGTATATTTAATTAAATCCAAATAATTTTATGTAAAATATACAAATTAAATTACAATATTACATGTATATTGTTAATTTTAATTAATTTAAGTGAATAAAAATTATGTATATGATAATAATTTGATGTAAAATGTGTTTTTGAGTATAAAAATAAACTCATAAAAAATAATTTTTATGATTTAAATGTATTTAATTATATTATTCTAAATATTAGGGTTCATATTTAAATTTTATAAAAAGGAAAATATTATGGAAATTTAATATATGTTAATTTAATGAAAAAATTAAAAGTATTTGAAAAATTCTTAGTTATCACTATTAACAAAAATATGAAACATATTAGAGAAAATCCCAAAATATCATCTGAATTTTATTTTTTTTATTTAATTTCCTTAATAAAATAAAATTTACAAATGTTTTATTAATAAATTATAAAATTTTCTAATAAAAATAATTTTCATAGAAAACTTATTTTTTAAGAATTAAACCTATATGTTAAAAAATTATGTTATTATTTCATATTATTCTATTAATATATATATATATATATATATATTATGGAAATAATACATATATATCATAAGGCAGTGAATCTTATTTATTCTATCAAATTTAAGGGATATGTTGCATCATTAATATTTAAATTACAATTTTTCATTTAGGCTTGTTATTTCATATATTATATGTTATTAGAAGATTTAATTTTAAAAATTCATGGTGATAATATATTTGTGAAATAATTTATTTTGTAGGAATGTATATATATATATATAAGAGAGACAATACCATATAATATACAATCAAATGGTAAAATACGTCCAACTAATATGAAATTTCCTAAAGTGAATGATAATAAATTAATGAACCAAATTAGAGTAATGAAGAAATCTTAATGATATAGTGACATGTGTGTCAAAATAAATTTAAAGAAAATAACATTATTCAAATTATTTTTTACAATTAACTATTTGTAAATAATTTAGAGAAATTTATTGAGATATATAATTATTATAACACCAAATAATGAACATTATGATAATTATGTAACATGTCTCAAAGAATCAGAATTATGACAAAGAAAACCATTATAGATTGAGTAAAATGATAATTAATACCCCTTGATAGAGTGGGCATGTAATTAATTATCAAATACCGTGATTATAATATAATTCATGACATTATTTCTCAAATAATAACTAAATAATCCAGATAAATTAAACTATGTGCATAATACTAAATATGTATCAATGAGAGTAATTTCAGGAAAAACTATCACCTTGTTCCAGATTCATTCTTCCATTGTTCCCCACATCATGAATTAAAAAATAGATTTATTAGATAACATAATATGAAACTAATTCTTCTATATTTTATTTAATAAAAAATATCTTAAAATATCTTATTTATTTATTATATATTTTTATTGTCTGTATCAGTTAATTATGGTTGACTAATGTAATTTTCAGTAATTGCCTATTTAAATTGACCATTACAGAAGGAATAATGAAATAAATTCATTGTTTTTATAATATTAATAGTTTTATTTTTATAAAATCTACATATTAAATTTATTTTTAAATATATCCATAATGTATGGTGATGAAAAATGAAACTAGTTACTTATAGAGGTGGTAGTCTATACAAATGCAACATTGTTGATTCCATGTTTCAATAAATTATAGGGAAATAATGTATATGATAATTTCACTAATAAGAATTATATTTATAGTGTAGGTATCATATTTATTAATCAATCCCATCAAAAATTTGACCATGACTTATGATTATTAAAAATGGATTACATCAGTTTAGGGAGGTGGTGGTTCATCAACTCAATATAATGACCATATTATTAACATAATATATGTATAAGAATAAATAATGGTTTTTTGATTCATATAATAAAATATAATTATTATAATGATACCGATTACTTTATATTTTTATGTCTATAAGAGGTTTATATGTGGAATATTATGATGATAATATTAATTAATGTGTACAAATTACTTTGGAGACTCTATCTACTCATAAAGATCTTGATGGAAATGAAGTCCATAGGTTAAATTATAGAGAACATGGAATTTTTGAAGATATAAACACATCCAATAGATTTTATCTAGGAATAGGATCAAAGAAAATTATAATAGGAAGTGTAGAATTTATGGGGTAAAAGAGATCCCCTTTTCCACGTAATGAAAACATCACTTTTAGGAACAACCTTCAATTTTGATAGTTATCATTAAAATAATCATTGATCAATGAACACAAAAGTAATAAATAATTGGAATTGACATTATATTGGACTGATAAAGCCTCAGAAATATATTTCCACATATTATATAAACATTTTTTAATTTATTTCTTCTTAGGTTTTTACTTTAATTGTTTTTAATATTTTACATAGGTAACAATTTTTTATATATGTATATTATCTTTAAATATATATATAAAGTATCATTTATTAAAAAAATTGATATTTTAGAATCATTATTTAATCTATATGAAATCATATTTAATTACTAAATAATTTAAAATTTTTTTTCATATAAATCAATATATATATATATATAGACAAATGGGGTTTTAATCCTTATATATATTAACTTTTTTAGAATTGAATAAAAATTATTTATATTATAATATATATATATATATTCATATTCATAATTAAAAAATAGAATAATTTCATTAATTAGAAAAATATATCACAATATTTATATAAGTATTCTTATTAAAAATGATTTTTTATCATCATCATGGACATTAATTGAAATATTAATAATCATTCTTATATAAAGAAACATGAAATTAATATTATTAACTTATTGGAACATATTGTTAAAAAATTATATATCTATATTCATATATTTATTTTTACAATTGATGATATTTATTTTTTTAAATAAGCAGATTAAAAAAATTCTAGAAAAAATTATTAAATATGATTTTAAAATGATATACAAGGGTTTCATTGAAAATGAATAATAATTATTATATATTTATTTTATTGATATATATATATATATATATATATTATACCAATTTAATTAAACAACTTGAACCAATTCATTTATTATGATAATTTTATGAAGGTTATCTTTCAATCATTTTTTTACTATTCAACAAAAAACCGTTGATTTGAAAAAATACCAAAAATTGCACTATGGAAAATATTTTTATTCTAATTAAAATATCTGTTTAATCATATAAATTTAATAATCTTGTTTTTATGACATCATTTGTTTCCGAAATGAAAAAAATCTAATGAAAACAAGGTTTTATTATAAAATGAAATTTTCAAGTATTAACTTTTCATATTTTTATTTCATATAATTTACTAACTAGTTAGTGTTAAATCATTTTAATATGAGTAAATAATAATCATATTTAATTATTCAAATTGAAATTCAAACCAAATAAAAGGTATTTTTTAGATAAATAATTATTTAAATAATAAAAAATCATATTTTTCATTTTATGTAAACTAGTTGAATTTATTTAATATGAAAAGTATTATTTATTTTATTTATACAAATATTTCATCTTTATATTACTCTTACTAATTATGACTAAGTCAAGAACTAGGTTTTAAGGTTAAATAAATAATATTTATATTTTTACATATGTTTATCACCCAATTTTGTATTTGTTTGGTGTACATGTGGACAAAGCTATTTTAAAAAATAACATTCATAAAGGTAGCCATATATTTAAATCTAAAGGGTTACGTTGTCCCAATCATAAACAAACAACATCCTCTTAATTTTAATTATAACTCAATGAAAATTTATATGAGGGTATTCTTAAAAGATTATTTAATAAGATTATAGCCTCAAATATGGCATCTAGTATGTTTTCCTAAGTTATATAAAGTTAAAAATATTTATTCCAGTAATTTTATCCACAAAAACATTTAGGAACCCTAGTATGCATACATTGTTATCATATATTTTCCATATAATATCATTCCAAAAAAATTAATCTTTATTTGAATAAACCATATTTGTAACACCCCAGGTAAATAAAGAATATGAAATATTTATATTTATCCATATTTGTGAATAAAATATTAATATTAATTTAAAGGGGATGCTATGCTCGATGGTGTACCCAATACGCAACAACGAGTTTCATTGGAATCTTACGTTGCACTCTAATAATAAAATAATATTATTTTAAATGGTAGTTAACGCCTAGACATTGTAATGGAGGGAATGAACAAAACTAACTACAAAATGATTATATATGTTGGTCAAATATTTTTACTCTTTACAACAAATGTTAGAGGATTAAAAATGCAAATGAATCCAGTTTTTAAGCGTAGAAATTCTAATATTCTTTAAAAGGTTGATTAACCGCCTTTTGATGTAGAACCCCTTTTAAATCCACTTTTTGAAAATTTTATAAGCTTTATTTTTTAAAATAAATATATTATTTATGATTGGGACATTGAAATTTACCTTGGGTTAATTTTTGGTATTCTTCTGACAATGTTCATTTTTCAATAAATAGTGAAAAATACTGCATCTTACATCAAAAATACTTTTTCATATAATTTAATTATATGGTTATATTATCTTTTTAATTTGATCTAAAGTCTAATTAGAATATATTTTTACCATGCAATTCAATGATGGTCATTGGGATTAATTTCACTTTGGAATTAGGCATAAACAAGTGCCAAACTTTTCATAAATATTGTTTCTAAAAAACCCGCTATTTGTTTTGACAATGGGAAGTTTTTTTTAAACATAATTATTTAAATTTATGTGTTTGGAATTTGGTAAAATGAATTACATATTTTAAATCAGAAGTTCCAAATTATGTAATTAAGACTCTTTTATTTTTGGACACTATGAATAGTAACGATGGTAATTATCATTAATTATATTGATTAATGAGTAATTGGGTAGTTAAAGATAATAAAATGATATCATAATAATACAAAAAGACCACAACATGTGTACTAAGGCTACTGTTTGTATCATGGCCGACCATGGGATGCCTTGTGCCAAACATGGAGTCCCCATGGAATCACTTTTGTGAGAAATTGACTTTATATCTTTTTATTTTTAAAAATTGTTAAATGTAACAAAGAATTTATCACCTAAGTAAAATATATGTAATTTTGTCTACATAAATGATATTTTGGACTATAAATATTCATAGGAAATGTAAAAAGATTTCCTACATCATAGTATTTTTTAATATTTTTTAGACATTAAATAAATTAAATTATTTATGACATCATGATGATGCAGCGATGACCTCATTATTTAACGATTTAAATAAAATGGAAAGATAATGTAAAATATAAGACCTAAACATGTCAAAAACCTATTGGATGGGCTGATTTAGAACCCTTATAACCTTAGCATCGAAACACATCGATATGGGACCATTAAAATCCGAAACTCATTTGAAAATAAAGTTACATTTTATACCTTTCCAAGAGTGCCCCTCCTCTTCTCTTATAAAAGGCCCCAACTCTACCTCTTTACCCACACTTACAAAGCCTTTGGATCGGCCAAACCCTTCCCATTTTATCTCTCCTCATCCCTTTCTAACTCCTTTAAGACTCACCTTGGGAAGAATCCTTTCCAAGGAATCCTTTGAGCTCCAATCAAAGGATGTTACCCGATTTAAAGGTAATGTCTTCACTTGTGTCCTTTTGTTTTATTTTGCTTCTGCAACCCCCTAAACTCTTTTTATTCATTTACTTTGTAACAAATCCAGTATCTTCAATATAATAGGATGTTGTTATAAGTAGTATTTGAGATACACTTACACACACATACATCTAATGGTTAAAGAACATACTGTTTCTGTGGATGGCGAATTTCTGCCTCCTGAAACGATGATTGTTCAACATTCTTTTAACACCTTAAAAGGTGGCCATTAAGAAGCCACTATATTTATATATGATATATAATATTTTTATGTTTTCCTTAAGCTTCTGTATTTTTCTTTTGTGGCATACCTTTATGGTTTCAATTATGGGTAAACGCAATATCTTCATTTTAGGAAGTGCGGACTACCGCCCCCTCAAAGTGATTTGATTCGTTAATGCCATATGTGGGACGTATAAAGGATGGAATTAATGGTATTAAATATTTTATCCTACTGGAATTATATTATACATTTATATCATTATTATTTCATTCAATGGAATACAAAAAAAATTAATGAATGTAGCGTTCATGTGTACGTACGGCTTACCATCTCCATGAATGGTACATTTCATTTCTTATCTCAAAATGTTATGTACTATTATAAGTACAAATATATAATGGATATATATGTAATATATTACATCTAAATGATGGATATCATTCTGGAATTATAACATATATATATATATATATATATATATATCATTTTGTTTAAATTCCATTAATATGACAAAAAAATGAAAGTAGCGTTCATGCGTACGTACGACCTACCGTCTCCATGAACGATGCTTTTAATTTTTATCTCCAAATGCTATGGAATAATATAAAATGAATATATACTGGATATATATGATATTTAAAACATCAATACTATTCTAGATATGATGTACATATAACTACATGGAAAATTATTTTTCCAACAAGTTCAATTTTTGACTCAAGTACCAATGATCGTTTAAACGACCGTTATTAACTAAAATAATTACATAGTGTTCATGACATATTAATAAGTGATATAAAAGGAATAATGAACTTGAAAAATGTTCTTAATGAAGTAGAAATTAACTCAAGTTTATTATTCAGGAGATTAAAGAACGATCGAGTCAAGTCAGACCCGAGGTAAGGGATCCTACTCCTCTCTTTCTTTTTAAGTACAATCTTTTATGTTATTCCTTTTAAGCTCATATTTCTTATGATTGGGATGTTATTTTCTATTACTCCTACTGTAATTCTTATTTTCACAAGATGAGAGACCCTATTTCTTCTCATCAATCCATTTGGATGTTTTGAGTGGCGCTGTTATGCTGCCGAATTTTCGTAAGAGATCTAACCTATCTCTTTCTTTTTAAGTACTCTCTTTTATGTCATTTTTTTAAGATCATATTTATTAAGTTTGGGTATGTTCTTATATTTTCCACTATTGGTAAAATTTATGTTAATATGATGAGAGACCCTATTCTCTCTCATCAATCCTTTTTGGATGTTTTAAGTGGCGCCGTAGGCTGCCGAGTTTTCGTAAGGGATTTTTCATCTCACTTTTTATTCCCTTGAGATTAATGCTACATTTGCCACAATTTCCTTTGAGTGGTGTATGTACTGCCCATTATTATACACATTGTGTAGTATAATTTCATTTAGGGGTATTCACAACTTCATTGTATGACCCTTCTTCCATGGGGTGTACGTTTCGAAAGTTACCCAACTCGGTAAGAGGACCTTTCACCCTCCACTTTTTAAAAGACTTCTTTTGTTATGTATTTTAATTCACATACTAATATGTTGGGATATGATCTTTTATTTCCTTATTGATGTAAATTTTATGTCCATGTGATGAGATGCCCTTTTTATCTCTCATCAACTCATTTTCTGAATTTTGAAGTGATGCCTTTAGGGTGTTGAATTTTACCAAGGGAACTTTGTAACCCAATTTCGATTTCTTTGGGTTAAACATGTAGTTATTGAGTATGTCATCCATTGAATATGTGTGAATGACCTTTTATTGTTTTACACTTAAAATCCACTTATATTGGGTGTATTTATATTTTTCACACATAATTTTGATATTCAGTTGTCCTTAATTTAAGGATACCTTCTTTATAAGGGATTTCATCACATTTGACATTTATATTGAGACTTAATTGTTGTTATGCACCAATTCACTCTTATATGGTGTATATACTGTCCTTTGGAATATTATATCATGAATCCATTTATTCTCATGATATTATAATGTTCTGACTAAATGTTATTCCTCAATTATTGTATTCAAGTGTCTCTAATTTTGGTAGAACCCCTTTAACCAAAATATCTATCTAAATGTTTTAATTATTTGTTATTATAAATATCCATGTATTCAAAATTGTTTTAAGTATTAATTTATATGGATATTAATGGTTTAAAATTTTAAAAGCTTCAAGGTGATATGGGACACTTTGATTCAAAAATCTTTTTATTAAATGTTTTAAATGGTTTTGGAAATGGGTTCTTTATGAATGGATTCATTATTTCAATATACTAAAATGATATATTGTGATTGAAATGTGAAAATGTTATGTTTCCTTTATGAATGCTTTATGTGATACATTTATGTTATGGTTCTTGAGCATTGTTATGAAAACGGGTGGTTCCGTGATAAACTAAGAGCGGGTGAGCCCGATATAGCTCTCCAATGCATTGGGTAACGCGAACGAGTGAAACGTTCAGGTTTCTATGAAGAGATTTAGGGAATATACTATGGTGGGTATTCCAAACGTAACCAAGAGGGTTACTCCCTACGTAAGAATGTTATGAATGCCTCAAGTTACCTTTATGTCTTATGATTTCTATGATTTATTCATGATTTTATGAGGTATCTTAAAGTTCCTATGTTTCATGGGTAAAGTATGATTTCATTCTTATGTATATATGAACTCATGTTTCCTTTCCATATTTTTATAACCCTTACAGAGATTTTTATGCTCATCCCATGTTTTGGAAATGTTTTCCACATGTCAAGGGAACGGTACATGATGTGATGATAATGTCAAGGATGTGTCAAGAAAGAATCAATGTTTTATTTTAAATATGTTTCCGCTGATGGGAAGAATGAATACTGTCTTTTATGTAACCATTTTGATTAAATGTGGAATGTAATGCATGTTTCATGATCTAATTCTCTAAAACTCTAAACCTGAAAAGATCCTCAATGTGTAATCTTGTAATAACTGAAGATTAATTAAGGTTTAAGGGTGGGGCCTTATAGTTGGTATCAAAGGTCGGTTTAGATAACTTTAGACGTTAGGGTATTCTTTAAGCATAAGTGACATTACCATAATTCTTAGGATTTTAGAAAGAGTCCTTGTTTTAGATAATGTTAATGAGTAAGTATATCTTAGAGTTTATCTTCCTCATTAGTACATGATGGTTTTGTTGATATACACACACTGACCTTTTTGGTTTTAGTAAATGGCTGGATCTAGCTGGAACTAATGTAATAGTGGATGTGAAGGAAATTGTGACAGTTTTTTGAGCAAGCAACTGAATGATATGGGAGATACAATGAGAACTCTTGTGATTATCCTCAACCAACTATCTGGAGTCATGATTGACCACCTAAACCTTGGTGATTTATCTAAGGCGTCATATATGCGTGAAAAAAATCCCTACGGAAGTAAAGGTAATAATAATAAAGTTAAGTGTCGTCAAAAACCTATGTGTAAAAGATGTGGAAAGAAACACCTTGGAAAATGTTTCAAAGGGACAGAAATATGCTATAGATGTGGTAATGAAGGTCAAAAAGCAAGAACCTTCCATGAAAAAAGGAAGCATCCAGTTGACACGAGGAATGGGAAAGAAGTTCTTTTTGAGGGATCAATTGAATGTTTTAAATGTGGCGTGCATGGTCATTATGCAAACACAAGTCCTATGAAGAAGATTCACGAATGGGATCACCAATATCGTACAAATTTTCGTTTACCAATACCTAATGCCATTCCGATTGAGGATGAAGAAACTGAAAATGACCAATCAAATGTATCGATTATTTCATAACTATTGTTTTCCTATTTTGGAATCTTAGGATATGATTCATGATTTTGTTTTTAGGAATGAAGTATTTCAGAATAAGTTAGAAAGGAATGGTTAATGGATCAAGAATAATGTTGAATGAGTAAGAAGTCAACATATAAGGGCTTCAAGAGTTATGGTGAAATTCTTAAGAGTATTAAGTCTCTTTTGATGATGGGGTTACATTAGAAGACTTTTTATAGTATGTGTATCCCTGATGTTTAATATATGATAATTTTATTCAAGGAATAATTATTTGTTCTTTTTTGGACATAGTTATAAAGAACCATTTGGGTTTATATGATCCTTACTTTTGAGGTAATTATGGGTTACTATAAGTTATGATTGAAGTGAAAGGCATGAGATAAAATTGAGGTTAAATTATGTTATAGTTATTTTTGATGATTTTATCTCTTTTTGGGGAATGATTTGAGAATTATATAGTTTTTGAAAAAGGACAACACGCAGACCGTGTGATAACCCATCGTGTCAGACAAAGCTGCGGGAATCGAACCCACAACCAAAGTGAAACTGGTATTTATCACCTACCACTGGACTACGTGAAGTCCCTGGTTAGTTTGACTGATTATTTTTGGTTAGATGATTTTATGAATTAAGAGTAATTTTATTTTGAGTTATCTATGGAAATTTATTATCCTATAATGGAGAATATGTGATTAGGTTAATTACTCTTCAATACGAGACATTAAGAGCAACTGATGTTGTTTAGAGATAAATGTTACGATTTAACTTGGAAGACTATGTGACTAAAACCTTCAAATTTTTGGGTTTCAATCTTAGTTTGGTTTACTTTGAAGGATTTTATGGAAAAATTATTTATCGAATGGTCCTCATTGATCTTTGGGTTTTGTTGGACAAATTTTGGAGATTAAGAATAGATTTTCTTTTTATAAAGGGTTATCCTTTTCTGGATTATCTGATCATGTACTAACCTTTTGGTTTTGGTTTTGGTTAAGGTCTAAATATATAGGAAGTTTATAGTTCTCTTTTGTGGATTATGTGATTCTCTAGAATTTTATTATAGTACTCTTAATGTGAACAAGTCTTCCTAAATACTCATCTTTTGGGGAAAGTATGAGTTTGTGTAATAAATCTAATAAAAGTTGAAAGTCAACATGATAAGTAATTATCTTTTCTTATGAATAAATTCCTCAATAAAAAGTAACTTAAAACAAATTTTTTTTTCAATTATGTTTTCTTACTGGGGAATCGAATACCATTTAACCCATCACAAGTGTGTGATTTTCTTATGGTTAACTTTCTCTTAAACATGATTTCTATCACTCTCCATCAGAACATGACCCTTTTTTCCTCCATGTCCATATTTTCATACTTGGAATCCTAGTATGGGTTAACTCAGGTGACCTTTGTACTTATCTTTCTTTATTTTAATGTGATTGTTTTACCGACTCTTGTTCCGATGTGGGACTTTCAAGGATGTTTCCAAGCCCAATTTTAAAATTGCGAGGATGCAATTCCCAAAAGGGGGGAAGGATGTAACAACCCTGGTAAATAAATAATATGACATATTTATATTTATCCATGTTTTTGAATAAAATATTAATATTACTTTAAAGGGGAATGCTATGCTCGATGGCGTACCCAATACGCAACAACAAGTTTCTTGGGAATCTTACGTTGCACTCTAATAATAAAATAATATTATTTTAAATGGTAGTTAACGCCTAGCCGTTGTAATGGAGGGAATGAACAGAACTAAATACAAAATGATTATATATGTTGGTCAAATATTTTTACTATTTAAAATAAATGTTAGCGGATTAAAAATGAAAATGAATCCAGTTTTTAAGCGTAAACATTCTAATATTCTTTAAAAGGTCGATTAACTGCCTTTTGATGGAGAACCCCTTTTAAATCCAATTTTAGAAAATTTTATAAGCTCTATTTTTCAAAATAAAAATATTATTTAGGATTGGGACATTGAAATTTACCTTGGGTTAATTTTTGGTATTTTTCTGACAATGTTCATTTTTCAATGAATACTGAAAAATACTGCATTTTACATCAAAAATACTTTTTCATATAATTTAATTATATGGTTATATTATCTTTTTAATTTGTTTTAAAGTTTAATTAGAATATATTTTTACCATGTAATTAAACTATTGTCATTGGGATTAATTTAACTTTGGAATTAGGCATAAACAAGTGCAATACTTTTCATAAATATTGTTTCTAAAAAACCTGCTATTTGTTTTGACAACGGGAAGTTTTTCTTAAACTTAATTATTTCAATTTATGTGTTTGGAATTTGGTAAAATGAATTACATATTTCAAATCAGAAGGTCCAAATTATGTAATTAATACTCTTTTATTTTTTGACATTATGAATAGTAACGATGGTAATTATCATTAATTATCTGGATTAATGAGTAATCATGTAGTTAATGAAATAAAATTATATCATAATAATACAAAAATACCACAAGATTTGTCCTAAGTCTAGTGGTTGTCTCATGGAAGACCATGGGATGCCTTGTGCCAAATTTGGGGGCCCCATGGAATCACTTTTGTGAGAAAGTGACTTTTTATCTTTTTATTTTTAAAGAATGTTAAATGTAACAAAGAATGTATCACCTAAGTAAAATATTGGTAATTTTGTCTACATAAATGATAATTTGGAATATAAATATTAATTGTAAATCTAAAAAGATTTCCTACATCATAGTATTTTTTTTATAATTTTTAGACATTAAATAAATTAAATTATTTATGACATCATGATGATGCAGCGATGACCTCATTATTTAACGATTTAAATAAAATGGAATGATAATATAAAATAGAAGACCTAAACATGTCCAAAACCTATTGGATGGGTGGATTTAGAACAATTATCACCTTATACTCTAAACACATCAATGTTGGACCATTAAGATCCGAAAATCATTAGAAAATAAAGTTACATTTTATACCTTTCCAAGAGTGCCCCTCCTCTCCTCTTATAAAAGGCCCCCACCTCTACCTCTTTACCCACACTTAAAAAGCCTCTGGCTCAGCCAAACACTGGCGATTTAATCTCTCCACATCCCTCTCTAACTCCTTTAAGCCTAAATTTGGGAAGAATCCTTTCCAAGAAAGCCTTTGAGCTCAAATCAAAGGAAGTTACTCGATTTAATGGTAATGTCTTCACTTGTGTCCTTTTGTTTTATTATCCTTCTCCAACCCCCTAAACTCTTTATATTCATCTATTTTGTAACAAATACAGTATCTTAAATATACAAGGATGTTTTTATAAGAACTATTCTATATACACTTACACACACCTACATCTAATGGTTAAAGAACAGACTATTTCCGTGGATGGCGAATTTCTGCCTCCCGAAACGATGATTGTTCAACATTCTATTAACACCTTAAAAGGAGGCCATTAAGATGTCACTATATTTATATATGATATATAATATGTTTATTTTTTCCTTAAACTTATGTATTTTTCATTTATGGCATACCTTTATGGTTTCCATTATGGGTAAACGCGATATCTTCATTTTAGGAAGTGCGGACTACCGCCCCCTCAAAGTGATTTGATTCGTTAATGCCAAATGTGGGATGTATAAAGGGTGGAATTAATGGTATTAAATATTTTATCCTAATGTAATTATATTATAACTTTATATTGTTATTATTTCATTCAATTTAACACAAAAAAAAATTAATGAATGTAGCGTTCATGCGTACGTACGGCTTACCGTCTCCATGAACAGTACATTTCATTTCTAATCTCAAAATGTTATGTACTATTATAAGTACATATATATAATGGATATATATGTAATATATTACATCTAAATGATGGATATAATTCTGTAATTATAATATATATATATATCTACCATTTTGTTTTAATTCCATTAATTTGACAAAAACTGACAGTAGCGTTCACGCGTACGTTCGACCTACCGTCTCCATGAACGGTGCTTTAAATTTTTCTCTCCAAATGCTATGGAATAGTATAAAATAAATATATAATGGATATATATGATATTTAAAACATAAATACTATTATGGATATGATTTACATATAACTACATGGAAAATTATTTTTCCAACCAGTTCAATTTTTGACTTAAGTACCAATGATCGTTTAAACGACCGTTATTAACTAAAATAATTACATAGTGTTCATGACATGGTAATAAGTGATATAAAAGGAATAATTAACTTGAAAAAGGTTCTTAAGGAAGTATAAATTAATTCAAGTTTATTATTCATGAGATTAAATAACGATCGAGTCAAGTCGGACCCGAGGTAAGGGATCCTACTCCTCTCTTTCTTTTTAAGTACACTCTTTTATGTCATTCCTTTTAAGCTCATATTTCTTATTATTGGGATGTTATTTTATATTAATCCTACTGTAATTATTATTTTAATATGATTAGAGACCCTATTTACTCTCATCAATCCATTTTGGAAGCTTTGAGTGGCGCCGTTAGGCTGCCGAATTTTCGTAAGAGATCTAACCTCTCTTTTTCTTTTTAAGTACTATCTTTTATGTCATTTCTTTTAATATCATCTTTTTTATGTTTTGGGATGTTCTTATATTTTCCTCTTTTGGTAAAAATTATGTTAATATTATTTGAGACCCTATTCTCTCTCGTCAATCCATTTTGGATGTTTTAAGTGGCGCTGTTAGGCTGCCGAGTTTTCATAAGGGATTTTTTATCTCACTTATATTCCCGTGAGATTTATGCTACATTTTCCACAATTTCCTTTTAGTGGTGTATGTAATGCCCATTATTATACACATTGTGTAGTATAATTTCATTTATGGGTACTCACAAATTCATTGTATGACCCTTCTTCCATGGGGTGTATATTTCGAAAGTTACCCAACTCGGTAAGGGGACCTTTCACCCTCTACTTTTTAAAAGACTTCTTTTGTTATGACTTTTAATTCACATACTATTATGTTGGGATATGATATTTTATATCCTTATTGATGTAAATTTTTTGTCCAACTGATGATATTCCCTTTTTATCTCTCATCAACTCATTTTCTGAATTTTGAAGTGATGCCTTTAGGCTGTCAAATTTTACCAAGGGAACTTCTTAACCCAATTTCGATTTCTTTGGGTTCAACATGTAGTTATTGAATATGTCATCCATTGAATATGTTTGAATGACCTTTTATTGTTTTAAACATAATATCCACTTATATTGGGTGTATTTATATTTTTCACACATAATTTTGATATTGATTTATCCTTAATTTAAGGATACCTTCTTTATAAGGGATTTCATCACATTTGAAATTTCTATTGAGACTTAATTGTTGTTATGAAAAAATTCACACTTATAAGGTGTATATACTGTCCTTTGGAATATTATATCATGAATCCATTTATTCTCATGATATTATATTGTTCTGAATAAATGTTATTCCTCAATTATTGTATTCATGTGTCTCTAATTTTGGTAGAACCCCTTTAACCAAAATATCACTCTAAATGTTTTAATTATTTGTTCTTATTAATATCCATGTTTTCAAAATGGTTTTAAGGATTTATTTATATGGATATTAATGGTTTAAAATTTTTAAATCTTCAAGGTGGAATGGGACACTTTGATTCAAAAATCTCTTTATTAAATGTTTTAAATGGTTTTGGAAATGGTTTCCTTTTGAATGGATTCATTATTTCAATATACTAAATTGTTATATTGTGATTGAAATGTGGAAATGTTATGTTTCCTTTATGAATGTTTTATGTGATACGTTTATGTTATGGTTCTTGGGCATTGTTATGAAAATGGGTGGTTTCGTGATAAACTAAGGGAGGGTGAGCCCGATATAGCTCTTCAATGCATTAGGTAACACGAAGGAGTGAAACGTTAACGTTTCTCCAAAATGATTTTGGGAATATACTGTGGTGGGTATTCCAAATGTAACGAAGAGGGTTACTCCCTACGTAAGAAAGTTATGAATGCCTCAAGTTACCTTTATGTCTTATGATTTCTATGATTTATTCATGATTTTATGAGGTATGATAAAGTTCCTATGTTTTATGGGTAAAGAATGATTTCATTATTATGTATATATGAACTCATGTTTCCTTTCCATATTTTTATAACCCTTACTGAGCTTTTTATGCTCATCCCAAGTTTTTGAAATGTTTTTCAAAGGTCAAGGGAAAGGTACATGATGTGATGATAGTGTCAAGGATGTGTCAAGAAATAATCAATGTTTTATTTTAAATAAGTTTCTGTGGATGGGAATAATGAATAATGTCTTTTATGTGACCATTTTGTTTAAATGTGGAATGTAATGCATGTTTCATGATCTAATTCTCTAAAACTCTAAACCTGAAAAGATCCTCAATGTGTAATCTTGTAATAACTCAAGGTTAAGTAAGGTTTAGGGCTGGGGCCTTATAATATTGGTGTTAGTAATCACTCAAAAAATTTACTCTCTATGTTTCCCTTAAATGGAAATATCTACCAGTTCATAAGGTCATACAGTATAAAATATATTTCATAATCCCTGAAATTTGATAATCGTTTTAAAAAATTTATTTAATTTCATCAATCACTTGGATATTAATGATAATGTACATATATTTTTAAAAATAACACAACCCATTGTAATCTATACATCATAATTATATTAAACTTAAAACCTATCCATCTGATAAAAAAAATATATAGGGTATTTATCCCCAAACTTTTTACATTATCATAAAATTACTTCTCAATGTTATTTATACAATGAAATGTATGATTCCAACAAATTTGATACTAACTACTAAATAATGATCATTATATGTTTCACATAATCCTCATAATGTTTTTAATATACAAAAACTCGTCAATAAATATCATTTAAATAGATAAAATAAATATGAGTATCAAAAAGTAATTTCGATAACTATATTAACCTCACTACCATAAGTATGTCTATTAATATCACCTTCTCCATCACAATTGGCATGTAATAAAAATTTATGAAAATTTATGTATGCTCAATTATTTTATAATAGGACATATTTTTTTAATATAAATTTCTTTCTCAACTTCATCTTCATGATAAAGTCTAAATAAAATAAATAAATATACATGGTTATGATAATATGAATTATATTAATATATTAATGAAAATATAAATATATATTCCCTTATAAAATCATTATTTTAAACGTATGATACATTTTTTTCAACCTATGAACATAACTATTTAACACATAGTTTTCAATGTCCATTTTCTATTATTTTTCATATCTAATTAGATATCTAAATTCATAAATCCTGAATAAAGTTTCTTAAATATAATATGATTACCTAAAGAAAATCATAAAACAATGTATATCTATGTGTATAGTCATAGGCTAATCCACCTTTCTTCAAAGATATGATTGATTCAATTATTATATAAACTCATTCATCATGAATATCCCAAGGTGTATAAATTATATAGTTGTATCCTCTTTATATGTACCATATAGGGATGCATTTTTAGGTAAAAACTACTAACATCATTTTTTACAAATCACCTGGACATTATACAATACTTGTTCTTATTTATAGGATTATCACTTTAGTTCTAAAAACCTAATGAAAATATATAATGCTTATTATTACCATAACATTTAATTATATACATATTCCCATGTTATATCTATATGTTAAAATTATGATCAAGTATAACTTATCAACCATTAAATTACCCTCACCAAACATCATAGCTTAAGAAGTTATCCTACCCATTCCATTGATACTAAAATTTATTATTCTGGCCCACTGGTACACCCACATGTATTGTAAGGTTTGTATAGGCTGTGGTCAGATAGAATTTAATATGTCCTAAACATTACAGACTACTTAAGTGTAATATAGTAGAAGTGTGGGGTCGTTCCAATGAAGAGGAAGACTTCTTTAAAGAGGATCACTAGCATGAGACCTGTATATAAGAGTCCTTTAAAATTTGATCAGTGTTTAAGAGTGTACTAATTATAAAAATGGAAGTGGCTGAAAATATATAATGATGGGTCTAGATCAATTTCGTGTATTTGGAGAAAATATTTCCTTAATTCAAATCATGAAAGGGTTTGAAGAATTATGATGCGAATAAAATTGTATTCGCTAGTTGACTTTGGAAAAGTCACAAAGTTATAATTACAAAGTGACTATTTTGTGACTAGGATATAGAAATAGACTATGTGAAATATGTTTGGACACATTATTAGAATGTATCCTAGGCTAGTGATCGTATCCTATGCTACATTAATCCAGATATAGTCTTATGTTTGATATCCCATGGTTAGGGATTTTCGCATGAACTGGTTAGAATGTGGTTATTTATTTTGATTACCGTTTTATTAGGGTTCCCAAAATTAGATTTATGAATTGATTATGGGTATACATACATTTACTCCTTATCCCTACCCATAATATAATTATCTACTCATTGTGGGTGGATATACAATTAAATAAATAATGAAAATATTTCTTGACATGCTATTTTTATTTGATTTGAAATAGTTTCTAATCATGGAATAGGTTGAATTTATTAAAATGTTAAATAAGAATTCAATCGGGGTTTTATAATAGATGAGTGAAAATATTAATTAAATACTTACTTGAAATGGAAAGGGGAAATGAATCTTACATGTGTTTGTTGGGGAGTGAATATGTTCTTTGGAAAATGATGCAACATGAATTTGAAAGTGTTGTAGGAAACATTATACACATCTCATTAGTTGAAATAAAATGTAGAATAGAAAGAAATATTTGGTTTGAGAGAGAGAAAGGATGAATGAATTTGAATAGGATGAAAAATAGATAGAAATCCCTTCTTATAATATTTTGAAATGTGCTTCTAAGCATCTATTTAAATATGTGCATTTTATCATGATATGTACTAGAAGCACAAATCATGTACCATTAATATGCGTAGATCTCCATGTTGTTTTGGATCTCCCTCATGCCTCGTGCATATATTTCACAATTAATGATGGTTGACTGCTTACACATCATGTGAATATTATTCGTGGCGTGTAATAGAGAGAATTTCTTTGGTAACTACATTGACTGATGTCACTTCATGTCATGTGGGGTCACAACTTGTATATCATGTTTTCTATATAGAATTTTTATATTTTTTTGAGACATGGTTCACAAAATTTCACACACTGTGAACTATTATTTTACAATGTATAATGCCAATTCATGACATTTAATAGGTGGATTTTTTTACTTTTTACAATTTATTCCTTGGAATCCTTTCCATCCTCATTCTAGAAATATTGATCATTTATAAAGCACATTATCGAATAAAAAAATGAAAATTCAGATGTAAATGATCGGAAAATGTATATTTGAATTCAACTTATTAAATTCCCCCACACTAGAACAATTTCTTGTCCACATGAATATAAGGTCTCATCAATGACTTCAAATTGAGATAAGGATTTTTAAAACAAGATACATTCTTCATGTCCAAAAAAATAAAACTAAGTGTAAGTGGAAATGGTTAGTCTCTAGAATCCACCTTTCATAGAAAATTTAACATTCCTTATATTTTTGTCCATTAATATAAGTTCCAATATTTTAATGAAATACTTTAACTATTCCATTAATTTTATAGAGATTTTTATTTTACCTTTCAATGATTTTTTATCTCATCACTCAGGGTAAAATGAAGTAAGAGTTATGCTTATACGCTAAGTAAATGTTCATAACGACAATCATTTATTAGTTTTATCATCTCCACTATGTAATGACACTAAAAAATCAATCCTTAGGGGTTTATATGTATGGCTTTGATGACTCTTGGGCTTTGGGTAGGTAGTTATAAAAGTGATAATCAAGATAAAAAAGGATAAAAACTAAACGAGGATACTAAATTATTGTAATGATAAATGACATACTATTCATCCTTCCACATAATCAAATATATATTATAGAAGCTCTAGTTAGGTCAAAATATGATATGAATGTGAAAAATGATCCTTCAGTTCCTTTCCTATTTATTTTTCATTTCTATTTTTCAAATGTCATGTCTACGCTAGATCTCACATCTGTCCCCAGAGTACATATGATCATTCATGGGATTAATCGGTCAATATGTAGGGAATTTTGAAATTCCTAATACAGAACCCATATTTATTTTCATGAAGATTAAAAAGAAACAAAACAAAAAACAAAATGTGAAAAACTTGATATGGATCACAACTAATATAGTTTTATGAGTACAATAAAACTCTGAAAATAGAAGGATCACAAGATGCCTGAACTATTACTCCAATATTGATCAATGTAAATATCATTCAATATTAAAAGAGTAGGGTTGGAAGTTAAAATTTTCTTGGAAAGCTTCATCTTATTGGGTAATTTAGGAATACTACATGTTGAATGAAAGATAGTTATAGGGTGGTTCTGAAGAAAATTGGATAATAATGATTTCTTCATTCTTTGAAATTTTTTACTAGTTTAGTAATCCCTTTGAAAAGATCTCAATACATGTTTTGGTAGGTTGACATGTCCCAATTAAATCTCAAGCGACATTAATAGAAAACAATGTGTAATTGAAGTCATAGAATCCCCTTGGGTAATAAGAATCAAATAGATACAGGAAATTATAGCGGGTATAAAACTATATAATGGGTCAATTAATCATAATTTAAAAAATGTTGCATTTGAATTAAATTCTTAAACATGTAAATAACTCTAAAATTTCAAATAGAGACAATACATGGATTCAATCAATTTTCATTATTTAATTTTTCATTTATTTATGTGTGAATAATGTTCTACATGTATAAATCATTCTTAAAATTTGAAAATATGTCTCCTAGGAAAGTGAGAACAAATAAAAATCAAGGTGCATCATCATGGAGAATCATAAGAACCCCCCACACACACAAATATATTGTGACAGTGTCCACACCTTCCATGAATTGATTTTGGGAGTGGAATAACAATGAAATTTAAAAAAATTGAAATGGATTTTTTGACAACATTTAAAGTATTGAATTGAGATATCACTAAATAAGTGGTGTGCGGTGAGTGAATTTGACTATTAGGATGCTAGGTATGTGTACCTTCGAAAAATTTTAGGGACAAAATCCTTCGCTAGATAAAATTTTAGTCCATATGTTAAATCATTATAATAGAAGAATAATAGACATGTGTAGGAATAACAATCCACTATAACCAGTTTTTATTGAATTCCAAAATATTAAATGTTTATAATGCTGTTCAATTAGATACTCAATAGGAAAAATAAAAAAGAGTAAACTATGAGAACTATATCTAGAGAGAATATCAAATATGGGTTTTCACCAATATGTTGCTAATAGGATGTCTCTAGTCAGACATAGGGACCAAGATATACTATAGTGGGTCAATAAACTCAGTTGCTACATTTTTTGTTGTAGCTACTAGTAGCCTTGATTTTCATCTCATAACCTCTTTTCCCTGGGTTGATGACATTAGTAGAAGTAGAATGTGCATGAATCAGATGGGGATGAATGGAATCATAAGACATAGTGGCTAATGCCATTCATTTATTTCTATTGATAGTGCTTGAAGTTGATGTGCTTCATCTATGATGCACTAGAGTACCCTTTCTTCAAGAATTGATGGTAGGATTGAGACATCGAAAAACATATAATAGTATTAGGAGAATGAATTTTATATGTATCATAATGAAAATATATTAAAAATCTCAAAATGGATGCAATAATCATGTCCCTTATATACATAAAAAGATTAATAAAAATTTGGTCATAAAAATGATAAAATAAACCCCCATCCCTATCCAAAGAATTCCTAAAGCCCAAAAATAAATAAATTGGAATGATCAGGTGTCTGAAATAAATATCTCTTCTAGTCTCATCCATCCATTAGGTGGTGATACAATGCGATCTGTTGGATCCACATTTTCAGAAGCATGTGTAGGTGGAGTGGTGGCTACAGTGGATGGTGGGGTCATGGAGGCAGGTAGATGGGTTGGGTTTGGTGGTGGAGAGGTCCTGATATATAATGTGTTCATGTGTGTGCCAGCTAGATCAACCAAAAGTACCTCTAGGGTGGAGTCTGTGGTCACACCCTTGCCCTGCCAGGATTACTTTTCTATGTATTCCCACTGGGTAGTGGTGTTATAAATGTATGGAGTGATGTCGGCGTGGATAATAGGGTGTGGGTAATGATGGTAGATGAGGGTCTGGCTAGGGTGGGTGGTGGTGGTGTGGTAAATGACATGGGCATAATATATGTGAGATGAAGGTGAGTGGTGATCTAGCACATGTGCGCCATGATATACTACTGTTTGTCCCAAATATTAGTCAGGGTGGGCTGAGATGGTGTTAGAAGGGTATATGGGGTAGATGTAGAGGTGGTAGGAGGAACTGGTGGGATAGGTGCTGGGGTAGATTGTGGCTGAATGGGTGGGTCTCCTGCTGATAAAAGATCTTCTTCATGGGGAGGTGGCACTTAAGGTGTTTCTTCTTGGATGTCGAGTGCCCAAAACTGAGTTTTATCCTCCCTCACTAACATTTTCATCACGTGTACCATCCCATTATTGATAATATCGATAAATCTTAAAGAGGTTAGGAGAAGTTTTGTATCCAACACATCCATGTGTCAGGAAACATGAGTGATGAATGAGCCACCCATTAATATACCATGCTTCCTCGGACCCTATGGCTTGTAATACTGGGGAAATTGGGTAGCCATATTGATGGTTGCGACACCCATTGATGCTTTGAGAATCAGAACATCAACATGGATGACACTACAATGAGACTCATCCTGAAAAACCCAACCATGTTCCCTAGATCTATGAAGGATACCCAGTGATGGTCCTAGCATCATAGTGGATTTCGTGATGCGAGGGTTGTGGTGCAATTGGGGGTCACAGACTATCATATGCCATAACTATGGAGAAGCCTTATTAAATTGATGCAGCTGAAGCTTCTCATTGATGTCAAAAGTGAAAAAATCCTTTGTGTAGATACACATCCCATGTACAAACTCTAAAAAAGATAACTCACGGGGTCTACAAACCAAGTAAAAATTGATACAGTCAATATCCATATTGAATGTGGATAAAAACACACATAAAAACTCCCTAAATGTATTATAACGGAGTAATAATATGCTGTTAATTTTCAATGTCTCAAGGAGGTCTAGTATAGTGTAATCGATATTTACCTAGGCCTAGATGTTCATATATAACCTCTTGTTTGGATTCATGGTATTTCCCTGCAACTGTGGGAGATTAACAGGGTGTAGTAGGTTCGAAAAGCAAAAAATAGGATGGAGGTGCATGTGGTCATCACTAGATGTGGAGGTTGAGGTGGACTGTTCCAAAGGATTAGGTGCGGTTCTAGAGACAGGTGGTGAAAAAGGTTTGGAATGTGTATAACATGGTCAATTAAATGGAGGCTATCCTTTAGAAGCGGAGGATGAGGCAGATGAGGAGGAGGATGTTTCCGGGGGTCTCTTTGGGTGATCCATGAATGCAGGGTGGTGCACTAGTGCTGATGGCTGAGAGAGATGTAACATGGTCGTGGGATTTTGAGGTGAGGGAGGATGGGGAAATCAGTTGATTGTGGAGTGTGGGATGGAGAATAGAAAAGGGAGGGAGGTGAGGCATCATATTTGAGTGGGTTTTGTATTGTGAACCCTAGGTTCCCCCCAATCATATATAAAAACAGATCTGACACTGTACATGATGTGTACTATGAGTTATAGTCATGTAATAGAAAATTAAAATAGATTTTCAGAAAAAAAAGGTACACATCATGAACCACTGGTACACACTGTGCACTAAAATATTTGTAGATCATTTTTTTTCACTTATTTCCTTCAGCTCCAAGTCTACTCTAGAGTTTTATATGACGATCATAATATAAACTAGTACAAGATGTCCTAACCTAGGTTTCCTCCTATTCAAAACTTTTTTTATGTCAAAGGCTCGACTATGTTAATGCTAAAGTGAATATAAGTATGATGACCCTGCATTCTTATAAGGGTTCAAGAAAAATACTCAACCATTTACTGTTCACTTTGATTAGTGGTCCACATTCACTTTGGATCTCAATGGATTCATAAACAAGAACTTGAGTGACTTCTAAAGGACCGACCATCAAGAATTCACCACACATAGGAATAATATAAATTTCAAGTTTAATAAATGAACCTTATTTCCATGTACAAAGGTACACCTTGCAATAAACTAATCATTCAATTTCATCTTGTTTTCTTTTTTATATTCTTGCATTTACACATGAATCTATTATAATTTCTTCCCATGTGGTCTATTGAAAATTCCTAGATTCTCATTCCCTATACGAATCTAGATTCAATTTAATGATCACCCTAAACAAATAATTCTCCAGTTCACCTAGAATATAACATGGTTTCCTATAAACCATTCTAAACCGTTAGCTGGATATGGGTGTCTCATAGGATGTTCTGTATTTCCATAGTGCATATTATATTATTTCGATCCAATAACTTTTATTTGTAATCAACGACTTCTCCAAAATATTTATAACTTACATATAAGTCAATTATACTTTCCCACTTATTTGTGGGTGGTAAAAAGTTCACATATTATATATGAAGCCATATATTTTGACCATTCCTCTTACATATCTATTTGGGATGTGTGTTCTTTGATCACTGATGATTAATATCAGAAAACCAATTCTAGAAAACACATTATTTTATTTTGAGTTCATGAAAACATTCACTGTTATAGGTACAATTCTTTCACCTTCCACCCATTTGGAAATGTAGTCAATTAAAACTAGAATTTATGTTTTTAGATGTGATGTGGGGAATTATACCATCAGGTCGATGCCCCAAACATCTTTTATTTTGACATACATAATGGGATTTTGTGGAATTTCATTTCCCTTTCTCATATTTTTTATTCAATGGAATCTGTCACATCTTTGGAAAATTTCCTTCACATATTTATATAATGTGGCCCCGAAAAATCCACTTTGTATTATTTTTTATACTGTAAAATCTTTTTGATGATTTCCACTACATGATGATGTTTGTTAAATCATAATCACATTATGGGTTTCTTTTTTAGGTATACAACATCTTAATAGACCATATACAAAACACTTGAACTGTTGTGGATCAACCTATTAAAAATGATTATCGTCTGATAAAAAAATATACTTTTATTGATAGGAAATTTCTTTATGCATAAATAGCATGGAAATATAATTGGTAATATTTGAGAACCATATTTGAACATTGAAACTAAATAGGGGATCATCTATAAAATCCAAATTAATGTATGATTCCTCGTCTTCCTTAATGATGGGTTGTGGAAGTTTGGATAGATGATCTAAATCAAATTCTCTTCCCATTTTGTTTCCTTGATCACCAGATCGAATTCTTGTATTAGTAGATCCAAATTATCATCGTAGGTTTCACATCATTATTTCTCATTAAGTACATGCGGGTTTTGTGGTATGTGTGAACAATCACTTTAGGAAAACCCATATATGAATGAAATTTATTAAATGAATATAAAATGGCTATGCGTTATTTATATAGAGTATTCTAATCGAATTGATCAAAAAATTTCTTTTACTTTCATAATAAATCAGATAGAGGATGTTTCTAGGGCATTTTCCTAACACAACACCTTCAACAAAGGACATCAGAATCACACATTGACTCAAATTATTCCTCCCAATTGTGTTCAATGATGACTAGTATTTCTATCAGTCATTTCTTAAATGAATTAAATGATTTTTGGATATCCTCAGTGAATTCAAAAGAATCAAATTTTGACAAAAAGTGTTTCAATGATCAGGTAACATTAAAAAATTCTTTCCCGAATCATCTGTGAAATCCATCATGGCCTATAAAAAATCAAATACTATTGATGGTAAAGGGTTCTAGAAGATATTTTATGGCATTTTTCTTTCATATATCTATTTTGATTCTTTCCTTGAAGAATTAATGTCATGTTACTATTCATCCATGTAGTAGGAAATGTCATTTCTCCAAATTCTGGACAAGGATCTTTTCTTTGCAGAGTTACAAGACCAATTATAGATTTCATAGATTGAATGAAAATGATCTTCCATAATATGATAAGTCATACATGAAGATTCATGGGAATTATTCATCCATTTCATAGAAAATATTCATCAAGAATATTTGAAACGTTTCTGGATCATTCCATATCTAGAATGAATATCTCATATAAGAAAACGTACCACATGTAAATGTATAAGTGGTCTTTTGAAAATATGTGGGGTCGACATCAATATTATTGTATCCTAAATATACATCCAGGAAATAGTAGAATTCATTCCCCGTATGAAATTTTCACATCTATTACCTGAATGGTAAGGGAAAATTATCCTTTTTGGTTGCTAAATTTGGGAATCTATAATTGACATAGACTCTCCATCCAATTATGGAACATGCTGAAATATTTTAATTTATTGTCTATTCTTTCTAATATAAGTCCTCATTTCCTTGGCATAACATGAATGGGGATCACCAATTCATTATCATATATATGAAAAAATATTCAAGAATCCAAGAGTTTATGCACATCATTTTGGATGACTTCTTTCATCGTGGATGTGAGACACCTTTTAGGTTGTTGTTTGGTCATTAGACTTTCTTAAAGAAGTATTCTATGAGTTCATTTAGTATTATTCATCACATTAATGTATACCATTCCCCACGAAATTTATTTCTTTTGTATTTTCATAGCATCAAGCAATTTCTCCTCTTATTATTGTGATAATTAAGTGTTGATAATGATTGGAAGATATGAAGACACTATAAAAAATGAATACTTATATGTATTGGGTAAAGGTTTATGTTCCATATGGGGTGGCTGTATTATATAGGGGATGAATGATGGAATGGTTTTCCCTTTGATTGGTTCATGGATGATTACTTCCTCAAAGTCAAATTTTTCTTCTCTGAGAGTGAATCTTTATATTTTCTCTCAATTTACATGCTCCCATATTATTTTTGGGTGAGAGAGATGGAATTAAAATACACAACATCATATTATTATTGAGAAAATTTTATCATGTTAAACACCACCTACTCTTTTCAAACTCTAAAGATCATAAGTACTTGATTTATGTGTATCAATGCAATTCATTTTTATAAGAATGTACTTCCATGAATGATAGGTAAATACCCTTATTCATCCATATCTAATAATTGGAAGTCTACTAAGAAGATAAATTTTGAAACATTAACCAAAACATCTTTTAGAAAGCCTCTAGGGTACTTCACTAATCAGTTGGTCAGTTTTAGTTATACTATAGTTGTTTTGTGATCTTTATGTTATATCTTATATAAAAAACTCATCAACATTAAGCCAGTTTTGTATCTGATATCGTACTAGGATCTTTTGAACATGCATTCCCCTATAGCACAGGGAATGGAAAAACTTCTTGGATCACTGATTTTTGGAGAAAATTTCTATTTCATAGTAGTAGTGTATTCATTATTTAAATATATGATCCCAAGATATTCTATTTTCATTTTTTTAATAGAAGATCGTTTGGAATCATTTCATAAACTGGAATATGAGAAATAGATTTTGAAAAAGCGTTGTTGATATGCAGTTGTTTAAACATATCTAAGAACTTCTTTTATTTTTCCTTCTTCCTATCATATATTTATATCTCTGAAATGGTTAAATAAGGCTATTATAGAGGTGTCGAATCATAAATAGGTTGTTTTTGCTACTCTGGAGTTTAGTTCTTCTCTTCTGATATTTCATCTGGAGCTGTGGTGGGCATGGTATTAACACTTTTTCTATCCTCTTCTGATTTCTTATTAATCACTTTCTATTAAATTTTATCTCTACCTCTTTGTAATTTAAAGTCCAAAACATTTCATTTTATCATCACTACCAATTTGGCTTCCTCAATTGGGTACATCACAGTGGTTCTAGGTAATGTACATGGTGATATTTTAGATAAGGTCTTCAATATTTTATC
The DNA here is from genome assembly GCA_963277665.1 of Viscum album. Taxonomy (NCBI): domain Eukaryota; kingdom Viridiplantae; phylum Streptophyta; class Magnoliopsida; order Santalales; family Viscaceae; genus Viscum; species Viscum album. Next base: position 171,818,654 of record OY728160.1, read on the forward strand.
CAAATAAAACTAAAAATTCCACAATGCAGTCCTTTTCTTTTGTATTTATATTTCTAGGGTTTTCAGGATTTTATCTAACTTCTAGATGAAAGTATCCATGTGGTTTTGTAGGTTACTAGGTGGTGGGAGAGGTGGTTATGGATGTTTTGGATGGGTGGGTTAGAATTATTGATGATTACATTTTATGAGGGGTTGATGTTGCACTTGTTACTGAGGTCATTGAATAAGGGTCATATTTTTACAACATGGGATTCATTGATTGAGGAATTGTGCTTAACCAATTTTTTTTTTTAAAATAACCTTGACAACTCTGAGGATGCTACTGAGTTGTAATCTATTGGTAATATTGTTGTTTTTGAAACTAACTATTCTATTTATTGTCTGTAAATTAATTAAAATATTGATATTAATCATATCATGCCATGAAATATTGGTAAATATGTGGGAAACCACACATCTCACATGGTTGGATTTTCATTATATTGGAAGGAGGGGGTAGATTATGAGGATTTTTAGCTTGTATCTAAAAAGATTAAATTTTCATTTTGAGTGTATCCACTTGCATTGATAATATGGTGCTATATTCTACCTAGTGGATACCATGATAGGGTGGTCCATGAACACTTTTCTATAGGATGTAATTGGATGACACATCATCATGAATTGTTCATCCCACTTTGAGGGTTTTAAACATGAATTATTGATCAACAAAATCATCAGAAATAGTTCATGTGGCTAGCCGGAGTCCTTGGTGAAACATCTATAACTAAATCCACGTATTTAGTCCGTGATGTGGAAACATCATCTTTAGAACATTAAATTGGTTTCATTCTTCTCATGTAAATTCTCTATCAAATAGTGAAAAATTTTGGATGTTGTTTTGGAGATTACAGGTCCTGATAGGTGGAATGTACTTATCTGAAAACATCATGGCAAAATAACCACAAGTCGTGATCGAATCTGGAGCATTACTTATAAGGCATTCTATAGTTCTATATATCTAGTATAATGGGATGATGTATAGTCTAATCGGGCCAAAAGAGACTCCCGGGTTATGAAAGGAGTCGAAGACATCCAGGATGATAGAAATATGCTCATGAGGGTCTTCACTCTACAGACCACTGAATTGTCACATATTATTGATCCTATGAATGAGTCTAGGATTGCTCTTGAATGTGTGAGTTTCTATGGAGAATGTATGATGCTTCATTTTTTAGCATGGATTTATGAAAAACCATAATACATGATTGTATTTTATTAGTTCATCTGGTGCTATCCAGAAATTATCAGATGAGGGTTTGGTAGGTTATGTCCCACATGATGATGTTGGTCTGCCATTGAAAACTGTCGATGAGGAAAAAAATACGTTATCTCTCTTGGAATCAAAGGGAAATGGCTTTTTAGAATCAAGGATCTCTGAATGATTCAAGAGATCATGGTATATGTCCTATTTTTGGAAACAAGAAGAGTCGAGGGGAAATCTGAAAGAAATGCAACAGGGTGAGAGAAAGGTAATCCTATGCCTTTATTCTAGAGTTCTTCAAAAGCACAACGTTGTACCCCATAAACGAAACCAAAATTTGATGAGACTGAATGCTTCATTCTGTTCATATGCGTTGCAGACAAATTAAATTTATGGTGCCTCAAACATCACATACTAGTTATCCGTAGTATAGTAGATGTGTAGGGTCGATCCAAAAAGGTGAAATATTTCATTACATAGGATCATTAGAATGAGACCCTTAGGTAGTCATCCATTAAAATTAGCTTGGTGTTTTAAAATGTACTAATTTTATGGTTGGAAGCGACTTCAAATATTAACGGAAGGTTCAGGATCAAATTGTCATATATAGAGAAAGGATGTCCGTAATTCAAATCAAGGAAGGATCAAAAGACTTAGGCTGTGAAGAAAACAACATTTGCTTGTTGAGTTCGGTCAAGTAACATAGTTCTACCTTGGAAGTTACTATTTCTTATTCAGGTGATTGTAACAGCCTATGTTCATTAATTCAATCTTCATTTTAACAAATTAACAATCGATGGTGATTATATACTAGTCTACAATTACTAGGATATGTTATTTCATTTAAATATAATTTGGTAAGGGATGTTCACACTAATTGGGTAGACATTGGTTATTTATCTTCATTATAAATTCAATAGGTTTAACTAAATTATATTTACTTATTGATTCTTAGATCAAATAAATTTACTCCGGATTTCAACGCCTAAGAGGTTTAGAAACTCAAGGTGGATTGAGATGCAATTAAATAAATAAATAAATTCATTATTGATTACTTATTTGTTTTTGAATGGGAATAGTTTGTAATCATAAAATGGTTTGGATTTACTGAAATGGTAAATAAACATGTAGTCAAGCTTTTATGAAAGATTAATCACAACAATAATGAATTACATACTTGAAATTGAAAGGGGAAATCAATCAAATGCATGTTCATTGGTGAGGGAAGATGAACGTTATGAAATAATGCAACTGGAATTTGACAGAATTTAAGGAATCATGATCCACAAATCATGATTTTAAATAAACTGCAAAACATGATCAAATATTGGGTTTCGGAGAAGGAAAGGCTGAATGAATGGGAATGGGATAAAAAACATAGGGAAATATCATCCTGATATTTTTTGAAATGTGCTATTGAGATGCTATATAAATAGGATAATTTTATAATGAAATGTGTAGTAGGTACACATCGTGTATCGTTAATCCACGTAAATCTCTATTGTTTTTGGATCTCCCACATGCCTCATGTGAATTTGGATAGATTATAGAGGTTTGGCTTCTTTTACGTCATGTAATCAGTATTCACGATGTGTATTAGAGTAAATTTCTAGTGCAACTTCTCTGACTAAAGTCATGTCATGTTCTCATGGATCGCAAAATATATTGGATGGTTTTTTCTCTGAACATCACAACTCAGTTCACGGCTTGGAAAATGACTTGTCACACACTGTGAACTCTTACAAAATGATGTGTAATGATGAGTAATAATGTGTTAAATGTGAATTGTATAATTTTTCTACATTACGTCCTTTGAATCCTATAAAGCCTCATTTTTGCATAACTGAGCATAAACCAAGCATATTATTGAATAAATATCAAATAATCCATAATTAACAGATATAAAAAATTATATATGGACTCATCTTAACAAAGACACTTTTGAATCTAATTCCATAAACAATTACATTACATAAAAAATTGTACTATTTATAAATGTTGGGATATAATTATCAATAATTAAAATATATAATTATTATCACATCATTTATACATAATGGATATTTACAGGTTTAGTTATTTAAGGAATTAGGAAAAAAAATTAAGAAAAAACCCAAATTATTTGTATTAAAAATAATTTTGATTCATTATATATATTTAATAAATTATTTCAAATATGTTAACTTTTTAAAAATATAACGTGCAATAATATTCTTCATAACCCAAGTAATGGAAACATAGCAATGTTTTGATCTCAAAGTCATATGGAGAAATGTATTTGAAGCATTAAAAAACCTAAAAATTTAATACATGATATAGATGGATGAAATAATATGAGTTATTCTATAATTAATATAGTCTAACACAATTCTCTATCTATGAATGTAAATGTAAACATGGTTATCCCTAATACTAACCTGATACATCATGAATGACCAATTTAAAACATCAAAAACATTCTTTCAAAGAAATTTTCCAGGACACAAACTTGTCATGGGAAGAAGTATATAGTAAAATAATACCTATTTCAAATAATGTGCCATTTCAATTCCTCAAGGGGTTCTATAATTCCATGCCCCACCCATTAGCGAATTTTTTCCAATTATTTCACAATAAGAGTCAATAAGAATTTTGATGGAATTATGTAAGAAACCTCTTAATGATTAAGAAATTGATCATATAAAATTATAATTAAATAATTTTAACATGTTTATCAAAATCAGAAAAATGGGTTACATGATCAAAACCCATCCAGAGAAAAACTGATGGATTATCAAGAAATAAATTGTCAATATTATAAAAATCAACATTATAAAAATTAACATTATTGGAATGAAAATTTATAGAATGAAAATAGATTAATTGACATAAATAAAAGATATAAATTTATTATTAAACATCTATAGGATGAAGGTTGGAGGATAAACAATTTACCGTCAACATTTTATTAATCTTTTGTATTAGATTAACAATATACAAAATAACACTACTTCATCCCATTTTAATGAATGATAAAACAAGATCATAACCCATTTGGAAGATGAATTTTGATGTTTAAACAATATATATTCAACTTTTTAAAAATAAATATTGTTGGAATAAATATATATGAAAATTCAATACTATTTCACATGCTAGTAAAATTATTTTATTTATATGTAAATATCAAAAAATTTGAATTATTAAGAAATTGAGATAATCTAATCCTATAGAGAAATTGGTATATAGATATGTAAATACTAGAATATGCTCTTCATAATAAATATATATAAATAATATTTATTTCATCCAAGTAACAAAACACCCATAAAATAATCGTATTTCAGATTGATTTTCATATGGATGAAAAAAATCATTTCAAAAAAAACATTTTACTGGTATCATAAAAGAATTTATTAGGAATCTAATTTTTTGATACATTAAAATCAATTTAAAAATGGGTAACATATATACAGTAAAAGATAATTAATGAATCATAAAACCAATTATGCTAATTGATTTTAAAAATAATATAGGAAATTAATATTAAAATATAAATGAGATTTAAAAAAACTAAAATGGTGGTACAATAAAATTTATATATCACTTCCAATGGAATCCATTGAAATGAAAACATGACATATTTTTCAATACATTGCTATTAAAAGTAAGGACCAATAAACTAGGGTTTAAAAAAATAACCTTTATTTTTCAGAAATGATGATTTGATGATAAATATTATGCATGTTAATATTGAAACAGTTCTTAAAATTTGATAAATATGAATCATGAAAACATTAATTTTACATAGAGTATCAAAAAATAATTTTTTACTAAAACACTATGTTCCCAAATAATAATATTAAATACCATATTATAATATATTAGGGTGGGATAACTTACACATTAATGAATAATGTTAAAGTCAAATAATTATAAATCAAGGAATTAGGTTTTAGTTACTAATATCTCTTATGTGAATCATAAACAATGAATTAAGAAATAATAATAAATGCTTTTATGTTTTGGGAATCTATATATTTCTAAAAATATCAAATAGTAACATTGAATAAAATCAAAAAAAAATTCCCAAATTTATATTAAATAAGTTCTAGTAAAATATAATAAATCAATGAATGAAAATTGAGCTACCAACAAATATTTCACATGGGTAAAACAAGAGTAAAAAATTATTTAAAAAAATAGTAAGATCTAGAATAGTTTTTATAATGATTGACAATGATTTTTTTTAAATCATGGGATTGTAAATATATGTAACATATAACAAAGGAAACTTGAATCATAACAAGTATCTTGTCTCAATGAATCATAGTTTAGACCATAAAAACCATTTTGGATTGAGTAAAATACTTATCTATAACCAAAATCACATTTTCCATGTAATTGAAAAATCAATAACATATTAATAAATAATTCCAGATATAATATCTCAATTATTATGTATAAAATATACATAAAATAAATGAAAATCACAATAAAAAAAATCCTAAGGAGGTAATTTTGTATTTAAAATACATTCCTTATTTTAGATTCATTATATGTCTGGGAATATATTCCTAAATATTAAATTAAATTTGTAATATTCCATATTAGGGACAATATTCATCTATTTTTTCATCTTTTTTGTTAATTAAAAATATTCTATTAATCTATTTTATTTTTTTCTCACCTAAATTAGTTAGATGAGGTTGTTTAGTCATTTTTTTTAAATCATTGTGTATCATGACCATTGTAAAAAGATTAATAAAGTAGATTTATATTATCCTTAATATTATTCATGTTTTCAAAATAATTTTTTATGTTAAATATATTTTGAAATCCATCCATTATGGGTGGTGAAGAAAACTAAATATCATTTCCTATAGAGGTGATTGTCTACATGTACACATGATTCATGATTTAATTTATCAATGAATGAGAAAGAAATGGATTATATGATATATTGACATATCAAAATAAAATTTATATCAAAGATATCATATATATTCTTCTTTATTGTAAATAAATCTATCCTTGAGAGGATATTATCAATGTTGGAAGACATTTTTTTGTGCAGTCCTATTTTCTTCTCACACTAAGATGATTCTATATATTTATATTATGGATGTGTAAGAATAAATAATTGTTGTTCCATTGAGATAGTAGAATATGACTATATTAATGGCACTTAAAATATTTTATTGGTATGGATATAAGTGGTTTCTAAGAGGCCTATTAAGAATAAAGGATTAAAATTCATGTACTATATAAGATAATGTCTCCATCTTCTCAAAGAGATATCCTTTAGAATTGTGGCCTTCAGATTACATCTTTTTACTAGGGAATTATAGGTGAGAAAAAAACATCTAGAAAATATAAATCAGAATGTGGATCAAAATATTTTTAGTGGTATGTGTAACATTCAAGGGGTGGATGTAATCCCGATCATTATATGAAGAAAATGATACTTTTTGAAACACCTTTTTATTTCAACGACACAAATAAACTATTCATGTACAATAGTCTATATAATATATAAATAATATATTTTTATTATAATAGTCCTTGAAATAATGATCTTATTATTTCCACACATGTTTTAATCATGTTGGAAGTTTTCTCTTCTCATGTTTTTTCCATTACATTTTTTCTTACTTTTGTGACTTGTTTTAAAGAGGTAAATAATATTTTAATAAAAATACCTTCTCACCCATCATACCTAAAATTGTTGTGATAAACCCAAATTTAAAATCATTTAAATATATTTCAATCTATAAACATGATAAAATAAAATTTCATATTAATCATTACATATATATATATAATATGTGTTCCTAATCTTATTTATCATTGATTACCTACTATGTGTGTCATAATATAGTCATATATGTGTTTAAAAACAATATTATAGTCATCATATAAAATGTATTAAAAAAATAAACTGTATATAAATTACATACATTTGATAAAACAATTCTTTAAAAATAAATATTTCATCATAATCATTATCATTTACCTTAATCATAGTAAACATAATTTTTTGATCAAATTTGAAATTCAATATATGAAATAATATGAATGTATTTATCCAAAATTTTTAATCAATTTTAATATATTTATCTTCTATAATTGACGGAATTTATTTTTTAACAAAAGTAGATAATTTGTGTTTTTAGAATAAAATATATAAAATGGTTTCAAAATTATATACACATGTTAAATAAAAATATAGTAATTTAAGATTATTTTTTTAATTATAAATATTTTTTTATTTAATAATTGTTCAATTAAATTTAGTTCATTCATTTATTATCGTAATTATAAAAAACTGAGGTATACTTATGAAAAATCGATATTTTTTAATATTCCACTCTAAACCCATTATTTTTGAACAATTCAAGAATTTATCAAAATATAAATTTTTTAATCTGTATCCAAATTTTACGTTCTTATTTAAAATATAAAACTTTAATGATTCTAAAATTAATTTGTGAATATATTCAAAAAATATAAACAAATCAATTTTTTTTGAAAATGATATGTTCAAATGTTTACTATTATAAATATTATTTAATATCATTTACTAACTAAATTAGAATTATATAATTACTAATAGGAGCTATAATTTATCATAAAAAATCATATATTTTAATAAATGTCAATTCATATCGCATTAAAGTTATTTTTTAAGATAATTGTTTTCTAATAAAATGATATTATTAGTCATTTTAGATAAACTAATAAAATTTTATTCATATTAAATATTCCCATTATTTTTATTATAAACAAATTTCAGAATGTGATTAATCAAATTTAATCCTTCTAATTCAATGTACACATTTCCATGATCAATAAATAATATTTTTATTTTTATCTATGTATTTAAGGGTTTTATTTTATATAGTTTTTTCTTATGGAGAAACCTATAAAATCGTTCAAATTATTCAATTGTAATAATATTTTATGGTCTACTATTGTTATATATGGTAAATATTATATCTGATAAGAAAATATTATTTAATTCTAAAAGGTCAATGAAATTATAGTGTTTAAGAAACTATAAAATTTGTCTAAGATTATGGTATTCTTGGTTGTTACTGTTTATTACTAAAATTTCACAATGGAATTATCCAACATCAAATTTTCTATGAATGAGTTAACCCATCATGTTTTAATGTTTGTATGTAATGATCAGTCTTATTATACATTTTTTGAACTAAATATAAGGATTACATTTCCCCAAGTTATTATATTTCTAAAATTAGGTTTGGGCTATGATGTTGTCAACAAATCATTTGGAATGAAATTTAGGTGTGTTCTAATATAGGGGAAGTAGGTGGTAGACTATTTATCAATCTATACGAGTCATTATTATATTATTTATCCTACCCATGATCTTTATTTGGTTGCAGAGATTCATTATCTTACGACATGGTTCCACTGCCACATAAAAAAGTGCTTTACTATATATTTGGATCATAAAAGTTAGATATATATGTTTATCCATAAGGATATAAAAATAAAAATAGATATTATTGGTGGATTATATTACTTTTTGATTTTTTTATGTATCATATACACTTTTAATAGAAAATGTGTACTCTGACCTATTAATCTGAAGATACAGAATCAATATTTGAAAAAATTTGTATTGAAGTGGTCATTATTGAGTTATTTCAATGAGGTGAACTAGGACGTGTGAGAGGATAAAGACAAATCTTCATTGACCATGTGAAATAATGTTCTGTATTTATTTATTTGATTTTTATTAGTAATGTAATATAAGAATGTTTTTATCTTTTTAGAAAAATAATAAATAATGGGGGGGACCAAAGGTGGCTTATCTTGATCTCACGATTGTGGTTTATAATTCTATAAAATATTTGTTGTTCAGATATCTATGAAGTGTGAATCAATAGATTGTGGAAACTATAAGTTTATTTACATTATATCTAGGTCAAATATAATTAATCATGTTCAATTATGTCAGTAGTTGTGGATGGAGATGAGGTGACTGATACCTAATATAATGTCACAAAGTCTTATTTACCAGGGATTAATGTAGATAACTATGTAACTACTAAATTTTTGTAGCCTTCCCCAATTTTTTATGAAAGTGTGATGATAAATATATGCACATAATTTTTTTAACCATAGAATTATTATGGGAAATATTTTACTTGGGTGATCATTAATTCAATTTTTATGTTAGTTTATTTACATCATATTAAAGAGATAGTGTGGTGATTGAGCTTATAAGCCTATAAGGACGATATGTTTTGATGCTTCATGTAGTAACATATATTATTGTCTCTGATAGAGAACCATGATTAAAATATTAGTATTTTAATGGTTTGAATGAGGTGAAGGGTACCCAATTGATGTTATGATCAGTGTATAATCCACTAATGGAAAGACAAACAAAATGTTTCATTTATATTCTAGAGGATAATCGTCCTATTTTCATTTATTATTTAGTTGTTTTATAGGAATAATAGATTATCTTATTCATATTATATCAACTTTTATTGGTATTTGATTAAAATAGAGACATTTTTTTCATTGTATGTGTGACCATATATATCTCCTTTGGGTTTGGTGAAATTTATAGAACCACCCTTGGTTGGAATAAGTCATGTTAGAGAGATGAAAAAAGTGTGTAGTTAATTATAAATTGGTTGGTGATATATATGACTCAATAAAAATAATAAATGGAATAATTTCCTCCCCATTATATTTTTTATTTGGTTTTAAATTTATCAAGGTTTTTTCATGACTAGGACTACATTATATTTAAAGGAATGGTATTTTTTCATAGATGAATATAAGCACTTTTGATATCATTGAATGGATTAGAAAACTAGATTATTATTTAAACACACTATCTCACATGACATCAATTCAAATAATTTATCATCAATTCCATTTGAGAGGTATCAACTAGAACATTCAGCTTATATTATATTGTAGGATGATGTTCTCAAGTATAAATCCTTGGTGGTTGATCATCTAATATAGATGTTGTGTTATCCAAATAATTTATTTTATAATAAAACAATAACAAAATTAAATTATAATATATTAAAATCTTATTTTATATTCTATGTGGCATGCACAGTAATCTTAAAAAACCATCATAGAATATTTCGTTCAATTTAATCTCAATGATAGTTGGCGAATCACACAACCCTGATTCTAAATAAACTATAATATTGTTTACCATTATAACATTTCCATTAAATTGGTTGTTATGAATAATAAAAAATAAATTATGATAATTATGGTTATCTAGTTATTTTTAGTAATATAATAACCATTTAAAATAAAAAGTAATGTTTTTCAAATAACTATATTTTTCATTAAATATTATTTAGAAAAACTTGGTACACATAATGTAAAAATAATATTTACCAATTTTAAGAAATTTATTTAATAACAACATCGTTTGTGAAATCATGACATTAATATTAACATATCATGAATTTATTTAATTTTTTTAAAAAAGATTCATTTTTGATAAATAATTTGAAATATTGATTTCATAGAGAAAGACAATTTTCTTAAATAAATTACATTTTTATTTTTTATTATAAATTATTTTTAAGTAAAATATGTTCAATTAGATTAAAATTATACTAACTTAAATTATAGGGATCATTTTTATATTTAATTTTTATATTAAAACCTTCTATACTTATCATGTGATTCTCTATGGATAGTTAATTCTTCATCACATTGATGTGTATAATTTTAAATAAAAATCTAAAACTCTGATGAATTGATTATGAAAAAATGTAATCAAAATTTTGAATCATAATAATTTATATTATCTAATAATGAAAACTTTTTTTTCATCCAATGTGACCAGTAAAGACAATAAAAAACAATGAATGTTCTTAATATAAAAATGGGTTTACCTGAGTTTCAACTAAACTTTATAATAATGAAAATCATCTTGAAATATGTCGATAATATTCTTTAGAAATATATATATTATTATTCCTATTTAATTATAGATAATAATATATATTTGATGAATTTTTATTGTGAAAAACATGGTTATATATATTTATTTTCAAAAATTACAACTAAGGCACTCACCCCACAAATAAAATAAACACCATGCTTACTAGAAAAGCATAACTAGAGGCCAAGCCTCGGGAAAATTATTAAGAAAGGAAAATTCAAACAACAAGAACCACAACCAAACATAAGAGCTAAAACACATCAAAACTAAACCCATCACCATATCCATTAAAAAATATTCCTCCGCAGTTGCTGACTCCCATTCCGAGAATTCATAATGCCTTAGGACTTTGGAATACTTCCTTTTGAGGTTCAACCGCTCCAGCGAAATAAATTCATTATTAGTCTACCCAGGGACTGCTCCGCCTTCTTTACGGATAGTGGATCTACTGGACATTGGCTTCAGTAGAAATGAATAATTTTTCCTCGATTATCTTCATGGAGAGACATTCATAACCTCATTCTTTCCCTGTGAAATCTTACTCTCCCCTCTAAACAATGGAACTGTATGAGGGTCTGACCCTACCCTCATTTTCCTTCTCAATTTCAGATGCATCCCCCATTGACTTGAAACATGCATCTTCTTATATTACATCACCTGGTTTTTCTGAAACTGGCTGTTCATATCAATCAGTGCAATACATTGCGGTTGGTCCATCACACAATGATCTACACATGACCCATTTCCTCCATCTATAGTCACCATTTCCTCATTTTGACTTGCACATAACCCATTGTCCACTTCTTCATTCACATCATCCTCCGGAAAAACCTGCAAACTGGCTTCCCCACTCTCAATCAACACACATAGTGAAAAAAATTTCATCCACAAAATTTTATATGAACAAAATACCAACCATCCATGACCCCATCATAGAAGCATTTTTTTCAAGAAATCTATTATTTTAATACATTAAGTATAATCAGAAATAGGTGGTATAAAAAATTAAAATGCATAACTCTGTATTTTTGTTTTATTTAATTTTCCACCTCTTTAATATTTAAATTAGTGATAATTATTTAATTTATATTATTTATCCCATATAATTATATTTTATTATGTTATATTCATTACATATATCCATATTTTCTTCACTCAAATTGGAAATAATAACGTTGCCTCACAAAATGATGTGAGACATTTTACATCAACACCTCTAAAAGTTTGGGTATGATGGTGGATATAAAGTAAATATTTTATATTTAAAGAATAATTATACCATTGTATTCATTACATAATATATAAATTTTTTTTTTCATTTCATAGGGTATATAATAACATTGCTCTTGTGTACAGTAGACTACCACCTTACGTAGCGATGTGAATTTTTACACCAAAACATAGTTTTGCAGGTAATTAGAATAATAATATCAAATATATAGGATATAAATGAAATAATTATGATATTAATTATATATCCATAATTCTTAAATTATATTATTTAATTTTATTTATTCTATTTGTTCACACTAATAGATGACAACATAGTTCGTGTAGGTTGGACTACCGCCGTCCAGAAGTGATGTGACTCTATTTCAATGACACCACCAAATAGAAGATCAATATAACTAAATTTAATTATATAATATTGTATTTATGATATTATTATAATTATTTAACAAAAATAATTTTACTTACCTCCTTTCAAAAATGATCATTGAAAAATGTAAACATTACCCATGCATACATATGACATACCATCTCAACAATCATATCATGCTCGATTTCTATAAAATATCATTCATGATTCGTGTTAAATGTATAATTTATATTTAAATATGAGAAAATTATTTATAATAAATCAATTTATTTTAAAATAATGTCCACTTAAAAAATATTAAACATACTGAAGTCATTTTGACACAGAAGTAAAATTTCATCAAAACTCCTAACATAAACATAAATGATATTGTAAATTTAAATAACATCACAATAATTAAAATTTCAATTTCAATTAAATAGTAAATGGTTCATAAAAATGAATATAATTAACATAAAATTTTTATTCACAATGATAAAGAACATACATGCGGAGTTGGACTCAATGTATGAGAATTAGAATCAATTTATCTTCATTGAAGCATATTTTAATGTTATGAAAATAATTTCAATTATATGGTGTATATACTTAACCATTTACTTATAATATCAAGATTCAATAACAATAAAAACTATTTTATATATAAATATGAATTATTTCAACCGTGGGTAATTGACTAAAATGTTTCCGAGTGGAAATAAATTTTGTAACGTAATTTCTTTCCACCGGGTTATATTACTTCCTTGTATGCATTGATATTATACTATTATGTGTGTATTTAATTTTTATTAAATTGAATACTATTGAAACATTATTAATTTTTATTTATATTTTATATAAATAAAAAATTCTCTTATTAATTCTCACACTACCTTTAATGATCATTGTTATTGTTTATTATACAATTCATTCTCATCAAGATGGTTTATTATTGAATTTCGGTTGACATAAATAATTCCTGAATTTTATAATAATATAGTGTAATTTTATATTCCTCATACTATCCATGATAATTCCTTCTAATATTAACAATTTTTAACTCATTGGTATAAAAAATATTTGTAAAATACTATTATAAAAATACCACATCATTTCTCTATTCGGTCTGAAATCTGTTTTCTTCTAAAACCATGTTTTTAAAAAAAATTATAAAATATTTCACAAATTTTCAAATTTATTTGAAATTTTTTTTACTAATATTGAAATTTTAATTTATTAATGTAATATTAATTTCATTATCAAAAAATTATTATTTTCTTTTTATCAAAAAAATGAAATTTTCCTTTTTAAATGTAGTCCACATGTATGAAATATTTGGTCATCATGACCACTAAATGGTTTAAAATATCAATTATATGTTTTAATATATATTCCCAATCTGATTTGTTGTGAATATATTTTTTGAAACATTATATTTAAAATATATATATTTAATGTGGTGAGGATATTTTCCTTAATAATTGTTTTAATGGACTTTTTAGGTCATTTTTATTCATCAACAATAAAAATAATTTATAGTAAATATTGTATACTTGGGTTAGGTTATATTTAAACCATAATTATTCTTACGACATATGGTTTATGACAATTTTGACCATGGAATTTATTAAAATTCACTTTCTAGAATCTAATTTTTGGGCTTTAACTTTCCCCCAAAATGATCACTTTTACTATGATCAGTGGAAATTAAATTTACTCTTAATATCAATATTATGTATCATGGATATATTAATTTATTTAATAGTATATCATTTATATATATGATGTTATATACAATTTTAATTTTTTATCATGGGAAATATTGAACAATATGTATTGTTTACTAAATATAGATATTTTATGATTATAAACATTATTGAGGTATAAAATTTATTGGTCGATATATGAGGAATGCCTTAGATATGATGTAATGGATGGGTATGTGAATCATATATCCCCAAATGCATTAGTAGTCTCATGATGTGAATTTTTAGGATAGAATAAAACTTTTTTCTACTAGAACAATTGAACTATCTTGTGAATGGTCTTGAAATTAGAGGTATCATGTTCTGGACTAGATGGATTCTAATAATTAAGAATTTATTTCATTATGAATTCAGTTATTATTATACATGATATTTTAACATTGATAGAATATATGGATGTACTAAATACTCTATTTATTTAATATATGGAATTTGTATTTAGTTATTTTCTATTTCATATTTAATAATCCATATCTTATTAACTAAGAGAATTTTATAATGATAGTATCTCTGGATGAATTTCGTATTCAGATTTTGACTAAAATGAATTTTTTTAGTAATTTTAATATCCATATTGATTATGAATTATCTTAACACCCATTATACATTCATAATGATATTATATATATGAATTACATTCTCTATTTATTGAAAAAATATAATCTTTTTTTAGTTATATGCATTTCTATATTGACTGTGATGGTCATGTTATTGAAATGGCTTGTGATCCCAATAAGTTATATTCACTCGATGATTATGTGTATTGATTTATGATATTTTCTAATGCATATAACCCTTTTAAATACATTAATATCACTCTAATATTGTTCCATTTACCCAAAATCCTTGATGTGTACTGTGATTGATATGTAAGGATATTGTAGTGGGAATATAATTAGTCTCAAATAAATTATGTTAAAATTAGGATTCTAAAATGTAATATGGGAATAATGTTTGTATATAGTTTAATAAGATAAATAAATAATCCACACCTTCAGGACGTGATTCCTTCTATATAATTCCTTATGTAATACATAATGGAACATGCTCTGAGTTACTACTGTCCAGTCCATTATAGTTGGCATCCTAGTACACTTAGTAGAAATAATGGTAACAATGATAATTAAAACATAGATGAGGGGACATAAATTTATTATATAATTTGATGATATATATATAAAGACATAATAAATATATATAAAGGAAGTGAATATGTGGTTTTTATATAAATTTATTCCTATAAAGATTCAATAAGTGTTTGGGTTTGGTAACATATATACCTAGGTTTAGTTACTACAAAAAGGCCCATTGGGATAGACTCAATATTCACCAGGTGTATGAAAATATACCTTACTAAGAACTTGGTTTCACACACCCATGGAATATTATTAGAATAACACAAAACATAAATACATACCATTATGATAGATTTTAATAGATGAAGATAATAAATGGCCTAGTTTAATCATATGGTATCTTAGAATGAAAAAAATGTTTCATGAAAAAAACATATTATAAATGATTATATGGTTTTAACATTATGATAAGTATTTCACACTATTATATTTGGATTTATTCAATGGATGGAACATGAGGAAAATGTGTTAACATTGATCATGAAGGACAATGTTGTGACAATGAGAAACCAATTGGATGATGATTGGAATAAAATATATTATGATAATTCCTAATAAATTATCCTAAAATATTATTAACAACATATACCCCGAACAACCCTTATATTTTAAAAATAATATAAGGATATAGTTTTCTATGATATTGAGTGGTGGATACCCTACTATAAAGAATGATTGATTAACATCATGTAGATACTTTTCACAAAGAAAAATGTAAATGTGTTTAAAATGAAATGGAAAAGTCCTTATTTGTCAAAATGAATGGAATAATGAAAATAATTTATAACAAATAATGAAGAGTGTTCATAGGGATCCATTAATAGTTAATATTCTTAAATGTGTGGAACCAATAAATTGTTTGAGTAAATTCAACCTCTTAAAGGTCACATGCTCGACCAAGGAAGGATACATATTGAAATAAAATGGTTGAAAATTTTATTGAGATTCTATAATTATTTTATATAAGTATTTATAACAATGGTATATTGGCTGTAAGAATCATTAAACAATTAAATAATTCAGTTACATTTGTGAAGAACATGTGTATTTATTAAAATAATACTTATAGATACCAACATGGGTTTATGAGATTAATGATGTTGATAAGATAAATGTCTTAAACATCCTATTTGAAAATTTTACTTGTATGAATCTAAATTGATTAATGATATTATTGTAAAATTATTTATTTGAATACAACACATTGGTGTGTTATATTTTCTTTGAAGAACACATTTAATTAATAATTCACTTATATTTGTTTAGAATATTTTTAAATTTACTGGTCACATTTATTTTTTATATTATATTTTATATTGAGGTAATTACATTCTATAAAAATTCTATAATTTATTGAAATTATATTGAAATAGTTTTTGAAAAAGAAATCATGGTTTACGACAAAGGAAGAAGGATTAAACCCATAATTAATGGAAGATAATGGCTTAATAGATACCACAAAACAACATGATATTATATTATATATGTATTTATTTTTACTTAAATTATTGTATGGATAAATAATAATGATGAACTTGTGGTGATACTCTTTTGGTATTATTTTTTAATGTATTATATTGAAAAAATTGCACAAAAAACACAGTTTTGGGAAAAGTGTTAAAGAATAATAAAATGGATTTTAACTCTTTTACTAGACAGATAATTAGTTAGAAGTGTATTTTTCTCATTAGGAATGAAAAAATAATTTATTAATATTCATTTCTCGGATTAAGGTATGATTTAAAAATTGATATGAGCGCAACCGAGGGATAAAATTGTGATTGTGAACTAGAAATGTATAATGTAATAATATTTTCATATATTCATTACAATAATATAATTAATATAATTTTTGAAAATTAAACATTAAAAATAAGGTTTTAATATTACCTTTTTATTGTATGAATGATATTTTCATTTAAATTAAGAAAAAGTTATTTTTTTGGGTCTCTAGCTTTTAATTTCTCATTCTCTTTCTTATGATCAATATACTATATCATATTTATAAATATATACACTTGTATTACATGTACATGTCATTAACTTACAACAATTTCCCTAAATAAACAATATAGATATGTTTTCTTCATGATAGCCTTGTAATTATGTTTCCCTCTTATTAAGAGGATATTTAATTAACCATTTTTAAAATTGGGTGTTTCAAGAAAAGAATTTTCTCATATGAAACCATGATTTTATTAGTGGGTGATAATATTGAGAGGATGTAATTTATATAAGGTATTATGAATTTAAAAACCTGAAATTATAACATAATTACATAATATTTGATAGATTATACCACATAAAACATCATTTTTAAAACACCAAAAAATGAATTTCTTTGAATTTAATCATTTCGATAGAATTCCAAACATGCAACCCTGAGTACAATTGAACTGTATCAGAGTGTAACATTATAAACATGTAATAAAATTTTGTGGGAATTAATATTAAAAAATAGAGTATAAAAATATGGTAATCTATTGATTATAAATAACATAATAACCATATATTAAACTATGGAATGTTTTCTCAAAATATATATTTTCTCTAGAAGAATATTTTTCCTCAATTTATGCTTATAATTTATTTTTTCTCAATTTATAAAATTTATTTTAATAAATATACTCCCTTATTCAAATAATAATATAAAAAACATCATTGGTAGAATTATTTAGATTTTTATGAAACATCTACTTTTTATGATGAATAGTGAAAAATATCGTTTTAATTGAAATCTTCCTTGTCATTTAAATAATATAGATGGATAACATAGATTATAAATTCTTTTAAATTAATATTATTTCTATTAAGATTTTTTTTTATTTATATGGAAATTTTTATCTCATTCATTTTTAATAATGACATTGTACCTTTCATACTAAAAATAATTTTCACATTAGAAACTCGCTTTTACGTCGGGAAAATGGGTATAATTTTAAATTACATTCTAAAAAATAATTGAATTGGATTTGGAAAATATAAATCAATATTTGTAGTCTTGGAAATTTAAATTATTTAATATGGTCATGTTAATTATTAATCAAAATGAATAATAAAATAATTAAAATATAATTACACTTATTAACGTAAAAAAATGAACTACATGGGATCAATGTAAAATAATAGGAGTAAAAATAACCTTAAAAGCATTCCACTAATCTATATTATGGCCATATTTAGAACCTATTAGGTTTAATGATATATAATTCCCAATTTTAGACTTTTTTTAATTTGAAAAATGTGGTTAGAACATTTTCAATTACAAAATTACAAGGGTGCCACTCACCTCACATAAAAACGCACACACCACTCTTTAACTGTTCCCATATTCAAACAACCATGCCATACCCAAATGAATTCAAAAAATACACCTTTTAATCATAATAAATATGAATTTTTTATAAATTTGTTCCAAATGTACTTTATGTATAGACCAGATGTGGGGAACCAAGCATAGGTTCAATTCTTAATGATGCATTTTCATTTTATTTCTCCTACCACATCCTTAAAATATTTGTTTCATTATAATTATATAATTAAAAGAGTATAAAAAAAATAACGATATTTTAATATGTTATGTACATTACTTATATCCAAATTCAGTTCTCCTAAATGTAAAATGACAACAACACTCGAGTGTACAGAGGATTGTCACATCACGATCGGATTCAACACATTTCCCATAAACAACACTCATTGTTTTTTGTGACGTGGATATAAATTATATTTATGAACAATTATACTGATATATTTATTATATCATATATACCATTTTTTACTTTTCATTCTTTAAGGGGTATGATAATATCTCTTGCGTGTACGGTGGACTACCAACTTGTGAGGCGATGTGATCATTTTATCATAAAATTTTTAAATTGAAGGTAATGAATATATGTGATATATATGTCTATATTATTATATTAATGAAATATTTATCATTACGAAAATATAATACATCATTATATTTATTTCATTTTTTCAAACTAATTGATGATAACATCATTTGTATAGATGCAGAGTACAACCATCAAGAAATGATGTGACACTATATTTCTGACCAAACTATATGGATGATATATATATTTGTACATTTTTAAAATTAAAAATTAATTTATGATATTATAATCATTCTATAAGTATTAAACTTTACTACCTTTATTGGATAATGATCGTTGAAAAAATAGAAACTTTAATCATGCATACATATTGCCTACCGTATTAATGAACATAACATTATTCATTCCTCAAAACCATATAGTGATGATTTATCATAACAATATAATATATATATATATATGAATATTATATCATGATTATTTGTTTGATGTTTTTGATATATTGACGACTTAGAAAAATAGTCAACCAACCACAGTCGTCATTGACATATAAGTCAAATATCATTGAAACAACACACATAAATTGTAATTGAATATATAATACTATGTTAAATTTTAATAATTAAAATATATTAATATGAATAATTAATTAATTTCTTAAAAAATTAAACAATTTTCACATGTATATAATTCTAGTAGATAAAGAACATATGTGAGTTGTTAGATTCACTATAAGGCACATTATTTCAACATCACTTCATAAAGTCACATTATAATGTTATGATCCAAATATTTTTATTTGGTGTATATAATTTCACTTGGACATGGAATAACTTCATTACTTTATAATAATATTTATTATATGTTTCAATTTAAATTATTTCATCCAAGATTATTTGACATAAAGTTTACCAATTGGTAAAGAATTAGATATACCAAAAAATTTTCATTGGGTAATATTAAATCGTCATAGTAGTTGATATTATAAGACGATACGTGTAACAAATTTTTTTTATGTTTTGTTGTATTTAAACATATACTATTATTATTTATAGTATGAACACATAATCCGTTCATTGATTAATTCTCACATAAAAATTATGATCATTCTAATGGTTTATTTCACAGGCCTATACTAATTGAGTTTATCTAATCCGGAAGTTTAGTTAAAGGAATGTAGTGGTGAATTTTATAATTAAACCATATATTTTTATCCTATGCTATTTATTTATAATAATTTCATGTAATATGTCCTGTTTTTCACTCTATGGTACTTAAAATATTTGACCAAATTCATTCATGAAAATCTAACATCATTTTTCTCTCATGTTAGAAACAATTTGTTTCTAAATGAAGGTACTATAAATTTATTCTAAAATTATTTAAAATTTTACAATTTATTCATTAACTATATTTTCAACCGTTAATATTTATTTTTTAAATTAATCATCATATAGTTTTCCAAATATAGACAATTTGGAGGTAATAAAAAATGTGAAATGAAACTTTTTTTTAATGTAGTTGACATGTAAAGAAATTATTTCCATCATAACCACTATATTTTTTTAAAAAAATTAAATGTTTTTAAGGACATTATCTTAATATTTTGTGAACATTTTGTTTAAAATGAAATATTTTGAAACTATGAAGATATATACCGCATTGATTTTGTATAGATCTTTTTTATGGTATTTTTATTCACCAATGACAAGAACCCTTTATTTTAATTATAATCCTTTGGGAATATTTTTTATACCCCACGTCCATTTTTTTATGATCGTTTACGTTCATTTTTTAGGATATAAATTTTTGTAGTTCACATTCTTGATTCATTATTGTAGTCATTAATGTTCCCAAAAATTGTTAACTTTCTTGTGATCAATGGATATTAAATGTTCTCAAAATATCAATATTATTTATCATAGAAATTTTTACTATTTAAACTGTATATCATTTCAATATACTCAGATGTACATTAAGAGTTATTTTTCTCCTAGGAAAATATTTATAAATTTTTATTCTTCAACCAATAAATATATTTTATGATAAAGGACGTCGTTCATGAATTAAATTGGTTATTAGATATGTGAGGAATGATTTGGAAAAGATGTGATGTGTTGGGCAAGGAATTATATATCCCCATAATGATGAAGTATTTTCATAAAGAGAATCATTAATCTATTATTTAATTTGTTTCAAAATTTATCTTTATATATTTATGTGAAAGGTGTTGAAGTTTGATGTATCATGTACCTATGAACATCCAATAATTAATACTTTTTCCCATTAAGAATTCAATTATTACTATCCATGAGATTTTCAAAATGAAATTAACTCTAGATGAATTTAATTCTTAGATTATTGACTAAATAGAATGTGGTTTCAGTTATTTATCATTCCATATTTATTATACCTTCTCTTTTAATCTATGTGATTTTAATAATGATATTATTTCTAGATTCATTTCATCCTCTTTTTATTGACTCAATTAAATGTGTTTTTAGTAATTTCCCTTGGAATAATAATTATTCCTTATTTTATTATCCAAGATATTTTTACAATTATATTATATCTTGATGCATTTCATTCATAGTGTATTGAATAAATGTTATTTTTTAGTTATATACAATACCATATTAATTATGATAGTAATTTATTTTCATATTCATTATGATTTTTGATTCATGGTATATTATTCTATATTTTACCATTACTGGTTATTTAATCTAAACCATATTTTTAACCGTTCCCATGAATCCATTAATTGAAAAATTATTTATATATCATGACATAAATGAGGGATTAAAGTATGTATAAAATAATTTTTTAAAACTTTTTTTATTTAAATATAATATGGGAATTATTTATATATCTTGTTTCACAAGAGTAATAATATTTTCCCCCAATATAGATTTTATTAATTGATTCATTTGGCATTATAAAAATGCAATACAAAAAAAATGTAAAATTTGGAATAGTGTAATTAAAAAAATATACCTATTAGTATATTAACTATGAATGTGGAGAAGAGATAAGTGCGAGATGTGGCAGTTGGGAGCAATGAAGATGTAACATTGGTGTTAAATCTTTTAGGGTAATGAATATTGAGCTCATTATAGGGAAATAATTTTAATGGTTTGGATAAATTTTAATACCTTTAACCACTCATATATATCTCTTTGGGATTCCTTTATCTAATTGGGGATTTAAATTATTTTGAGAGTTAAGTTCAATAATTTATAGTATTGTGAGAGACATGATTGGAACATAGTCTATGCATAATTATTAATATCCAGGTGGTAACATAGAGATAATGATAATTTAACTCTGAATAAATTTTTTAAAACATGGTTATGGTTTTTCTAATAATGATAGTTCATAGAAAAAAATTATGGCCGAATCAGTTGGGTTCTAGATGAAATTTTATGACATGGACATGGTTTTTCCAACTTCGCGGGTTGTCATAGGTAAATATGTGGTTTAATATATAAGGGATAGTTGAAACTACATGGGTTTTTACTATTTTTTTTTTGACATGTATCAAAACCATAAGAGATATATCAGTTTATAAATATTTTAAAATAACTATAGTGACCTTGATAATTGTATCCTATAATGTTATACTAATAATTAATTATATTAAACTATCCATTCTATAAAACTCTAGGAAGTTTCCACTTTATCACAGTGCAATTTTCCAACTATTTCTATTCATATAATCATTGCATATATTGATTTTAACTTTTTTACCCTTTCAATTAAAGTTCATTCATATATATCTCCAATCCTTTAAGTTTTGATTTAGAAATGGGATATGATTGACAAATAAAGGGGTTTTGAAATAAAATTAAAGACGTTTTTTATAGTTCTGTGGTCGTGAGGACTATCTCTTTTCGTTTTGGTCACCATTTATAAAGGCATCAATGTATCTCCAATTATAAAGGTAAGTGTCCTTACATAATGGTTTTGTCTCATTATTTTGATGATGATGGAATATTGTATTTTTTTCTAATTAAAAATATATTATTTTGACATTAATAAGGTTATTTTTAATGAAATTTAATCTAGGGGCATGTAATGTGGGTTTCTAAGGTTATTTTTAGGTAATATGTTTTATAAAAAACACATGTTTTCAAAAATTCCTCATTGGTGTATCAATATATAAAATGGATTTTCAAATGCAGAATAGTTGGCTCATTTCTTATGAAAATTTATAATAAATCCATGTTTATGTATTACTTATTTGTTGTATAACAACTTAACACATGTTATTTTGTTTTGTATCAGGTAATAATAATAATAACCAATAATTATTATGGCCCCACTCATGGTTTTGTGTTTCTTCATACCTACGCTACCATATTAAGTTCCCAAGACATAGTATTTTTAATCTAAACATGAAACAGAACAAAAATTTGTATACATATTATCTAAGTTTCATTAGGCTTATTTTTTTAGGGGATCCAAAAAATAATAAAATAATTATGACAGTAAAATTTATTTTTCTATTTCCAAATCTAAAACCATCAGTAACAAAAATGATTCATATCCTTATAATCTAAAAAGTAAATACCCTCTCATTGGGTAACTCCTCGAATTTATACCTAGTGAATTTTCTCTAAAAAAATTGTTGATAAAATGGATTATTATGTGGGTTTAAAATAGAGTTATCCGTTTTTCGATAATGCATGAAAAATATTATTTAAAAATTAATTTTCAAAACTAAACACCACTTTTATAATAATACATTATATATAAATAAGTTTTCTTATTAAAATTCCATCATGATATTTCTAAATTTGAAAATAAATATTATAAAAATATATTTCCTGAAAAAAAAAATTAAATAATAAAATAATTTTTCTTAAAACTAATCCATGAGATGAATCCAATAAGTCCACATAAAAATAAAAAAAATCATTATGATAGAAATACATATAATAAAATATCAAAAGTAAACTAGTGATTTTTTTTAAAAATATGTTTTGTATAAAAAATCACTTTGAGGAAAAATTGAACATTAAATATGGTTTTGGGACGAAATTTATTATTGGAAAACATATATGAAATTATTTTTTCACTGCCCATTCCTCATCATTTTATGAATACCATGACTTAAATTTTCATAAATCATTAAAAATTGTTTAATATTCCATTGTGGATTTTAATTAAAATTCATAGAAACTATAAAAATGATGCCTAAAAATTTATAAAGTAATATATATATATATATATATTATTAAGTTAATAGATATATAGGAATATATATATATATATATTTCATTAAGAATAAACCATGGATAATAAATCATTCTATAAGGATAATATAAAAAATATATAGATAAAAATCAGATTTATTAATACATATCCATAAAAAATTCCATTTTTAAAAAAATTGTAATTAAATAATATAATTATCACATTAAATGGTAATTTTAATATTATAATCATAATATTCAGAAATAAATTCACATAAAATGATGAATACAGAAATAAAATATTTTATTTTGTAGAGTTAAATCCAAATAAAGTGATTAGTAATTTCACACACTAGTTCTTCAGTTAAGGTATTTATATTTGTTATATTTCCATCCAAACATCCCCCTAAGTCCCCCATAATACCCTATAATTTTTGGATGCATTCAGAGATGTTTAGAAGGGAGAAAGTAGGTTGCATGGTTTAGGTGCATGGTTTTCCAAATTGTGCACACAAATCATATGCCCATATCTAGGTCATTAAAAATGTGTTAAAATTACATCTTTTCCCTCCCGATATTTATCCAATATCAGACCATTCTTCCCCCATTTGACCATTTATGCCATGGCAGCCATCAAGGTCTCTCAAACCATCATTATAACTCCATTTTGAAGGGGTATTTGTTGGGTGAACTTCACAAAATCTTAAGTAAGTGTCTCTCTGTGACAGCCCAAGAATTTATGAAAAATATTCTTTTTAATTTTATTAATGTCTTGTGTTGTACGCTACACCAAAAGGAGCTTACACAACATGAAACCTTTACTTGCCTTGCATTACACGCAATCACAACCTTCCTCGATAGCGTGTGTAGTACGCAATACTGAGTTTCACGAAACAACGATACGCTATTAAAATATTATTAAAACTAGCCGTTATGAATAGTAATAACCACTTTTAGAAATTTTAGCTCTCAAAATGGACTTCATTTTTGAATTCGGAATATGAAATATAGCTTAGGATGAAATTTTGGTATTTTTCTGAAAACTTTCAATTTTTGATGAATAGTGAAACCACTAAGTGGTAGGTTAAAAACTGAATTTTTCATAAAACGTAATTTTACCGCTTCTGTGAATGGAATTTCAAAAATCTGAGAGACACGGTTGACTTCAGTAAGTAAAATGTGGTTCAATGAGATGAAAATAATTTTTGGTGAATAGTAACTTTTTACTTTTATTTACCACGGTTAAAAGTAAATAAGGTAATTAAGGGTAAGAATGATATTAATATTACCCTAACACATGTCCTAATTCTATTGGACAAGTTTATCTCGACCAAAAACAACCTTAGGTGTAAAATATTATCATTTAGGCCCACTTGGATTAGATTATGACATTTAATATTATTCTATTTAATGAATAGTTAAAATAGTTAAAATCAAAGTTTAATAACTTAAACATTTTTAATATGGGGTTATACATAAGATAAATTAGATTATAAATATTAATTAGAAAGCTAAAAAGATTTACTACATAATGATATTTTATTTATAATTTTTAGACCTTAAATAAATTAATTTATTTATGACACAACGATGATGCAGTAATTACAGTTTTAAGGAAATATTAACATAATTGATGTTATAAATGCTCAAATGAATGTAATTTGAGACTTTTTATGAATTCCACTAATTTTATAGGTTACTATGATATATTAGTGTTGATTTAATCAATTTGTTTCGAACATATAATTCTGTTATGACTTTCAAAAAAATCATATATCAAATAGTGTCAAAATTGACACAAAATAGTATTTAAATCAAATATTATATTATTAATTGTTATTTTATTCTTAAAAATCTAAGGTTCGGCCAAATGACTTAGATAAAGATATATATATTAATAATAAACAATTTGGGGTTCGTTTGTCATGTTATAGTAAGTGTATTAACCATATAGTGAAAGAAAACAAAAAGACACGGTAAAAGTTAAATTATTTAACTTAGAGTTAAATCTAATTGATAAGGTTAAAATAATACCATAAACTTGTCTAAATCCTATTGGTTGATAGGATTTCGACCCATCCCCACTTTATCTTCGAAATAAGAACCTTTTTAACCATTATAAACCGATTTTGACATTAATATAAAATAATATTTTGAGGTATTCCTAAGGTGCCCCTCTCCTCCCTTATAAAAGGACACCTCCTCCCCCTCCTCCTCACACCAATTTGAGCACTCAAGCTCGGCCAACCCATGCAAAAGTCTATTCTCCACTTCCCTAGAAACATCCTAGAGGTTCTGGTCTTCTTCAAAGACCAATTTTAGTTCCCTAAGAGGAGGTCTCCAAAAGGCGCTTCAAAGAAGAGGTAATTACCGTTACCAATTCTTTCATCTTTATTTCTTCTTCCACTTCTTCTTCTTAGGTTGTTTCATTATGAAGTAATAACATCAGTATCACTAATATACTGATATGTTATTATAAGAATGAAACAACCCTATTTCACCATCTATCCATCCTATGGAAAAAGAAATCACCGCGCGTGCGTACGTACGGAATACCGTCTCCACGCCGTGGTGTAATCTATTTTCCACCACCACCTTACATGGATGGGTATAATGGTGTAAAGAATAACTATACACAGTTATTACAACATCATATTGATTCTGATATATTGTATAATCCACTCCAATTCAATTCAATATTTATGCAAATGATATCATCGCTCGTGCGTACGTACGGACTACCGTCTCCACGACGCGATGAGATTCATTCTCCATGTTAACCATTTAAGAATGATTATAAAGTATATATAAGAAATAATAATGAAATATATGACATTATAAAGCTACTGGATTTATGTATATATATATATTTGTATGTCATCTACTTACTTCCATTCAAGACAATAAGGAAAGGAAAACAGCGTTCATGCGTACGTACGGACTACCGTCTCCATGAACGGTGTTTTTCATTTCATTTATATTATCTTATATATATATATATATACTGAATATATATGATATATAAATCATATTTTATAT
Organism: Viscum album; assembly: GCA_963277665.1. Classification (NCBI taxonomy): domain Eukaryota; kingdom Viridiplantae; phylum Streptophyta; class Magnoliopsida; order Santalales; family Viscaceae; genus Viscum; species Viscum album. The sequence continues at coordinate 171,846,400 of OY728160.1, forward strand.
TCTGGAAGTAAGTAAATCATGATATAAGTAATAATAATGTCAAGAACAACAAGTCAAAACACCTACGATAAAATGAAACGATTTTACCCAAAACGCTTCTTTAACATGGAATTTACAAAAGAACGGGTAATATAATGTCATAAGTGAACCATATATGATATCATAACAATGAATATGATTCTGGAATAAGTCAATAACATTATTTAAACCATTATACAGGAGCTTCAGACACGTACAAAGCAAATCGGACCTAAGGTAAGGGAAATATCACAATCTCATTTTTATCCGAGATTGTTTATTCGTAAGTATTTACTGGGGTGTATTTTATCATCCACATCCATGTTTCATCAATATGTAATACTGTTTCCATCCACTTACAATAGTTTAAATCCAATTTTACCCTTCGGTGAGTTTTTAGTAATATGTATGAAAAGAATCTTTTTTCGTTTTTCGTACGAGGTACTTTTTGACTTTTCCGACAAAAGTACGAAGATTTTTTTTTTAACTTATAAGGCATGAATGGATTTTTAAAACATTATTTCCAAGAAGCTTCCTTTACAAGTTTTCAAGTTTATTTTTAATCAACTTCTTTTATTTTAAAGTCGTATGACATGTTATGAAAGGAAAAATGTTTTTGAAGAAGAAAGGATATTTTCCTCAAGAATGGAGTTCAAGTGTTTTATCAAAATTATTTTCCATCTATGATAATAAAGGGTTCTGTTTTTATCCCTATTATTACATTGATTCGATCATGTTGTGATGGAATTATTTTTATGAATTACTTTATCTTATATGAAATGTTTTATGATGTCACGATGTTTAAGATTCCCATTTTTATTACATGGGTTATGCAATGATGTATGATTTATGATTTTGTGGCACACATAAGAATGGTGTCATTATGAGATGGGTGGGACCTATATCTCCCTCCAATGCATTGGGTAAAGATTTTATATCTCATGAGATAGACAGGGCTGGAACGGTAGGTTATACCGGTTCAGTGAAACAGGACTGAAACGAGGGTCACTCGATTCAGAAAGGGACTTTGTCCACTAAGATAGTCTTGGCAATGAGTCTTGACTAACAAGAAATGATTCTCTATGATTATGTGTGTATGCCACAAAGTTTCATGTTTTAAGTTATGATTATTGGGATTACATTTCACTTCTATGATTTATCCCATGTTATGAAATTATGCTCTCTTTTGCAGGTTAAGATTTCCAAAAGTTATGTTCTTATGAATATGATGTGATTGATTTTCTTTTGTTTACCCTTACTGAGCATTTGAGCTCACCCTTTTATGTATTCTTTTCCCCAGGATATAAGGAATGGTTTTAGGTAAAAAAAGAAAAAGGGAAGATCTTTATGGAAGATATTGAGGATCTTTCACCACGATTAGAAGATTTTATTCCGAGTTTCCAAAGACACTAAACTATTACGATCCTTGTGTGTGTGTTTTTGTTATGTACTAAGTATTCTGCAAAAGTAATGTAAAGTCCATGTAAGTCAAGCATACAGGTCTCTACAGTTGGTATCAGAGGAAAGGTTTAGTCATCCTTTGGAAATTAGGATGCGAAAACGTTAGTGAGATCCCTAGAGATATTTCTAAGGTATTTCTAGGGATGTCCCTAAGGTTAAGTATATGTATAGGTTATAGTACTAGAATTACTCTAATGATCATAGAATTAAACCTAAGATGTTAGATATTAAAGGTACTCCCCCTTTATTATGTTGTTTTCCCTAGCATGATTTTTGCCTCTCATGCTATTCTTTTTGGGTTTTAGAAAATGGCTGGAAACAAGATGATTCACGATAATGGAGGATATGATGGACAAGGGAATGATATTCTTCATAATGAAATGGGATTTGGAAGTCCAAAAATAATTATTATGCCGAATCAGCAATCTCATAATATGATCAATAAAGTAAAATTTGGTAAGTTTCCTGACTCAGCTAATAAGAGAAAGATGGAGTTTCATGATGAGCATAGAGGAAAGAAAGTTCAATTTCCCCTATGTAAATCATGTGGGAAGAGGCATCAAGGAGAATGTTTCAAAGGAACTGGAAGATGCTTTCGGTGTGGAAAAGAAGGACACAAAGCCAGTAAGTGCAAAGGAAAAGGTTCAGTTAACACCAGGGATGAGGATAATGGTATTGCTACGACATCAACAATGGTTAAATGTTTTAAATGTGGAATGTGCGGGCATTATGCAGACCAATTCCCTAAGGGAAAATCTCATGAAGAGAATCAGTATGGTCGTATGGGTAGTATTTATGTTGATGATGATGATGAGACTACAAATGATATGTGAGATGAAAGAATTGTTGAAGCTCGATCAATGGTTTAAGAATGTAGTGGAATGATTACATGTTTATCATGTGTAATGTTGTATAAGTAATCTCATTGTACTATGGAATAAAGAGACATGTAAGGATTGTTACATTGTTGTCTGATTAATGTTACCAGTATCCATGAAAGGTTATTCAGATATTTTTGGAATATAGATGATATGCGCATAATGAAGGGATAAGGAGAAAATTAAATGTTTGATAGTATTCATGAGCTCATGACTGATATAAGGAAAAGGTTATATCATGGTTTGAGTATATAGAATTTTTGGATTTTGGTATGTGGAAACTGTTAACTTTTGACGGCATTCATGTTTTCACTAAGGTTTAATGGGTATTCATTTTTTTCAAGAGAATACATCATTAAGGTATTCACATGATTGGAATGTGACCAACAAGATATATGGGGGATAAATGATGGTATTAACATGCTTGGTTGACGACATTTCAAGTAATCATTTTCTTTATACTATGAGCTTGGACCGAAGTATTTTAGATAATTATAAAGATTGTAATGGATTATGTTAACCATAAGTTAGTATTGTTTAAGTATAGAATTTTTTTTTTGATATTATTTATGAGATGTTATTGTAATGTAGTTTTCGAAAAAGGACAACCTGCATGACGGGCGACAGCCCATCGCATCGGACAAGGCTGTGGGAATCGAACCCACAACCCAAGTGCGACTGGCCTTTATCGCCTACCACTGACCTACAGGAAGTCCCTGTTTAGTAGAAACTTGTTTTATTATATTAAGCAGTATGATATGTGAAGGACAAGTTCATTTTAGGAACCATATATGATTAATCTCACAATAGATGGACTTATGTATTTTTTTGATAACTTTTCTAACCTTTTGTTTGAGACAGATGGAATGACCCATCATTCTATCACATGATCTGCTAACACATCATGAATGACAAATTCGACTTCATTTCTTTAAGAGATGAAGTGGAAATTGTCCAAAGAACGACAACCGGTGAGACTATACCAAAATCACGAAAGTATTTCTTCTAATTCCAATTTCATCAACTTTAGGGAAATTATCTTGAAAACCAAAAATGTTGTCCTAGTGATCTTATACCTGATGAATCGGATGGTACCTTAGATCGTCACAAATTTATGGATTTGTGATTTTTGGCTTTTCCATAGCCATGTTCTCTACCACTCTCCATCAGAACATGATGGTTAGATTTTTCTTCCATATCCATATTTTCACCTATGTGGAAACCCAGTGATTAGTTTATTTGGGTAACCGTTACGTTTCATACATTCATTTTTAAAGATTGGTTTTGGTATTCCTTTTTACGATGTGGGTTTCTATTAAAGAAACTTTCGAATAGTAAACCATTTATAACCCCGACGAATTTCGAGGGCGAAATTCATTTTAAGGGGGGTAGAATGTAACAGCCCAAGAATTTACGAAAAATATTCTTTTTAATTTTATTAATGTCTTGTGTTGTACGCTACACCAAAAGGAGCTTGCACAACATGCAACCTTGACTTGCCTTGCATTACACGCAATCACAACCTTCCTCGATAGCGTGTGTAGTACGCAATACTGAGTTTCACGAAACAACGATACGCTATTAAAATATTATTAAAACTAGCCGTTATGAATAGTAATAACCACTTTTAGAAATTTTAGCTCTCAAAATGGACTTCATTTTTGAATTCGGAATATGAAATATAGCTTAGGATGAAATTTTGGTATTTTTCTGAAAACTTTCAATTTTTGATGAATAGTGAAACCACTAAGTGGTAGGTTAAAAACTGAATTTTTCATAAAACATAATTTTACCGCTTCTGTGAATGGAATTTCAAAAATCCGAGAGACACGGTTGATTTCAGTATGTAAAATGTGGTTCAATGAGATGAAAATAATTTTTGGTGAATAGTAACTTTTTACTTTTATTTACCACGGTTAAAATTAAATAAGGTAATTAAGGGTAAGAATGATATTAATATTACCCTAACACATGTCCTAATTCTATTGGACAAGTGTATCTCGACCAAAAACAACCTTAGGTGTAAAATATTATCATTTAGTCCCACTTAGATTAGATTATGACATTTAATATTATTTTATTTAATGAATAGTTAAAATAGTTAAAATCAAAGTTTAATAACTTAAACATTTTTAATATGGGGTTATACATAAGATAAATTCGACTATAAATATTCATTAGAAAGCTAACACTATTTACTAAATAATGATATTTTATTTATAATTTTTAGACATTAAATAAATTAATTTATTTATGGCACAACGATGATGCAGTAATTACCGTTTTAAGGAAATATTAACATAATTGATGTTATAAATGCTCAAATGAATGTAATTTGAGACTTTTTATGAATTCCACTAATTTTCTAGGTTACTATGATATATTAGTGTTGCTTTAATCAATTTGGTTCGAACATATAATTCTGTTATGACTTTCAAAAAAATCATATATCAAATAGTGTCAAAATTGACACAAAATAGTTTTTAAATAAAATATTATATTATTAATTGTTATTTTATTCCTAAAAATCTAAGGTTCGGCCAAATGACTTAGATAAGGATATATATATTAATAATAAACAATTTTGGGTTCGTTTGTCATGTTATAGTAAGTGTATTAACCATATAGTGAAAGAAAACAAAAAGACACGGTAAAAGTTAAATTATTTAACTTAGAGTTAAATATAATTGATAAGGTTAAATTAAAACCATAAACATGTCTAAATCCTATTGGTTGATAGTATTTGGACCCATCCCCACTTTAGCTTCGAAATAAGACCCTTTGAAACCATTATAAACCGATTTTGACATTAATATAAAATAATATTTTGAGGTATTCTTAAGGTGCCCCTCTCCTCCCTTATAAAAGGACACCTCCTCCCCCTCCTCCTCACACCAATTTGAGCACTCAAGCTCGGCCAACCCCAGCCAAAATCTCTTCTCCACTTCCCTAGAAACATACTAGAGGTTCTGGTCTTCTTCAAAGACCAATTTTAGTTCCCTAAGAGGAGGTCTCCAAAAGGCGCTTCAAAGAAGAGGTAATTACCGTTACCAATTCTTTCATCTTTATTTCTTCTTCCACTTCTTCTTCTTAGGTTGATTCATTATGAAGTAATAACATCAGTATCACTAATATACTGATATTTTATTATAAGAATGAAACAACCCTATTTCACCATCTATCCATCCTATGGAAAAAGAAATCACCGCGCGTGCGTACGTACGGAATACCGTCTCCACGCCGTGGTGTAATCTATTTTCCACCACCACCTTACATGGATGGGTATAATGGTGTAAAAAATAACTATACACAGTTATTACAACATCATATTGATTCTGATATATTGTATAATCCACTCCAATTCAATTCAATATTTATGGAAATGATATCATCGCTCGTGCGTACGTACGGACTACCGTCTCCACGACGCGATGAGATTCATTCTCCATGTTAACCATTTAAGAATGATTATAAAGTATATATAAGAAATAATAATGAAATATATGACATTATAAAGCTACTGGATTTATGTATATATATATATATGTATGTCATCTACTTACTTCCATTCAAGACAATAAGGAAAGGAAAACAGCGTTCATGCGTACGTACGGACTACCGTCTCCATGAACGGTGTTTTTCATTTCATTTACCTATCTTATATATATATATATATATATACTGAATATATATGATATATAAATCATATTTTATATTCTGGAAGTAAGTAAATCATGATATAAGTAATAATAATGTCAAGAACAACAAGTCAAAACACCTACGATAAAATGAAACGATTTTACCCAAAACGCTTCTTTAACATGGAATTTACAAAAGAACGGGTAATATAATGTCATAAGTGAACCATATATGATATCATAAAGATGAATATGATTCTGGAATAAGTCAATAACATTATTTAAACCATTATACAGGAGCTTCGGACATGTACAAAGCAAATCGGACCTAAGGTAAGGGAAATATCACAATCTCATTTTTATCCGAGATTGTTTATTCGTAAGTATTTACTAGGGTGTATTTTATCATCCACATCCATGTTTCATCAATATGTAATACTGTTTCCATCCACTTACAATAGTTTAAATCCAATTTTACCCTTCGGTGAGTTTTTAGTAATATGTATGAAAGGAATCTTTTTTCGTTTTTCGTACGAGGTACTTTTTGACTTTTCCGACAAAAGTACGAAGAATGTTTTTTAACTTATACGGCATGAATGGATTTTTAAAACATTATTTCAAAGAAGCTTCCTTTACAAGTTTTCAAGTTTATTTTTAATCAAATTCTTTTATTTTATAGTCGTATGACATGTTATGAAAGGAAAAATGTTTTTGAAGAAGAAAGTATATTTTCCTCAAGAATGGAGTTCAAGTGTTTTATCAAAATTATTTTCCATCTAAGATAATAAAGGGTTCTGTTTTTATCCCTATTATTACATTGATTCGATCATGTTGTGATGGAATTATTTTTATGAATTACTTTATCTTATATGAAATGATTTATGATGTCACGATGTTTAAGATTCCCATTTTTATTACATGGGTTATGCAATGATGTATGATTTATGATTTTGTGGCACACATAAGAATGGTGTCATTATGAGATGGGTGGGACCTATATCTCCGTCTAATGCATTGGGAAAAGATTTTATATCTCATGAGATAGACAGGGCTGGAACGGTAGGTTATACCGGTTCAGTGAAACAGGACTGAAACGAGGGTCACTCGATTCAGAAAGGGACTTTGTCCACTAAGATAGTCTTGGCAATGAGTCTTGACAAACAAGAAATAATTCTCTATGATTATGTTTGTATGCCACAAAGTTTCATGTTTTATGTTATGATTATTGGGATTACATTTCACTTCTATGATTTATCCCATGTTATGAAATTATGCTCTCTTTTGCAGGTTAAGATTTCCAAAAGTTATGTTCATATGAATATGATGTGATTGATTTTCTTTTGTTTACCCTTACTGAGCATTTGAGCTCACCCTTTTATGTTTTCTTTTACCCAGGATATAAGGAATGGTTTTAGGTAAAAAAAGAAAAAGGGAAGATCTTTATGGGAGATATTGGGGATCTTTCACCACGATTAGAAGATTTTATTCCGAGTTTCCAAAGACACTAAACTATTACGATCCTTGTGTGTGTGTTTTTGTTATGTACTAAGTATTCCGCAAAAGTAATGTAAAGTCCATGTAAGTCAAGAATACGGTCTCTACACTCTCCCTCTTAGTTTCTCTGCTCTCCATGAAGATTAATTCAATTTAATTGAATTAAAAAATTATCATATGGTAGGGTTTCTAAATTTACATTTTAAATTTGTTTTTTCTTGGCCCAATCATTTGTTTTTATGCTTGATCTACCTTTTGAGGTATGGCGGTGGTGTAAATGAATTCTCTCACAAAGGATTCAATGTTTTAACAATTTTGGTAGGTGATTTCTGGTGTATGGATTCCTTGTAACTTTTCTTTCTGTGTTTATGATATTTTTCATGTTTATAACATTTGATTTTTTGTGAATAAATTGTTTATAGTGGTATTTTTAAATAAAATTAATTTTAAATGACATTTTAATATGAAATTAGTGGGTTTTCATAGAAATATTTTATTGGATCAGTTGAGGAGGCTCTATAACTGCTTAGTTGAATTAATTTTAATTAATTAGGGCAGAATATCATTGTTTTGAATGTTTATATCCTTTTTATTCTTCCAAGAAAACATTTTTATGGTGTTTGTGAAGCATATGAAATTTAAGTGTCATGTTTTTGCGAAAATGGAGGTTTTATAAAGCGATCATTTCATGGTACATATGGTGATACCCTATAACTATATTTTTGTTTAATTGAAAAGTTATGGGGATTCCATTTATATTTTTGTTATTTATATGTGTGTGCATGGTGTCCAAAGTGGGGTTTCAATGAGTTTTGGGTGCCAAATAATTTCATATTTTCATACGTTGTTTTATTGGAAATCAAAATGTTTTTAGTGTGTTTTAAGTTTTATATAGTGTGTGTAGATACCATATTATTTCTATATGGCCAGTAATGGTGTTTTTATATGATCAAAGATGTATGTTGCAAGCTGAAATTGTTTGGGCACAAAGGGGGAATCCCGAGAACCTAGGGGGGGAAGATATGTACGAGTACGCTAGTGATCCAGATGGGTTTTATCCATACCTCACATAGCATTTTGGATCATGAAACCTAAAAATAAACTATATAGATGATGATTGGTGACCACTAGGTTAAGGATATGTTCTATACTAGTGTCTTGTTCATGGGAATGGATTGTGACATGGATAATTTTAGACCGAGGTACAATGTACAGAAGGCCCGATACTATTTAGTTCATAAGGGTGTTCCTAGTTTTGGGGATCCTGGGATTTGGGGTATTTATTTCTTGGAATTTGTCACCATGTTTCCATAAAAATTAAAGCCACATGATTTTCACCTTGTATTGAATACTCTTTGAAATACATGGGTGGAATACAATAGGAATTAGGATAATAACATTCTTACACCCCTTGGGTGTAAGTAGACATTATTATTTTTGACATATGTAAAGGCAAAGCCTCGGGTGAAGGTGGTTCAGGTTGTTAGACTTTTATTGGTGCGATGTTGTGGTGAAAGCTTGGGGGTGATGGACCCTTGTAATGTGGAGTATTTAGAGCCTTTTTTATTCTAATTTTATTTAGGTTTATATATCATGTACTTTTTAAGAAACTATTTTTTCAGATTTGGTTTTTAAGGCTTGTTTGGCATGAAATTTTTTGATTCATATTATTGAATGTTTTTAGTGTTTCTTTCTTTAATACTCAGGAAAATAGTTCCAAAACAATATTTATTCTAACCCGGGCACTTGTGCCAGCCCATGGGGATAGGTAACACCCTTTGTGCCTTGTCATGGGATGGATTTTCTACTGGTATTAGTGTTGACCAGATTTGGTTCGTGACAAAATGGTACCAGAGGAGGCCAGTGTTTTTTTGGTTATATTTGTATCTTGGGATGAGTCGGGATAGATATGAGCTAGGACAGCCAGGGGTTAGAGTTTTGTTTTTTAGTAGGATGCCTGGCCTGCACCACTCATGGAAGACCTTGTGTCACGAGGGGACGTTGCAATTGTCTGATGGACTGACATCACTTCCTAGTGAGATGTGTGGGCGGCAGACCACATGTGGACATCAGGCGGGGGTGGAGTTGTTGTTTATTTTGTTAATATAATGTGTTTATATTATCATTATTTTATGTATTTGATTAAATGTTTTAGAATTTTAGTATCGACTAGTGTTTTTTTGGCAGTTTCATTTTGTAGCAACATGAATCCATAGAGAGTTCCCATGCACCCACGAGAGGATGCCAGAGAGAGTTCTCCCACACCAATTGATCATAGACTAGTCGATTTTGTGGTCCAATATTTACTAGATCTAGGATATGTACCAGATCTTGTTCCAGCTCTTGTTATAGTGGATGAGACTGGTATAAGATAGGACAAGGACCAGAAGGTCCAGAAGAATAATCCTCCCACCTTCTGAGGTAGAATTAAACCCCAGGATGTATGGGAATGGCTGGAGGAGATTAAGAACATGTTTGAGTTTTTAAATACACCCAAATATCTATGAGTGATGTTTTCCTCCTTTCTGGTGAAGGGTCCCAGCCACAGGTGGTGGGAATCCATACTTCAGACTCGAAAGAATGAGGATATGAGCTAGGGAGATTTCAAGTTTGTCTTCAATGAACAATACTTACCTATGGTCTTGGAATATGCTATTTCCCTAGAGTTTATGGATCTTGTTCATAGGGTATATATTTGATGAACTACACCAACTGTTTCACTGAGTTGGTTTGGTATGCTCCCGAAATCGATTCAAATGAGAAAATGAAGGCCCCGTAGATTGAGAAAGGCTAGAGACCAATGATATACTCTCATGTACTCTTGTTCAAGCTAGGACCTACACTAAGGTCGTTGACTGAGAATTCATTTTGGTGATTGACCAAAAATGTAGGGCTCCTTTTTTGGGAAATGTATCCGTATGGGCATTGGAATCTCTTCAGAGAATAAAAGGAAGCGAGTGGAACATGGGAAGAAAGGGGGCACTAGTTCGATCCACTCGTCCAGGTAGTTTTCATCTGTGGATTTTGATTTGAGATGTATTGTGTGCCACCAGTGTGGGAGACTAGGGCACATCTGACCAGCATGATCAATTCATTCTAAGCCCTATTACCAATGTCGAGGTATGGGTCACATGACGCGATTTTACGGAGTGGCATGCCCACTTTCTAGTGGTACATGATCAGAAGATTCAAGAGAAGTGCCAATACAGTCAGATCCATAAAGGATGTGGGGATCTAGATTCGGAAGCTATGGTGGTAGTTTTGGGGAATCATCTGGGGAGAGTCAATTTAGAGAACATCCAACGACTAGCGGTCATCCTCTGGAACAGACTAGACATCTCCATGTAGTGGATCAGGGGCAAGTAGGATAACTGGTGGGACCATTGACTACACGAGGTGCCGTTCTGATCACATCATCTATAGTTTCTAATTTTTATGATATTGGTGCCCCTATTTCATTAATTTCTTCCCATTCTGTGGACACATGGAATTTTCTAACTGTGTTGTTGTCCTTTGTGATGGTGTTAGTGACGCCGCTAAGAATTAATAAGGAGTACTGTCTCAGGTGCCCGTTGTGTGCGCTTTTTGTGTCAGGGGTTGAGATGGAGTTGGATATATTTGTCTTAGAGATGTATTTATTTGATGTGATACTTGTCATGTATTGGCTAGTAAACATCCAAGATCACATTGATTTCTACAGGGAGCGATTTTGTTCCACAACACCTGATGGGTGTCGTCATGGTTTTCACAGAAAGTGGGAACCTGGGCCGGGATGTCCCATGACTCCAGTCTTAGAGATGGGAAGTATTACACTACAGTTACCATCAATCATACAAGAGGAAAATTATATTTCCCATAAATGTTCATTACCTTATATATTGAATGTGTTTCCATATGTATTCCTGGATTATTTTTCATGGTTCCCCCCAGAGTGGGATGTGGAGTTCTCGATGGATCTGGCACTGGGAATATAGTGGATGTCTCTTCCATCATATCATTTGGGCCCCACTAATCTGAGATAATTAATGATATAGTTGGATGACTTAGAATCCAAATGATTCATTCTCCTAAGAATCTATCCTAGGGTAGCTACTATGTTGTTCGTGAAAAAGGATGAAAGATCCCTCCAGGTGTTCATTGACTACTGGAAGTTGAATAAGGAAAAAATTAAAAAAATAACCTTTTACTAGAATAGCTGATTTTTGATCAGTTTTTTTTGGAAAACTTGTTCTCAATAATAGTCTTTCATTCGAGATATAATAAACTCGGGGTGAAAGAGGTATATATCCCAAAGACAGTATTTCAATGTAGGTGCGACCACATTGAGTATTTGGTCATGCCCTTTGGATTGACCAATGCTCCAACGGGATTTATGGAACTCATAAATAGGGTGTTCTACCGGTGTCTTGATTCATTCACTGTGGTGTTCATGTATGAAATTCTATTATACTATAGCTCTGAGGAGGAACATGAACATATCTTTACGATCGTAATGGGAACCTTAGGAGAGCATCACCTTTATGAAAGGTTTTCCAAATGCACATTATGGATCAAGGATGTAATATTTCTATGGAATGAGATCTTAGAGAGGGGGGTTTTAGTGGACCCCATGATGATCATTGCAGTTATTTCCTGGGAGAGACTGAATAACGTGTTCAAGATCAGGAGATTCCTCGGCTAGGATATTTAATACTAGCCATTCATTTGGGATTTTTCTTATCATGCTTCACTATTGACCATGCTCACCCAAAAATGGGTAATGTTTTTATGGAACCCAGAATGTCAGGCATCCTTTTAGGAGATGATGTGGTGGGTTTCTAACGTGTCCATGCTAATTTTTCCAGAGGATGGAGAAGGGGTTCATGGTCTATTGTGACGAATTTGGATTGGGACTTGGGTTCATCCTTATACAGGATGATCATTTGGTGGAGTATGACCCTCACAACCACAGACCAAACAAATAGAATTACCTGACCCACGAAATGGAAATGTTAGTGGTGATGCGTGATTTAAAGACCAGGTGTCACTCCCTATTGGGGGATAATTTTTTGGTCTACTATCACAAAAAAAGAGTGGCCTATATCTTCTAATAGAAGGACCACAACATGAGGAAATGTCTTTGGATAGAGCACATTCAGGGGTTTGAATTTGACATTATCTATACCCCATGAAATGTTATCGTGGTGGACGAAAAATTAAGAAGAAGAGTTTCATTGTAGGATTTAAAGAAGTCCAGTGATGAGTGGACATTTATGGGGATCTTTAATAGGATGCATGTGGAAAGAAATGAACAATATGAGGGGTGTTCCAGTAGAATTTTCAGTTGAATCCATCTCTCTTGGAGTTGATTTATTGGGAATAGGCTGGTGATGATCATTTTCAGCGGTCGATGTAGTATCTTCAGAGTGGGGAGACGTCCTCTAGTTGTTCATCATCTCCTGAGGTATTCATGAGACTCAAGAGATTTTCAATTGGGTCATTATCTATGTGGAAGGTGGTGGGTGCCACAAAGATTTATTTTGATATCTGTCGGCTGTTTTAGTGGCCTGGAATGAGACGATACATCACAGACATCATGTTGATATGCTATACATGCCGACATGTCAAAACGAATCATAAAAATACCTCTAGTTTGCTACAGCAATTACCCATTCCTTCATAATGTTGGATGAGGTTTCCATGGTCTTTGTTGTTGGCTTTCCTTCTATACCTCGGGGAAATAATTCCATTTCCATGGTGATTGACTGTCTAACCAAATCATCCCACTTCATTCTGATGAGAGATCTAACTAAAGTTGGTTATTTGGGTCGTTTGTATCATTATATAGTGGTGAGAATCCATGGTTTACCATTTATAGTTGTCTCATATGGAGACACCCATTTCACATCATGGTTTTGCTAAGACCTTTAGAATTCCTTGGGGCCTTAGAAAAATATTCATATGACATACAATCCTCAAATGGATGGTCAGACAGAACAAGCAAACCAGATTCTGGATAACATGCTTTGTGCATGAGTATTGGACATTAGAGGTTGTTGGGAAATCCATTTGTGATTGGTGGAATTTTCCTATAAGAACAGTAACTCATCCTTGAATAAAATTTCTCTTATCGAGGTTCTCTATGGTCGACCTTGTCTGTTCCCCCTATGTGGGGTTGTGGTAGGTGAGACATCACTGTTTTGGCCCAGCCTTATGCTTGAGACTATTAAGAAGGTCAAATTTATTAGGCAGTGCTTGTTGATAGCTCAATTTTTTCATAAATATTATGCTGACCAATGGTGTCGAAACCTAGATTTTCTCTGTGAGTGATAGAGTATTCTTAAAAGTGGCACCTGTCTTGGCCATGGTCAACTGGGGATGCAAGGGAAGCTGAAGTCGTGATATGTTTTACCTTTTGAGATCACTGAGAAAATTCGAAGGGTGGATCATAGGTTGGCCTTAACATCTCATTTGACATACATCTATGGCTTCTTCTATGTCTCCCAGATGATGAAATACTACCTGTATAGGTCCCAAGTGCTGAGTTGGGAAGAACTGGAGATAGAGCATGACTTGTAGTTTTATGAGCAGCCAGTTTGAATAGTGGACTCCCAAGAGAATGTGCTTTGAGAGAAGTCTATTACGCTGATTTGGGTTCATTAGAATCATGGTATAGATACACATGATTCCTGGGAGTATACTTCATTGGTTGAGGAGGAATACAAATTATTGTTTTTCGATGAAGCCTCTAGTCAACTTTTCATGATGGAATGTTTTCATGGGGGGGGGGGGGGAGTTTTCACACCCATGTTCATAATTAAAGGTATTTATATTTATTATATTTTCATCCTAACATACAACCTAAGTACACCTAATCCCCAACAAATTTTTGTGGCTTTTAGAAATGTTTTATTGATAGATAGAACGGGGCACAATTTAGGTACATGGTTTTCCAAATCGTGCACACAAACAGCGCGCCTCTGTCCTGGTAAATAAAAATGTGTTAAAATTAAATTTACCCCCCCATAAATTTAGATAAACTCAAACATTTATTTTCCCATTTTACAATTTAATCCATGGTATCCCTCAAGGCCTCTCAAACCATTATTAGAACTCCCTTTTGAAGGGGGGTTTGGTGGAGGAACTTCACACAATCTCAAGTAAGGGTCTCTACCCCTTAATATCTCCACATTACATGAATTTTCATTCAATGTAATTGATGTACCAAATGAAAAGAGTTTAGGGTTTCTAACATATTGTTTAACCATGTTTTTTCATAGCCTAATCTTTTCATTTTAGGCTTGATCTACCTTCTCTATGGTGCGATGGTGGTGCAATAGAATTCTCGCACAACCAATTCATGGTTTTAACAATTTTTTTAGGTGAATTCATGTGTATGAAATACTTGTGCCATTTCATTATGTGTGTATGATATATTAATGTATGTATAATATTATTAGTTGTGATAAAATTGGTTTTATTTGTTCTTTTATAGAAATAGAATTTTTAATTCCTCTTTCAGGTGAAATGTGGGGGTTTTCATAGAAATATTTTATTGGTTCAATTGGGGATGCCCTATAATTTATTAGTTAATTCATGGTAATGAATTAGGGATTAAAATAATTGTTTTTAATGTGTGTATCCTTATTTTTCTACTTTAAAAACTTGTTTTAATTGTGTTTGTGAAGCATATGGAAGTTAAGTGTCATGTCGGTGTGAAAATGGACGTTTTATAAAGCCATAATATCGTTGTTCATATGGTGATGCCTTATAAGAGTTTTAATGGTGTAATATAAAAGTTATTAATCTTGCATTTCTGTTTTGGGGACTTAATAGTTCTCACATGGTTTTAAAAGTGGGTATTTCAAAGAGGTTTGGGTGCAAAATAATGTGAGATTTTGAGAAGTTGTTTTATTGGAAATCATAATGTTTTGTTGTGTGTTTTAATTGGTATAATGTGTGTATAGATACTTTATTGTTTTTATGTGACTATTAGTGGTTTTTTTATATTAATATCGATTCATTTAGAATGCTTAAATTGTTTGAGCATAAAGTGGGATTCTCGGGTACCTAGGTAGGTGGATATGTACTAGTATGCTAGTGATATAGATGGGTTTTCTCCCTATTTCACATTGAATTTTGGATCATGTAATCTCTAAATAAGCTATTTGGAAAAAAAATTAGGACCACTAGGTTATTGGTATGTTCCCTACGAGTGGATCGTGCATGGGAATGGATTGTGTCAGAAATATTTTTACACTGAGGTGCATGGTACATAGGGCATGAGACTATCTATTTCCTAGGGGTGTTCTCAGTTTGGGTGCTCAATGTATTTGTGGTATTTAACCTTGTCTTGAGGTTTATTTTTCTATAAATTATAGTATCTAAAATGTCTAATTGATATGTTATAACATTAATAATCTTATTTTTGTTTGAATTTTTCTTACAATTGAATGTTTCTTTTCATGGAATTTATTTCTGTTTTTCTTTATTAAAACTACATGCTTGTGACCTCTTATTGAATAATCATTGAAATAATTGGATGGTATACTATAGGGAATAATATCACACCATAATTACACACATTGGGTGAATGTATACTTGATTATGTTTGACATAGGTAAAGGCAAAGGCTCGGGTGATGGCAGCTCGAGTTGATAGTCCACTCTTGGTTCGGAGTTGTGGAGACGGCTTGGGTGTGATGAACCCTTATCGCGTGGAGTCATTATGGAAGTTTTTATGCTATTTTTTTGGACCAATTTTAATTTTTTTAAAACCAAGTATTCATATCTAGTTTTTGTTAAGGCCATTTTGGAATGAAAATTTCATATTCATTTTATTGTTTGTTTTTATTATTTTATGAATTAATACTCGGGTAAATCGTTCCAAAACCAAATTTATTGAAACCCAAGAACTTGTGCCTACTCATGGGGATAGGGAATGACCTTCAGGCCTTTTCATGGGAAATATTTTTTGTAGGTATTAGTAGATACGAGATTTGGTTCATGACATGAAATATTATCAATTGTTAAAAACTATTTTAAAGCATGTGATATTTTTGATGAAAATTATAAAATGACTAATAATAAAATTTTCACCATTATAAAGTATTGTTTCATGAATAAATAATTGACATAAAAATTTATAAAATATTTTAACTTTATGAAAAAATATAAGAACCTTATTAAAAATTATATTCCTGAAAGAAAATTTATAATAACTTGATCTACTTCACATTCATAACCTCTCTAAATTTTTAAAACTATATTATTCAATATTATTCTTAACAATGTTTATATTAGAGAAACCTTCAATGAAAATCATATATTTTATAATCTAATTTCAATGTAAAATTGAATTATTACTACTATTATTGTTGTAATTATTATTATCAACACAATTAAATACCTATTAATGTTATAATAATTTTACCAACTCTTTCATGTGGCCGACAATTATTTATGGATTTTATTCTTTTCCAAAATTCCAACTATAAAAATTAATATTTGACAATACTATTTTTTTCTATTTTTATAATTCTCCTTACCTACAAATATATATATATATATATGACATCAATAAAATAAATGAAATATATATAAGAATATATACAAATTTCTGTGTATATAAATATAACATATATATTCTAATGTATATATATATATTAACATAGATATAATAATATATATATATCACAGAATAAATGTATTTTCCAATAATATATATATATGTATACACATTTATTTCATTCCCATACATGTCACACCACCCAAACACACAGACACAGATATATATATATATATATATATATATATATATATATTATTACTCAAATGTGTGTGTAGACACACACACACATAGACACAACGCAAAATAGACACTAATATATATTCATGGATATAATTTTATGTTTTCCATTAAAATTTCTCATCAATTATTGTTATGAAATATATATTATATATGTCGAATATATATATATATATATACTATATGAAATAACAATATATATATATATTAATTAACTTCCATTTTATAATGCATTTGGGTATAACCATAATCAAAGACTTTATTGTAAATTATATTTTTGTATGGCTATACACATACAAATATGCATATATATGTACATGGGTGAATTATGGTCTACAAAATATATTAATTCATTAATATAATTTATATAATATATATATAGATACTCATATATACAGTTACATGCACCAAAAATTGTATAAATTTATGAAATAATATTTTATATATTTTATATCTTATCCCATATTATTATTTTCTTATCGAATTCCATGTATATAAATTTACCAAACTAAATTATATAATTTTTTCTAGAATCTTAATTTTATTTATCAAGGTATATTCATTACAAATTACTACATTAAATTATAAAAAAGGAAAAATAAAATATTTTTATCTTTCATATTATATTTAAACAAGAACACACACACACACAAATATATATTCTATTATAAATAACATTGATAATTGACATTTTATGTTTTATCATAATATTATAAAATATATATTTATGGATATTTATATTTTTTCTCATGTAAAACTACAAGTGGAATATATATAATAGAAATCTTCAGTCATTATAATCTTATATAAAATTAATTTGTATCCTAACAGTTTTTTTATTGGAATTAATTTTAGATCATCACTAATCATAGGTCAAATATATATATTTCTTCCAATAAAGGAATTTTAATATCGTTCATAAAAATATATACTTATTTATATAAAATATAAATAGATACAGTGTGAACTTTTTTCATCCTCATAAATAATTTTACTAATATTTAAATCAGAGACATTGAAAATAGTGGAGGTAAACATAATTCTTACAAATATAATAATGCATATAATCATAATAATTTTCAAAAATACAATAACATAAAACCATGAAATAATGTTACTAATGTTTAAATTTTATAGGATATCCTAACCACCAATGTTGTATAACTCATTCCTTTGATACCAATAGTTCACCCTAGACAAAATTATTAACAACCCAAAACCATCACCCCTCGTTCAGGTGGAAAAATCATAAACTCAGCATATTTATATTTGATACTAATAAATGTGACACAATTTTAGTTATTACTAAGATACCACATTGAAAGTAAATATTATATCACTTACATACCGACAGAGATTTTACATTTAATGGATTTTTGAATTTTTAAAAACACTAACACAAAAATAACATGACATTAAGTCAGCATTATTCCCCCTATACCTAACATTTTTCCAAAACAAGTCATCATTATTGTTCTTAATAATCCTTAAAAATTTTAAAAAAACATTAAAAACATGGTATGTGATAAAAAATATCAACAAATAACATATACATGAATGAAAGTTACATACTATTCATTACAAACTATGATATACTAAAAGAGAGAGTTCCATTAATATAAAATAGATCACAATCAAATAATTATTTACATAATAACAAAACCATAATTATGGACCATTTTTTTACTGAAAAAATGAATAATAAAACCTAATATTAAAATAAAAATAATCATGAGGATTTTCTGGGGAACGTGATGCCCTATGAAAATCCATTCTTAAAAACATATAATTTTACCCTAAAATGGAAAAAACCTTCATTGGAAAATTTAATTAGATAATCATTTGAAATAAAATGATTTCAATGAAAACTCACTCACATTCATTCCAAATTAATATTTTTTCTTTTCAAAACATATTTATATAACCCTAAATGTATCCATTCAAATTAAAATAACCATATAGTTGACATGCAAGAGAATTATCATGAGAATATAAATCATCACCCTGTGCATTAGAGAGATATATCATGATCACCCATCATAATAGTCGAAGTCCAATGATGATATTATGATTGAAACATTTTTAAATTTCACATTTTCATTTTAAACCCCATTTTATAACACTTTTAAATCATTAGTAAAAAAAATTTCAAAATCCAAATACGCATTGATTTAAAAACACAGTTCAAATTTTAAATACCCAAAATTGGGGAATTGGGATTTTTATTTAAATAAAGCATGAATCATATAAAAGGGTTTGAATTTTATATAAACTTTGTTGGGGGTATTAATATTATTTTAAATTGTATAAATTAAAAAGTACTTTATTTTAGTCTTTTGTAATGATTATTTAAATGGTCTACATAAAATATATATAAATAATCCTTTTAAAAAACCACTGAACAAAGTTAAAAAAACTATAATTTTGTTAAATTAATTTATTTAAACATAAATAAATCAATTCATATTTTAAAAAATATAGAATGAAAGAAAATGGTTATGAAAATAAATTATTTTAATATATATAATGTTGTTTTTAATGGAATGTTCCCAATATGTAAAAACAAAAAATATTGTTTTCTAAAATTTTTTAAGTACATAACCTATAGTAAATATTTCCTGCCTAAATAATATAATAAAAAAGATGATTTTTTTAAAAATAATTAGAATAAAATTGTGAGGGATGGAAAAGAGTTCGATGGGAAACTATAAAAGGGAATCTTAAAGGAATCTCCCAAACATAGAGTTTCACTCATCACATATATTCACTATCATTCAAAATGACATTTTTATCTTAATTTTTTTAGGATTGAGAATATTTTTGTCATGACCTATACCCTAGGTCCCATGTCTTAACTACCCCAAACCCACCTCCCAAAATGCCAGGGGTTTTCGAATAGTGTTGAAGGTGCCAACCTTTAAGTTGAAGGAATTTTCCTCTAAAATTGTACAAGCACACAGTCAAACAAAACCCAACACACTGGAAGGGGGAAACAAGTATACCACTAAACAAATATGAGTAAAAGTACATGTGAATTTAAGTGGGAAAGAATACATACCCAACATGGAATTGAAAATAGAAAAGCACAAAAAGATACTCTGATGGTCATCAATGGAGAACCCCACCTGATCATAAGAGTAGTGAATCTACTGGGAGTTTATGTAGTATGAAATGTATTAAAGGTCCTACTAGGATCCACCTAGTCCTAGGCTACCTAGTCTACCATCATAGCATTAGCCAATCCAATCCCCCTAAGCACCTCTGTCATAACATGGATCATCATCACCAAACAAGACATGTGCTGGAAAAGCCTGAGCATGCGTGTGTAACGACCAAATGTTTTTCAGTTGAAATTATCTTATCATAAATATGTCTTAAAATCACATGAATTCCCATAATAATGAACATGTATGTTAAAAGTGAACATTAAACATTATTTTGTCACTTCTATGTTTGGAATTTCGAAAATTTGACACATTGTTGCAATCATTAAGTTATTTGGATTTTGATAAGGAAGACATAATTTTCGTTAATAGTAAAGTACCCTTCAAAATAGTAACATACCCTTACGAATAGTGATATACCCTAATGAATAATAACCATACCATTGATAGTTTAAAAATAATATTCATGTTGAAAGTGCGATATACCTATATTTTAGAATAAGTAAATGAATGTTTTAAAACAAGTTTGTAATAATAAATAAGTATTTCATTTAAATATGAAAATAATAATATTTAGGAAATTATTTTTTAAATATAGACCTCATTTTTTGATTCTACACAAGAAAAAATAGTTTGGGTGAATTTTTTGGATTTTTCTGAAATAGTTCAATTTTTGATGAATTTTAAAATGCGATAATTTAAGATAAATGCTAAATAAAGGATTCATTTAGTCATTGATTATGAAATATTGATGTAAGCCTAATTGGTTAGAATAAACATGAATTTATTACTGCTAATGGTCATGGAATACATACTATTACTTGTCTTGTGAATAAATAATAAACTATTGATTATACAATTATGAAAACCCTCCTCCCCTCCACTATAAACCCCCCTCACTCCCTCTTCTCTTCATTACTCTCAAGCCTCGTTCCTTTCCAGTATTCTGCCCAAATCACTCCACAATCTCCTTACCCACGCCCAAAATATCCTAGACTCTTCAAAATACAAACCCCCCACCCCCACCTTAAGAGGTTCCCAAAGGAGGATGTCCAAAGAGGAAAATTCCGCTTTCGAATTCCTTCATTTCCTTTCAGTTCTTTTCTTTCTGTTTCTTTGAACATATTCCTTCACCCAAATAGAATTATAACTCTAGTAACATACATTTAGTGCATTGTTTTTATGCCAATGGGATATTTCATTGTAATGTCTTTTTTCCCACCTTTTATTTGAATGAAATTAAAGCACCGTTTGAGTTATGCTAATTTAGCACATTCGAGGACAACTGTTTATCAATTATTTATTATCAATAATTCTGTTCAAGATACCATTTGTGTTGGGATTTAACTAGATAATTATATAAGTAATATATAATATTTTATTAATCCATTTTGTACAAATAGTATTAATTTTTATAGCAAAACATGCTCTTTATAATCAAACACACTAATTAACCAAAAATGGTTGTCATAATTGTTTTGTATAATAACATGACCTCACTCTAGGTAAAAAAATTTAATTTAAATAAATTTAATATAATTTATGTTCACTAATATAATATATCTTCAACTTTGGATAACCAATTTCATCATACATGTTTATCCAAACATGAATATAAGCGAACCAGTCATTAAAACCTTATAAACCAACGAGCCCGAAAAATGAAATTGTCCTAATAACCAATTAAAATAGATATAAATGAACATAAAATAATTATACTAAAAAAATTAAATATAGATGAGTTTCAGGAATTATTAATTAATAATACATATTTTTATATTCAGGTGTTTAATAACAAGTTGACAATGACAACTGATTTTAGGTAAGGGATTCTCTCATTTTCACTCTTAAATCATGATTGTACTCTATGCTATTCCTTTTTATTTGTAATCCCTAATGATGGGGTATTATTAAACACCTCCCCCATAGCTCCCTCATGATTTATATGTGAAGTAAAACCCCTTTTATAACGACCCATACTTTGCATACATTGTTAATACTTCAAAATCGTAGCATACTTATTACAACATATAACTAAACCACGGAAAGGACCGTATAGGTATAGTGTCTTTAGAAACTGGGAAACATAAACAACTAGTTCATAAAGCATCTACAATGTCTCCCATTTATTTCATCATATCTATAGTCCCTTTTGGCATATCTTACTTAATAACCTTCTTCCTGACCTGGGGAAAGAAAACATACAAAAGGGTGAGCTCAAATGCTCAGTAAGGGTAAAAAAAAGAAATATCAATCACATTATATTCATAAGAACATAACTTTTGGAAATCTTAACCTGCAAAAGATATCATAATTTCATAACGTGGGATAAATCATGGTAGTGAAATGTAATCCCAATAATCATAACATAAAACATGAAACTTTGTGGCATGCACACATAATCATAGAGAATCATTTCTTATTAGCCAAGACTCATTGCCAAGACTATCCTAGTGGACAAAGTCCATTTCTGAACCGAGTTCACTCCTTGTTTCAGTCCTGTTTCACTGAACCGGTTTAACCTGATGTTCCAGTCTTGTCTATCTCATGATATATAAAATCTTTACCCAATGCATTGGAGGGAGATATAGGTCCCACCCATTTTATAATGATACCATTCTTATGTGTGCCACAAAATCATAAATCATACATCATTGCATAACCCATGAAATAAAAATGGGATTCTTAAACATCATGACATAATAAAACAATTTAGATAAGATAAAGGAATTCATAAAAATAATTCCATCACAACATAATCAATTCAATTTAATAATATGGGTAGAAACAGAACCCTATATTATCTTAGATGGAAAATAATTTTGATAAAACACTTGAACTCCATTCTTGAGGAAAATATCCTTTCTACTTCAATAACATTTTTCCTTTCTTAACATGTCATACAATTTTAAACTAAAAGAAGTTGATTAAAAATAAAATGGAAAACTTGTAAAAGAAGATTCTTGGAAATTTTGTTTTAAAAATCCATTCATGCCGTATAAGTTAAAAAAACATTCTTCTCGTACTTTTGTCGGAAAAGTCAAAAAGTACCTCGTACAAAAAACGACAAAAGATTCCTTTCATATCTTTTACTAAAAATCACCGAAGGGTAAAATTGGATTTAAAAAATTGTAGGTGGATGGAAATAATATTACATATTGAGGAAACATGGATGTGGATGATAAAATACACCCTAGTAAAATCCGAAGTATAAACAATCTCGGATAAAAATGAGATTGTGATATTTCCCTTACCTTAGGTCTGATATGCATTGTACATATCTGAACCTCCTGTATAATGATTTAAAAAATGTTATTGACTTATTCCATAATCATACTTATTTTTATGATATCATATATGGTCATATTCGTAGCTTCTTGTTAGTAATATTTAATTACTGCTTGTTAATCGGGTGTTTATTACTTTTTGTTCTTATGCGTATCTTGTGGAATAAATTGTTATTCTTATTTTTAGTTAATAATTTACTCATTTCCAGAATGGTATTAGTGTAATATATATCATATTTATTCCCTAAATTCATTTATGTAATCATTATGCAATGAAAATCATGTAGAATGAGTCGCATCACATTGTGGAGACGGTATTCCGTACGTACGCACGAGCGATGATATCGTTCCCATAATCGTTGAATTGTATTGGAGTGTATGTATACTATTTCAGAATTAATATCACATTACAATAGTCATATATAGTAAATATTTACACCATTATACCCATCCAAGTAAGTTGGTGGTGGAAAATAGATTACACCACGACGTGGAGACGGTATTCCGTACGTACGCACGCGCGGTGATTTCATTTTCATAGGATGGATAGATGGTTTAATAGAGTTGTTTCATACTTATAATAACATATCAGTATATGAGTGATTCTGATTTTATTACTTCATAAAAAAACAACTAAAGAAGAAGAAGTGGAAGAATAAAGTTGAAAGAATTGGTAACAGACATTACCTCTTTTTTGAAACGCCTCTTTGAGACCTCCTTTTAGTGAACTAAAATTGGTCTTTGAAGAAGACCAGGACCTCTAGGATGACTCTAGGTAAGTGGATAGGAGAATGTGGCAGGGTTTGGACGAGCTTTAAGGCTCAAAGTGGTGTGAGGAAGAGGGGGAGGAGGTTCCCTTTTATAAGGGAGGAGAGGGGCTCCTTTGGAAAAACTAAAAATATTATTTTATTATAAAGACAAGTTCGTTTTTAAATAGCTCCAAATTGATTTATTTAGAAGCTAAGGTGGGGATGGGTCGAAATACTCTCATCCAATATAATTTTGACAAGTTTAGGTTCCTATTTTAACCTTATCATTTAGATTTATCATTAAGTTAAATAATTTTACTTTTACCATGTTTTCTTGTGTTCTTACACTATAAGGTTAATAAAATTACTATAACAAGCCCAAAGAACCCCAAGTTGTTTATTATTAATATATATAACCTTATCTAAGTCATTTTGCCGAACCATAGATTTTTAGTAATAAAATAACAATTAATAATATAATATTTGATTTAAAAACTATTTTATGTCAATTTTGACACTATTTTGTAATTTATTTTTTTAAAAAATCATAACAGAATGATTAGTTCGAAAGAAGATAATTAAATAAATACTAACATGTCATATTAACTTAGAAAATTATTGGAATTCATAAAAAGTCTCAAATTACATTTATTTGGGTATTTATAACATCAATTATGTCAATATTGGATTAATAAAATAATTACTGCATCATCATTGTGTCATAAATAAATTAAATTATTTAAAATCTAAAAATTACAAATAAAATACTATTATGTAGGAAATGTTTTTAGAATTATAATTAATATTTGTAGTTGAATTTATCTTATGTATAACCCTATATTAAAAATTATTTACTTATTAAACTTTGATTTTAACTATTTTAACCCTTCCTTAAATAAATTAATAATAAATGTCCTAATCTAATCCATGTGGGCCCAAATGGTCATATTTTTTTCCAAAAGTTGTTTTTGGTCTAATTACACATATCCAATAGAATTAGGACATGTGTTAGGGTAATAATAATAACACTTTTACCCTTAATTTCCCTATTTACTTTTAACCGTGGTAAAAGAAGTAAAAAGTTACTATTCACCAAAAATTATTTTCATCTCATTGAACCACATTTTACTTACTGAAATCAACAGTGTCTTTCGGATTTTAGATATTCCACTCACAGAAGTGGTAAAATTATGTTTCATGAAAAATTCAGTTTTTTAACTATCACTTAGTGGTTTCACTATTCATCAAAAAGTGAAAGTTTTCAGAAAAATACCAAAATTTCACCCTAGACTAATTTCGATATTCCGAATCCAAAAATGAAGTACATTTTGAAAAATAAAATTTATAAAATTTAAAAAAGTGGTTATTATTATTCATAACGGATAGTTTTAAAAATATTTTAATAGTATATCGTTGTTTAGTGAATCTCGGTATTGTGTACGACACAAGCTATCGAGGAAGGTCGCGATTTCGTGTAAAGCAAGCCGAGAAATTGTTGTGTGTAGAAAAAGATTCCTTTGATGATTTATATTACATAAAAGTATTGGTTGTTACATTATACCCCCCTTAAAATGAATTTCTCCATCGAAATTCGTCACTTTGTATCAAATAGATGACGATACCTCTCCCTCATCATATCCTCAAGCTCCCATGTAGCTTCTTATAATTGGTGGTTCCTCCATAAAACTTTCACCAAGCGAGTGATCTTGTTTCGTAGAAATTTTTTGCTACGATCCAAAATCTATATCGGTTGTTCTTCATAAGAAAGATCTTGCTCTAGCGGTACAACTTCTGAGCTGAGTACATGCGAAGTATCAGGTATGTGCTTTCTCATGAGAGATACATGGAACACATCGTGAACTTGAGAGAGATTCGGTGGAAGTGCCAATCGGTAAGCTACCTTTCCAACACGATCCAGTATTTCAAAAGGACCAATATATCTAGGGATCAACTTCCCCTTGTTTCCAAATCTCATGACCCTCTTCCAGGAAGATATTCGTAAGAACACTTTATCACCCACTTCATACTCTAGGTATTTTCTTCGATTGTCGGCATAACTTGTCTGTCAACTCTTGAGCTACTCTTATGTGTTGTTGAATTGATTGAACCTTTTCTACCATCTCATCAACATGATTAGGTCCTAATAGCTTTCATTCCCCAACTTCATCCCAGCAAGTTGGAGTCCTGCATTTCTTTCCATAGATAGCTTTATAAGGATCCATCTGAATACTGGAGTGAAAGCTATTTTTATAAGAAAGTTCCACCAAAGGTAGGTGTTGATCCCAACCACCTTTGAAATCCATAGAGCAAGCTCTCAACATATCTTCTAGAGTTTGAATTGTTCTCTAAGACTGACCGTCTGTCGGAGGATGATAAGCAGTGCTGAAACTCAACTCTATATCCAGAGTATGTTGAAGACTTCGCCAGAACTTTGAGGTAAACCTCGGATCCTGATCAGATATAATATAAAGTGGTACTCCATGCAATCTTACCACTTCTTTTACATATATCCTGTCAAGCTGATCCCGAGGGAAATCCTCTTTAACAGTGATGAAGTGTGGAGACTTTGTAAGACGATCAACTATGACCCAGATAGCATTATTTCCTTTGGATGTTTTAGGAAGTCCTGTGACAAAGTCCATAGTGATGTTTTCCCACTTCCATTCGGGTATGGGTAATGGTTGTAACATCCCTATATACTTCTGTCTCTCAGCTTTATCTTGCTGACAAACCAAGCATCGAGAGACATATTCAGCAACATCTTTTTTCATGCCATCCCACCAGAAGTACTCTTTCAGGTCCCTATACATTTTCGTGCTTCCAGGATGAATAGAGAAGGAAGAACTACGAGCCTCATCCAGCAGCTCCTTCTTTAATTCCGGGATGGGAGGAACACAAACCCGATTCCTGAACATTATTATCCCATCACAATCAAGGATGAATTCCGGAATATTTCTAACCTTCTTTTGTAACTCTACATCTTCTTTCTGCGCCTCTCTAATCTTCATATGTATATATGGTTGAACATTCATTTGAGAATGATAAGATTTTTCCCTTTCCATTATAATTACAAGATCCATCCTTTGTAAATCCATAAATATTGGATATTTTGTGATCCTAATCAGGGATAAACTGGCGTGGTCTTGTCGACTTAATGCATCCGCCACCTTGTTTGCTTTCCCATGGTGGTAATGGATTGACCATTCGTAATCCTTAATCAGCTCCAACCATCTTCTTTGGCGCATATTCAGCTCCTTTTGTGTGAAAATATACTTTAAACTTTTATGATCAGTATAAATGTCACACCTTTCTCCATGAAGATAATACCTCCAAATCTTTAATGCAAAGATTACCGCAGCTAACTCCAAATCAGGAGTTGGGTTATTTTTCTCCTGTATTTTCAACTGTCATTAGGCATAAGCTATCACCATATTATTTTGCATAAGAACACACCCCAATCCCTTCTTGGGTGCATCACTGTAGATCACAAACCTTTCTCCACTACAAGGAAGTGTGAGCACAGGTGCACTGGATAACCTTCTTTCAACTCCTTGAAATTCTCTTCACCTTCCTCCGTCCAAACAAACATAACTCTTTTCCGAGTAAACCTGGTGAGTGGATTAGGTAATCGTGAAAAATATTTCACAAAACGTCGATAATATCCAGCCAAACCAAGAAAACATCGGATCTCAGTTACTGTTGTTGGTCTCGACCATATTTTGATAACCTCTGTTTTCAGTGGATCCACAAATATACCCTCTTTTGAGATTATGTGACACAAAAATGAAACTTTTTGATGCCAAAATTTACACTTGGTAAATTTGGCATAAAGTTTCTCCTTTCTCAGGGTCTTCAATATAATTCTCAAGTGATCTTCATGTTCTTCCTTGCTCTTTGAATAGAAAAGAATATCGTCAATAAAGACTACCACAAACTGATCAAGATAGTCTCTAAAGACTCTATTCATCAGATCCATGAAGATAAAAGGGGCATTAGTAAGACCAAATGGCATCACTATAAATTCATAGTGTCCATACCTTGTACGGAAAGCCGTCATTGGTATATCCTCCCTTTTGACCCTTAATTGGTGATACCCTGATTGAAGATCAATCTTGGAAAAGTATTGAGATCCTCAAAGTTGGTCAAATAAGTCATCAATGCATGGGAGAGGATATTAGTTCATGATAGTGATCTTGTTATGTTCTCGATAATCAATGCAGAGTTTCATTGATCCTTCTTTCTTTCTAACAAACAGAACAGGTGCTCCCCAAGGTGACGCACTAGGGCGTATGAATCCTTTATCAAGATTCTCTTGAAGTTTTTTCTTCAATTCCTGCAACTCAATTGGGGCCATTCTATAAGGTGTCTTTGAAATAGGTAAAGCACCCGTTACGAGTTCTATTGAAAACTCAAGTTCACGATTTGGTGGAAGACCCGGTAATTCCTCTAGAAAAACATCATCGAACTCTCGTACAATGGGCATATTCTTAATCGTGAGTTTCTCACCAACCATTTGAGAAAAATAACCTTCATTTAGTGGAATCAAGACCCATAAGATTGAAGGAATTTCCACTGGAAGGTTATGCTCATCCTTGCATTGATAGACGATCATAGATTGATCTCGAATATGAAATGTGACTTCCCTTCTTTGGCAATTGATATGAGCTCCATATAAAGAAAACCAATCTATGCCAAGAATCACATCAAATTCCACTATAGGAAGAATCACAAGGTTTGTAGGATGCACTTTCCCACAAACTTCGATCGGAGAATAATTATAAACTTTTGATGCGACTGTTGTGCCATTAGGGGTTGTCACAGCTAACTCAACATCTAATTGTTGAGGTAATACAGTGATATCTTTAGAAACTTCTTCAGAAATAAAGGAGTGGGTGGATCCAGAATCAAATAAAACGTTTGCTACGTTAGAGTGGATGGTAAGTGTACCTTTCACCACATCGTTATCGTACTCCACATCGCTCATAGAAATTGCATGTGACTTTGCTTTGTATTTAGCCTTAAGAGTTTGTTGATGTCGACCATCATCATCAACCCTTGAATTTGGGCATTGATTGGCATAATGCCCCATCTCCTTACGCTTGAAAAATTGAAGTGCAGTAGCTTCATTGTATGGATCCCTTCCTTTGTTTGCATCATTAGACACATTCTTCCCATCATTTCGGCATTCAAATTCCCGATGACCTTCCTTTCCACATTTGAAACATTTACTTGTCCCTTTAAGACAACTCCCCCCCACATGTTTCTTTCCACACATTGAGCATAAGGGAAAACTCATCTTCTTTTCAGTGTGTTCTTTAGATTTCCCTTTGAATTCCATTTTCCTCTTCTTATCAAACCCATATGACTGATGGGTTACTACAATCTACATCTTGATTTTGAGAGCACATCGAACGATTTCCTCGTATCTATTGAAGTCCCTTATGGCTAACGCCCCTTGAAGACATAGTTTTAAGCCACTAAAGAATAGATCGATCTTACTCTCATGTTGGCTAATAATACCAGAAGCTTAACATGAAAGTCTTGTAAAATTTGCTTCATAGGTACCAACAGATTCATCATCCTTTTGTTTCAGTTCAAGAAACTCCTTCTCCATCTTTGTTCGGAGAATACAAGGGAAGTAATTATTGAAAAATAAGTTCTTGAACTCGTCCCATTCCATGGACTCAATTTCAATCTCTCTACCTCGTATTCTTGATAAGATTCCACCATTTATCAGCATCACCTTCCAAACGATACACTGCTCAGATGACTTTATCATGTTCAGAACATTTACGGACTGAAAATATCATTTCAGTAGTATTAATCCATTGTTCAGCAACTATTGGATCAGTAGACCTGTTGAATGAAGGTGGACGCTGCCTCATGAAGGATTCAACAGAATGTTACTACTTCCTTTTCTCGTTTGGAAGTCCTGCATGATTCATAGCTTGAGAAAGTTGTGTGAGCATTGCTACATGATTTTGCATTCCAGCTCCCATAACGTTTGGTTGCTCAGGGGGACAATCATTGCATTGCTCGTCGCATTCTGCATTAACACGGTTCCTTCGTGTTCCATCCATTGACTAAAACCAAGAATAATAGTGTGAGCAACACTAATTATAATAGGAAAACCTCATAATCAAGAGTAAAATTTCACACTTAAGGTCTTATCCTAGGTTATTCATGGCCATTTCTAAAACACTAAGATTGTGTTCTATGCCTAGACTTATCCTTAGGGTTCTTACTAAGGATTTCACATCCTAGTTTCCAAAGGTTGACTATACCTTTCCTCTGATACCAACTATAATGACCCATAGTTTACATACATTATTAATACATCAAAATTGAAGCATACTTATTACAATATATAACAAATCTATGGAAAGGACCGTATAGGTATAGTGTCTTTAGAAAATGGGAAACATAAACAACTGGTTCATAAAGAGTCTACATTTTCTCCCATTTATTTCATCATATATATAGTCTATTTTGGCATATCTTACTTAATAACATTCTTCCTGACCTGGGGAAAGAAAACATACAAAATGGTGAGCACAAATGCTCATTAAGGGTAAACAAAAGAAATATCAATCACATCATATTCATAAGATCATAACTTTTGGTAATCATAACCTGAAAAATATATCATAATTTTAATAACATGGGATAAATCATGATAGTGAAATGTTATCCCAATAATCATATCATAAAACATGAAACATTGTGGCATTCACACATAAACATAGATAATCATTTCTTATTAGTCAAGACTCATTGCCAAGACTATCCAAGTGGACAATGTCCATTTCTGAACCGAGTTCACTCCTCATTTCAGTCCTGTTTCATTGAACCGGTTTAACCCGCCGTTCCAGCAATGTCTATCTCATGAGATATAAAATCATTACCCAATGCATTGGAGTTATATATAGGTCCCACCCATCTCATAATGATACCATTCTTATGTGTGCAACAAAATCATACATCATACATCATTGCATAATCCATGTAATAAAAATGGGATTCTTAAACATCATGACATCATAAAACAATTCATATAAGATAAAGGAATTCATAAAAAAAATTCCATCAGAACATAATCAAATCAATTTAATAATAGGGGTATAAATATAACCCTATATTATCTTATATGGAAGATAATTTTGATAAAACACTTGAACTACATTCTTGAGGAAAATATCCTTTCTACTTCAAAAACATTATTCCTTTCATAACATGTCATACAATTTTGAACTAAAAGAAGTTGATTAAAAAAAAACTTGAAAACTTGTAAAGAAATATTCTTGGAATTTTTTTTTAAAAATCCATTCATTCTGTATAAGTTAAAAAAACATTCTTCTCATACTTTTGTCAGAAAAGTCAAAAAGTACCTCATACGGAAAACGACAAAAGATTCCTTTCATATATTTTACTAAAAACTCACCGAAGGGTAAAATTGGATTTAAAAAATTGTAGTTGGATGGAAATAATATTACACATTGAGGAAACATGGATGTGGTTGATAAAATACACCCTAGTAAAATCAGATGTATAAACAATCTCAGATAAAAATGAGATTGTGATATTTCCCATACCTTAGGTACGATATGCTTTGTACATGTCCGAACCTCCTTTACAATGATTTAAATAATGTTATTGACTTATTCCAGAATCATACATATTTTTATGATATCATATATGGTCATATTCTTATCTTCTTATTAGTAATATTTCATTACTACTTGTTATTTGGGTGTTTATTACTTTTTGTTCTTATGCGTGTCTTGTCGAATAAATTCTTATTTTTCTTTTTAGTTTATAAATACCTCATTTCCAGAATGGTATTAGTGTAATATATATCATATTTATTCACTAAATTCGTTTATGTAATCATTATTCAATGAAAATCATGTAGAACGAGTCGCATTACATTGTGGAGACGGTATTCCGTACGTACGCACGAGCGATGATATCATTCCCATGATCGTGGAATTGTATTAGAGTGTATGTATACTATTTAAGAATTAATATCACATTAAAATAGTCATATATAGTCATTATTTACACCATTATACCCAACCAAGTAAGGTGGTGGTGGAAAATATATTACACCACGACGTGGACACGGCATTCTGTACGTACGCACGCGCGGTGATTTCGTTTTCTGTAGGATGGATAGATGGTTAAATAGAGATTTTTTATAATTATAATAACATATCAGTATATTAGTTATACTTATGTTATTACTTAATAATGAAACATCTAAAGAAGAAGAAGTGGAAGAATAAAGTTGAAAGAATTGGTAACAGACATTACCTCTTCTTTGAAACGCCTCTTTGAGACCTCCTTTTAGAGAAATAAAATTGGTCCTTGAAGAAGACCATGACCTCTAGGATGTCTCTAGGGAAGTGGAGAGGAGAAATTTTCAGGGGTTGGCCGAGCTTTAAGGCTCAAAGTGGTGTGAGGGAGAGGCGGAGGAGGTGCCCTTTTATAAGGGAGGAGAGGGGCTCCTTTGCAAATACTAAAAATATTATTTTATTATAAAGTGAATTTCGGTTTTAAATAGATCCAAATTGATTTATTTCGAAGATAAGGTGGGGATAGGTATAAATACTCTAATCAAATAGAATTTAGACAGGTTTAGGTTCCTATTTTAACTTTATCATTTAGATTTATCATTAAGTTAAATAATTTTTCTTTTACCGTGTCTTCTTGTGTTCTTATACTATAAGGTTAATAAACTCAGTATAACAAGCCAAAAGAACCACAAGTTGTTTATTATTAATATATATAACCTTTTCTAAGTCATTTGGCCGAACCTTAGATTTTTAGGAATAAAATAACAATTAATAATATAATATTTGTTTTAAAAACTATTTTATGTCAATTTTGTCACTATTTAGTAATTGATTTTTGTGAAAATAATAACTGAATGATTAGTTCGGAAAAAGTTAATTAAATCAATACTAACATGTCATATTATCCTAGAACATTATTTTAATTCATAAAAAGTCTCGAATTACATTTATTTTGGTATTTATAAGATCAATTATGTCAATATTTCATTAATAAGATAATTACTACATCATCTTTGTGTCATAAATAAATTAACATATATAAAGTATAAAAATTAAAAATAAAATATTATTATGTAGGAAATCGGTTTAGCTTTCTAATGAATATTTATAGTCGAATTTATCTTTTCTATAACCCTATAGTAAAAATTATTTACTTATTAATCTTTGATTTTAACTATTTTAACCCTTCTTGAAATAAATTAATAATAAATGTCCAAATCTAATACAAGTGGGCCTAAATGGTCATATTTTATTCCTAAGGTTGTTTTTGGTTGAATTAAACTTATCCAATAGAATTAGTACATGTTTTAGGCTAAAAGTAATAACACTTTTACCCTTAATTACCCTATTTAATTTTAAGCGTGGTAAAAAAAAGTAAAAAATTACTATTCACCAAAAATTATTTTCATCTCATTGAACCACATTTTACTTACTGACATCAATCGTGTCTCTCGAATTTTTGAGATTCCACTCACAGAAGCGGTAAAATTACGTTTTATAAAAAATTCGGTTTTTTAAGTATCACTTTGTGGTTTCACTATTCATCAAAAATTGAAAGTTTTCAGAAAAATACCAAAATTTTACCCTAGGCTGATTTCAATATTCCGAATCCAAAAATGAAGTCCATTTTGAAAAATAAAATTTATAAAACTTCAAAAAGTGGTTATTAATATTCATAATGGCTAGTTTTAATAATATTTTAATAGTATATCATTGTTTAGTGAAACTCGGTATTGCGTACGATGCAAGCTATCGAGGAAGGTCAAAATTTCGTGTAAAGCATGCCAAGAAAGTGTTGTGTGTAGAAAAAGATTCCTTTGATGATTTATAAAACATAAAGTCTCAGTTTTTACACCTTTGGTCTAACATAAAGCCCTCTTATGTACACCTAAAACCATGCCAATAAACTATAACAAATTCTACTCAAAACATTTTTATTCATTCCGGTTGTATTATATTTATTTATATCAAAATGGAACTATTTTATCAATTTTTAATCATATTATAAATGATTTTTAGTTTTAAAAAATACATTTATGGAGACCCTTTCATCAATCTCTGTTGGGGATATACATGTTTTTTGAAGATTACTTCCTTAGAACTTTTAAATAAGTAAACATGTTTTAAGGTAACTTCTTGAATTTTTACCCAATTTCAACTACACTATATCGTATGTTTTTGGAAAAAAATTTCATTATAAAATTAGTATTTTTATTATGAAAACATTAATGGTTAAATTCTTGTTTAATATAAATGATTTTCCTCTTTTATATTTTAAAATCTCAATAGTATTTTCCTTAAAACCACACAATAATGTTTTATTGCTAATGTTTCTAAAATTCTTATCATATATGTTATCAATTCTATTTTACACAACCAACAATGTTATTTTCCTATTTTTCCTTATGTAATTCGATGTATTTTCTAATCACTTTCTTTTATAGAAACTTTAATGATACACTCATTGGTTATGCTATATGTCATGATTGTGGTACCCAATTCATTCCATGGGAATCCTTATGTTTTTGTATAGTTGGTTTTTTTATTATTTACGTGGAAAGAATATTCATGAAAAGGTGGAGATGGGTGTGCCCATATATCACCCCAATGCATTGGGTAAAGGTATGCCTAATGAGATGTGATGTGAAATGGGAGTGGCAGTTAGCCATGACCTGTACTAAAACGAGAAATGGGATTGGCCATTAGATTGGACCCGTACTAGAATGGGAAATGGGATTGGAAATTATCCATGACCTGTACTAAAGACATGTTTTATGATTCTGCGATATATATATGATTCCAAGTTTATATGATTACTTTCTTATATGATATGATTTTATATATTCCATGCTTTGGATGCCTTTATGTCATGCCACCTAACACATGTGCTTCAGACGTATCGTTATGTTCATTCCATTACATTTATTATTAGCTAATCCCCTTGTTCATGTGTTCACCAAGGTACTTTATGCAGATGTATGGGATAAAAGGAAGTTATGAGCTCTTGAGGGATATTAATTAAAGTCATTTTTATACCCATGGTTTATGTTTTATGTACCTAGTCTTCCAAGATACTAGACTAAACGATCGTTGGCATGCACATTGATGTATAATTATTCTTACAATCATGCCATCATATATGGAAACAGATTGGGTTGCTACAGTTAGTGTCATAGGATGACATTTTTATTTTTGGAGATTAGGAATAGAGCCCCTTACTGGGAACCTTAAGGATGAGAATAAGTATAAGAAAATATTCCAAAATTTTTGTGATTATTGAGTAAGTGGTTTTAAAGAAAATTCATCCCTATCTGGATAGGAGTTGGTAGAGGCGGCTCTGGAAAAGATGTACCTAGGAGTGAAAACTACGACATGGAGATGCAGTCTTGACCTGGGATATCCTGGTACACGACAACACGCATTGCTACACTCTTGGTTTTGACTCTCCCGGGGATACGCATTGGTAGATTCACGAGCTTAATACAAACAATTATTAAGGGATTAAAAAGTCTATAAGAATATAAGTTATGAAATAGATCGAGCATAACCTAGTTATAAACCTAAAGAAACACATATTAGTATATACTTATTATTTATATGTTTAACCTTTGATGTTCAATATTTTCTTTTTTATTCTCAAGGGATAATTATTGAAGACCACTAATTATACATTATTTTTCATAGTTAATGGAAGTAAATAAAAGAATATGTTCCAAACACCAATGTGATAGGCAATGTGAAGATTTCCCTAATGATATGACTGATGTGATAGGGGAGGGTGATCAACCCATCATGGCAGTACTTTCTCAGTTTGCTAGAGTTTTGAATAATAACATCAATCATGGGAAATTCCTCTATCCTCCAAGAAAAGGGAAAGTTGTCATAGAATCCTTCATGCAGAAAATCCCTACCTTATTTAGAGGATCTTCTGATCCCTCCTCGTAGAATAATTGATTTACTCGAATGAAAATATATTCTCTAATCTCTAGTGATCGGAGGAAGATAACGCTTTCTGTCGGTCTATAATTTTTATGGGGAAGATGACCAGTGGTGGACACTGGTAATGATTACAATGTTCCACGATGAAATTGATTCCATGGATTTGGAGGAAAGCAAGAAGATGTATTTGAAAAAATAATTTTCTATAACCCTCAATCTGAAGATGGAAAAAGAGTTCCTTGGACTCAAGAAGAATGAAGGTGAGTCCATCAGGGCATGTGAAGAAAACATTAAAAGGCTTTCCAGGTATGCCTCTGGCTTTGTGATGAACACTAAAAAAAAGGTGGATTACTTCTTTAGGAGACTAAAATTGATTCTAAGAAAAGCATTGGAAATTAGAGACTTCGACTGTTATGAGGATATTTTCTGTAGTGCTCTCAAGGTTGAAATGATGACTGGATACCCTCAGTGGTCTCATGGGCCTAGTGATAAGAAGTGAAAAATGGAGAACAACATGGGTGGTACATCAATAAAATACCATGATGGAAAGAACCATGACTATTCCCCTTCTAAAAGATGTGTGAACAATAATCCTGGTTACTATCTTAAGTGATACAAGAAATGCTTCAAATGGGGAATGTTTGGCCATCTCGCCAAGAAATACCAAGGGGATGTGAAAAATCCAACTAATGTTGAGGAAGAAAGGAATGATTAGATCAACACTCTGCCTATAGTGTAGTGTTACAACTCAATGGAGTATGGGAATTATGAGAACAATTTCCCTAACCCAAGGGTTGTTAGAGGCAATCCACAACACCCTCCAAGGAAACATGTAAGGGCTTATGAAATCACTATTGCTGAGGTGGAGATAGACAATGATGTGGTGACAGGTACTCTAGCAATTCATTCATTAATAGAGAACATAATATTTGATTATTTTTATACAAATTCTTTCATATATTGTATGATCAGTAGAACTATTAAAACACCACCTTAAAATTTTGGGGAAATTTTGTCTATGAGAACATAAACTAGGGAAATTATGGTGTCCTTAGTTTATAACTTCTCTCCGGTTACAGTTTTTGGACAGAACCTCCTAGAAAATCTCATCATACTTACTTTATTAGAATTTGACACTATTTTGGCCATGGATTTTCTATCATTATACATAGGAAACATCAACTTCCTGGAAAGGGAGATAAATTTTCACATCCCAAAGCACCCTCTAATTCATTACAAGTGTAAGGAGGAAGATAAATCTCTATTAGAATCATCATCTCAAGTGTAGATGGTTCTACCTTGTCAGCAAGAATATCTTGCTCATGTTATTGATAAAATGGAATGAATCATGCTTGAATACATGGACATTGTCGGGGTTTACACAGAGGTATTCCCTGAAGAGTTGCCTAGGTTTTTATCCTAACTGAGAGGTAGAGTTCTCAATTGATCTTATACATGGATCTCTGCCAATCTCAAAGACAACTTATAGAATGTACACCATATATCAGGAAGAGATGAAGAAATAGTTACTGGAGAATATGGAGAATGGTTTTATATGACATAGTTCTTCACTATGGGGTGTGCTAGTCCTCTTCATCGAGAAGAAGGACAGATCAATTCACCTCTTTCTTTATTATTGTGAGCTACATAAATTCAAGATAATGAATAAGTATCCCCATCCATGTATATATGGCTTGTTCAATCAGCTTCGTGGGTCTAGTAATTTCTCTATGGTGGACCTTCATTTGGGATATCAATAATTAATGGTGAGGTAGGAAGATATTCCCTATATTGCCTTTAGAACGTTGTATGGACATAATTAGTTCCTAGGTATACCCTTAAGAATCACAAATCCTCCTAAAATTTTCATTGATTTTATAAATATAGTCTTTGGAGGTTACCTTTAAAAATTTGCGGTAGTCTTTATTGATTATATTCTCATATACCCCAAGAGAAAGGAGAAACATGAGAGAATTTGAATACTATGTTAAAGTCTTTGCAAGGGGATAAGTTTTATGAAAAGTATAGTAAATGTGAGTTCTATAGTGTTGAAGTATCATTCTTGGGGCATGTTATCACAAGAAAAGGGATATCTGTCGAAGATTAAAAGATGAAGACAATTGAATAGTGTCCTAGGAGGACTTCTGTAATGGATATCTGCACCCTTTTGGGTCTTTCTAGGAAACGATTTGTGAATAACTCTTCATGAATGTCAATCCCAATGACCAAGATGACATGGAAGGGAGTAAATTTTGTTTGGAATCAATAATGTGAGGACTATTTTGAGGAGTTGAAAAAGAGGATTATCACTGCACCAATACTCACACTCCCTACAATTGGAGAAATGTTTGTTGTGAATAGTGATTCTTCTGAGAAAAGATCAGGTTGTGTTCTATTGAAAAATATAAAGTGATAGACTATGTATCAAGGAAGCTCAAAATCCATGAGAAAAATTATCCTACGGATGATCTGGAGTTGGCGGCGGTGATCGTTGCATTGAAAATTGGGCAGTACTATCACTATGGGGAGAAATGTGAGATATATTCTGACCACAAGAGTCTCATAAATATACTCACCTAGAAAGAGTTGAATATGTTCCAGAAAATATGGATAGATCTCATCAAGTATTATGAATTCTCAATCCACTACCATCTTGGTATGGAAAACATGGAGGCAGATGCTCTATGAAGAAATGATCTTGTATCTTTATCAAGGGTGAGAATTGAAAATGATTTAATTTTCATAGGTTTTCAAAGGATGGACATAGGAATCATTAAGGGAGTAAAATCATCAATCTTTTCTCAAATGATTGCTCAACCACCCCTCTTCGGGAAAATAAAAGATGCTCCAAGAAAGGATTAGAAACTTCTGAGAATGGTGTAAGCTGTTAAAAATGTGGAATCCCATAATTTCAATATTTATGAAGACAAAGTTGTAAGATTTTGGACATGATTATGTGTACCATATGGTATTAAGATAAAGAAGGATCATTTGAATGATTCACATAGCTTGAACTTCTATATCCGACCAGGGAGCACAGAGATGTTTGGGATCTACAAGAAATCTTTTGGTGGGACAATATTAAAAGGAAGATTGCTAAATATATAGAAAAGTTCCTGGTATGTCAGCAATTTAATTCTAAGTGGAAAAAGTTTAAGGGGATGATGCAACCACTACCCATACCAACATTGAAGTGGGATAACATTACCATGGACATTGTCATTGGATATCCAAGTACTTCTAGGGGAAACAATGTAATATGGATCATTGTGGATCGTCTAACAATAAATGAAGACATTATAATGATTCGATATGACATCTCATTGGATAAAATTAGAAAGATTTACATCCAACAAGTGGTAAATAAGAATTGAGTACCAATATCTATTCTATTTGATTTTGATTAGAGATTCATGTCAATTCTATGAAAATGTCCCCACCATGCTCTAAGGAATGAACTAAACATCATTACGACCTATTATCCTCAAAATGTTGGCCTATCTGAGTGAACGATTAAGACACTAACACACTTGTTGAGAGCATGTTCTATGGAACTCAAATGAGGATGGGACCAGCATCTTCCTCTAGTTAAATTATCCTACCATAGTTGTTTCCAATCGAGCATTCAAAATGCACGATATGATTCCCTTTAAGAGGAAAGATGCAATACACAGGTATGTTGGGGTGATGTCGTTGAGTGTCAGCTGCTAGGACCTAAAATGGTCACAGAAATGGGGGAGAAGGTGAATACCATTCAGCAGCATATCAAGGATTCCCAAAGTTTATAGAAGTGTTATGTAGATAACCATCGATGAGAACATGAGTTCAAAGTTGGATATATGGTTTTTATACACATATCTCCATGGAGGAAGGTTATGAGGTTTGAGTTTAAAGGAAATATAAGTCCTGGGTATATCAGCCACTTAGAGATCATTAATTTAGTCAGAGTTGTGGCATATTGAATGGTATTTCAACCTACCATGTCATAAGTACATGATATCTTTCATATATCTCTATTAAATAAGTAAATACCAAACCATTAACATGTACTCTCTTCAGAGGTGGTATAGTTGGACGATGATCATTCCTATGAGGAGCATCTAGTGAATATTTTGGATCGTAGAAACCAAGTTCTACACAACAAGACAACTCATCTGGTCACAGTACTATGGAGAAACCATATGTATGAAGATGCATCATCGGAACTAGAGGAAGCAATGAAAGAAAAGTACACCCACTAGTTTTCTTATTAGAACATAAAATGATATTTTGTGTGTGAAATTTTAAACGGGGGGAAGAATGCAACGACCCAATGTTTATAAATGAAAATTCTCTTCTCATAAATATGTTTTAAAATCACATGTCAACATAACATATTGAACTAATAAGTGATAAGTTTCCTTTAATCATAAGTTTTTCACTTCTGTATTTAGAATTTCAAAAATCATACATACACAGTTGCAATCTTTATATTAATTGGATTCTGATAATAAAAACATAATTTTTAGTGAAAAGAAACCTACCATTTTAATGACCCAATGTTTTTTCATTTGAAATTACCATCTTATAAATATGTCATAAAATCACATGAAATCGCAGAATAATGAACTACTAAGTGCTATGTGACCCTTAACCATAAGTTTTTCACTTCTGTGCATGGAATTTTGAAAATCTGACTTGCACGGTTGAAATTAGTATGTTATTTAGAGTTCGATAAGAAACACATAATTTTTAGTGAATAGTAACCTACCCATATGAATAGTATCTTAACCTTATGAATAGTGATATATCCTGATAAATAATAAAATTTCCTAGGATAGTATATAAATAAAATTCTAGTTGAATGTTTGATATACCTATATTTGTGAATGAGTAAATGAATGTTTTAAATCTGGTTTCTGAAAATAAATTATTATTATAATTAAATATTAAAATAATCATATATAGAAAATTATTTTTGAACAATAAAATTAATTTTTAGAAAGTTGAAAAATGGTTAGGGTGATTTTTTGGGATTTTTCTGAATTAATTGAATTTTTGATGAATTGTGAAATACCATAATTTACAAAATAAGCTAAATAAGCTAATTATAGAGTAATATATGATGTTATGCTGATGTAAGCTCACTTGGTTTGGGATCACATCTTAAAATTACTATTCTTGGTGAAGGAAGACTCACTATTCCTTTTCTTTTGGGGAAATAATATATAAATAAATTTTATATTTGGAAATCCCCTCTCCCATCCACTATAAAAAACCTCTTCACTCCCTCTTTTCTTCACTCATATCAAGCCTTGTACCTTTCCAACATTCTGCTGAAATATCTCCCCGTGATCCTCCCTAAAGTCCAAAAGCTCCTAGCCTCGTCAAAATACCAAAACCACTCCACTTAAGAGGTTCTCAAAGGAGGAATTCTCAAGAGGTAAATTCCTCTTTCCAATTCATTTGTTTCTTTTATGTTATTTTTTTTTTGTTTCTTTCTTCACCTCCCTTCACCCAAATTGTATGATAACTTCAGTAGAATAAATGTACAGGTATTCTATTATGATAATGGGATACTTAATTATCTTCCATCATTTACTCTACTTTTTTTAAAAGAAATGAAAGCACCATTTGAGATGTGCCAATTTAGCACATTCAAGGACAATAGTTCCTCACTTTCTATTATCATAAATGAAGATGTTCATAGGAAAATTTTTATTATGGTTGAACCATATTATATATATTTTATATGTCCTATTTTTATTTTTTATACTTTTTTTACAAATGTTATTAAGTTATAAATCAAAACATGTTCTTTGTAATCAAACCCATCAATTAACAAAAAAGGGTTGTCACTACGGTTTTATATAATATTTCAACTTCAATAAAAGTAACAAAATTAATTTTAAAACCATGTAATATCATTTATCTTCACCAATATCATATAAATTAATTTATGGACAACCACATCCATATTTCATTTTTATCTAAAGTTGAATATAAGTGAATTGTTCTTTTAAAACAATGTAAACAAAAGAGCCCAAACAACGAAATTGAGCCTTACAACTGATCAATAATTCCATGAATGAACTAGATAGATTTATAACAATAATTTAAATATATAATATATTTCTAGGCTTATGAATTTATATTCCTATGTTTTTTATTAAGGACTTTGATAACATGTGGATAACACCAACAGATTTAAGGTAAGGGATCCTCTCTTTTTCACACTTAATGAAGATTGTTCTCTATGATATGTCGTTTTTTGTGTAATACCAAGTGATGGGGTATATATTATCACCTCCACCATACTTCCGTAATTTTTTATAGGTGATGATATACCCCTTTTCTATCTCATGAATCCCTCTTAGTTACACCCAATAACATGCAGATAAACCGTAATGTATTCTACCCGAACATCCTTTATTCCTTCGAGTAGCTCTATCATTATTTTTACCAATATGTATTTGTCTTTTATTTTATTGTAAAATTTCTAAAATATGTTTATATGATCCATTATAATCTTCTATGATCCATCTCTCAATCTCTTTTGGGGATATACATGCTATTAAGTGAATCCTTCCTCGATACTTCACAATAAGCCCACTCGTTTTAAGGGAACTCCCCAAAATTTAACCCAATTTTATATGCACTCTATCATATGTTTTAATCCCCCATTTTTTTTACAAAATAAATCTTTTTATTATTAAAACCTTCTTGGTTCATTTATGGTTTTACATAATATAATTTCCTCTTTACAATTTGAAAATCTCTATATTATTTTCCTTAAAAACCGTACAAAAATGTTTTAATGGTAATGTTTCTCCAATACATTTATTATATGTTTTCAATTTTATTTTTCACCACCTATATGCCTACATTACCTTATTAATTTCCATTGATGATCTAATCTATTTCTTTCATAGAAACATTCATGATACAA
The DNA here is from genome assembly GCA_963277665.1 of Viscum album. Taxonomy (NCBI): domain Eukaryota; kingdom Viridiplantae; phylum Streptophyta; class Magnoliopsida; order Santalales; family Viscaceae; genus Viscum; species Viscum album. The sequence continues at coordinate 171,889,817 of OY728160.1, forward strand.
TCATTGGTTATGCTATATGTCATGAATGTGGTACCCAATTTTTTCAATGTGTATCCTTATGTTTATGAAGGATTGATTATGTATGATTATATTTGTGGAATGAATATTAATGTGTGAGGAATATTCATGAAAATTATGTGATGGGTGCGGCTAGATAGCACACTAATGCATTGGGAAATGTTTTTTCTCATGAGATGCAATGTGAAACGGGATTGGTCGTTATCCTTGATCTGAACTACAGAAATGTTTTATCATTCTATCAAATTTATATGATTACATGTTTATATTAACCCTTGAATATATGATATGGTTTCATAAGTTATATTCTTTGGATATCTTTACGTCATTCCTCCTAACTCAGGTTCTTAAGATGTTTCCTTATGTTCATTCCCTTACTAGGTTTTTTAGCTCACCACTTTGTTCATGTGTTCCCCTGGGTACCCTATGCATATGTACATTCTAAAAGAAAATTAGGATCTATTTATGGAGATTAAATAAATAAGTGTTTTTAGCACCATGTTTTATTTTATATGTACCTAGTCTTCTAAGATAATGGACTTAATGATCCTTTGCTTGTACAATGATTATTAATTATGATTAAAATCATATAATGTTATATGTAACAGGAATGGGTAGTTGTAGTTGGTGTCATAGGATGGTCTAGTTATTTTTGGAGATTAGGAATTGATATCCTTAGTGAGAATCTTAGGGATGAGACTAAGTATTAGAAAACATTCTTAATTTTTTTTGAGTATTGAGTAAGTGGTTTATCAAGAAAATACATCTTTGTATGGATACGAGGTGGTGGAGGCACCTCTGAAATAGATGTATCTGGGGGTAAAATCTGGAAACAATACCGCTTTGACCTCGACTCAAATGGGAACTGGTGCATGATAGTGGGCCTTGCTGCACTCTTGGTTGTGATACTCTTGGGGGATATGTTTTGGTAGATTCACAAGCTTAGTACAAACCATTATTAAGGGGAAAAATATCTTATAAGAATATAAGTTATGAAATAGATTGAGGATAACCTAGATTTAATCCTAATGAATTGCATGTTAGGATATACTTCATCATTATATGATTATCCATTTTAATTTGAAAGATTATTTTTTATGCTTAATAAATAATTATTCAAGACCTCTAATTATACATTCTTTTTCCTAGATAAGGGTGTTAAATAGAAGAACATGTTATAATAATCAATGTTATAGGAAATATGAATACTCCCCTAATTATATGCATGATATGATGGGAGCGGGAGCTCAAAACTTCATAACATTACTTCCTCAGCTGGCTCATGTTATGAATAATAAAATGAATTAGGGGGACCGCCCTCCTCTTCCATGGAATGAAAATGTTTCTGTATAATTATTTATACTGTCACAAACCAAATCTGGTCGCCTTTAAAATCGGCACCCGACCCGGTCCATGGCAAGACCCTAAGGGCGTTCCCGATCCCCACGGGCTGGCACAAGTTCCCGGGTATCATAAAATGAAAATTGGGAACGATTTACCCGAGTTTATAAACATAAAACAACAAAAGAATCTAATGAAACAAATCTGGATTTTTCAAACCAAACCATCTTTTACAAAAATTCAGAACTGAATTACATTGCTTAAAACAACTCAAAAGGTCAATACCAAAGGTACAAATCAAAATAAGGACAGCCCAAGAACCCTCATGGCAAGGGGCACCGCCCTCAAGACACCTCCACAAGACTTCACCACCAATCACCTGCTAGGAACCTGAACCACTGGAACAAAAAAAACTGTACCCAACCTGCGACAACAAAAATAACCATGTCTACTTACACCCAAGGGTGTAAGTAGGGAGTGAGACAATTCCCAGTAGGATACCACCACTAAGAGATTCCATGTGATAAACATTTAAAGACGAAAAGCATGCAATTTTTCAAAAACATGAAAAGCTAGTTACAATTTCTAAAAGATGCAACTTTGAATAAAAACAGTTTTCAAGTGGGCTATCATTAAGAATCAACACTTTTAAAAAAATAATTTCAACACTACTGAATTTTCCAGCCAACTATACCGTATGCCGATGGTAAGTACAAAGTAAATAATGAGCACAAGAAATAGGAAGTAACCGCTAGGCAATAGCTAGCTGTGGGTCCCAGGTACCTTGTATCTCGGTGAGAGTAACCATCACAAATATCCATTCTCGTGCACGAGCCACTAGTAGGGAACATACCCATAACCTAGTGGTCCCCAATAAACATCATCATAGTTTAGTTAGAGTTGTAAGCTTCAATCTTGCTAAGTGAAACTGAGGCCAAACCCCACGAATTCACTAGCATACTAGTACACGTCCACCCACCTAGATACCCAGGTTTTCCCCTTGTGCTCAAACAAGTTCAACAAGTCAAGAAATATACATTGAACATGAAAATATCCTCTCCACATCACAAATTCACCAAACAGCCCATATGTATACCACACAAGTCACAAAAATCCATTTTTCATTCAAAATGATTTTGAAATCCGAATCACACCAAAATAGCCCACAACACGTTTCACATTTCTTCGACACTTCCACAAAACCATTAAACAATTTTATAAAACAATTATAAGATATTTAAACTCATATAACAGCCCACAAACATGTAATATAACACTTCTTTCATAATCAAAAATTCAATTTTTCACATCACACTCACACAAAACACTCCACATCACTTCCACGTCACTTTCACTCCTCAATATCTCCTTCAAACAATTTAATAAAATATTTTCAGGATGATACATATCACATAACAAAATTTTCTCAAATTAAATGGACCTTTTAAAAATATAATCCTACCAAAACAGTTTGCTGATATAGTTTCACCTATTACACAACCCAATAAACCATTCAAAACTTTCATAAAACAATTACAAAGAGTATACCCAAACTTTGCACATAAAATCAATTTCAAAAACCTCTTTTTAAGCCATAAGCACACCAAGAACATACCAAAACAGAATTGGCAGCCCAATCAACATGTAATAATCAACTTTCAAATGTTATATAATCACCTTGAATAATATCACAAAAGATACCCATGAGAACACACAAATCCATAAAACACTTTCAAAGAGTATAACAAGATTATACAAATAAAACCATTCAAATACACCCCCTTTTTAGGCCCACATGGAACTATATCATTGCCCAACCATAATTGGCAGCCCCTTTCAAGAACTAATAATCCACTTCTACATTTTACAAAACTACCACAAAAGATAACACATGAAATACATTTGAAAAATACACACTTCAAGAAAAAATGTAACTTTAAAAACAAATGCTTTACTATAGCTACCAAAAATGGTTTTATCATAATGCACAGAACATAAAGAACATGTAAAATTATTTAATAAAGCAAACTAACTCATCATTAAATGGTTATCCACGGAATCACCTACCGAATGTGTCGAAACCCTCAAATATTGGGGCGAAACATCAACCGCATGACCGCCGCACCTAATGGAAGTTAAAAGAAACCTAAAACCTCAATATTTCAACAAAAATACAGTAATTTAGATCCTATTCACGAACCCTAACTTCTGGAATTTTTTTATAATTCAAGAATTAGGGAAGAAACCCTAAGCAATTTGAAAGAGGAATGAAATAGACTCACCTACTTGAAGTATCCTGAATTAATCACTCCAAAAACAATAGTTGATGAAATTGAAAACAACCAAAATTCAGGTATTCTTCGAGTAAGATGTATTAGGTAATTTGGGAATTGTAATGGAGGGAAAAGAGTAAGAATTGAGAGAGTTAAGATGGGATGAAGTTACCTCTTCAATTCTGGCCGATTTGAGACACCCTATGAAGATCAGCCCTAATTCGCGATTTCAAAGAGCTCCAAGGAGGGGGGGAAGGCAATGGTAGCGCTCCTGGGTTTCTTAGGGTCGCGTGAGAGGTGGAATCACCGAAAAAACGCAAATAGGGAAGGAGATATAAAAATGTTAACATTTATTTTTAATGCAGGAAATGGGCCTTCGGGCAGGCCCACTATCTTAAATAAAAAACCATATCCACAATGATTATGGATTTATAAAGGCTCCAAATTTATATTTTGGTGTTAATAGGTCAGAGGAGACCATTTAGGAATTGGAATGAAGGAAAATTATCAAAAAATCAAAAAGTTATAAAGGAAACAAAATTTATTTTTAAATTTGGAATTGGGCTCACGTTTGGCCCAATTCATGAAAACTCATCTATTTCTCCATAAAACCTTTGGAAACCATCCAAAAAAAAGAATGAAAGGAAAATAAATCAAATTAAACTTCAAAATAAGTCATGTATGTGACAATTCTCCCCACCATGAAAACTTTCCATCCCCGGAAAGCTACAGAAAGGCCAGATATGAAAGCCAAACCGAACTGATAACCCAAGATGTACTCCCTTTCCAGGTTTCGCCCCCAAAGGCCAAAACACCTCCATTGATCAATTAAGGAAGGAATAATTCACAAAAAAATCATACACCACTTTCTTGAAACAATCAATCACATTCAGGATTTATCCCAAAGGAAAACTCCTCAAACACTATCCGAACAAGACTCAAGCAATTCACTCAAACGAACAACAACATCGAACAAGGTTACACATACCTTGATATAACTAAACCATTGGGAACTCTCCAATCTCAATGGTTACCCAAGGAATATTTGGGTAGCTTGATAGATCTGAATGAGACTACCTACCACCAATCCTTGACCATGGATAAGTCTAAGTTATTGGTACGGGGAAAAAAATAGGCTCCCCACCATAAGAACCAACAATCTTAATCGACCAGCATGGGCTGGTACAGAAAGACCCCAAAATATAAAGTGTTGGGATGACCACATGGTTAGTCTACACGGTTTGGGAAACCATGAACTAACAGTAGAGATTCTTCTATCTACGTTGTTTTTTTTTTGCATGGTCACTACTAACCAAGTGCAAACCGTGTGGTCAACCTGTTTAGCCAAACATCATTCCTTTCTCTAAAGACTCAAAGGAATCAAAAGTTGGAGGGAATAACATTGGGCGATGACATGGGTACAATACCTCTACCTATTTCCACCGAACGGGATCAACAGAAGAAATATGATGACACCATAGGTTTAAACTCTTCTTATCTTTCATATTGAGGATAGGACTTTGCACAAGGGTTTAAATGACACTGGGGTTTCCCCTGACTACGTGCCAGCTTCTCTCCGGGACCTATGGCTGGAGCTCAAAATATTGAAGCATCTTCAGCCTCACAGTTAGGCTTTGGAAACCACCTGAATGAGAATTCTTCTTTCATTGTAAACAACAACTACACCACAATCACCCCGATAAGTTTTTTTCCAAGACATAACACATTCCAAACTCACTTTACCCTAAATCGATATTTTACTGAAACAAGGGATTAGAAGATGTACACACATCACACCTTGTTTTTTCGGGTGAGAAACAATAGAGGTAAAGAACACTTATACTCACCTTCCTCTAAAATGGAATATTTTTTTTATGTTTTTTTCATGGGAGACATTCTCCCAACATAATAGAGACTCTCAGATGATTTCCCAACATTCACCTTTATAGTCAATCGAGCACAAGACATCATGAGGGATCACCGAACATGACCATTGCGACTGATATAAACAATGAATAGAGAGGGAACTTGTACAACATCCCAAAACAACACACAATTCTAGAAAGTGGCCATAATATCCTCTCATAACCAGATTTCCCACACAAGTAGTTTAACATGAACTCCTTCATCGAAGAGAATATGAAGGACTAAGAGTTCCTCTTAGACACTATCCAAATACTCATCCACACTAACAACGAAAGAACACTTCCACCATCGATGAATCAGGAGACTTAAGAAACTAAGGTCTCTTTTAACCTTCCACAAGCACTATACCACTACAAGAGGATCCACAAATCAATGAAATAAATGGGTGTAGACATAATAAACAATCATCGATAAAATATTCCTTATATTGATCAACTGGAGGATTTTTCCAATGGTGAAACAATATGGGTTGCATTTCAATTGTGCATTAACCCTTAATGGGGGCATACCTTATCCAATAAGAGAACCCAAGGACCCAACCAATCTGGTCCATTTTTCAAAACAAGCCATAAACCAGCACCAAACACATGAAGGGAACTATCTTAATGGCATCCCAAAACATTTTTCAAAAGAGACCACTAACCATCCTTACAATAAAGCTTACCGACCAAACACAAACCCAAAACACAGTTCAAACAGAAGGGGTTCTTTGAATCAAAACATGCCACAACATCAACATTTTCAAAAACCCATAACACAAACCATAAAAAATATTCATCAAGACATTGTGTTTTTCTTTAAAAGTAGTTCTTTGAGAACAAACAGTTTAGCAGTAAGCATATCCACCAATGGTACCCCATGGGCCTCACACATGCATGTTTTTGTGCCACACTAGACACCCTCCTCATATCAATCCTGGAACTCCTCCAGTTGTGCCATCAACCATCCATCATCCCATATAACCCCATGCATGTGATCGCTAATGGAAATACTAAAGGTTAAAACAAAAATTCTTTCCACATTTCGAAACCAAAACGGTCAACCAACACATCCTTTTTTCTCATAACTGCTAACCATGAGATCAAAATCCCAACTCACATCTTACAAAAATTTTCAGAATGTCACAAACATTTAGAAAATAACTCACTTTCAAGATATTCACATCAATTTCAAAACATCTCATCCTATTAAAACACACTCTGATAGTTTAGAAAACTCTATTGGAAACACTTTTCAAAACCAACTTCAATATAGTTTCTGCTTTCAAAGAGGTGTAAGCACACCATTTTACATTTCAAAACAATTCTGAAAATTAAGTTCTGCCATTTCATAAACCAAACCATTCCCTTTTTATTTGAAAATCATTTCACAAAAACTTTACACTTCTTAAAACCAAAGTGCTAAGGTTTCAAAACCTAAGCACAAAACAGTGCAAGAGGAAACTAGTTTCTGTGGGTGACTTGGAAATATGGTTGGCAGCCATATTCCAATCACTTCACTGTCACAGAGAGTGTTCTAGGAAATATCCTGGGCTCCACATGGCTTTCCAGGCCTTGCGAGCTCACCAAGACCATTAACCCAACTCTCTTTTCATTTCCTTTAATCATCATCGAACCAAGAAAACTGAAGGACTTTGATAAATCCCAACTTATCTTGGAAACATAAATCCCATTATGAGGTGTGGTGATCAGGCACACTACACATAACTAGAATTCCATGTCCCAACAATCCTAACTCCAGTCTATCCTGACTCTTCCCCAAATAACATGACCCAAAGAGTTAACCTGAACCTCCTTTGATACCATTTTGTCACAAACCGAATCTGGTCGCCATTAAAATCGGCACTCGACCCGGTCCATGGAAAGACCCGAAGGGCATTCCCAATCTCCATGGGCTGGCATAAGTGCTCGGGTATCATAAAATGAAAATTGGGAACGATTTACCCGAGTTTGTAAACATAAAACAACAAAAGAATCTAATGAAACAAATCTGGATTTTTCAATCCAAACAATCTTTTACAAAAATTCAGAACTGAATTACACGGCTTAAAACAACTCAAAAGGTCAACAATACTGAATTTTCCAGCCAACTATACCGTATGCCGATGGTAAGTACAAAGTAAATAATGATCACAAGAAATAGGATGTAACCCCTAGGCACTAGCTAGCTGTGGGTCCCAGGTACCTCGTATCTCGGTGAGAGTAACCATCACAAATATCCATTCTCGTGAACGAACCACTAGTAGGGAACATACCCATAACCTAGTGGTCCCCAATCAACATAATCATAGTTTAGTTAGAGTTGTAAGCGTCAATCTTGCTAAGTGAAACTGAGGCCAAACCCCACGGATTCACTAGCATACTAGTACACATCCACCCACCTAGATACCCAGGTTTTCCCCTTGTGCTCAAACAAGTTCAACAAGTCGAGAAATATACATTGAACATGAAAATATCATTTCCACATCACAAATTCACCAAACAGCCCATATGTATACCACACAAGTCACAAAAATCCATTTTTCATTCAAAATGATTTTGAAATCCGAATCACACCAAAATAGCCCACAACACGTTTCACATTTCTTCAAAACTTCCACAAAACCATTAAAAAATTTTATAAAACAATTATAAGATATTTAAACTCATATAACAGCCCACAAACATGGAATATTACACTTCTTTATTAATCAAAAATTCAATTTTTCACATCACACTCACACAAAACACTCCACATCACTTTCACATCACTTTCACTCCTCAATATCTCCTTCAAACAATTTAATAAAATATTTTCAGGATTATACATATCACATAACAACATTTTCAAAAATGAAATGGACCTTTTAAAAATATAATCCTACCAAAACAGTTTGCTGATATAGTTTCACCTATTACACAACCCAATAAACCATTAAAAACTTTCATAAAACAATTACAAAGAGTATACCGAAACATTGCACATAAAATCCATTTCAAAAACCTCTTTTTAAGCCATAATCACACCAAGACCATACCAAAACAGAATTTTCAGCCCAATAAACATGTAATAATCCACTTTCAAATGTTATATAATCACCTTGAATAATATCACAAAAGATACCCATGAGAACACACAAATCCATAAAACACTTCCAAGGAGTATAACAAGGTTATACAAATAAAACCATTCAAATAAACCCCCCTTTTAAGCCCACATGGAACTATATCATTGCCCAACCATAATTGGCAGCCCCTTTCAACAACTAATAAACCACTTCTACATTTTACAAAACTACCAAAAAAGATAACACATGAAATACATTTGAAAAATACACACTTCAAGAAAAAATGTAACATTAAAAACAAATGCTTTACTATAGCTACCAAAAATGGTTTTCTCATAATTCAAAGAACCTAAAGAACATGTAAAATTATTTAATCAAGAAAACTAACTCATCATTAAATGGTTATCCACGGAATCACCTACCGAATGTGTCGAAACCCTCAAATATTGGGGCGAAACATCAACCGCATGACCGCCGCACCTAATGGAAGTTAAAAGAAACCTAAAAGCTCAATATTTCTCCCATAATACAGTAATTTAGATCCTATTCACGAACCCTAACTTCTAGAATTTTTATATTATTCAAGAATTAGGGAAGAAACCCTAAGCAATTTGAAAGAGGAAAGAAATAGACTCACCTACTTGAAGTATCCTGAATTAATCACTCAAAAAACAATAGTTTATGAAACTAAAAACAGCCAAAATTCAGGTATTATTCGAATAAGATATAGGAGGTAATTTGGGAATTGGAATGGAGGGGAAAGAGTAAGAATTGTAAGGGTTAATAATGGATGAAGTTACCTCTTCAATTCTGGCCGATTTGAAACACCCTATGACGATCAGCCCTAATTCTCTATTTCAAAGAGCTCCAAAGAGGGGGGTAAGGCAATGGGAGCGTGCCTGGGTTTCGTAGGGTCTAGTGAGAGGTGTAATCACCGAAGAAACACAAATAGGGAAGGAGATATAAAAATTGGAACATTTATTTTTAATACAGGAAATTGGTCTTCGGGCAGGATCAAAATCTTAAATAAAAACCCATATCCACCATGATTATGTATTTATAAAGGCTCCAAATTTATATTTTGGTGTTAATATGTCATAGGAGACCATTTAGGAATTGGAATGAAGGAAAAATATTAAAAAATGAAAAAGTTATAAAGGAAACAAAATTTATTTATAAATCTGGAATTGGGCTCACGTTTGGCCCAATTCATGAAAACTCATCTATTTCTCCATAAAACCTTTGGAAACCATCCAAAACAAATAATGAAAGGAAAATAAATGAAATTAAACTTCAAAATAATTCATGTATGTGACATATACGGCAAAGGCCTACCATGTTTAGAGGATCTGTTAATCCCCTCCTCATGAAAAAATGGATAAAATCCATTGAAATGATATTCTCCATCTTCCAGTGCTCAAAAGAAGAGAATGTTTTTCTGGCAGTCTAACATTTTGATGGGGAAGCTGGTTTGTGGTGGACACTGATCAAGAATACAATGTGGCAATATAAAACTGATAACATGTATTAAGCGGAAAAAATGATATTTTTCAACAAATAGTTTCCTCGAAACCATCATCTCAATACTAAAATAGAGTTCCCCAGTCTCATGTAGAAGGAAGATGAGTCCATCAGGGCATATGAAGAAAACTTCACAATGCTTACATGGTACACATGTGGCTTTATCATGGACATGGAAATCAAGGTTGATCGTTTCTTTAGCAGACTAAAGTCAAGTCTACAAAGAGCGTTTGTAATTTGAAACATTGACAGTTTTGAGGAGATTGTCCATTGTTCCCTCAAGGTTGAAATAGATATTGGAGAATCTCAGCGGTCTCATGGGCCCAAGACAGAAAGTGAAAATTGGACAACAACATGGGTGGATCATCGAACAAATCCCATGATGGGATGAAGTATGACTTTTCCCATTGAAACAATTGTGGGAAGAATCATCTTGGTAAATGACTGAAGGGAACTATGAATTGCTTCTAATGTGGAATTTATGGTTATCTAGCCAAGAACTGGCACCAGGATATGAAGTATCCCACTAATGCAGAAGAATAAATGAAGGTTCAAGTCAACACTCAGCATGTAGTGCAGTGTTACAATTACAAGGAGCATGGGCATTATGCGAACAATTTCCCTAAGCTGAGTGTTGTTAGAGGCAATCAACAATAGCCTCCAAGGAAACAAGGAAGCGCTTATTCCTTCCCAACTACTGAGGTAGATCCAAGAAATGATGTGGTGACTGATATGCTAGTTTTTAATTCATGAATAGTGAATGTACATTTTTATTCTAGTTCTATGATTTCTTTCATATCTTGCATGTTTTGTAGAATTATTCCAACTCCACCTCAAAATTTTTAAGAAATGTTACTTTTGAGATTAGTGAATGGGGAAATTATTGTGTCCATGGTTTATAACTCTTCCCCTATTAACATTTGTGGACCGAACATCCCTTACAATCTCTTCATACTACCATTAGTGGAGTTTGACGCTCTCTTGGGCATAGATGGAACATCTTTATAAAAATCAAACATCAAATGTCTGGAAAGGGAGATCACTTTTCACATCCCGAAGAATCCTCTAATTCTTTACATGTGTAAGGAGAAAGATGAATCTCCTATAAAATATACATCTTAAGTTTGGATATTGTTTCCTTGTGAGCAATCCTATCTAGATCAAATGATTGAGACAAAGAAGAGAATCATGCATTAATGCATTCCCATCATGAGGGATTACACTGATGTATTCCCTCAAGAGTTTCCTTGTCTTCCTCACGACTGATAGGTTGAGTGATCAATTGATCTTATCCCTAGATCTGTACCTATCTCAAAGAAACCATACAGAATGGCCACCGTAGATCTGGAAAAGTTGAAGAAGCAGTTACAGGTGAATATGGAGAATGATTTTATATGCCTGAGTGCATCACCCTGGGGGTGTTCTAGTCCTCTTCATCAAGAAGAAGATGGATCAATGCGCCTCTACATTGATTATCCTGAGCTCAATAAAATCATGATAAATAACATGTACCCCTTCCACGTATAGATGACATATTCGATCAACTTCGCGCGGCCAGTTATTTCCCTAAGGTGGACCTTTAGTAAGGATATCACCAACTAAAGTTGAGGAAAGAAGATATTCCCAAGACTGCCTTTCGAACAAGGTATGGACACTAAGAGTTCATAGTGGTTCCCTTTGGACTCACTAATTCACCAGAAATTTTCATTGATTTGATGAATAGAGTCTTTAGAGTTTACCATGACAAATTTTTGGTAGTCTTTATTGATTGTATTCTGATATACTCCAAGAGAAATGATGAACATTAAGATCATTTTAATACTATGTTAAATACATTTAAAAGTGACTTGTTTTATGAAATGTACAATAAATGTGAGTTCTAGATGAAGTATCAATCTTGAGGCATGTTATCACCAGAAAAGGGATATCTGTGGACCCCTCCAAGATGAAGGCAATTGACGTGTGGCCCATAACAAGTTCTGTAACATAGATATGTAGTTTTTAGGTCCAACTGGGTATTATCGATGATTTGAGAAGAACATTTTACTATTGTCGAACCCAATGACCATGATGACACGAAAGATAGTAATATTTTTCTGGACACACTAATGTGACGACTCTTTCAAGGAGTTGAAAAACAGTATTATCACTACGCCAGTACTCACAATCACATCAAGTGGGGAATTATTTGTGGTGTATAGTGATGCTTCTTAGAAAGGTTTAGGTAATATTATAATGAAAAATGATAAAGCGATATCCTTTTCCTCAAGTCAGTTGAAAATCCATGAGGAAAACTATCCCACACATTAACTGGAGTTGGCAGTGGTGATCTTTTGGTTGAAAATTTGGTGGCATTATCTCTATGCGGAGAAGTGTGAGATATATACTAACCACAGGAGTCTCAAATATATATTCACAATTAAATAGAATAATATGTTCCAGTGAAGATGGATAGAGATCATCAAGGATTATGACTGCTCAATCCACTACCATCCCGGTAAAGAAAACAAGTTGGAGGATGCTGTAAGTAGAAAGGATATGTCAACTTTATCAATGATGAGAATTGAAAAGGATCCAATTATTTTATATTTGAAAAGTAAGAACATTGGGATCCATAAGGGAGGAACATAATCAATCCTTCCTCAAATTATTTGTCAAAAATCCCTCTTGGTGAAAATATAGGATGCTCGAAAAAAGTATATGGAACTTCAGAAAAGTGTGAAAGATGTAAAAAATAGAAATTCTCCGATTTCAAAATTGATGAGGATAGATTTGTAAGATTTGAGCCATGATTTTGTATAACATCTTATCCATATATAATGAAGTATTTTATGAGTGACACACATTGTTCAACCTTCTCTATCCACCCTTGGAGCACAATGATAAATCGAGATCTGCGGGAAAATGTTTTTTGGGACAATGTGAAATGGGAGATTGTTGAATATACATAAAAGTGTTTAGTATGTCATCAAATGAAGGATGAGAGACAAAATTTTAAGAGGATGAAGAAACCACTACCCATACCTACATTGATGTGGGAGAACATTACCATTGTCTTTGTCCCTGAAAATACAAGGACATATAGATGAAATAATGATATATTGGTCGTTGTGGATCGTCATACAAAGACAACTCACTTTATCATTTTAACGCCCCGACCCCAGTTACCTAGAGTCGGTGCATTATTACATAACATTGGCATGATCACAAGAAAGATCAAATCTCGAAAGACCGATTGGTTTAGTAGCCTTGGAAACACTAGATATATTCATAAGTTTTACATTACATCGTAAAATGAAAAATAGTACAACAACATAATGTCTCCACAGTCCACACTATTATCCCCTCATAATATTCCTACAGGTCATTCATAACTTACTTCTTCACATCCTGGGGAAAATAAAACAAAGAAAAGGGACGAGCTCAAATGCCCAGTAAGGATAAAAATATAGCGGAACATTCAAAATAAGCATAAACCTTTAAGGCAATGCATTAATAAAACAAAAGCCTTTTAAACTTGAACTTCAACATAGTATGGAAAAAGTAAAATGAAATAATGCCATTTACTTATTCACATGGATATTCTACTAATCGAATAATCACATGAAAAATCAATAACCACTTTCATAATGATGGAATGCATAATGCTAAACTTTAATTTCTTTATCAAGGACTCATCCCAACACCTTGGGGCTAACTGTAACTGGAACCCAACCCGGAGTGCCTCTAATAACAGGACACCAACCCGGAGTGCCTCTAATAACCGAACACCAACCCGGAGTCCTTCTAATAACCAGAGACCAAACCGGAGTTCCTCTAATAACCAGAGACCAAACCGGAGTTCCTCTAATAACCGGAGACCAAACTGGAGGGCTTACTTTTACCGGTCCCCAACCCAGAACATACTTGTCTAACACATTCATCTGAATGAAAGGTTGAAATATAACATAAACATTTGGATTAAAAATAACTTATAAAATTTCAATACTTTAAACAAAAACCATGAGTGAAATAAGAATAACTTATCCAAAGTCAAAAATATCACAAAACATTCAATAAAATAGGGATGTTTTGTATCATAATAATTCAACTTCAAATAAGCTTAAAATCCATCAAAGGATGTTGACATAGATGAAATCAAAATTCTTTTTAAAGAAATATCTCCTTTTATTTTGAAATCATTTAAGATCCATATAAAATAAAACATTTTCTTTGAAAATATTCTTATAAGATTGTAAGGGAAGCTTTGAAGATTTTATAACGGCGGAAAATAGCCGCACCCGCCGTATAAGTTAAAAAAACATTCTTACCTTAATTCTGTCGAAAAGGTTAAAAAGGACCTTGTTTTGAAAACGACGGAAAGATTACTTTTATAAAAAGTAAAATAAGGTTATAAATGACTTTAACCCATATTATTGTAGAAATGTTTTGAAATAAATTTTGATGAAACATGGATGTGGATGATAACGAGATCCCAGTAGATTATTACGTATAAACAACCTCGAATAATGAAGAGATTGTGAAATAACCCTTAATAATTTGGTATCTTATGAAACATACAACCCATTAAAGAGTTATCATACAATGAATATGTAAATACACATAAATTAGAGTGTATTACTCAAAGAATATAATTATGGGCAGTACATACACCACACAAATGGTAATGGTGGCAATATGGCATGAATCTCACGGGAATAAGGAGTGAGATGAAAACCCCTTACCACGTTAATAAACTGAGTCGTATGGAAAAAAGTTAATAACCACCAAATTATTTCCAGAATAAAATGAATATAAAGAGAATCATGATAATATATATCAAATGGCAGTACACAATACACCACTTTCAATAATTTAGTGGCGAACAATGGAAATCTCACGGAATTGAAAGTGAGATAAGAAAATCCCATACCTTGTACTTTTACTTGGTTGGGGTAGGTTAACCTCATGTATAATAGTGAAATAATTGTTATTAAATTATACAAGAATCATATATATTAATATGATATCATATATGATCTTTTAACTTTTCTTTGTTAATAATGTTTTAGTATTATCGTTGTTTCGGGTGTTAACTTACTCGTTTTATTTTATATGTTTTATTACGTAAGACATGTTTTTAATGGATAGGTTGTATATTATTCATATCCAGAATGATATCAAGTCCTTAAACATCATTTTTTAAATCAGAAAATGATAATTATACTTGAATGGATATGATGGTGAATGAATCTCATCGCGTTCATGGAGACGGTAGTCCGTACGTACGCACGAGCGACAATATCATTCTTTTGATATTAAAATAATATATAAATGGATGGTATATCATATATACAGAATCATTAACATGTTATATTTATTATTTACATGATTTACACATCATTATTATACCCATCCAAATAATAATATATTGAGTAACAATTACACCACAACGTGGAGACGGTAAGTCGTACGTATGCACGTATGGTGACATGTTATTCAAAGGGTGGATAGAATACTGAATATGGTTGTACCATATTTATAATAATATCACAGTATATGTGAGATACTGGAGTTATTATTTTAGAATAGTAAGAACAAAGATAGAAGAAGTGGAAGAAGAACGGAACTTGAAAAGGGGTGGTGAAAACATTACCTCTTCTTCGGGTTCTTCCTTTTTATTTGATCAAAAGGGCTCCTTAGGTTGGCTTTATGATCAAACTAATGCCTCTAGGTTGTATTGAGGGATGTTGGGAGAGTATTTTGGAAGAGTTTGGCCGAACCAAAAGGCTTTGAAGGTGTGAAGAAATGAGAATGAGGAGTGCCCTTTTATAAGAGGGGTGAGGGGAACCTTTGGAAAAGCTAGAAATATTAATTTATAATAAATTCAAATTCGGTTTCTAATGGATCCAAAGTTGATTATTCAAAGGTTAAGTTGGGGATAGGTCGAAACCAACTCAAAAAATAGAATTTAGATAGGTTTGGGTACTTATATTAACCTTATCTTTAAGTATTAACTCTAAGTTAATTAGTTTCACTTTTACAATGTCTCTTTGTATTTTTATATAATATAGTTAATAAACATACTATATACATCCAAGAGACCCCAAAGTGGTCCATTAATGATGAACCTATCATGATATAAGTCTCTTGGACGAACCTTAGATTTTTATGAATTTAATATCAATTAATAATATAATATTTGTTTTAAGAACTCTTTTATGTCAATTTTGACACTATTCAATAGTTGATTTTTTTGAAACTCATAACAGATTGATTACTTCGAACAAAGTAAATTAAATCAATCCTAATATATCATATTATCCTATAAAATTAGTTTAATTCATTAAAAGTTTCATATTATATTTATTTGGGTATTTATAATATCAATTAATTTAATTTTTCACTATTTTAGTAATTACTGCATCATCATTGTATCATAAATAAAATAAATTATTTAATGACTAAAAATTTTAAATAAAATATCATTACGTAGGAAATCTTTTTATATTTCTAATGAATATTTATAATCTAAAAACAAACATATATAACCCTAGGTAATAATTGTTTTTCTAAAAGATATATGCTTGTGTCATTTTTGTATTCATTTTAACTTAATTAAAATAATGTGTCCCTATCACCAACAAGTGACACCATGAGGTCCCCAAATCGACCCAAAGATGCCTATGGTAGAACATGTATCAACCAATAAGGCTTGGACACATTTTAGGGTAATTTAGTATTATTATAATATTATTTTTTAACCCTTATTTACCAGATTTACCCTTAACCATGGTAAATAAAATATTTACCACAGTAATTATTCAAAATGTCTAAAAATAAAAGTTACCTATTTACACAATTTGGACATCCTGATTCCAAATATGGAATCCATTTTTCTAAATTCAAAACACAGAAGTGGCAGAAATTAATTTAAAATTAATTCCCGCTGTCAAAACAAAAAGCGTGTTTTTAAGAGATAATAACTATCAAAAGATTGACACTTGTTTATGTTCGGTTTAATTGTAAAATTATGTCCAATGACCAACATTATATTAAATGGTAAAAATATATTCTAAATATACTTTAAAACCACTCAAATTCATAATTTATCACTATTAATTATTTTGATTAAAAAAGTTGTTTTTAATTAAAATTTAGTAATTTCAACTATTCATCAAAATATGAAAGTTATCCGAAATGTACCAAAATTTCACCTTAAGCTAATTTTGATATTCAGAATCCAAAAATGAAGTCCATTTTGAAATATAAAATATATATAATTTCAAAAAGTAGGTATTGCTATTCATAACGGCTAGTTTGATTGGTTGTGGTGTGTGTTAGAACTCGAAGTTGCGTACAACACACACTACTGTATTATTCAAAGGAAAGCGTACCGTGGAAGCTTGGGATGTTTCATTTTAATTTTTTTGATGTCCCCCTTTACTCAAAAAGTTTAAAATATTGTATTTAAAGTGGGTTCACTATTAAAAGTTGGTAAAAGTGCAATATTGAAAATGAATTTGTTCTTACATTATGTCTACGAAACTCATAATATGGATTCTAAAATTATAAGGATTATATAAAGTTTAAAATTTAGTTAATACTATTCATAACCACTTTTGAATGGATTTTTTTTTGTTAAGTCATGGTGTGGTTGAACTCAGTGTTGCGTGTAGTGCAAGTTATTGAATTATTTTGAAGAAATAACACACTATGAAATCTTGGGGTGTTAGATTCTCCCCTACTTCAATAAATTGCGTCCTCGCAATTTGAAAATTTTCTTCAAAAATAAAAGGTTGAAAATAGAAAATATATTTGTGGGAAAACCCAAATCGGAAATTGGGTTACTAAAATTTAGTCTTAATATGAGTAAAAGAGAAATGATAGGGTCACCACCAAATTATGATCTCGATTAAGAAAACATTGGTGGCAATTTGAGACATATAATTGGAGGAAAAACGTAAATATTTATAGGTAGTGATTGAGGTCATCAATCACAAACAAGTATAAAATTAAGGTCCTTAAACTCATCAATCTATGATGATTTGAAATACCATCGGTTCAACAAAACATAGGGTATTACGATAACACATTTTTGACGTTTCAAAATATCTTAGTTGAAATCACACATCGAAAAATGAATTAATGAGGCCTCTATTTAAAACAAAGAGTGGAAAGTATGAAGATTACCGAAAATAACACATACTAGGGTTCCATGTAGGAAAATATGGATATGGAAGAGAAATCTAACCATCAATTATCTGATGGGGAGTCGTAGAGAACATGGCTATGAAAAGGTCAACAATCCCAAAGCCATAAATTAGTGATGATTTAAGGTACCATCTAGGACAAAATTTTTGTTATAAGTTCCTTTTCTTAATGTTTAGGAATTTATTTATGAGATTGGATAAGATCATAAGGAGATATACTTACTTTATAATTAGAGTTTTGTCCATTAATAAATTTATACCACAAACTCATCTTTCACTCGTAAAAAAAATTCTATTTATACTATTCGTACAGGGTTCCAAAATAAACGAATTTATAATTCATCTACCAGATCTTTTAAAAAAACTACATTATTTAATCCAGGACATCTCTTGGGCTAGTGGTAGGTGATACACCATTGTCTCCCTTCGGTTGCGGGTTCAAGTCTCGCGGCCTTGCCGGACGCGACGGGTTGCCGCCCAACCTCCGGGTTGTCCTTTTATGGCAATCCAAAATAATCCAAACTAGAACTATCCAAAATACTTCTGTCCAAACTCACAGTCCAACATTTATAAGGAAGGTAAACATAATGTAGATCCTTTTTACCAGGTAATAGCATATGAATACCTTCATCATGTATTCTTTTAAAACACTGAAACATCCTGAATTACCATAATCCATATTGATTACATTCATGCTCCCTTATTCCATATAGAAAGCTGGATATACTTCATCAATCCAAAAATGTTTTAAACCCCAACAATGATGTAATATACAAATCATTAATTAGTTTCAAGGTAGCCAAGAATATCCAATATAATTTATCCAAATCAATCATGTATTATTCTAAAATTACTACCTCGGTATCAGAACCATATTATGGTTTATCATTCTCTCAACCATATATTTTCCCAAAATTTAACCTGCTATTGAGTCACTTTTCATTGTTCCACACAATCTCAAGTCCTTAATGAAATAGTACTGCAGTACAATCCTTATATAATCCATAATTATTATAACAAGTACATTGTTGATACAACACTCAATTGACATAATCAACATAAGAACTCTAATAATTCCTCTTCATCTGTGGTAGTATCATAACTTGATTATTATCCAATAGCATCATTTGCGGCATAGTCTGATGACTGGGACATAGGTTCGCGTAGTGTCCAAACTCCTTGCAAATGAAGCATTGTACATTTGAAACCATTTTCTTACCTTTGCAGTCACGTAGTTTGTGCCCTTTTCCTCCACACTTATAAAAAACTCCCATTCCTTTCAGGCAAGTTCCAGGGTGTTTCTTTCCGCAGTTATCACATATGGGAAAATTCTTCTTTTCCCTCTTCCCTTTATCCATATTCCTCTCTTCCATCCTTTTCTTCTCTTGGTTCCCTTCAAAGCCATAGGACTCAGTAAACTCTTTACTTATCTTATCAACACATGATATTATTTCTTCATATGATGATAATACATGCGAAACCATTTCTCTTATAAATTCTGGCTTATGACCATGAAAGATATGATCCTTCTTTCTCTTTGGATCATGTGCATTGCTGGAGTTCTCATTCCTTCTACTGGGCGCCATTTCTAAACAATGGAATACACTAGATTAGTTTATGAATAACAATACCTAATCCCAAACTTGTAAGACACATAACATAAATTAAATAGTTTATGGATATAATGCATAATCATATAAATTTCTCCTTTGAGGTAGTAAATCCACATAAACCCTTCATAATGGTTTTTAAAGAAAATGAGAATTATCCTAGGCATATCCCCCTAGAGTGTCGTAACCAAGAGTGCAGCAAGGCCCGTTGTCGTGCACCAGTTCCCATTCGAGTCTAGCTCAAAGCGGTGTTTTCGGGTTTTACCCCAAGGTACATCTGTGCCAGAGCCGCCTCTACCTGCTCGTATCCAGACAGGGATGTATTGCTTAGAAAACTCACAAAATCTCTACAATACCAAAATTCTAGGAAGTTCTTTTATACTAATCCTCAACGTCCATCTTTAATCTATGTGCTCTAATCAGAGTTTATCTAAATCTAGCATCCAAGGTTTGTATTAAACATCCTCTGATACCAACTGTAACGCCCCGACCCCAGTTACCTAGAGTCGGTGCATTATTACATAACATTGGCATGATCACAAGAAAGATCAAATCTCGAAATACCGATTGGTTTAGTAGCCTTGGAAACACTAGATATATTCATAAGTTTTACATTACATCGTAAAATGAAAAATCTACTACAACAACATAATGTTTCCACAGTCCACACTATTATCCCCTCATAATATCCCTGCAGGTCATTCATAACTTACTTCTTCAAATCCTGGGGAAAATAAAACATAGAAAAGGGGTGAGCTCAAATTCCCAGTAAGGATAACAATATAGCGGAACATTCAAAATAAGCATAAACATTTAAGGCAATCCATTACTAAAACAAAAGCCTTTTAAACTTGAACTTCAACATAGTATGGAAAAAGTAAAATGAAATAATGCCATTTACTTATTCACATGGATATTCTACTAATCGAATAATCACATGCAAAATCAACAACCACTTTCATAATGATGGAATGCATAATGCTGAACTTTAATTTCTTTATCAAGGACTCATCCCAAGACCTTGGGGCTAACTGTAACCGGAACCCAACCCGAAGTGCCTCTAATAACCGGACACCAACCCGGAGTGCCTCTAATAACCGGACACCAACCCGGAGTCCTTATAATAACCGGAGACCAAACCGGAGTTCCTCTAATAACTGGAGACCAAACCGGAGGGCTTACTTTTACAGGTCCCCAACCCAGAACATACTTTTCTAACACATTCATCTGAATGAAAGGTTGAAATATAACATAAATATTTGGATTAAAAATAACTTATAAAATTTCAATACTTTAAACAAAAACCATGAGTGACATAAGAATAACTTATCCACAGTCAAAAATATCACAAACCTTTCAATAAAATAGGGATGTTTTGTATCATAATAAATCAACTTCAAATAAGCATAAAATCCATCAAAGGATGTTGACATAGATGAAATCAAAATTCTTTTTAAATAAATATCTCCTTTTATTTTGAAATCATTTAAGATCCATATAAAATAAAAACTTTTCTTTGAAAATATTCTTATAAGCTTGTAAGGGAAGCTTTGAAGATTTTATAACGGCGGAAAATAGCCGCACCCACCGTATAAGTTAAAAAAACATTCTTACCTTAATTCTGTCGAAAAGGTTAAAAAGGACCTTGTTTTGAAAACGACGAAAAGATTCCTTTAATAAAAAGTAAAACAAGGTTATAAATGACTTTAACCCATATTATTGTAAAAATGTTTTGAAATACATTTTGAAGAAACATGGATGTGGATGATAACGATATCCCAGTAGATTATTACGTATAAACAACCTCGAATAATGAAGAGATTGTGAAATAACCCTTACCAATTTGGTAACTTATGAAACATACAACCCATGAAAGAGGTATCATACAATGAATATGTAAATACACATAAATTAGAGTGTATTACACAAAGAATATAATTATGGGCAGTACATACACCACACAAAAGGTAATGGTTGCAATATGGCATGAATCTCACGGGAATAAGGAGTGAGATGAAAACCCCTTACCACGTTAATAAACTGAGTCGTATGGACAAAAGTTAATAACCACCAAATTATTTCCAAAATAAAATGAATATTAAGAGAATCATGATAATATATATCAAATGGCAGTACACAATACACCACTTTCAATAATTTAGTGGCGAACAATGGAAATCTCACGGAATTGAAAGTGAGATAAGAAAATCCCTTACCTTGTACTTTTAAGTGGTTGGGGTAGGTTAACCTCATGTATAATAGTGAAATAATTGTTATTAAATTATAAAAGAATCATATATATTAATATGATATCATATATGATCTTTTAACTTTGCTTTGTTAATAATGTCTTAGTATTATCGTTGTTTCGGGTGTTAACTTACTCATTTTATTTTATATGTTTTATTACGTAAGCCATGTTTGTAATGGATAGGTTGTATATTATTCATATCCAGAATTATATCAAGTTCTTAAACATAATTTTTAAATCAGCAAATGATAATTATACTTGAATGGATATGATGGAGAATGAATCTCATCGCGTTCGTGGAGACGGTAGTCCGTACGTACGCACGAGCGACAATATCATTCTCTTGATATTAAAATAATATATAAAAGGATGGTATATCATATATACAGAATCATTAACATGTTATATTTATTATTTACATGAGTTACACATCATTATTATACCCATCCAAATAATAATATATTGAGTAACAATTACACCACGATGTGGAGACGGTAAGCCGTACGTACGCACGTATGGTGACATGTTATTCAAAGGGTGGATAGAATACTGAATATGGTTGTACCATATTTATAATAATATCACAGTATATGTGAGATACTGGAGTTATTATTTTAGAATGGTAAGAACAAAGATAGAAGAAGTGGAAGAAGAAAGGAACTTGAAAAGGGGTGGTGAAAACATTACCTCTTCTTCAGGTTCTTCCTTTTGATTTGATCAAAAGGGCTCCATAGGTTGGCTTTCTGATCAAACTAAGGCCTCTAGGTTGTAGTGAGGGATGTTGGGAGAGTATTTGGGCAGATTTTTGCCGAACCAAAAGGCTTTGAAGGTGTGAAGAAATGATAATGAGGAGTGCCCTTTTATAAGAGGGGTGAGGGGAACCTTTGGAAAAGCTAGAAATATTAATTTATAATAAATTCAAATTCGGTTTCTAATGGCTCCAAATTTGATTATTCAAAGTTTAAGGTGGGTATAGGTCTAAAACCACTCAACCAATAGAATTTAGATAGGTTTGGGTACTTATATTAACCTTATCTTTAAGTATTAACTCTAAGTTAATTAGTTTCACTTTTACAATGTCTCTCTGTATTTTTATATAATATGGTTAATAAACATACTATATACATAAAAGAGACCCCAAAGTGGTCCATTAATGATGAACCTATCATGATATAAGTTCCTTGGCCGAACCTTTGATTTTTAGGAATTTAATATCAATTAATAATATAATATTTGTTTTAATAACTCTTTTATGTCAATTTTGACACTATTCAATAGTTGATTTTTTTGAAACTCATAACAAATTGATTAATTAGAAAAAAGTAAATCAAATAAATCCTAATATATCATATTATACTAGAAAATTAGTTTAATTCATTAAAAGTTTCATATTATATTTATTTGGGTATTTATAATATCAATTAATTTAATTTTTCACTATTTTAGTAATTACTGCATCATCATTGTGTCATAAATAAAATAAATTATTTAATGACTAAAAATTATAAATAAAATATCATTATGTAGGAAATCTTTTTATATTTATAATGAATATTTATAATCTAAAAACCAACATATATAACCCTAGGTTATAATTGTTTTTCTAAATGATATATGCTTGTGTCATTTTTGTATTCATTTTAACTTAATTAAAATAAAGTGTCCCTATCACCTACAAGTGGCACCATGTGGTCCCAAAATCGACCCAAAGATGCCTATGGTCGAACATGTATCAACCAATAAGTCTAGGACACGTTTTAGGGTAATTTAGTATTATTATAATATTATTTTTTAACCCTTATTTACCAGATTTACCCTTAACCATGGTAAATAAAATATTTACCACAATAATTATTCAAAATGTCTAAAAATAAAAGTTACCTATTTACACAATTTGGACATCCTGATTCCAAATATGGAATCCATTTTTCTAAATTAAAAACACAGAAGTGGAAGAAATTAATTTAAAATTAATTCCCGCTGTCAAAACAAAAAGCGTGTTTTTAAGAGATAATAACTATCAAAAGATTGACACTTGTTTATGTTCGGTTTAATTGTAAAATTATGTCCGATGACCAACATTATATTAAATGGTAAAAATATATTCTAAATATACTTTAAAACAACTCAAATTCATAATTTATCACTATTAATTATTTTTATTAAAAAAGTTGTTTTTAATTAAAATTTAGTAATTTTCACTATTCATCAAAATATGAAAGTTATCTGAAATGTACCAAAATTTCACCTTAGGCTAATTTCGATATTCAGAATCCAAAAATTGAGTCCATTTTGAAATATAAAATATATATAATTTCAAAAAGTAGGTATTACTATTCATAACGGCTAGTTTGATTGGTTGTGGTGTGTGTTAGAACTCGAAGTTGCGTACAACACACACTACTGTATTATTCAAAGGAAAGCGTACCGTGGAAGCTTGGGATATTTCATTTTAATTTTTTTGATGTCCCCCTTTACTCAAAAAGTTTAAAATATTGTATTTAAAATGGGTTCACTATTAAAAGTTGGTAAAAGAGCAATACTGAAAATGAATTTGTTCTTACATTATGTCTACGAAACTCATAATATGGATTCTAAAATTATAAGGATTATATATTGTTTAAAATTTAGTTAATACTATTCATAACCACTTTTTAATGGCTTTTTTTTGGTAAGAAATGGTGTGATTGAACTCGGTGTTGCGTGTAGTGCAAGTTATTGAATTATTTTGAAGAAATAACACACTATGAAATCTTGGGGTGTTACAATCATGGTTTGATAGTACTTCACATTTGGATAAACATGCACAGATTTACATCAAATAAGTTGTAAGGTTGCATGGATTACCTATACTAATTGTATCTGATCGTGATTCGAGATTCACTTCGATGTTCTGGAAATGTCTCTAGCATGATCAGATCACTGAACTAAACTTCAGTAAGGCCTATCATCCACAAACTAATGCCCAATCTAAGTGAACTATTCATACAGTGGAATACATGTTGAAAGTGTGTTCTATGGAATTCAAATGAAGATGAGACCAACATCTTCCACTGGTTGAATTCAACTACAACATCTTTTTCCACTCGAGCATCAGAATGGATCCATATGAAGACCATTGTAGGAAATGGTGAAGAACACTAGCGTGTTGGGATAAAGTCAGTGATCATAAGATTCTAGGACCTGAAATGATCAATGTAATGATGGATAAGGTGATAACCATTCAGCATCATATCGAGGAAACCCAATGCTGACAAAATAGTTATGTGGATAACCGTCGACGAGACCCTGAGTTCAAAATTAGAGACATGGTATTTCTATGTATATCTGTGTGGAATATGTTCATGAGGTTTTTAATGAAAGGGAAGTTAAGTCCCATGTACACATGCCCATTCGAGATCCCTGATCAAGTCAGAGCTGTGGTCTATCAACTGAAACTTCACCTAAAATGTTGAAAGAACATGATTTCATTGTTGTATCCCTCTTATGTAAGTACATACCAGACCCTTAAAATGTACTCTCCCAAGAGGTGGTACAGTTGTAGGATGATATCTCTTATGAGGGGTAGTCAGTGAAGATCTTGAATCATAGAGACAACGTTCTACACAACAGGACTACACATCTGGTTAACGTACTATGGAAAAACCATAAGTACAAGGAGACAACATGTGAATTGGAAGATGAAATGATGGAAAAGTACCCATACATGTTTTTGTCTTTGAATGTATGATGAAATTTTGAGGGAAAAACTTCTTAAGGGGGGAAATATGTAACGAACCAATTTTTTTCATTAGAAATTCCCCTCATATAAATATGTAATAAAATCACGTGAAAAGACAACATGATAAACTACTAAGTGCTAAGTGACCTTTGAACAAATATTTGTCAGTCCTATGTTTGGAATTTCATATATCTAACATACACGGTTGATATCAGAAAATTATTTAGAGTTTGATATGGAAAACTTATTTTTGGTGAATAGTAACATACCATTATGAATAGTAACATACCCATATGAATAGCGATATACCCTAATGAATTGTATCATAAAATTGAATAAAATATATTTAATATTCTAGTTGAATGTATGAAATAAATATATTTTAGAATGAGTAAATTAATGTTTTAAAAATGGATTTTGATAATATATTATAATTTTAATTAAATATTAAAATAATAAAATTTAGAAAATAATATTTAAAAAATCAGCTTTATTTTTGGATTGTACACATCGATAAATGGTTATCGTGATTTATTTGGGATTTTCTGAAATACATGAATTTTTATGAATTGTAAAATACCATAATTTACAAAATAAGCTAAATAAGATACTATATAGTCATGTATGATTATCTGAAAATGTAAGCTCACATGGTTTAGGATCACATGATTCAATTACTATTATTTTACAACAAAGACCCAATATTTCTTGTATTTCTAGGATATAATAAATTAATGAATTTTATATTGAGAAATCCCCACTCTCCTCCACTATAAAACCCCCCTTCACTCCCTCTTCTCTTCACTCTTATCAAGCCTTGTTCCTTGTCAATATATTTCCCAAATCACTCCCCAAGATCCTCCTCTACGTATTAAAGCTCTCATCTCTTTCAAAATTCCAAAACCTCTCCCCTTGCGAGGTTCTCAAAGAATAAAGTCTCAAGAGGTAAATTCCGCTTTCAAATTCCTTCTTTTCTTTTATGTTATTTTATTTTTTGTTTTGTTCTTCACCTACCTTCACACAAATGGTATGATAAATCCAGGGGCATACATGTACTGAAATTATATTATGCTAATGGTATACTTTATTATCCTTTACCTTATCCTCACCTTTTGTCTTAAAGATGTGTATTCACCATTTGAGATGTGCCAATTTAGTACATTCAAGGACAACAATTCATCAATTTCTATTATCATCATTAAATATGGTCATGAAACAATTTTTGTTATGGTTGAACCAAATTATATATATATAATATATCCCATTTTCATTCCATAATATTTTTTGACAAACAACATTTTGTTATAAATCAAAACATGTTCATTGTAATCAAACCCACCAATTCACCAAAACATTTTTCACTATGGTTTTATATAATAGTTTGAATTTAATATAAGTAACCATATTAATTTTAAAAACATATAATCTACATGATATTTGCTATTGTTATAAATAACTTAATTTCTAGAAAACCTCTTCCATAGTTTATGTTTATCTGAACTTTAATATAAGTGAACCAATATTTTAAAACCAAGTAAACAAACGAGCTCGAACAATGAAATTGAGCCTTATAACTAATCAAGAGGTCCTTGAATGAACTAAAAAGGGTTATAATAAATCAATTAAATATATAAGAGTTTATAGAATTTTTAGTTAATTGGACTAATTTGTCTATTCAGTTATTTTATAATAAGTGGAGAACACCAATAGATTTAAGTTAAGGGATCTTCTCCTTTTCACTCTTAATCAAGATTGTTGTCTATTCTAGGCCTTTTGTTGTAATAACATGTTATGGGGTATGTTTTCTCACCTAACCCATACATCCCTAATGTTTTATTGGTGATGCGAAACCCCTTTATCTCTCTCATCAAGCCCTCTTAATTACACCTGATACCATGCTGATAAACCGTAATGCATTCTACCCGAACATCCTTTATTCCTACAGGTTTCTCTATCTATCTTTTTACCAATATATTGAAGGCATTTATTTTATTGTAAAAAATATAAATTCTGTTTTTACTCTACAAATTAGTGTTTCATGATCCATATATCATTATCTTTCATGGATATACATGCTTCTATATGAATCCTTCCTCGATACTTCTCAATAAGCAAACTTGTTTTAAGAAAACATTTCAAATTTTCACCCAATTTCAAGTGCAATCTGTCCTATAATTTAAGACAACATTGTTTTTATAAAATCATTATTTTTATTATGAATATATTCATGGTTCAATTCTCTTTTTATATAAAATAATTTCCTATTTACTATTTTAAAATCTCTATAGTATTTTCCTTAAAAACTGCAAAAAAATGTTTTAATACTAATGTTTCTCAAATACATTTCTTATGTGTTGTCACCTCTATTTGTCACAACTTACCATGTTATATGCCTATATTACCGTATGAAATTCCATGTATGATCTATTCCCTTGATTACATGAAAACATTCATGATACACTCCTTGGTCATGCTATATATCATGATTGTGGTACCCAAGACTTTCAAGGGGTATCCTTATGTTTAGGAACAATTGATTATATATGATTATTTATGGGGAAATAATATTTATGTGGAAATAATATTAATGAAAATGTTGAGATTGGTGCACCCAGATAGCACTCCAATGCATTTGGCAATGTTATGTCTCATAAGATGTGATGTGAAATGGGATTGACAGTTATCCTTGACCCATACTAAAATGATTAACTGGATTGGCAGTTTTCCTTGACCAGTACTAATGGAATTTTTTAAGATTATGCCAAATTTATATGATTCCATGTTTATATGAACCCATGCTTATATGATATGTTTTCATAATTTCCATGCTCTGGATATCTTTATGTCATGCCTCTTAACTCATGTTCATATGATGTATCCTAATGTTCATTCCCTTACTTGGCTTTTCATCTCACCCCTTTGTTCATGTGTTCCCTAGGGTACGCTTTGCAGATGTAAGAGCTCAACGGATGTTAGGAGGACTTTATGGAGATTAAATAAAGAAGTTTCTTTTGAGCCTCATGTTTTATGTTATATGTACCTCGTATTCCAAGACACATGACTTAATGATCCTTGGATTGTACTCTAATTATTAAATATTCTTAAATGCATGTAATGTTATATGTAAAATGATTGGGTCACTATAACCCTAATAAATTGTAACATGCCCTTAGGAATATTGATATACCCTAATTAATAGTAACATTACCAATTATTGTATAAAAATAATATTCATGTTGAAAGTGTGATATACCTATATTTAAGAATATGTAAATGAATATTTCAAAACTTGTTTTTGACAATAAATTATGATTTTAAATAAATATCAAAATAAACCTATTTAAAAAATAATATTGAAAAATGGAAGACACTTTTTGATTCTACATGTTGAAAAATAGGTTGGGTGAATTTTTTGGACATTTCTAAAATAATTGAATTATTTATGAATAGTAAAATGCAATAATTTACAATAAATGATAAATATGGGATTTATTCAGTCATTGATGATGATATGCTGATGCAATCTCAATTATTTTGAAGTCACATGCATTTATTACTCTTCTCGGACATTGGATACTTACTATTCCTTGTCCTGTGAAGAAATAATAATCTAATGTTTAATCAATTATAAATACCCTCCTCCCCTCCACAATAACCCCCCTACTATCCATTCTCTTCATTTCTCTCAAGCCTTGTTATATGCCAATATTCTACCGAAATCCCTCCCCATGATTCTTAACCATGCCCAAAATCTCATAGCCTCTTCAAAATACACAATCCTCTCCCCTTAAGAGGTTCTCAAGGGAATAATTCTCAAGAGGTAAATTCCACGTTCCAATTACTACATTTCTTTTAAGTTATTTTTTTTGTTTCTTTCCACACCTACATTCACCCAAATTGTATGATAACTATAGAAACATACATGTAATGGAATGTTTTTATACAAATGGGATATTTCATTATCTTCTCTCCTATCACAACATTTTATTTGAATGAAATGAAATCACTGTTCGATATATGCTAATTTAGCACATTGAAGACAAAAGTTTTAAATTTCAATTATTATCATTAATTCTGGTAATGAAACTATTTCTATTTTGGTTGAACCAGATTATTATATAGGAAATATATCCTTTTTTTGTAATCCATTTCCAAAAATGGTATTAATATATAAGGAAAAACATTTTCTTCATATTCAAACACACCGATTATGAAAAACGGTTGTTACTATTGTTTTATATAATAATTCAAATTCACTCTATGTAAATAAATAATATTTTAAAACATGTAATCACTTAAATGTTTTCGAATAGCATTTAACATCAATTTTGGACAACCACTTTCATCATACAAGATTATCCAAACATGAAGATAAGTGAACCGGTCATTAAAACCAAGTAAATGAACGATCCTGAATAATGTAATTGAACCTCATAACTAATCCAAACAATTATAAATGAAAATAAACGTATTATAATAAAAAAATTAAATATAAGAGAGGATTTTTAATTATTAATTAATTAACCAAATTTTTTAATTTTGGTCTATAATAATAACTAGATAACAGTAATGGATTTATGTTAAGGGACCATGTTTTTTTCACTATTAAATAAATATTATCCTCTATGATATTCTATTTTATGTGTAATCCCTAATGATGGTCATATGGTTACACACATCCCCATACATCCCTCATTATTTATATGTGATGAGAAACCCATTTTTCTCTCTCATCAATTACTATTAGGTACACCTGACACCATGCCAATAAACCATAATGAATCCAACTCGAACCCTTTTTATTCATTTGGATTGCCTTATCATTCGTTATATCAAAATGGTGTTATTTAATCTATTTAATAACATATTATAAATGCTTTTTAGTTTTACAAAATTCATTATTTACGAACCTTTCATCACTCTCTTTTGGTGATATACATGTTTTTAATGTATTCCCTCTTTATAACATTCTAATAAGAAAACCTGTTTTAAGGGAACATCCAAAAATTTTACACAATTTCAATTACACTTTTTCTTTTATTTTAGAAAACCATTGTCTTTATAAAATAAGTATTTTTATTTTGAAAACATTATTTCTTCAATTATTGTTTTATATAAAATATTTTCCTCTATAATATTTTTAAATCTCTATAGTATTACCATTAATACCGCACAAAAATGTTTTTATGATAATGATTCTCAAACACATTTCTTATATGTTGTAACTTATGTTTTCCACCACCTAAAATGTTATATGCCAATTTTACCTTATGAAAGTCCATGTATGATCTAAAAACATTCCTTCATTGACACTTTCAGGATATGATCAATGGTTATTCTTTATGTCATGATTATGGTACCCAATTCTTTCCAAGGGAATCCTTATGTTTAAGTATGGTTGATTATGTATGATTAGTTATGTGGAAAGAATAGTCATTAAATATTGATATGGGTGCACCCAAATAATGGTCCAATGAATTGGGTAGCGTTAAGTCTCATGAGATGCGATGTGAAATGGGATTGGTTGTTAGCCTTGACCCATACTAAAATGGGAAACAAGATTGACAGTTATCCTTGTCCCGTACTAGATAGGAAAATGGGATTGGCGGTTATCCTTGACCCATACAAAAGGCATGTTCTATGATTGTGCCACATTTATTTGAGTCCATGTTTATATGATTCCATGGTTATATGATATGGTTTTATATGTTCCATGATTTGGATATCATTATGTCTTGCCTCATAACTCATGTGGTTAAGATGTATCCTTGTGTTCATTCCTATACTAGGATTTTCATCTCATCCCTTTGTTATTGTGTTCCCCAAGGTACCCAATGTAGATATAAGGTCTAAATAAGATTATCATATCTCTTTTGGGGGATTAAATAATGAAGTCTTTTTATCAACATGTTTTAGGTTTTATTTACCTATTCTTCCAAGACACTAGTCATAATGATCCATTTCTTGTACTGAGAAGTATAATTATGCTTAAAATTGTGCTATGATATGTGGAAAATCTTGGGTTGCTATAGGTGAGCATAAAAATACTTATTAGGGACCTCGTGACCCCAAATGGTCTTTAAGTAATCCATGAAGGAAAACAACCCAAAGGAAAAACACACTAGAGGTAATTACTCCAAGAATGATCTCAAACTCATAGAAAAAGGTTAATGATATCTCTCACACTAGGTATGTTCTAGGGTAGTAATAGTAGAATAATCAGACATGTTATCAAACTCCTAGGATTCAAGAGAACTCCTCCTCTGTCGAGTAATGTGGGCCAACAGGGTTAGAAAAAGCTACATCCCACTCACCTTGGACTATTGTGGTACTCATAGTTGATGAGTACAATGGGTATGATGGGTCACACAGAGATGATGTACTCCTCCTATAAATTACCTTGGTTCTATCTGGTCGCAAAGAGATTCTCCCCACCGTGGGCCTTCTGTTTCATATAGAGTCACTTCCCAACATGGCCGACATGATGTACTCCTACTATCATTACCATTGTTTTATAAAGTCACTGAGAGATGCTCCCCACATTGGGCCAGCCAGTTCACATATAGCCTCTTTCCACTGGGCTGTCGTCGAGTAGTCTTCTTGTTTCATCCAACTGTAGGGTTTATTATGTAGCGTTCTTAACGAACCGATCCTCAAGCCATAAGTCTCCTCTCATTGTACATAAAAGTCACGAAAAAATAACTAAAAAAGATATGCCTCATCATGGGCGTCCCAAATCTGCAAACATCTCATCAATCAGACATAAATTGTGCAGGATACAGTCATTTTAGTAACCAGGGGGACGGTTGTGATGGGGCCCAGTCCGACCTGGTCGGACTGACCCAATAAAACCAGCCAAGGGGTGCCACATACAACAGTATAATTAGACAGACTCGACCTAAACTAGTTCGGGTTGAGTTCGGTCTAGTCCAGCATGTCTAGTGGGCTAGGTTCAATTGGCCCTGCTAGGCCCAACCTAGTTTTGTGGGGGTCTATCCTACCGAATTTCCTGACGACCTATTATAGGCTGGCCCGACCTGAAGGGTGTGTGTCCGGCCCGCCTGTGTGGGTCTGGCCCGGACCATTGGGGGATCATCCCCCCACTTGGTAACTGGACATTGGAGCAACCGGTGGTGCACCACCCAGCATAGACGTGGCATACAGCTGTTTCTAGCCCCCTTTTCCCCACGGGATGCTGCGGGGCCTCCACCTCCAGATGCGGTCAATGAACCTCAACTCTTCCAGCCAATCGAGTGGCCTATTTTTTGGTCACCCCTCTATGGATAACCCCACATGGCACCACTTCTCTTGCTATCGCGGCGAGCTTGTCGCGGTCTCCAGCCGCTGTGGTGTGCGGTCAAGCGTGCCACTCCACCCAGCCGTCAGAATGGCCGACATCCCTCCATCCTGCTGACTGAAATATGGTTGGCGTGTGCTGGCTCCGTTACCACTGGCATGGCTACAGATCCCTTAGCGGACCACAGGATCTGCACCGGTGGTCCGTTACTCACGCTACCTACATCTCTGGCCTCTGAAACACAAATTATTCACTATGAAGACCTTATATCACCCGTGATATCATTTTTAGAATTCATACACAATGAACACCCATGAAGATGTGCTCAAGCTTTGTTCATGATAGCTCGGTCCCTATGCGATGGATTTTTATAATAAAGGGGGAGGCTAAAAGATTGTTGTGTGTTCATACAAGAATAATATTAATCCTTGGTAAATAAATCCCCAATTGTTTAACCCTCCATTATAAACACATGAAGCGTGGGTCAACCTATTAATTTTTTGACCACGTTGGTCATCTCAATAACTGAACTTGGAAGAGCATGAATATCATATAAAAACCTTATCGCTTTGATGTTCAAATTTGATGTTTTCATCATCGAGACTCCATTTTGTTGCGTCATAACTTCTGGATCCATTCTTCATGGTTTGAGAAGATGATGGTTATCCACCAGCGTTCATCATTCTTCATTAGAGGGGAGATTAACTGGAGTTTCATCAGATAATTATCCATGTTTAATTCCCAAAGTCCACACATTGGATTTTTAAAAAAGCACAGTGACACCACACCCATTAATGATACTCATTAATTTATCCATATTTAATGATCCACATATAATGATTCATTATGATTAAAGTGTCATGGTTTCAAACGAGCCATTGTTCCACCTCTATTAATTCTCCTCGTCATCACCTCATCACTTCACCGCAGCGTCTCCATTTTCCATACTATGGAGAAAATGAAATAAAATAATTCTTATAAATTATATTATTATTTATCTCAAAATGTCTAAAAAATATCTTTTCCGCTCTACCCTTGCTGGCTAATGTTAAGTAATTTCTTGGCGAATACCAGAGCTCCATGTTCAACAGTGCCCTTAGTTTTTTGATTTGAGCAGTATTATTAATGATAGAAAAACATGCTCACACTTTTACTAAATGTTCCTTCAAAAAAGTTCCAAATTCGGTTCCGCTCTCTCTGGGGCTCGGAATCAAATTCTGTTAGAGTGCACTGTCACATAATAATTCCATATTATTACAAAAAGGTTATTTCCAAGGAATTTAAAATTTTCATGGTTATTAATCTTTTTATTTTTTTAATGAAATTTTATATTAAATTACTTAATAAATTATTTTCATGTAGGATGTGTCGGCGATATTCATATCAAATGTATAATGTGACTTCAGTATGCCAAATATGGCTAATGAGGTAATTATTATGTAATATAAAAAATAATAATCATGAAATTATTATTAGTGTTATATAAAAATTATATTTTTAATAGATACCATGAAATATAGTTATAAAAATTAATTACATTATAAATATAGACATAATAGGCATACATATGCATGAGTAACATTTCCATTTTATAAAGATCATAAAGGAATATGTATGTATTATAGTTTATGTATATAATTACTATAGATTCTAAAAACTATATAACTTCATTATATATACATATATATAATATCTATTGATCAAGTGTCAAAAAACTAATCATATTTCTTTGTGGAGGTAGAAATTCATACATACTCAGGAAGAATGACATCATTTTACAATGAATGTTATGGTAAGAATCATTATTCCACATTATAATTTATGAATGATAATTACATCATTAATATCAAATATTAACATTTAGTCCACCATTATAACTATTCATGGGAGGCATTAATGGGAAAATTAAATTTTTTCCTGAGGTAGTTGCACTATGTATACAAAATTGATGGTTTTTTCACTAGTTGATAGAATATGAGAATGATAAAAGTTATGAAATTAAAATTATAGTTCATAACTATATGAATGATACTAGTGCTATTATTTCAAACTATTTGATTAAAAATTTAAGAAGGTATAATAACATATTGAACTAAATCATTTTTTGAAAATATATACATATTCTTTTGATATCCACATTCCTAGGACATCATACGCCCAATTGAGCTGTATTTGTAAAATAAGACTTCTAGAATTTGTAATGGGACTAAAAGAATGGATGTAGTCATAGAAATGAAAAATTATATTTATTATTGTAGAGAATATGAGATGGTATTTCCTTCTATATGTAGGGTAGGACATTCATTGATTTTCTGAAGTATTAAATTATTATAAAATATTTTTAATATTCAATTTGACTAAAATTGAAGCAATTATAATTTAATATTATTATATGTTTAAATACATGCATCTAAAAACAGTTGAAAATT
Source organism: Viscum album (assembly GCA_963277665.1). Classification (NCBI taxonomy): domain Eukaryota; kingdom Viridiplantae; phylum Streptophyta; class Magnoliopsida; order Santalales; family Viscaceae; genus Viscum; species Viscum album. The sequence continues at coordinate 171,925,442 of OY728160.1, forward strand.
CTAAGATGATATTTTTACCCTGGAAATTTTGTAAACCACCATTAAGTTCTTTGGTTATTAACAAGAAACCACTTATTTTTTACTCTTTTGGGGTCTATATCGTCATAATAAATTGATAATTGGATCCTAAATTGAATACGTTTATATTTGAAAAAATATAAAAATAAAATTGATGGTGATAATATTTTGATAAATAATAATTCATTTAGAAAAAATTATTCATTATAAAATAACTTTTATTTCATTTTTTAATTACAAAAAGTATTATAATATAATAAGTTTCAAACTTTTGTTAAATGGTTCCAACATGGAATTGATTAGATGCTATGGAAGATATTTGTATCATATATTTATCCAAAAAATAGTTATATAATATTAAATTTCATTTTTAAAAATAGATGTTGTTGTAACACCTTGGTTAAAAAAATTTATCATTAACCATGGTTGTGAAATTTAATCGATAAAGGATTATAGTTTTATATATAATGTTATAATTGGCTAATTAATGGAGTGAAAATTATATTTTAGACCATTTCTCACCTCAATTTCCTTATTTATTTATTTAGAAAAAATTAATAAATTATTATTTATCATAGAACATCAATACTGTAATTATTGACACAATTAAATTAATTAAATATTTAATATGGAATGGAAAGAAAGTTACATTAATATATTATATTAAAAAATACATAATGTATTATTATTATCCATAGTTTTTTTGGAAATAATTAATTAATATTATTTTCATAGAGGTTTTAAAGTCCTTTTCATAATATTTTAACACTGATCACAAGCACAAAGTCAATGCTGCATATGAATTTAGAGTTATTATATGATCATTACAAATTTGAAATAAATTAACATGATACAAAAAGTAATTTTTTATAATAAATATTTATAATACATCATAATTTTATTTAATCTCTATCATGAAATAATATATATATTATAAAAGAATATGTAATTTTTTATATTATCTTTAACTAAAATATTATAAAGGTAAAAATCAATAAGCATTTACACCGTATAGAAATTTTTAGATACATGGATAGAAATGGATGGATTCAACTCATCAAATAGTATAAATGATAGTGATATGGTACTTATTTTTGAATTATTATATTTTTTAGCATTTATTACCAGATTTAACATTAACCTGGTGCAAATTATTTTGTATTATTAATTTTCACAGTAAAAAATAACAAAAGGGACACATTTACCCATTTTATCCTATTGATTAAAAATATGGAATAAAACATTTAGGATTCAATTTAATGAATTGGATAAAATTAATTTAATGAAAAATATTTAAATGTATTGAACAAATTTTTTTATTACGAAATAATTTTTTTATGTATACTATTTTTTAAAACACATTTAACCATATAATTTAATCAAATTATATTAATTTTATTATTAATAATATTTTTTAAAGAATTTTATATTGAAAATGTTATAAAATAATATGGATCGTTATAGATTTCTGAAATAAAATATTGTTTTTTTGAAGTTAATATTTTTCAATATATATATGAAAATAATTCATTAAAAAACAAAAAATTCACTCAATGATAATATTTAATTGTTGATTTCAAAAATTATATAACTTTTAATATATAAAATTTCTAGAAATTCCATAAATCAATATCGAAATTCACACTAAAAAATGGATGAAAAAACATTTTGATGAAAATGTATTTTTTTGAAGAATAAAATGGATTCAATGAAAATTGTGTGATTATTTCATAAGAATTAATAAATAAATTTTAACTGATTATAAAAAATATAATTATTTAATATTTTGGTTAGTTATATTCTAAAATTTCAATTCAAGTGATTTGTTATAATGGTCATACTTAAATAAATATATCTCATAGTTCGTTTAGGCTCATTGTTGCGTATCTTTTATAATATCAAGAATAGTATTTAATTTATAATCATGGGATATTAAATTCTATACCCCATTAATAAATTATATCCATGTAATATGAACTTGATCTTTGTAATCAATGATTTTTTATTTTGAAATTATTTTGGAAATTTCACAACGTAAAAAGGGTTAATATAGACCACTCATGTATATAAAAGTTGGGAAGTATAAAGGTCATATGGGATAAAATATACTAGGATTCCTAGTATTAGAAAATGAGTGATCTGAAAATAAATATATAGAGAAAAAAAATTATGTACAAATTTTTATGGAGAGTGGGGGAGGCCACTAATAACAAGAATGTGAATAATCATGGGGAAGTTAATGATTTCCAAATAGTAAATAAAATATTTCTGAAAATGACTGTTAATTTATTAGAATATGATAAAATAATTTATTTCAATATCATTTTATTTTATTGTTGAATTCCATACAACATTAACATATATAATAAGAAAATACATCTACTTGAAAATTAAAAATTCCACCATTATTCAATTTCCACCATAATAAAATATTTAGTTTCAAATGATGAGTATTAATAATATATTTAATTATCCAGATTCCCTAAAATAATCACCTAATGGATCACATAATCCCCAAAAGGTTAAATAATTTCCTTTTATATTAAGATATTATCCAAAACCAAATCGGTTATAAAAGTTAAGTTAAGGCCAAAAATTATTATATCTTCATTTGATTATATACATCATTGATATCATACGCCTCCACAATAACACCCAATGTTCATAAAATATAACTTGATAAATAATTAACATTAAAAGTCTTAAAAATATTTCAAAAAAAGTATGAAACTCGTAAAATTGAAGGAATTGGTAAAAATTTCATCTAAGATTAATTTAATATTCATTTCCATGGTATTCTATATGACATAATATATATTTCCAATATGGAATTTATATTTATTTATCAAATTGTTTATGTAATAAAATTTCATATAAAACATAACATCATGTTGTTTAGTAGTTTGTATGGCACCCTTAAGACCTTTTGGTTTTAGGTTTAATCCTTAAGGGCTTGATGTATTTGATGGGATATCAAGTGGCCTTTAAGCTTTCATTTTGACTAAAACAATGTTAATATATTTCCTATAACTGTTTGTTAGAAAAAATTAAATTATTCCAAAATATCATTAATAACATGAATGTTTATCAATGTTTAGCCTCATAAGTTTTCTCATGAATTTCAACTAACATTCTCTAAAACATAGTTTAATTATTCTTAAATTGTCATTATGAAAAAACAATGGATTTTATACACCTAAATCCAATAATATTTCCCCTAAATTTATCATTAATCATATAAAAATGTAACCACATTAGTAAAAAAGGTGGTGTCTATGACCTATATCTTATGAGCACCCTTAAATGTAATAAACCATTATGGCATACATAATATTTAAGATGAATCCAAAAATATATGAATATTTTTCTAAACCTTACTTTGATACCAACATTTAAATCCAAAACCTACACTCCCAGTTACGATGAAAAAATTAGAAAAATTATATTTTAACTTTGATAAAAATAAATATATCCCAATTTATCTATCCAAAATATTCAACATAAAAATGAAACATGGAATCACTTAAATATCATTATATCTAGTAGGATTATAGTTTTATATAATTTGGAATAAATAATATCATAATAATACCCATGAAAATAAGTTAAAATAATTCCAAATATAACAATATTTTAAATTAACATATTATTTCTTCATCTTACATACTTCTCATAATTAAACTATATGAAAAAAACATAATAATTGGGTATGATAAAAAACCTAATTAAGGGACATATATAAAAATTTATAAAAAATATTATTCATTTAATTAATTTAAATTAGAAAATAGTTCTCTTATTTAACATAATAATCCTTGTGCATTAATAATCATTTAATTACATTTTAATTTATATTTACTAACCAACGTTTTTAAGAAAACAGTTTTCAAGAAAAAATAATCGAAAAATCAAAATCATTATTTTTTCAGTAAATATAACAACACATTAATACACATTAATATACTTAAAACTTTTATAACATATAAGGACATAACACATCCATTAAAAAAAATACATTTGAAATAAAATAATATGATTGAAAAGTCTTTCACTGATAGAGAAATTCAGATCGGTTCCTTTGGAAATTGACTTCAGAGAAACATTATAAGAACCCTTATAATTCTAGAGTAAATATGGTCAAATAACATCACAATTATCTTAATAAAAAATCATTACCAAATACAATCGATAGATATATAAGGATCACTCACAATCATGAAATATATTGGGACCGCTAATTATAATTAAGTATATCCAGATAAAATTACTTAATTATTGATATAATAAGAGCATATATTAAATAATTAGTTTTAAACATGAACCATTATATCCAAAATCCAATGAAAAAATAATTAAAATCACTATGAAAAACTCTATCTAGTATAAAATTATCTATTCATATTAAAACCACATTTCAAATCATTAATACTTATAACTTGCGAATGAGAGGTTATAATTTTTGAAAACAGAGAGATCTATAATGAAATATAAGTATAATATAATGATTTATATAATGTAAAAATAAATTTACACCATATATTTTAAAATAGAACATTATTTCTTCCATTTGAAAAGAACATCAAAACTATTCACAATAAATTTCATAAAAACATTCTTTTTGATAAAGCAAAAATATTATATAAAAGTTAACATAATATTTCATATAAAATTAATTTAAATCCCCATAATGAAATATATAAATAATTTAACACATATCAACATTGGAATAAAGTGGGTTTTAAAATAAATAAATAATAATAAGACATTGTTATAAAAATTAAATGGCCTAATTTGAAAATAATAAAAGATTATTTTTAATTTTTTTATAGAAATTAATTTTTTTTAAAAAATTACATTAGAATAAATATGACATAATATAATAATTTATATGAATCACATCGGGTTAAATAGACATGGATGGAAATTATTTGTAAGGGAATCATTAAAAGTGTATTTTTAAAAAAATGTCCCTTTCATTGAGTTTGATTCGTCATGAACATTCAATATATTTGAAACTAAAAAAATTAATTATTTACATTCATAAGAACCATTTTCATTATTCCTATTCTTGTTATTATATTTTATATAATATTAAATTTAAATATGTATTATATTAGGATTTTATCGGCTGTTTTTTAAATCATTCATCTCATATGTCCGAAATGACTTATGTAGATTGAATTTGAAAAAAAAAGATCATTATTACTATGAAAAATGAATAATAATCATGAAATAATTATAATTTTTGGACGTTAATTATTCTTTAAAAAAAAATTACATATGGTTATTTAAAATTAATTATGTAATAATCATGGAGACGATAAAATAGACATATGCAGGAGTTAATTTTCTATTTTCAAAAAATTCATTATGGAATGAATGAAAGTAATAATTTATATTAATAAAATTATTATTATTTGGAAAATAATTCATTATTATTTCGATTTTACATATATATATCACCCATGGGATGAATTGGTAACTAAATGAATCACATCGCATTGATGATGTGGTAATCCATAGGCCCACATGAATAATGTTATTATTTATAAATTGATGTAAATTTAATTGAATAAGATATATTATTTTTCTTAATAAAGATAATTATGCCATCAATGAAGTATATGTTATTTTAATACAACATTATAAATAAATTTTTAAGGTGTTGATGAAAAATTAATTATTTCAGTTTATGAGGTGGTAGTCCACTGTATACACTAATGAATGTTTATTTCCCCATTTTATAGTAGACGATATGGATATTGGTAAAAACATTAACATTATAAAATATCTATATTTGAACGGTATATGGGTTGTAATTTAATCATGTTTTATTATTATTTTCTGGAGGTAGAATTCGAAATAAAACTAAAAAATTAAATAAATTGTTATACCACATATATGGACAAACTCCTTTTTTTGCAACCATAATACCTCTATGTTTTTATTTACATAAGAACAATGAACATTATAATATGGGTATGGATCCTACAAATAGATTTAGGTGTGGAATTTCCATGTCAAATGGCTCTCCAACATTGTATATAATAGGAGAGGGGGTTCCCTTTTATCTTGAGGAGGTTCATTCATGGAATTTTTTAAATTATTAAGTTAATATAAATCAATTTAAATGATAAAATTGAACAAAAATTGTATAATTTAATGAATATATGAGTATGAGTTCAAATAATCTCATATAAATAAGAATAAAAAATTTTATATGATATTTTCACACATATCGTTTTTTTCAGTCATTTTACTCCATTAATGTATACCATAATGACATTGTGTTTTACTATTTATGGGTCATGGTAGATACTATAAAACTAAAATTGGATAATGAATGGACCATAGATGATATTTTAATCTATATCCCTATAATATGACTGAATAATTTATTTTTAGTAATTATAAATAATTGTATAGACCTTTATATATTATATAATTTCACTTAGTCCTTTATTGTAATTACATGAAATATTGTAATATAATACTATTCTAGATCCTGAAAAATTGTTCTAAATTTACATGGAATATATGATAAGTATTATTTTATCATAATTAATTCATAATATAAAATTTAAATATGTTTAATTATCATTTTAAGACTTATCATTCAGAATAACACCAATGTGAACCAATTTAAGCAATTTCCATGGAAATTAATTTTTAATCTTATTAATTAATAATTTTACATATTTATTATACTTTTCATATTATTTTATATTTAATGTAATTCTATAAAATATAGTAACTAAACTCTCGTCTTTAATTATTTTTTTAATTTCAAATAATTTAATAAAATAGTTTTTAATACAAAATATCATTTTTGTCATTTTTGAAAACATTCAATTAACATGTCTTTGAAAATACCATAAAATTTAGTTATTATATTATAATATGTTGAATACAATATTTTATATAATTTTATAGGTAAAATTAATGAGGACCTTAACATATAGAAGAAATATTAATTTTAGATTTGTAAAATTCATTTTATTGATTCTTTATTGTGTGTAGATGCTTTCATTTGGTGTTGCTTAAGCATTTGCTGTAAAAAATTTACATTTCAAAATTATATATAAATTAACATGAATGTATTCCATTATATTTTAAATAAATATTTGAAATTGATAATATGTTTTTTATTCACATTCAAAATTATGATAAACATTTAAGTCAAGAAACTGGAATTTTTTTCATTTTCTTTTACTTATATAGTATAAATTCCAAAATAATTGAAATATAAATCCATGTTTCCATATTTAAAAACAATGATGGAAATATAATAATTACACTCATCCAATATAATAAGGGATAGTTTTATGGTTATTATTTAGTCATTATCATGGTATTTTTGACATTAATTGATTGATTTACCATTATAATGGTGAAATTTTTTTCTCACGGTTAATATTCATAATTACCATAATTAAAAGTAACATAATAATCATATTTTAACATATTAATTCAAAATATTGAATCTTTTTTATAATTTTTAGTTTCTATAATAGTTAGAAATAAATGTATGAATAGTGTGAAAATGTAATGAATAACTTTATTTTCACAAGAAATCCAAAATAATAATAAAAATATATTTATACCAAAATAAAAAAATATTGAATAAAATAGAGATTATTTTACTATTAATAGACACATAGAATTAATTTCACCTTGAAATAATATTAAAATGTAGTGGAACATTTTATATTTTTGAAAAAAATATAGTTTTCAATTAGAATTAGTATTTTCCACTATTCAATGAAAAACAATATTTTTAATAAAAATTACAAATATTCATTCAAATGTTATTTTAGTGTGATGATTGAAAAAAATATTTCCTTTTAATGAAATAAAATTTTACATTTTCCATAAATCAATTATTTTATTCTTTTATAAAAATAAATAAAAACTTTTTTACAGAAAATTTATTTTTGGAATCATAAATTACTTTACTAAAAATATTGTTCTTATTTATAAAGAATAAATAAAAGAATTAACATAGATTAGAAACATTATATTTAATTCATAATTCTTTTAATCATATTCATAACCATCATTTCAATGTGTAGCGTGTGTGAACTATGTAAAATTAATAATATTCCTTGCTTCATTTAATATTGATGATGTGTATCTTGTAATATAAACAACATTGAACATATTTAAAAATCATTGGATATTAATCAAATTCAATGAACTGGTTCCCTAAATTTTTTTTTCTTATTCTATATATATATTATTGAACATCTATTAAAAAGTATACTGTCATAGGATCATTTTGGTCTATAATATTGGAAGATAAGGAAAAAAAGAAGAAAAGAAATATATCCCATATATATATGTATATTTATATTGAAATATAGACTCCTCAACGTCAACACCACCTCATATACTTATATTCTACCTAGTTGATACTTTTCACCAGGGTAACTCTTAGACAACATCATGATATGAAGAAAACTAGTACAAAAAACATTGGTGGTGAAAATAGATCAATAAGGGATTAAAAATAGAGTAATAAATTCATTATCTAAAAAAATATTTTAAAAATGTATATCCTTTCATAAAATAAAACATTATATAAATTTTTTGTCTCTTAATATTACATAAATAATTTTCATAAAAATGAACATTAAGGCCACAAATTCATCAAGAAAATAATTTAAATATTGCAACTAAATATATCAACATTTTCATGAAATAAAACCAGTACAACTAACTTATAATAAATCATTTGTAACAATAGTGAAATAAAAAATAATTTCATTCAAATAATCTAGTTGTTTTTCAGAAAAATACTTTGCATGATTGAAAAATAAAAACTCAAGGAAACATAGATGTATAAAGGCTATATAGGTCCTATACATATTTCTGGAATACAACTAATTACGTTAGGGTTCAATCATGAATATTTATAATGTTTACATGGAAAATGATCTGATTTTTCATAAAGCATGTTAGTCCTTGACATTTTCCACTAGAATATTTTATTATATATATATATTTTTTCAAAAATATAATAATACATTATTACATATATATTATTAAATATATACTTATATGTTTAGATACATATATATGTGTGTGGATAATTAATTAAGAAGACCCCAATTTTAATAAAACTATAGAGTGAGATTATATAAAAAAGGCATGGATGTGAAATCAAAATTATTAATGTATGGTTGTAGAAAAATTTCTATTTTGGAAACATATATTGTAATTAGATAAAACGTTTATAACATGAAATGAAAATTTTAAGAATATTAAAATATTTTAACATGTACTTTTGATTAAAAAATTAAATAATAACACTAATGTATTTACAACAATATAAAGGGGGTTTGAATTAAAATTAACTATAAATGATCATTTTAAAACAAAAGTTCCTTTAAAACAATTCCTAAAAAAATTAAACCATTTTCCAATATTTCAAAGAGGGTCTTATAAAAAAAATAATATAATATAAATTTTATATATTTTACACATTCCAAAACTACATCAAGACCATATTATAATTCTAGTTTATAAAAGATAACCCCCATAGAATTTATCTAATTTACCCACCCAACCATTACAAAATGGTAGAATTCATATGTTTTCAAATAAATCATTGGATAAATTCATTGGGTGAAACACATAAGGGGGAGGATCACTGTTTCTAATGCTTTCACCAGGGCATGCACATCTGTCTTAATTTGGGAGATGGAGTCATTGTTTGTTACCATGAATTCCCGCTTTCCACAGGCGGGCAACATTCATTCATTGTTCAAGGACATTTTCTCCTTAATCAAAACATGATGATGGGATGTTGATTCTTCCTTCTATGGATTCCTCCTCGGAACTCGTCAACTTGTCCACGTCTCCCTTATAGACTTAAGAAGTTGTTCATGAAACTCTTCCTAGCGCCATATCGTCATGGATGCTATTTAATTAAACTGCTTCTATTGGGACATTGAAAATGGTCTTGTATGGGTAGCAACCTTCGGACAGAGGAGTAGTCATGTTGAACATCACTGGTGAGTCTGGATGCTGGGATAGTGGCATGTCTGGGTTTCTTCCCCTTATTATAAGGCTTCTTAAGGGCGCGGAATCTCAAGGAATCACATGTCTGACACGTGCAATTATATTCCATGGGTATGTATATGAGGATTTCCACTTCTTCCCATGCTTAACACAGGGTATGATGCACGTTAAATTTCTAGTGGAGACGGATCACACTGATCAGAACACTGACTAGAGTGGATTAGATGGGTGAATCCTCTAGAGGGAACATGGATGTTGGGGCCAACGTGTGGCTGGCTTCACAACTGTTGTTAAATGGAATGGGGTATGAGGTGGCATGATCCTACTGGGATGTGGTGGCTCGGGTAAGAATCATGATGGATAGTGGGAGGTTCAATGAAGTGTATTGCGAATGATATGGAGTCACCCTGAGGAGGATAGTGGTTTTGGGCTTGAGTCTCGAAGAGGCTTCCTATGTATCCCCGTGGCATGGAATCTATGTCCATGTAATTTATCTGACGACGGCTTACCTCCGATTGGGGGTTTCAACAGCTTTACGATGAATGGAGGCAAAGTGGCATACCGCTGGACGGGGAGGTCAATGGATTACTGCTGAATGTGGTCACAATGGCTTACCACTAAATGGGGTTGATCCTCATAGGATTCCTACGTACCCTATCTAGGATACAAGGATCCAATCCAACATAGTTTGGGTGGGTGCAACAGCTTACCATAGATTGTGGTCCACAATTTATCCTCATACAGTATGGAGGAAAACTGACGTGAATGGGTTGGAGTGACCAAGTGTTGGTCTTGATCCTCCGAGAGGCTTCCTACGTACCATGCCTTGGCAAGGATCAATTACCACATAGTTCAGGGGTTTCAGAACCGACATGAAGGATGGTTTGTACTGGGTGTTGGGATTGAACCTCAGGGATGCTTCCTACTTATCCCCATGGCAGGGAATCAAATTCGACGTAGTTCATGGGAGTAGGAACCAACGTGAAGGATTTTCAAGACTAATGGGTGGTGGGCTTAAACCCTAGGGAGGCTTCTTATGTACCATACCTTTGCAAGGATCAATGTCCTCATAGTTGAAGATATAGGTGTGTTTTTGGAGATTACACTCTAGGCTGCCTAGAGAGGATTCCATGGTCAATTCTTGCTCTATTAACACATGAGTCATGCATGGTGTGAGAAACAAGAGAGAGCAATGTCCTGAGGTTCACGGTGCAAAAGGTGTGTCCATGGGAAGTAGAGTGGGGCACACGTGTTTTTAGTGGCCCAAAGAGGAAACAATGGATTCTGTGTGGTTAGCATCCAGAGGGAGGTTGTGAATTTCTCTTGTATGGAGGCCTAGTGGAGAAAAACCCCAGTGAGAGTGGGATTTGGAATCAGAGAAAGGAGGGGTAGGGATGCTACCTCCAGCAAGAAAAGCTAAGGTCTTACACAGGGGTGGATGCCATTTCCCCATGTACGAGGCATAATGTGAGGTCACAGTTTAATGTCATGTGATGAGGATGATGGCTCTTGTCAGTTTAATATCATGCATCTCGGACGTTGTAGGTTCACTACGCACCCCAAGGACTTACATTACTGGTACCCTATTCACCTAGGTGAAGAGAAGGGACCAACAACGTCGTGGCTAGGGGGTGTTATGGAGCGAACCATGGGGGGGAACGTTAGCATGGCTATGATAATAAGCAATCGCCGTTAGCGTGCCTATTTGAAGAAGCATGAGGCAATGAAACGCTACAGTAAATATGCCCCAATGGACTTTTAAGTTACTTGGTACGAGCCTAGAGAGTCGTATGAGAAAAGGATGTGTGACAGAGATGTTAAGGGTGTAAGAGGCACCTGTAAATGATGTTTGGAAGTGGGTCATAAATCACATGGGAAAGAGGACGCCTAAAGAGGGTGGTTTGTTCACAAGTAGGGTGGTAGTGGGGAAAAGGATGGGGTGAGGGGTCCAGGAGGAATGCGTGCAATAGTGGAGGTTTTCACGTAATTAGCGTGCAATAGGCACGATTGTGCAGAAAATACAGGGTTGGTGAGAAATCAATGGACATTGGTGCTGAATTTGGCATAGATGTTTTGTGCGCAACTCTAAGGGATTGCATGAAAGGACTGGGGTGCATGTAATTGGTAGGTTTTGTGAGAAATTGGAAGGGTTGCACGCAAAATTGAATGGATTTTTCATAGGGGAAGGGACTCGAATAGATTTGGATATGGGTTAAACTAGAGGGGTCTCGCTCGAAGGAGGACTGCTAGGCAACCTGATGTGAAAAATCCCATATCGGAAAGCCATTTTTTGGCCACACGATAGGTTTATTTCAAGCAAGGGAGACGGTTCAGATACTTCAATCATCAGAAGTCGAAGGGGCACCGTTCTATTTATTGGTGCTCGAAGTCGATGGATCACTTAGAAATTGGCCCACACAAAATTTTGTGCACTGATATAGGCCACAAGAAATATCAACCGCACTGGGAGGATGCACAGTACATTTCATGCATGTGTGGAAAACATTCTAAGATCCTACGGTTTTCGACGAAAGAAGTTTTTTCACACGCTTTTGATTCTTTTAACTCAGTACATCTTGGCCCCCCAGAATAGATCAACAGGTCCAAATATTTCTTTTCTCTATCATGAAAAAACCTCCATCATCCCTTGAGTGTTTTTCTACATCTAAAAATTCCCCCCTCGGAATCAGATTGGTGAGGGGACACAAAGGTCAGATTCTGAGGGAAACACCGAGATGCAGAACACCTTGGGGCCCACGCATGTTAAAAACTGGAGCGGCGTGTAAAAATGAAAACTTTTGAAAAATTCTCATTTTTTCACAGGCACAAAAACACAACTCTGTTCCTATAAATGACCTTTCATGCCCCTCATTCTATACGGATCTTCATGCGTGATAAATCATGATCTCTCACACATGAAAAAATTTCCCATTGTATGCGCGAAAACTGATCTCAGTTGTGCGTAATTCCCCAATTTCTGCTGTCATTTTTCACGCCTACTTGAGATTATTCATGCAAAATCCTACTTCTCATGTGGACTCTGTAGTTTTTTCGCCCACTCCAACTTTTTCTCACCGAATCCTTAAGACATAATCGGATGAAGATGAATGCTAATCTTGCTGACGCCAAGAGAGAGGTTAAATTGACCGCTCAAAGGGATGATATGGTTGGAAACCCAGAGGTAAATGGCACCCGAAAGATCATATCCAGAATCCATACTATCATCAACATGTTTACCCTACCCCAGATGGAGTATGCACTATCTGAAAATTTTCCGATATGAGACATCAGTGTCTTGGTAGAGGTACCCATTCCAAGATTTGAAGTCAATACACTTTGGTCGTGGGTGACCCATGAGGATGATCTAACACTGTATAATATCACAAACAATGGTCATACTGCTAGAGAAACTGGACCTATGACATTTACAACTTGAATCCTAGGACCAGGGCCATTTTGGAGAATAACCCGATTGCGGAGGATTCTCATGCCCTTTATGCAAGTACCTTCTGCAAGAGTGTTCCAGAAGATAATAAAGGCTAGATGCAAGATTTGGACCTGCGTTCTGGTAGAAATTTCACAAGGGAATGGGCCTGGGTGTACATGGTACGCCAGATGTGTAACCAGTTAGGGGCCGAACTGTGGAACAATGGTTTGTTCGAGGCGGTTTGGATGTCGTAGTTTCATTTCTATAGTCAGCATGTGCTCGGGGCAGAGTTTTTTACCCGACGGTCTCCCAATACCAATACCTTCCATTTTCACCATGGAGAAGATGGAATCTACCTCTAGGACATTCATTGCATTGGGGGTATCCATTTTTATGGGTAACAGTACGATGAATTACCCCAAATGAAGAACATTTGTGGGGACATATCACAAACTACAATGCTTACATTGCATATATTAGAGTTGGATAAAGAGAGGCTAGGGGTCAAGGATTTCATGAATTATATCGCCTATAAGAAATGGTTTAGCTTGTTAGTACAAATGGATCTAGAAGTCAAGATGTCGGGGCGAGGAAGACGGTGTTCGACCAATTCACAAAGAAGCAGAAGAGGATCGTACTGGTAGATCCTAGAGGTGGGGGAATATCTATCATGGGGCTTCAGTATAAATGATTTTTTGGAACCGAACATCTGGTACAGTGGATTTCATGAAAACATCCTGAGAGGGTGGTTCCTACCTGTGAGGGTCGTAGATATGGGGTTTCATCCAATGACATCGGTGATGGATGGCATCATGGCTATGAATTATAGGATCAACCTTGGGGTTCCCATGTTATCGAATTTCTATGCCATTATGGGGTGCATCTAGGTAGGGTAATAAACAAGGATGCCGAAGAAGGTGTATACAGATGTCTTTGATGAGAGGAATCCTTGGTTTATTCGCCAAATGTGGAAGATGTTCACAACACAGGGCTCTGGTGATGTCATTACATTTCCCCACAGGAGTTGACGTTGGCCTCTCAACCAAATATACATAATATTAGGATGTAGAGTACCCTAAGAGAAATCTATGGAAGAGAGTCTAGAAGCTCAAGGTAGCCACTGTAGAACCTGGGTGGCGAGAGAGCAGATATGGTGTTGTAGGGGAAGAGAGGCTGTAAGCATATCAGGAAACTGGGCCCACACAGGCCGAGACATCAATAGAGGGGATGTCACACGGTGTGGTCGTGCCCCCATCACCTCGGGGAGAGGAGCTCGTGGAGGGATAGAGATCTTCTTGGGAAGTAAATAAGCTACCTGCTCGATCCTTCGAATGATGCAATCTTCCCGGCACTTTGGTTGGCCTGGATGACCCAATGATAGTCTATGGGCACCAAAGCCCTCTGGAAAAAGATTGTACAAGACCGAATAAAGCTGCTAGTGGTCGACCTCATTCAGATTTTTGACAGGGTGAATTTCCATCGACAACACGCGTACCTGATGGCCATGGATGCGTATGCACACCAATGGGGCCCCCAGGAGGAACCACCTTTCTTGGTGAAGGTAATGCTCGCCAAGGAGCATGATTTAGAAAATATTTTTTCTGAGGATAATGGAAGTGATGAAGATCTAAAGGAAAATGAGATAGAAGAGGAGGAATTTGAAGGAGAATGTGATGGATGGGGTGAAGGAGAAGATGAGCTTGAAGGTGGATGGTCTTAGGGGTCATCCCACCAAGGGAGTCTTCGTGAGAGTGGTGAGATCATTGGATCTGATATAGATATAATAGTGCCACGTGAGGTATGTCTCATCCCTTATCTATACTTTCCCCCTTCCATTTTTTTAACCATCAATCAGATCTCCTTATAATGTTTAGGGTCATATTGGTGCCGACCAAGATTCTCCATCAGAAGGGGGGGTCGCCAATAGAACAAGCTGGGGATCCGACACCCATTATTGAGCTAACAAGAGCTGAGGGATCTCGTACAATGATAGATCATATAGTGGATAGAACACTAGAGTATGATGCTTTCGGCTCTTGTATGTTCATTACTTCAACTATGGTATTTACCATCGAAGAGCTTAGTTGATTAGGTTGTTCATTGTTTGTGTAGTAATCACAGCCTTGGAGACTCGTCGGGCTACTGAATCATATCATCTATAATTGATTCAATATTAAATTTGTCATCCCATTCAGGGAAAACATCCCAAAATAAGATGACCCCATCACTCATTGAGTAAAGGGTTTTGGATACTAGAGCTATTAATTTCAGGGTGGGGATGGATGTTGGCGAGGGAGCTTCTGAGACTGAGATGATAGGTGAATGTCTCCCCGGTGTGGAAGATCCTAACCCCTTGGGTGGAATACCCAAATAAGACCCTACTGATGGACTATTTGCTGATTTCCCCAACTATCAGCCTATAGATCCCAAGGATATCAATGATTCTGACTTAGAGGCAGTTGAGGAGAGCTCGATGACACAACACAATGGATGGAACTGTATCATATTATTTCTCGGTTAGCATGAGACGGAATAGCTAAAAAATATGGGATCATCCCACACAAGGCAGAACTTTCTATATTCTAAAGGGGTGGATGCTCATCATCTCCAATAGTAAATATGTGACTACATGGGAATGATGTTGTGTAAGAGAAATCGATGCTCTGATATTGTCCAGTGTTGGAAATAGTCGGGTATTACTCAAGCGTTCGAGAAGGTGGAACAAGAGGCCTGACGCCTTGATGAACTGATGAATGAAAAGGAAGTGTTAATTGAAAACTATTCTTAGCTTGTGGAATTGCTGTGGGCCCAGCTGGTGGACGCCCATGAGTAGTTAGTGGAAGCGGGTCACCAAATGACAGAACATCAAACTGAATAGGTGCAAGAGCATGTTAGGGAATGTGAATTGAGCTATGTGGCCATTGATGAAGAGAGAGTTCTCAGGGGTCGAGAAGAAATCATGGAGGCCACAAGCCAAAAAGTTAGTGACACTAGAATGATCTATCCAAGATGATTATCCTTAAGGGACTTGTTTAGTTTGAACTCATAAACTCATTTATATTTACTGACTCTTATTCTGAAATGCATGTTTGTAAAGATTCATTTAATTTTTTGATTGGTTTAATGCGTTCAACCCCAATCCTGAAACGAATATCCATCAATTCTAAAGATCACTTGGGTTGTACCCGATGTGAGAAACATGGTATATCCATACTATTACATTTTTTGAACATAGGAGTGCCAATAAAGTATTGTCCATCCAAGATTCGAATAATAAATCTGGATTTCCTGTAAGAGAAAAGAGAGGCCTGACTAGAGGGAGAGGGACTCAAAACATGCGTGGGGTAACTCCAGGGTCTTTTGAAATCAACCCGAATGTAAGGGAGTGAAAATGTGAATCAAAATACATAATATTGAGAACATTTTATGGGTGGTATGACAAAAGAATAAATTTTGACCATGATTGAAACACAATGTCCATATTGGGTTAGCCTCAAATGGGGATGACAAAAGAGGGCCAACCACAGACCATGTTCAAAACAAGGGGCCTGGCTTAGAATTCCACCCATTAGTCAACCGGAATGTCGGCTCAGGACATTAGGCAGGCCATAGACCGAGCATCCATACTATTAGGGGGTCTATTTATATGTGAAAGATGATGAGGGTCCAAATAAAGGGCACACAAATCATGGAAGGTGGAGTTGTTGTTTGTTCGAACAGAACACAACACTTATGAAATTACACCACCGTGGTGGATTCATCGGTCTGATCATAGTTCATTCCTACTTTTAGACAGGACCTCTCGGGTGAGGAAACAGTTGCTTCCCAATGTTATCAAAGGGCATCCTGGACTTCATCAGGGTAAATGTGTAGGGATTCCAAAAATAACTCAGGAAAAGGGGCTGAAATTGAGAGAGGGGGATAGGATTTGCGATTCATGGGGATGGACACAATGGCAAGACACTTGGGAATTCGTACGTATCCCATGGGAATGAAAATCAATCAAAACATAGTTATAGAAGATGTGGCATAGTTTAATGTATTTCAGCAACGATGCAGAATGATTTTAGTTTCCGGTCATAGATCTCAGACCATGGATTGGTAAGGAATGCGAGGGACACATAGTGAGGAAATTATGAATCCTGACGTGAATGAGGACCTATAGTCCTAAATACCATGTGTTCCTTGGGGAAGTGTTTAGGTCATGGAACCAAACAGAAAAGTTGGGATGGGCCCATAGAGAAGTGT
Organism: Viscum album; assembly: GCA_963277665.1. NCBI lineage: Eukaryota > Viridiplantae > Streptophyta > Magnoliopsida > Santalales > Viscaceae > Viscum > Viscum album. The sequence continues at coordinate 171,943,158 of OY728160.1, forward strand.
CTAGGTATTCCTACGTATCTCGGGAGAATGAGATTCAAGACGAACGTAGTTTTGAGAAGTGACACTGTATGGTAGTTGTGTGAGGGATAAAATGGGCGTGCAGGTGTGGCCCTCTCACCAAAGGAAGCAGCATTTGATAAGTCACGTTTTTTCCTTTAGGGTGAATAGTGGTATGTTTTTGTGTGAAGAGATGGTCCTAGAATAGAGGATCCAGAAATCCCCACAAGAATCAATCCAAATTAAGGCCTTTAAAAATGGTATAGATTTTGACTAATACCAAACATGATGTCCCTTGAGCGAGCACACCACAATGAATTGTCATTTTTCGTTGTGTGGTTTGGAAGATATTGTCATAGTTTAGAGCCATATGATAGAAAAACCATGAATTCTAACATCATGTAGTATAAACATAGTATATATGAGGCAAAAGGGGGGAATGTGCATGGTGAGATAATGCAAACCAGAAATAAATGAGTTCAAGGTCCACATCACACTACGAGCGATTCCTAGAAATACCCCTATGGTAGAAGGGCCTAGAAAAAATTAGGGGATATGGGACAGGAGAGTCTAACTCTCAGTTGAGATGGACACAAAAATGAGATGTCTGTGTTTTCCAACATATCACATGATGATGGGAGTCAACCCATATGCAATTCATACAAAAGGGGCAATATCAAAAGATCTTAGTTTAAGGACTTTGAACATGGACCAGGGAAAAGCGGGACTATTCCATGTAGGTGCGGACCTTAATCCAGTTCCTATGCCTATGTGAGTTGAACACAGTGTAGAAAACAAGTGAGGATAAGGTATTTTCTATATGTGAAATACATGCAAAGGGGAAAACAGTGCAGAGCCCCCAATGATTGCCTTATCGTGGATATTTCCTCCAAACATCTAGATGCGAACTGAGGAATAGTACCAAGAGTTTCGATGTCCTACATGGACATGAAGAGGTGGATAATGATGTGAGTCATGTAACTGACATTTTGGTCTTAATGGGGTTGGCATGACGGCGGAGGATAGCTTTTGACCATGTTCGAAACATAGAATCCATATCGTGTGACCTGAGATGGGAACAACAAATGAGCATCGACCAATGAATAAATTTTCAATACAAGACTTGTATCAATTTGTTGCTCAAAACCCTTGAGTATTCTTGCCCGTAATGGTAGTAGGTCCCTTGGGCCGAGTATCCATGCAATTCTGACATCCCTTTGGGTGTGAAAGGTGAAGGAAGACCAAATAAAGGGGAACACAAAGCCTGAGAAATACGTGAAATCATGTCCGTGTAGAATCTGACATTCTTGGTGCTAAACCATAGTACCATTGGGAACATTAGTGAATCAACGATGAGGTTCGAGGGGCTAATATTGAGAGTGTTTGATTTTAAAAGATGGGTATAACACAAGGGGATGGAAAATTCTAAGGAGAAAGTGGTAAATGGAATGGTTGTAGGAGAACCTGACGTGAATGAGGGAATAATCCCATATCACACCATATACTCCTCTCACTAGGAGAATGCAAGCTAATGGGAAAGATGAGGCAAGACCCGAAGACTAAATATCCAAAAGTTCCTACATATCCCATAAGAATGGGAATCAATCCATATGTAGTTATGATAGGTGGGAATGATATGGGTAGGATACCCTAATGAGGGGGGTGTACGGATCATCCAATAACCTTACATGAATGAGGATATAATCCCATACCACACCATAAAAACCCAAGTGAGAACTTTGCCGGAGACCCGAGAAAGCCAAGGGACATGTGATTGGGTGTTTCAACCAACTGTTATCATACTACCACTTATGCGGGTGCTTCCTTCTCATAGCTCTTAAACCCACATGAGAAACACTCGATGTGGGAAACAAGGAGTAGGACTTGGATCTCCCGATTAAATGAGGTTCAGATCACTGGAATCACCCAAGGGAGACCACCTCTTTATGGAGCAACGTGGTAGGATGAACCACTACACTAATTATTTGGGACTTATGGAGGGTGGTGATAATGAAAATGGATTGATTTTGAACAAGTTCGGAACTCAATGTCCAAATCTTTTGACCTAGAAAGGGAACAACAAATGAGGATTGACCACTGACCGTATTCACAACGCGGGACATGTTTTAATTTGTTGCTCAAAATCCTCAAAGATGATGCCCCGAGATGGTAGGAGGGACCTTGGGCTGAGCAGCCATGCCATCTGAGGGTCCTTTTTGACATGAATGATGATGGAGTCCCAAGTAAAGCTTGTGAGTGATTCATATGTGTACCTGTACATTTCCACATCAAGCAGGATGGGGAAAGAGGTGGAAGTCTTCAGGGGATGGGATGCATGACAGGACCACGATGAAATCAACGTGGATTAAGGAAAAAGCTGGTGCCACACCATATTATTTGATCCATGGGGAGACTCCAATGTTTGGGCTGGTCCAATAGACAAAATATCCGGAAGTTCCAACGTATTCCAAGAGGATGGGAATCAAGCCATATGTAGTTCTTGAAGTCCATGAAGTTTATCAGTGTGTAGTGATGACAACGAGTGAATAAAATAATGAGGATGGGGCACATTATGTCACCATCATAATCCTGACATGATTGGGGTTATAGAAGCCTACACTATACCATGAAAGGACCCTCTGAGAGAACTATACCTAGGGGGGATAGTTATAGAGAAGAGTATGGGGGGTTGGACTCAGGGATGAGCGCCTGAGCGTTCCTATGTATCCCATAAGTATGGGAATCAATCCATAAGTAGTTCATAAGATACAATTTAGTGCCATGCAGGATGATGCACAGTTTAAAGTCATGTAGGACCGTTCAGTTTACGGTCATGCGGGACCATCTTGCAGTTTAGGGTAGTGCAAGAAAATCATGCAGTTTAGGGTCGTGCAGGACTATCATGCAGTTTCGATTCCTTCAGGACCGTCTAATTTAAGGTCATGTAGGACCATAGAGTTTATGGTCTTGTGGGACCCCACTACTAATGAGAAGTATTTCTTGAAGAACTAGGGTTTGGTAGGAGGTGTTATACGCTCACCATCCATGGTCACCAGTTATTATGCACCATTGAGGTAAACCTTTTGAACAATGAAAACTCATTCTCAATTGGGTTCCAACATGGGTTGTTTCCAACCACATATCATTGGTGTCCTGAGGGACAATACAAGATCACCATGCAAGAAGGAGCGGAGAAAAAATTTCTTTTTGAAAGCTATAGATATATTGTTCTGGTGTCTTTCTAGGTTCTGTAGAGCACGAAGCCAGTTTTCATCATGTTATTCCTATTTCGCTTGGAAAATTTCAGTTACTTTATCTGACACCTGTGGGTCATAGACCACTGTGCGTAACAATGGAAGCTGAATCCCGATGGGAAGAATAACCTCAGCTCCATACACCAAGGAATATAGGGTCACCAGGGTGGAAGTACGAGTCGTGGTCTGATTATCCCAGAGAGAGATATGGAGCTTGTCCAGCCAACTCTTCTTATTCAAACCAAACATTTTTTTCAAAATGTTAGAGAGGGTGTTGTTTAACACCTTGATCTGTCCATTTTTTTATGCGTGATAGTGGGACGTATGGTTAGAGTGGCTGTTGTACTTAGTGAAAAACATCTTCAACTCAACTGTAGGGAAGATGGTTCCATTATTGGTGAGGATGGAGTGAGGGAATCCAAATTGGTAGATGATATTGGAGCTCACTAAGTCAATGATTGAATGGGTCTTGACCTCTTTGAGCTGAACTGCCTCTGCCCACTATGAAATGTAATTTGTAGAGGTCAGGATGAATATGCATCGGCGAGCTGTCTCCGGTGGATATGGTCCCATTACATCCAATCCCCACAACGCAAATGGTGAAGACTACATGGTGGAGTGGACTAGTTCTGGCGGCCAATGCATAAAGTTAGCATGAATTTGGCATGCATGACACTGTTTGGAAAACTCGATACTGTTGTGGATCATGAAGGGCCAAAAGTACCCCAGTCTCTGGATCTGATGGGACAACTTTAGTCTAGTTTGGTGGGTGTCACATGAAATGACATGAACCTCTTGCATGACCTAAGTAATCATGACTATTTGGATGCAATAGTGGAGAAAACCATCGAACCCGCTCTTGTGAGGATCTCCTCAAGATTGCAACCACTTAGGAGGGTAAAATGCTATGCGCAGTGTCAGATTCACTTGCGCTCTACCTGCTCATCCTGGAGGTATCCATTTTGGAGATACTTGGAAAAGGGAGATCTCCAGTATTGAGTCACTTCAACCACTACATCCAGGGGACCTGGGGATCCTGACATGGAGGAGCTAGCTATAAGATGGCTTACCCGCATGCTGTCGTTGTCATCTGGGGAGCTGGGAACAATGACTCTCTGATGTGCCACATGGATAATCAGATCATTCTGCTTGGGTTCTCCATGTTTTATAGCCAGGCCAGCCAGGGGATCATCTTGACCATTGTGAGATAAGGAGACATGAGTAACATCCAGCTGAGATGGGATCTAGGCCATTATCTGGAGGGTGTGCTCCAACAATGGTACGAGCTCTGGATTTCTAACGACGTAGTCACCATTGATCATATTGATTACTAATTCTAAATCCCCTTTTACTTAAAAATGGGTCACATCGATTGTGAGGGCCATCTCGAGGTGAGTGATAAGATCTTGATACTCTGCCTAATTGTTGGTGTAGACTTTTAACAACATGAATGAGTATGGAATAATCGCTTGTGCCAGGGTAATAACGATGATAACCAAGCCTACCCTGTTGAGCTTGGGATCGTTGAGCCTCCTTCCTGTTGGGCTTCAGGAAGAACCATTGAAGTGAATCTCCCAGCAAAACATGACATGGTCCATTGAGAGGATTACCTCATCGGGGACATCAAGATCTAGGGACTGGTCAGCAGGAGCCGGGTGGGCGACTAAGATGTATGACCATGCTTGACTTTTAATATCTTTATGAGGGACGAAACTGATGTTGAAATGTGGGAGGATAACCACCCACCATGCTAGGCTCCCTATCAATATGGGGAAGTTCATAATATACTTCAACGGGTCTACCCGATTCACCAGCTATACCTCGTGGTGTTTCATGTAGTTTCACAATTTTTGCACTACGAATACCGATGCAAGGCAACTCTTTTTGATGGGGGTATCTAGTTACTATTTTTAGGAGCATGCGATTGAGGTAGTAGAGACTTGTCTTCATCCCCTCATTGTTCTTCGGGGCAAGAAAGGCGTCGAGAGATCATTCCGGGGTAGTCACATACATGATCAGTGATTTTTTAGAGATTGGTGGCATCATGACCGATGGCTAGAGCAGATACTACATGGTTTCCTCAAACGTAGTCTTGCACTCTTCTTCCCATTCATAGGCGGTGCCTTTCTTCATGAGCTGAGAAAAGGGCATACACTTTCCAGCCAAATGCGTAAAGAATTGTTTTGTGTAGGCTATGTGTCCTTGAAAACCATGGATCTCCTGAATATTTCTCGGGGGAGACATATAAATAATGGCCTTGATATTCTCTGGGTCGATCTTGATGCCACAGTACATGATAAAAAATCTAAGGAACTTCCTAGAGGTGACCATGAAGGCACATTTCAACGGTTTCATCTTCAGGTGGCGGGAACAGAGGAAGTCGAACAATTTCTAAAGGTCATTGAGATGGTCCTCGTGCGGGAGAGATTTGACCACCTGATCATAAACATAGTAATACACTAATATCATGAGAATTGGGTTGAATATGCGATGCGTGGCCCGCGGATAGGAGTTACCTGCATTCATTAAGATGAAGGGAATAACCTTGCAACAAAACATACATTGTGGATCCCTAAAGGCTGTGGACTCCTCATCCTTAGGGGATATTCAATTTTTTTTGTAATTGGAGTACCCATCTATGATGGAGAGGTAATAGAACTCAACTGTAGAATCAATCAGCAACTCCATCACAGGAAGGGGAAAATCATCTATCAAACATTGATGGTTGAGATCCCAGAAGTCGATGCAGAATCTGGTCTATCTATTCTTCATCTTGACTGCCACAATGTTGGCTAGCCATTTGTGGTACGGGAACTCCTTAATGAAATTGGATTTGATGATCTTATCTACTTCCACCTCCACCATGGCGCCATGACAATGGTGCATCTTTCTTGGAGGCTATTTGAACCTGTGATGACTGGCAGGGAGACCGAGGTGATGGATGCTACCTGATGATCTAGTCCAGGAATCTCATCGTAAATCCAGGAGAATACATCACGATGTTGTTTTAGGAAGTCTACGTACCACAACTCCTCTTCTTGGGACATGGTGGAACATATTAATGTAGGTCTCGGATCTGTCTTGTTAACGAGGTTTACCTGTACCAATTCATCGACCGTGGTGGAGACTCCCTCTTCCATGGTGGGGGGAGCATCCTCCAAATCCTCTTCTTCACTTGTGGAAGATGGATAACTAGTGGGAGGAGCTTCCTCTAGGTCAACATCCCCCTATTAGAGGCTGGTATCATCCTGGGCAGTAGTGGACAACATATCGGGAGATACTCATGCTATTATAACCATAACGATGAATTATCTTGATCCAATCCTATATGGTAATCAGCCCAAGGGGCCACGATTTATGATATAAAAGCAATAGTGGTGCATGCGATTGAGCCAGTTGATTCCAGCTCAGCGAAATAGTCACGTATGACGTACTGTTGTTGCCATGGGGCGGACCTCCCAATACCTTATGGGGGTAAGAGGATCCGAGATTACATGGCTGTGATTTGTGTAACAGTGCGAGGTGATCAACCTCCATCACATAGATGTGGGAATATACTTCCTCCTGGTACCAGAGACAACAAAAAACATCCCCTAATTAGGGGTCGTGGCCTCCAATTGATGGATCAGGAAGACATAGGCGTTATCCAGACCTACCCTGGGGTCAACTGCAACTTCGACGAGTCCAACACCTTTGGCATGAATCTTTTTTTCCTTTCTCTTGTAATAGTTAGCATCCAGGTAGAGGGAATCACTAGAGGCCAATGGATATGAGTCACCTTGGAGTACTCCAACTAGACCATAGAGAGATTACTTGAGGTACTGATGAAATGATGAGGGAACTACCATGTGTAGGTGGAGCCATGGTCTGTCCATCAATGCATTGTATGCAATGTCTTGGATGACATCCATAAACTCGGTGCTGGCAACTATGCCCCTGAAATGTGTCTTCAAAAGTATCATGATGACTTGGGTCTTCTCCGTCCTATCGTATCCCTTGATTATGAAGTCAGAGGTGTGGGGCGGAGAGTGATGGCAAGAGGGGGGGTGAATTGCCTTTTAAAAAATAATTAACAATTTAAAATCAAAGTTAAAAGTGCAGCGGAAATAAAAGAGGCAAGACACAAAACTTGATAACGGAGTTCGGCTTAAACCAAAGCCTACGTCTCCGCTCCCAACTCAACCGTTGAGAGATTTACTACCGCTTGCTTTTTAATTGTTTTAGCAAGAAACCCACTAGACTTCAAGGTAGTCTAGAACCTATTACAGCTTGCTTTTTAATGGTTGAGAAAGAACCCACTAGCCTTCTTACAGGTGAAGGCTAGCTCACCTATGACTCAAGCCTTTTAAAGGGAAGGCTTGACTAACCTCTTCACACCTTGAAGGTGGTGTGAAAACCCAAACAAAAGGAAGATAAAAGAAATGGGGGTTTGTAGGAACAAACCCAAATTGATGATAAAAAAGAATAAAACAAGAAAAACCGTAATGTGGAGAAGTCTTGGGCACCAATGGATTGATTGGAGTTGATGAAGAGAGCTCCCAAGCTTCTATGGTGATGCTCCTTGGATGTGGAAATGGGTTGGAGCAATTGAGGTTCCTTGAAGGAATTCGCCGGAGGTTTTCCAAATGATGAAAAATGTGTCCGTTGGCTTCCGTTGGATTTGTTATTGTTCCACACGTGTTCCGGGGCCTTCTAGTCCTTTATTTATAGAGGGGGAACCCTCATATGGCCGTTCGGGGTCTTCGGAGCCGTTGGAAAAGTCTTCGGAGCCGTTGGGAGCAGGCTAGTCAAAGCCCAACGGCTAGTTTGACTGGCTCAACCGGCTGACCGGTGAAGTGCCACCGGTTGGCCAGTGCTTGGAAAATGGAGAGGCCTTCTGCCCAGGCACCACCGGCTGTCCAGTGAGGAGGCCACCGGTTGGCCGGTGCTGAGACAGTAGGTGTCCCTTCTGTCTGGGTTCCACCGGCTGGACGGTGATGGGACACCGGTTGGCCGGTGGTCTGGACATAGGGGATGCCTTCTGTCAAGAGTCCACCGGCTGGCCGGTGGTCATCCACCGGTTGGATGGTTGACTGAAATCAGTCCACTTTTTGCCTTCTGGCTTTCTTGGCCCAATTCCTTGGAAACCTGAAATCATGCCTATCATCCAAAAAACACTTAAAACAATATTAGATAAATAAGAGAGTGATTGTGATCATGAAAATAAAACCACGAGGGGTACGAGAGGTACAACAATCTCCCCCTATTTTGATGATCACAATCACCAAAACATGCAATGTAAAAGACTGAAATGAAAGGAATGCTTTAAAGGATAAATGAAAAGTAAAGCAAAGCATGAGAGAAAGATTTGTCCCCCAATCAACCAAGAATTTTTCCACCTTTGTGATTATCAAAATAGCACGGGGCATAAAACATGATTGAGGTAAAGGATTGAAAAACAAGATAGAGATTTTAAACCAATTGAAATTTTTGAAATTTGAATTGAAAGTTTTGAATTGAAAGTTTTGAAAATAAAGAAAAAAGGCTTAAACAATCCTAACTCCCCCTAAATAAAAACAACAAATCACCGGGGAGAGGATTTTAGAACCGAGACAAATTTTGGTCCGGAGAGACTTTCTAAAAGGTATTTTTCAATCCAAACTTGTCTAGTGGTGGGTCTTCTCCTATGAAATTCATCGTTAAAGGAAATGGTTTTGGGCCTTCCATACCGGGCATTTTTGCAATTGCACTCATAAATTAGGTGCCCGATCTTTTTGCAATAGTTGCAAAATTTATATTGGGAGCTCCCCCTTACAAAAATAGTTACAGCATGGGAAGAGGAAGCTTGCTTGGAATATCCAAGCCCTTGGGTGGTTCTAGATATGCATTGGGAACCTAGCAATTTGGTCAAATTTTGTTCACCTTGGGTGAACTTGGAAAGAGATTCCCTTAAATATTTAATAGTTGAATTCAAAGAATCAACATTTGGAATATCTTGTACCTTAAGGGCAAGTTCCTCATTCTTTTTGAGAAGTTGATCTTTTTCGGAAGAAATGGTTTTGAATTTCTTTTTTAAAGCAATAAATTTGGAAGAGAGTTCGTGAAAACCTTCCTCCAATTGATCTCTAGCATGTTGGAAATCCTCAAAAGATAAATGATTAAAAGAATTTGAAGAACTACAGGATGAGGAGTCGGAAGAGGATTCCTCATGAAATTCCATTAGACATTTTTTACTGTTGTCACTTGTGGAGGAGGAGGAGGAGGATGTGGAACTATCACTCCATGTGGCCTTGAATGCCTTCTTGTTTTCCTTTTGCTTGGCCTTTTTCTTGTTGAGTGGACAATCGGGCTTGTAATGGCCATTCTTGCCACACCCGTAACATGTTACCTCGGGCTCGGATTTTTCGTTGGGTTGAGCCTTGCGGGATTTCTTCTTCTTGTGCTTCTTCGTGAATTTGTGCATTTTGCGGGCAAGATTCTCCATTTCTGAATCGCCGCTTGAATTGGAAGACGATGAGGAGGAGGAGCTTTCTTCTTCTTGAACTTTGAAGGCAATGTTCTTTGGAACTTTGATCGGTTTTCCTTCCTTTTCAGCTTGCCTCCTCATGGTGATCTCGTAGGTCATGAGGGATCCGATGAGCTCTTTGACCGGCATGTTCTTGATGTCTTTTGCTTCTTGAATTGTCGTGGCTTTTGGTGCCCATGAGCTTGGTAGGATCCAAAGGATCTTCTTGACCATCATTTCTGCAGACACATCATCTCCAAGATATTTTCTTCCATTGCAAACATCAGTAAAATGAGTAAACATTTCAGTTATATTTTCAGATGGTTGCATGGTAAAAGACTCAAAATCTTGACGGTACATATCCAATCGAGTATCCTTAACTTTGTTGGTCCCCTCATGGGTAACCTCCAATAGTTTCCAGATTTCATGAGATGAAGTGCATGTGGAAACTCGATTGAATTCATTACGATCAAGGCCGCAATGAAGAGCGTTCATGGCTTTGCCATCAAGCTCGAAATTTTTAATATCGGCTTGAGTCCATTTGGATTCATCGGGAGAAGAAAGAGAATCAACATTCATGACAATTATATAAATGGGATAACCTATACTTCTAAGAAAAGTGGTCATGCGGGTTTTCCAATAAGTATAGTCGGTTCCATCAAAGAATGGAGCATGACCCAATGAATAACCTTCGGGGACGAAAGAAGATGAAGCCATCACAATGGATTTTGAATTTGAAACCGGTTAGGGAATTACTCAAATTTTTCCTCTGATACCAATTGTTGGGGTGGAGAGTGATGGCAAGAGGGGGGGTGAATTGCCTTTTAAAAAATAATTAACAATTTAAAATCAAATTTAAAAGTGCAGCGGAAATAAAAGTGGAAAGACACAAAACTTGATAACGGAGTTCGGCTTAAACCAAAGCCTACGTCTACGCTCCCAACTCAACCATTGAGAGATTTACTACCACTTGATTTTTAATGGTTTTAGCAAGAATCCCACTAGACTTTAAGGTAGTCTAGAACCTATTACAGCTTGCTTTTTAATGGTTGAGCAAGAACCCCCTAGCCTTCTTACAGGTGAAGGCTAGCTCACCTATGACTCAAGCCTTTTAATGGGAAGGCTTGACTAACCTCTTCACACCTTGAAGGTGGTGTGGAAACCCAAACAAAAGGAAGATAAAAGAAATGGGGGTTTGTAGGCACAAACCCAAATTGATGCTCAAAAAGAATAAAACAAGAAAAATCGTAATGTGGAGAAGTCTTGGGCACCAATGGATTGATTGGAGTTGATGAAGAGCGCTCCCAAGATTCTATGGTGATGCTCCTTGGATGTGGAAATGGGTTGGAGCAATTGAGGTTCCTTGAAGGAATTCGTCGGAGGTTTGCCAAATAATGAAAAATGTGTCTGTTGGCTTCCATTGGCTTTTTTATTGTTCCACATGTGTTCTGGGGCTTCCTAGTCCTTTATTTATAGAGGGGGAACCCTCATATGGCCGTTCGGGGTCTTCGGAGCCGTTGGAAAAGTCTTCGGAGCCGTTGGGAGCAGGCTGGTCCAAGCCCAACGGCTAGTTTGACTGGCCCACCGGCTGACTGGTGCAGTGCCACCGGTTGGCCGGTGCTTGGAAAATGGAGAGGCCTTCTGCCCAGGAACCACCGGCTGGCCGGTGAGGAGGCCACCGGTTGGTCGGTTTTGAGACAGTAGGTGTCCCTTCTGTCTGGGTTCCACTAGCTGACCGGTGATGGGACACCGGTTGGCCGGTGGTCTAGACAGAGGGGATGCCTTCTGTCAAGAGTCCACCGGCTGGCCGGTGGTCATCCACCGGTTGGCCGGTGGACTGAAATCAGTCCACTTTTTTCATTCTGGCTTTCTTGGCCCAATTCCTTGGCAACCTGAAATCATGCCTATCATCCAAAAACACTTAAAACAAGATTAGATAAATAAGAGAGTGATTGTGATCATGAAAATAAAACCACGAGGGGTACGAGAGGTACAACAAGAGAGAGTCAGGGCATCTTCAGTTATCCCTTGCTTCCATATTGTCTATGTTAGGATAAGGTTGATACCAGATCCAGTGTCAACAATACATTGACGAACCTCCATGACATTAAATTGTCCAGTGATGTACAATGGGTGAATTTTCCCATGTATTGAGGAGCCTTCATATTCTTCGATGAATGAAATGATGGCCTAACATTCTGTGTTTGTGACCAATTCACCATGAAAGGATTCCACTACTGCTACCTCCGTCTCAATTTAGTGGGGGCTTCATAAAGCCTCAATTAAGGCCTCACACATATCTGAAGATAGAAGAAGGGACTTGATGATGAAATTCCTTGGTAGGATGCGATAATGGTTCTTAATAACATTATACTTTCATGAAATTTGTGAACTTCTGCTAGCAGGAGGCCACTCTATTATAGGAGGCATGGTGGGCCCTACCGGCTGGACCGATGGATGACTGGTGCTGGGCATATCCCGCTGCTCACTAGTCGAAGCCCATAGTGTATCTACTGGATGAGGTCTATACGACTTAGATCGGCCTGCATTAGGGTGTGGATGGCTGCCACATGGTCAAGGTGGCTCTGCCTGATCCAATAGCACAAATGGCGGTGGAGGCGGGCCTGACGACACCGAATGAAGAGGCTGCACGTGCTGAGCTCTGCGCTGGGCCTGCAGTCTTGTCTCAGTGGTGTGTACAACCTAGAATGAATTATTAAATGATATTCCTCGATGAACGATATGGCCATAGCTCTGAGGACATTGGTGTTGACTAGGTACATTGGGAAGGTCCGCTTGGTGCTCCTAATCGTCGGGATTTATGTAGGGGTTTACCAACTCCACGATGTTAACCGAAGCATACCCTTGACTATCACATGAAAATTAATCCACTACAAGGTAGATTCGGGGAGGAATCCCCATATTTGGGGGCATTAATTCAACGAGTTTGTGGGATGATGTTAGTATTGGTGGGGCACATTGCATTTCCTTAAGACGATGATGCTTTCTGTTTAGGGAAGAGGCCGACAGAGATGATCATTCAGAAGTAGCTGCTACGGCTTTTGATGGATACATATGATTCAGGCATTCACGAATGATATCATGGGTATAGGAAACCATTTTTTGAGCAATCTATTCATCAAACATATAAGACCCATATTTAGAAACTTGTTTCCAGTCACCTTCGTCTTTGTTGTTTCCATCTGGCCTTACGATGAAACCCACCACTTATATTATGGCTGGGTCCAGCCATACTATGTTGTTATTGAACTGGTCTTTTAGTAAGCCTTTGAACACATAACAATTCTTGAGGGTGTTCCCTAGGATCCCATGATAGGGATAGTAGTTTGGGTGAGCAGTGAGGTTCAGCTCTTCTGGCTTTATACACTCAGGTAGACGCACGATCCCTTATTCCAAGGAACATCAGAAATATCCAGGACCTAATTATTGTTGTATTATTAGGTTCTGTTTCTTTTGTCTGGAAAGGGGGTCCATAGAGAATGTCCCTAACAAGGAGTTGTAGGAACCTGTAGTGGAGGCTAATACTGATTGTACCACCTAGACGGTGGAAGCGCATTACGTGGTGGGAACCTTCCAATTCTGAGGAGGCTGCTTCTGGGCTAGAGGTTCCACCTGTATTGGTGGGCCTCTGAGAGGCTGTGGAGGTGGATCCACTGGTACTAACTCTAGATGTCTGGAGGCTACTATATGGGCCATTTCGGCAGGCTTAGCTCAGACATCCCTTCTCGCAGGAATTGCGGGAGGCAACAGACATGCCTAGCTGGCCTGTTGCAGGGCTTCATCCAGGTTGTGGTCCTTATCATAGAAGTCTCGGAATCCTCTAGGGTAGTTATGGGTGATCAGAGAGGGAACCAGTTCTATCCAAAAAATTACCCCACACATCATCAGTAATTTCCCCTGAGTCAGTGGCATGTTAAGGGAGTATGTAATGCCTTTCCATCGGGCGATAATGTTTGTGACATACTCATCAGGCCTTTGTTTTCACTTGAAGAGGTCTGTGATATTCATCTTCCACGTGGTGGAGTTGAACTAGTAGTGGAATTGCCTTCAAAGATCCTTCCACCTAGTTATCTATTCAGTGGGGAGCTGGCTGTACCACACAGACACAGGCCCCTCTGATGTCTGCACAAAACATCAGATATGGGCAGCCTCTTATTCTGCTCGAGTCCCTAACATGGGCCCACACCTTGAGGTGAAGTGGGCCAGATGCTGTGTCAGGTCCCCTGGCCCATTTATGGGGGGAAAGATGGGATTCCCAAAACCTAGAAATGTCGGAAAATCATCCACCCATGCTTGGTATGGCATGCCATCAGGTGGGATCACCACCTGTCGTGTTTCAAATGCCACAAGGAAGTAAATTAGTGACACCATTGGATCATATACATGGGGGTCCCTGTCTTGATGGGGATCCAAAACCACGAGCGTGTTGGCGAGTTCTTCAATGCAGTAAGGTGGAACAATGGCTCATGGAGTGGCTGGTGGGGCGACCTGCAGGGATTCTGGGGGCATATGATCAAGATTCTATGGATTATCACACCATTTGGGAGGGTTTGGAGAGACATAAAGAACCCTCATGCTGTGAGTTCCAGCTTCAACTCTGTATGTATGAGTAGCATGATCAGGGTTTCCTGGAGGTAGCTCACCAAGGGGAAGTTGTTCTTGCCCCTACTGTATTTTTCTAGGATTGTCGTAGTGGGGTTGTTTCTCTATATCATGTTCAGACAAGAGGTCGTTGACTGACTTCTTCTGCTCGACATGTTTTTGGAACAATGTGTCCTTCTCAGGGTCCTCCTCCGTCTTCTACACTCAGGAGGACGAGTTAGAGTTTTTGGCTACTCCGACGTTCTCTTTACCCTTACTCGAATTACAACTAAGTACTAATGACATGTTAAGTGCGGGGAGACCTATTATGTTTCTCTTCTAGTTATTAACTATTATCTATGGGTTTTGTAATGGTGGCACACCCTCAGAAGGTAAGTCCCCGTCAAGAAGCTCTATCTCGTCCTCCTCATCCCCTACGTCGGCCATGTTGTCTGTGACCCTTCCTGAGGGCATTTCCTTGATATCTTCTAGCGATTTGAGCTTCCTCTAGACATGAATGAAGATGAGGAAAGCATACTACCCCCAGCCACAAATTCTCACTTGGCTGTAGTCTCCTTGATAATCTAGAGGAGTGCCTTTATATTCTGAATGTATTTCTGTTGGAGAAACTTACGGCTGCCTGGTGAATCATGGAACTAGGCCACTAGGAGTGCAGCCTAATCGACTAGATGGTATTTCTTGCCAATTTCTTCCAATTTTTCTTGGCTCCTGGAATAAATCAGTCATGGATAAATAAGTCTATAGTGCATCACCTAGAGTGTGTGGTGGAAACACTCAATTTCCTCTTGGGTGAGGGATTCCAGTACAGCGAAATTTGGCCCTTACATGGGCCATAATATCTCGAGTAAGTGGTCCTCTACGAGGATGTTCCATAATCTCCATGACTCAGATTCATGGTCTAGATCTTGATTGCATCATTTTTCAATTGGGGGTGGCTGAGGAACTGGTAGCGGTACTGAGGCAGATAGTTGGGACAACAGGCTGGCCAGTGGAGAGTACAGAAAATGGACTGACTGGCCACTGAATCATGGGCAGTCCTCTAAATAGTGTTTAGACCTATCCTCTACGTCACAATAATATGGTCTAATGGCCTTAGTTCCTGGCTCAGGGTCTTGGGCTACTGGTGATAGGTCGCGCTGCTGCTCGCCCGCCATCGGTCCCTAGAATAGTTATCTGTGATCTCCTATCGAGGTAGGGAGCGCTTCTAGTGATGACGGTGGTGATTGCATAACTATAAATTGTAGGGGGAGAGGGTATATTTTCATCCACCTTGATTTATATATGGTGGGTAGAGGGAATCTGATGGACCATTGATTTTGGGAGTACTTGGCTGATACCACTTGTTCCTGCCTGAGCCCTCGACTAGGATGAGCGAGGGGTGGGTTCCTGTGCTGAGTTTTACTACGATTAAGAGACTTAGAAGTGGAATGGTCTGATATCTATACAAACCATTCCATAATTCTTCTTATGGTGGTGACGACCCGCCATCTTGCCCCTGGATGGCTCCTCAAGATATGGTAGATTTCTACCACGGGGTCCTTCGGTTGCACTAGTGCTCGGGTGAAGAGGGTTTCGGACTATGTATGTCAGGGTGAAAGGAACACCAAGACAGATGTCAAAGGGTACATGGGGAGGACCTCAATGGATAGTACCGGAGCAGTTTTGACCTCTGTTGGATCTAGCAGAGGCATGGGGAGGACCTCCGTGCTTCTTTCCCCTGGTGGCCATAGTATGAGGAGGGTCCTTGTACCGGTCTAGTTGAACATAGGTAGGACCTTCCTGATCGATGTTAGCAAGGAGAATTTTTCCATCACCCCTAGGTTATTGATGCAAGGAGTACCTTCTCTAGCATCCCTGACGCGGCTGGGAGGGAGCCCTTTCTAAGAGCCCTGGGGATGGGTCTCTGACTGGGCTTGCCCAGACAACACCTACCTCATCAACGTAGGGAATGAAGTTTTCAAAGCGTTCTTGGGATAGGTTCCCAAAACAGTTATATGTTGGGGTGGGGAGCAGTGTCTCCCTATGCATCCCTTTGGGGAAACATTGACGTTGAGGTGCAGATGCCTCCAAATCCAAGCGATCCATATCCTGAGTCGATATAATACCCTCATCCTTGTACTAGCATATGAGGTCATTTATCACCATTTGTTAGATGACATAGGATGGAGAGATGTGGCATGGGTGGCCCATGGAAATGGGTATAGAAGCCGTTGTGGATGAGGTAGAGCCGCGCGGGACTGCCACGTTGGCACTACCCCTACCCCAATGTCGGTGGGAATGCAGTGATCACATTCTAGGTGCAACAACTTGATTCATGAAGAGAAGAGAGATTAACATATAAGTGCTAAAAGAAAAAGGAATCAACCACCAAAACACCAGTTCCATTCCTTCTTCCATGACTGGTAAGATGGATTCACGCTGACAATGTTGCATAACCAGATGTACAACATTCTACTACCCCATCTTCGGATGAGTTTCATGCCATGCCAGCTATTTTCTTGGCATGACTTAGCGCCAGATAACTGGATCCTATGACACAATAATTCATTGATGCTTAAAATTATACTAATCAACATATTGAGGAGAATAATTTCATTTCAGGTTCACAATTTCAAATTTAGATTCATTCACCGTGGCGTGCGCGTCTGTCTCATTTGAGGGATGACGACACTGTTTGTTTCCCCACATTCCCGATTTCCAATGGCAGGTGTCATTCATTCCTTGTTCAGGGAGGTTTTCTCCATGATCGAAATGAGATGATGGGATTTTGGTTCTTCCTTCTGTGGATTCATCCTTAGAACTCGTCACCTAGTCTGGGTCTCCCTTATAGACTTAAGACATTGTTAGTGAAACTATTCCTAGACCCATATATTCATCGATCCCAGTTAATTACACTGATTCTGTTGGGACATTCCAAATGGTCCGGTCAGGGAAGCAACCATCGGTCAGGGGAGTACACACGTTGGACATCACTGGCATGTTTGGACTCTGGGACTATGGTGCTTCTGGGTTTCGTCCCCTTATTATAGGGCTTCTCGGGGGAGCAGAAGCTTGAGGAATCCCATGTCGAACGCGGGGAATTATATGCCATAGGCATGTATCTATGGCTTTACTCAACTTACCTTGTTTAACATAGGGTATTACACAAAATTAACATCCAGAAGTGATGCATTTGACAGATAATAATAATTAATAGAGTGGATCAGATTCGAGCAACCTCTAGAGGGAGCGCAGATGTAGGGGCCAATTAGTTGCTAGCTTCCCGACTGTTGTTTAGGGGAATGGGGTATGAGGTGGAATGATCCTACCTGGATGTGGTTACCCTGGTATGAATCACGATGGATGAAGGGATGTTCAATGAAGTGGATATATAATGAGATAGAGTCACCCTGAGGAAGACAGTGGAGTTGGGATTGAGTCTCGAAGAGGATTCCTACATTTCCCCCTAGTAGGGAATCAAAGTCCACAATGTTCATCTCGCGATGGATTACCATTGATTGGGGGTTTCAACAACTTTCTGCTTAATGGAGTCACAACGGCATACCACTGGATGGGGATGTCAACGACATACTGATGAATGGGGTCACAACTGCTTACCTCTAAATGGGGTTGAACCTCATAGGCTTTCTACATACACTGTCAAGGAGTAACAGATCGAAGCCCATGTAGTTCAGATGGGTGAAACAGCTTACCACTGACTAAGGTCCACAGTTTATCTTCATACAGGATGGTGATGAATTGAAGTGAAGGGGGTCAAAAAGACCGAGTTTTGGGCTTGAACCTCAGCGAGTCTTTCTATGTACCCTACCTTAACAAGGATCAATGACCACGACGTTCATGGGTGTAGAAACCAACCTGAAGGATGATCGGGACTGGGTGTTGGGCTTGAACCTCAGGGAGGCTTCCTACATATCCCTGTGGTAG
This sequence comes from Viscum album, assembly GCA_963277665.1. Taxonomy (NCBI): domain Eukaryota; kingdom Viridiplantae; phylum Streptophyta; class Magnoliopsida; order Santalales; family Viscaceae; genus Viscum; species Viscum album. Next base: position 171,961,440 of record OY728160.1, read on the forward strand.
GGAATCAAAGTCCTCGTAGTTCATCGGTGTAGGTACCGATGTGAAGGATGGTCATGACCAATGAGTGGTGGGCTTCAACCTCAGGGAGGCTTCCTATGTACCCTGCCTTGTCAGGGATCAAAGTCCTCATAGTTTAGGGTATTGGTGTCTGTTTGGGGTGTACATTCTAGGATTCCCAGAATTATGGTGGACTAACGTGAAGGGGGTCATAGAGACCAATGGGTGGTGGGCTTGGACCTCAGGGAGGATTCCTACGTACCCTGCCATGGTAGGGATCAAAGTCCCCATAGTTTAGGATATATGTGTGTTATTGGGGATTATAGTCTAGGATTCCCAGAGAGGATTCCATGGTCAATGCTTTCTCTAAGAACATGTGAGTTGTCACAACCCATCCTTGGGGCCCGTGCCATGACTACCCAAGCCCGCCTTCCATAGGCTAGGGGCTGGGGACAAGAACCAAAGGCATAAGTCCCGATAACTGGGAAGGAATTGCCTTAATAAAAGTAAAAAAAACACCACAAAGTACAAGCAGAAGTAATACACTAAGTACAAAAGGAAGTCCTGAAAAGTAAATGGGCCAGAATACAAACCCAATCCAAGTACAGCTACAACTGAACGAAAGTACAACGGAAAAGACAAACAGCTGGAAGAATAGAAGAAACTCTTGGCTCGTCAACCTCGGATCCTACATGATGGGTAGGTACAGATAGCGCAGCTCATGGATCATCCACCACAGATCCTACCTGAAGGGCAGGTACAGATAGCCTCCACAACGCTCTCACCAGTCGACCTGCTCCGAGTATCATCTTGCTATAATGACCCATACTTTACATACATTTTTAATACTTCAAAATTGAAGCATAATTATTACAACATATAAAAAAACCATGAAACAACCGTATAGGTATTGTGTCTTTAGAAACTGGGAAACATAAACAACTGGTTCATAAAGCGTCTACACTGTCTCCCATTTATTTCATCATATCTATAGTCCCATTTGGCATATCTTACTTAATAACCTTCTTCCTGACCTGGGGAATGAAAACATACAAAAGGTTGAGCTCAAATGCTCAGTAAGTGTAAACAAAAGAAATATCAATCACATCGTATACATAAGCACATAACTTTTGGAAATCTTAACCTGCAAAAGAGATCATAATTTCATAACATGGGGTGAATCATGGAAGTGAAATGTAATCTCAATAATCATAGTATAAAACATGAAACTTTGTGGCATACACACATTATCAGAGAGAATCATTTCTTGTTAGTCAAGACTCATTTCCAAGTCTATCTTAGTGGACAAAGTCCATTTCTGAACCGAGTCACCCTCATTTCAGTCCTGTTTCACTGAACCGGTATAACCTACTGTTCCAACCATGTCTATCTCATGAGATATAAAATCCTTACCCAATGCATTAGAGGGAGATATAGGTCCCACCCTTCTCATAATGATACCATTCTTATGTGTGCAAAAAAATCATAAATCATACATTATTGCATAACCCATGTAATAAAAATGGGATTCTTAAACAACATGAAATCATAAAAATATTCATATAAGATAAAGGGATTCATAAAAATAATTCCATCACAACATAATCAAATCAATGTAATAATAGAGATATAAACAGAACCCTTTATTATCTTAGATGGAAAATAATTTTGATAAAACACTTGAACTCCATTTTTGAAGAAAATATCCTTTCTTCTTCAAAAATACTTTTCCTTTATTAACATGTAATACAATTCTAAACATAAAGAAGTTGATTAAAAATAAACTTGAAAACTTGTAAATGAGGCTTCTTGGAAATATATATTTTTTAAAATCCATTCATGCCGTATAAGATAAAAAAACATTCTTTTCGTACTTTTTTCGGAAAAGTCAAAAAGTACATCGTACGAAAAACAACAAAAGAGTCCTTTCATATCCTTTACTGAAAACTCACCGAAGGGTAAAATTGGATTTCAAAAATTGTAGGTGTATGGAAATAATATTACATATTGAGGAAACATGGATGTGGATGATAAAATACACCCCAGTAAATACTAAAGTATAAAAAATCTCGGATAAAAATGATATTGTGATATTTCCCTTACCTCAGGTCTGACTTGCTTTGTAAGTGTCCAAACCTCCTATATAATGATCTAAATAATGTTATTGACTTATTCCAGAATCGTAATTATTTTTATGATATCATATATGGTCATATTCTTAGCTTCTTAGTAGTAATATTTCATTGTTACTTGTTATTCGGGTGTTTATAACTTTTTGTTCTTATGCGTGTTTTGTCGAATAAATTAGTATTCTTCTCTTTAGGTTATAGATACCTCATTTCCAGAATGGTATTAGTGTAATATATATCATATTCATTCATTCAATTCATTTATATAATCATTATGAAATGAAAATCATGTAGAATGAGTCGCATCACATCGTGGAGACGGTATTTCGTACGTACGCACGAGTGATGATATCATTCCTATGATCATTGAATTGTATTGGAGTGTATGTATACAATTTCAGAATCAATATAACTTTATAATAGTCATATATAGTGATTATTTACACCATTATACCCATTCAATTAAGTTGGTGGTGGAAAATAGTTTACACCACGAATGGAGACGGTATTCCGTACGTACGCACGCGCGGTGATTTCTTTTTCCGTAGGATGGATAGATAGTGAAATAGGGTTGTTTCATACTTATAATAACATATAAGTATATGAGTGATACTGATGTTATTACTTTATAATGAAACAACTAAAGAAGAAGAAGTGGAAGATGAAATAAAGATGAAAGAATCGGTAACAGACATTACCTCTTCTTTGAAATGCTTCTTTGAGACCTTCTTTTAGGGCACTAAAATTGGTCTTTGAAGAAGACCAGGAAATCTAGGATGTATCTAGGTAAGTGGAGAGGAGAATGTGGCAGGGGTTGTCCGATCATGAAGGCTCGATGTGGTGTGAGGAAGAGGGGGAGGAGGTGTCCTTTTATAAGGGAGGAGAGGTGCACCTTTGGAATAACTAAAACTATTATTTTATTATAAAGTCAAGTTCGGTTTTAAATAGCTCCAAATTGATAATTTTCTAAGATAAGGTGGGTATGGGTCGATATCCTCTCATCCAATAGAATTTAGACAAGTTTAGGTTCCTATTTTAACCTTATCATTTAGATTTAACATTAAGTTAAATAAGTTTACTTTTACCGTGTCTTCTTGTGTTCTTATACTATAAGGTTAATAAACATACTATAAGCAGCCAAACGAACCCCAAGTTGTATATTATTAATATATATAACATTATCTTAGTCATTTGGCCAAACCTTAGATTTTTAGGAATAAAATAACAATTACTAATATAATATTTTATTTAAAAACTATTTTATGTCAATTTTGACACTATTTAGTAATTGATTTTTGTGAAAATCATAACAGAATGATTAGTTCAAAAAAAGTTAATTAAACAAATACTAAAATGTCATATTAACCTATAAAATTATTGGAATTCATAAAAAGTCTCAAATTAAATTTATTTTGGTCTTTATAACATTAATTATGTCAATATTTCATTAATAAGATAATTACTGCATCATCTTTGTGTCATAAATAAATTAAATTATTTAATGTCTAAAAATTACAAATAAAATACCATTATGTAGGAAATATTTTTTTATTTCTAATGAATATTTATAGTAGAATTTATCTTATGTATAACCCCATAATAAAAATTATTTACTTATTAAACTTTGATTTTAACTATTTTAACCCTTCTTTAAATAAATTAATAATAAATGTCCTAATCTAATCCAAGTGGGCCTAAATGGTCATATTTTATTCCTAAGATTGTTTTTGGTCTAATTACACTTCTACAATAGAATTAGAACATGTGTTAGAGTAATAATAATATCATTTTTACCCTTAATTACCCTATTTACTTTTAACAGTGGTAAAAAAAGTAAAAAGTTACTATTCACCAAAAAAATTATTTTCATCCCATTGAACCACATTTTACTTACTAACATCAACCGTGTCTCTAGGATTTTTGAAATTCCACTCACAGAAGCGGTAAAATGATGTTTTATGAAAAATTCAGTTTTTTTAACTACCACTTAGTGGTTTCACTATTGATCAAAAATTGAAAGTTTTCAGAAAAATACCAAAATTTCACCCTAGGCTAATTTCGATATTCCAAATCAAAAAAATGAAGTCCATTTTGAAAAATAAAATTTATAAAATTTCAAAAAGTGCTTATTACTATTCATAACGGCTAGTTTTAATAATATTTTAATAGCATATCATCATTTAGTGAAACTCAGTATTGCGTACGACGCAAGCTACCGAGGAAGGTCGCGATTTCGTGTAAAGCAATCCAAGCAAGTGTTGTGTAGAAAAAGATTCCTTTGATGATTTATATAACATAAAAGTCTCGGGTGTTACATTCTACCCCCCTTAAAATGAATTTCGCCCTCGAAATTCGTCACTTTGTAACAAACAGATGAGGATACCTCTCCCTCATCATATCCTCAAGCTCCTATGTAGCTTCTTCTAATTAGTGGTTCCTCCATAAAACTTTCACCAATAGAGTGGTCTTGTTTCGTAGGACTTTTTCGCTACGATCCAGAATCTCTATCGGTTGTTCTTCATAAGAAAGATCTTGCTCCAGCGGTACAACTTCTGAGCTGAGTACATGTGAAGGATCAGGTATGTACTTTCTCAGGAGAGATACATGGAACACATCGTGAACTTGAGAGAGATTCGGTGGAAGCGCCAATCGGTAAACTACCTTCCCAACACGATCCAGTATTTCGAAAGGACCGATATATCTAGGGCTCAACTTCCCCTTCTTTCCAAATCTCATGACTCTCTTCCAGGGAGATATCTGTAAGAACACTTTATCACCCACTTCGAACTCTAGGTCTTTTCTTCGGTTGTCGGCATAACTTTTCTATCGACTCTGAGCTGCTCTTATGTGTTGTTGAATAGATCTGAACTTTTCTGCCATTTCATCAACGAGATCAGGTCCTAATAGCATTCTTTCCCCAACTTCATCCCCGCAAGTTGGAGTCCTGCATTTCTTTCGATAGAGAGTTTCATAAGGAGCCATCTGAATACCGGAGTGAACACTATTATTATAAGAAAATTACACCAAAGGTAGGTGTTGATCCCAACCACCTTTGAAATCTATAGAGAAAGCTCTCAACATATATTCTAGGGTTTGAATTGTTCTCTCAGACTAACCGTCTGTCTGAGGATGATAAGCAGTGCTGATACTCAACTTTGTATCCAGAGTATGCTGAAGACTTCACCGGAACTTCGAGGTAAATCTCGGATCCAGATCAGATAAAATAGAAATTGGTGCTCCATGCAATCTTACCACTTCCTTTACATATATCCTGTCAAGCTGATCTAGAGAGAAATCCTCTCTAATTGCAATGAAGTGTGCAGACTTTGTAAGACGATCAACTATAACCCAAATAGCATTATTGCCTTGGATGTTTTAGGAAGTCCTATGACACAGTCCATAGTGATGTTTTCCCATTTCCATTCGGGTATGGGTAATGGTTGTAACATCCACTTAGACTTCTGTCTCTCAGCTTTAACTTGTTGACAAACCAAGCATCGAGAGACATATTCAGCAACATCTCTTTTCTTGCCATCCCACCAGAAGTACTCTTTCAGGTACCTATACATCATCGTGCTTCCAGGATTAATAGAGAATGAAGAACTATGAGCCTCATCCAGCAACTCCTTCTTTAATTCGGGGATGGGAGGAACACAAACCCAATTCCTGAACTTTACTATCCAATCACAATCATGGTTGAATTAAGGAACATTTCTCACCTTTTTTGTAACTCGACATCTTCTTTCTGTGCCTCTTTAATCTTCACATGTATGGATGGTTAAACATTCATTTGAGAAAGATAAGATTTTCCCCCTTCCATTATAATTCCAATATCTATCCTTTGCAAATCCATAAATATTGGATCTTTTGTGATCCTCATCATGGATAAACTAGCATGGTCTTGTCGACTTAATGCATATGCCACCTTGTTTGCTTTCCCAGGGTGGTAATGGATTGAGCAGTCATAATCCTTAATCAGCTCCAACCATCTTCTTTGATGTATATTCAGCTCATTTTATGTGAAAATATACTTTAAACTTTTATGATCATTATAAATATCACACCTTTCACCATAAAGGTAATGCCCTCAAATATTTAATGCAATGATTACCACAGCTAACTCCAAATCATGTGTTGGGTAATTTTGCTCATGGATTTTCAACTGTCGTGAGGCATAATCAATCACCATATCATTTTTAATAAGAATACACCCCAATCCCTTCTTGGATGCATCACTATAGATCACAAACCTTTCTCCACTACAAGGCAGTGTGAGCACAGGTGCACTGGATAACCTTCTTTTCAACTCCTTGAAATTCACTTCACATTCTTCAGTCCAGACAAACTTAACTCCCTTCCGAGTCAAATTTGTGAGTGGATTAGATAATCATGAAAAATCTTCCACAAAACGTCGATAATATCCAGACAAACCAAGAAAACTTCGGATCTCAGTTACTGTTGTTAGTCTCGACCATCTTTCGAAAACCTCTGTTTTTGCTTGATCCACAGATATCCCCTCTTTTGAGATTATGTGACCCAAAATGCAACTTTTTGAAGCCAAAATTCACACTTGGTAATTTTTTCATAAAGATTCTCCTTTCTCAGGTTCTTTAATATAATTCTCAAGTGATCTTCATGTTCTTCCTTGCTCTTTGAATAGACAAGAATATCGTCTATAAATACTACCACAAATTGATCAAGATAGTCTCTAAAGACTCTATTCATCATATCCATGAAGATAGTAGGAGAATTAGTAAGACCAAATGGAATCACTATAAATTCATAGTGTCCATACCTTGTACGGAAATCCGTCTTTGGTATATCCTCCCTTTTGATCCTTAATTGATGATACCCTGAACGAAGATCAATCTTGGAAAAGTATTGAGCTCCTCGTAGTTGGTCAAATAAGTCATCAATGCGTGGGAGATGATATTTGTTCTTGATAGTGATCTTGTTAAGTTCTCAATAATCAATGCAGAGTCTCATTGATCCATCTTTCTTCTTAACAAATAGAATAGGTTCTCCCCAAGGTGACGCACTAGGTCATATGAATCCCTCATCAAGATTCTCATGGAGTTGCTTTTTCAATTCCTACAACTCAATTAGGGCCATTCTATAAGGTGTCTTTGAAATAGGCAATGCACCCGGTACAAGTTCTATTGATAACTCAACTTCACGATTCGGTGGAAGACCCGGTAATTCCTCTAGAAATACATCATCAAACTCTCGTACAATGGGAATATTCTTAATCGTGAGTTTCTCACCAACCATTTGAGATAAATAACCTTCATTTAGTGGAATCAATACCCATAAAATGGAATAAATTTCCACTGGAACGTTATGTTCATCCTTGCATTGATAGACGATCATAGATTGATCTGGAATATGAAATGTGACTTCCCTTATTTGGAAATTGATATGAGCTCCACATAAAGAAATCCAATCCATGCCAAGAATCACATCAAATTCCACTATAGGAAGGATCACAAGATTAACAGGAAGCAATTTCCCACAAACTTCGATCGGAGAAGAATTATAAACTTTTGATGCGACTGTTGTTCCATTAGGCGTTGTCACAGCTATCTCAACATCTAATTGTTGAGGTAATACGATTATACCCTTAGATAATTCATCAGAAATAAAAGAGTGGGTGGATCTAGAATCAAATAAAACATTTTCTACTTTAGAGTGGATGGTAAGTGTACCTTTCACCACATCGTTATCGTACTCCACATCGCTGATAGAAATTGCATGTGACTTTCCTTTGTATTTAGCCTTAAGAGTTTTTTGACGTCGACCATCATCATCAACCCTTGGATTAGGGCATTTAATGGCATAATGACCCATCTCCTTGCACATGAAACATTGAAGTGTAGTAGGTTCATTCTGTATATCCCTTCCTTTGTTTTCATCATTAGACATATTCTTCCCATCATCGCGGAATTCAAATGCCTGATGACCTTCCTTTCCACATTTGAAACATTTACTTGTCCCATTAAGATAACTCCCTCCATGTTTCTTTCCACAATTTGAGCATAAGGGAAAGCTCATCTTCTTTTCAGTGTTCTCTTTAGATTTTCCTTTCAATTCCATTTTCCTCTTCTTATCAAACCCATATGACTGATGGGTTACTCCAATCTCCATATCGACTTTGATAGCACATCGAACGATTTCCTCATAGCTATTGAAGTCCCTTATGGCTAATGCCCTTCGAAGACTTGGTTTTAAGCCACTAAAGAATCAATCGATCTTAATCTCAGGTTGGATAATAATACCAGAAGAGTACCTTGCAAGTCTTGTAAAATTTGCTTCATAGGTACCAACAGATTCATCATCCTTTTGCTTCAGTTCAAGAAACTCTTTCTCCATCTTTGTTCAGAGAATACGAGGGAAGTACTTATTGAAAAATAAGTTCTTGAACTCGTCCCATTCCATGGACTCAATTTCATCCCTTTGCCTCGTATTCTTAATAAGATTCCACCATTAATCAGCATCTCCTTCCAAACTATACACTGCTAGGATGACTTTATCATGTTCAGAACAATAAAAAACTGAAAATATCTTTTCAATAGTATTAATCCATTGTTCAGCAACTAATGGATCAGTAGACCTGCTAAAAGAAGGTGGATGCTGCCTCCTGAAGGATTCAACAGAATGTTGCTCCTTTCTTAGATCGTTTGGAAGTCCTGCATGATTAATAGCTTGAGAAAGTTGTTTGAGCATGGCTACATGATTTTGAATTCCATCTCCAATAACGTTTGGTTGCTCAGGGGGACAATCATTGCATTTCCCATCGCATTCCTTATTAACACGGTTCCTTTGGGTTCCAGCCATTGACTAAAACCAAGAAGAATAGTGTGAGAAACACTATTTATAATAGGAAAACCACATAATCAAGAATAAGATTTCACACTTAAGGTATTATCCTAGGTTATTCATGGCCATTTCTAAAACAATAAGATTGTGTTCTATGCTTAGAATTATCCTTAGGGTTCTTACTAAGGATTTCACATCCTAGTTTCCAAAGGTTGACTATACCTTTCCTCTGATACCAACTTTAATGACACATACTTTACAGACATTGTTAATACTTCAAAATTGAAGCATACATATTACAACATATAACCAAACCATGAAAGGACCGTATAGGTATAGTGTCTTTAGAAACTGGGAAACATAAACAACTTGTTCATTAAGCGTCTACACTGTCTCCCATTTATTTCATCATATCTATAGTCCCTTTTGGCATATCTTACTTAATAACCTTATTCCTGACCTGGGGAAAGAAAACATACAAAAGGGTGAGCTCAAATGCTCAGTAAGGGTAAACAAAAGAAATATCAATCACATCGTATACATAAGCACATAGCTTTTGGAAATCTTAACCTGCAAAAGAGATTATAATTTCATAACATGGGGTGAATCATGGCAGTGAAATGTAATCACAATAATCATAACTTAAAACATGAATCTTTGTGGCATACACACATAATCATAGAGAATCATTTCTTTTTAGTCAAGACTCGTTGCCAAGACTATCTTAGTGGACAAAGTCCATTTCTGAACCGAGTCACCCTCGTTTTAGTCCTGTTTAACTAAACCGGTATAACCTACCATTCCAGCCATGTCTATCTCATGAGATATAAAATCATTACCCAATGCATTGGAGGGAGATATAGGTCCCACCCTTCTCATAATGATGCAATTCTTATGTGTGCGACAAAATCATATATCATACATCATTGCATAACCCATGTAATAAAAATGGGATTCATAAACAACATGACATCATAAAACAATTCATATAAGATAAAGGGATTCATAAAAATAATTCCATCACAACATAATCAAATCAATGTAACAATAGGGATAGAAACAGAACCCTTTATTATCATAGATGGAAAATAATTTTGATAAAACACTTGAACTCCATTTTTGAGGAAACTATCCTTTCTTCTTCAAAAATACTTTTCGTTTCTTAACATGTTATACAATTCAAAACTAAAAGAAGTTGATTAAAAATAAACATGAAAACTTGTAAAGGAAGCTTCTTTGAAATATTTTTTTTAAAATCCATTCATGCCGTATAAGTTAAAAAAACATTCTTTTCATACTTTTGTCGGAAAATTCAAAAAGTAACTCGTATGAAAAATGAGAAAATATTCCTTTCATATCCTTTACTGAAAACACACTGAAGGGTAAAATTGGATTTAAAAAATTTTAGGTGGATGGAAATAATATTACATATTGAGGAAACATGGATGTGGATGATAAAATACACCCCAGTAAATACTAAAGTATAAAAAATCTCGGATAAAAATGAGATTGCGATATTTCCCATACCATAGGTCTGACTTGCTTTGTAAGTGTCCGAACCTCCTGTATAATGATTTAAATAATGTTATTTACTTATTCCAGAATCATACTTATTTTTATGATATCAAATATGGTCATATTCTTAGCTTCTTAGTAGTAATATTTCATTGCTACTTGTTATTCGGGTGTTTATATCTTTTTGTTCTTATGCGTGTTTTGTCGAATAAATTCTTATTCTTCTCTTTAGGTTATAGATACCTAATTTCCAGAATGGTATTAGAGTAATATATATCATATTAATTCATTCAATTCATTTATATAATCATTATGAAATGAATATCATGTAGAATGAGTCGCATCACATCGCTGAGACGGTATTCCTTACGTACACACGAGTGATGATATCATTCCTATGATCATGGAATTGTATTGGAGTGTATGTATACTATTTAAGAATCATTATCACTTTATAATAGTCATATATAGTCATTATTTACACCATTATAACCATCCAATTAAGGTGGTGGTGGAAAATAGATTACACCATGGCTTGGAGACGGTATTCCGTATGTACGCACGCGCGGTGATTTCATTTTCTGTAGGATGGATAGATGGTGAAATAGGGTTTTTTAACACTTATAATAACATATAAGTATATGAATTATACTGATTTTATTACTTCATAATGAACAAACTAAAGAAGAAGAAGTGGAAGAAGAAATAAAGATGAAAGAATCGGTAACAGACATTACCTCTTCTTTGAAGTTCTTCTTTGAGACCTTCTTTTAGGGCACTAAAATTGGTCTTTGAAGAAGACCAGGACCTCTAGGATGTCTCTTGGGAAGTGGAGAGGAGAATTTGGCAGGGGTTGGCCGAGCATGAAGGCTCAAAGTGGTGTGAGGAAGAGTGGGAGGAGGTGTCCTTTTATAAGGGAGGAGAGGAGGACCTTTGAAATAACTAAAACTATTATTTTATTATAAAGACATGTTCGGTTTTAAATAGCTCCAAATTGATATATTTATAAGATAAGGTGGGGATGGATCTAAATACTCTCATAAAATTGAATTTATACAATTTTAGGTTCCTATTTTAACCTTATCATTTAGATTTAACATTAAGTTAAATAAGTTTACTTTTACCATGTCTTCTTGTGTTCTTATACTATAAGGTTGATAAACATACTATAAGCATACAAACGAACCCCAAGTTGTTTATTATTAATATATATAGCCTTATCTAAGTCATTTCTCCGAATCGTAGGTTTTTAGGAATAAAATAATAATTACTAATATAATATTTGTTTTAAAAACTATTTTATGTTAGTTTTGACACTATTTAGTAATTGATTTTTGTGAAAATCATAACAGAATTATTAGTTAGAAAAAAGTTAATTAAATCAATACTAAGATGTCATATTAACCTAGAAAATTAGTGGAATTCATAAAAAGTCTCAAATTACATTTATTTTGGTGTTTATAACACTAATTATGTCAATATTTCATTAATAAGATAATTACCGCATCATCGTTGTGTCATAAATAAGTTAATTTTTTTATGTCTAAAAATTAAAAATAAAATACCATTATGTAGGAAATCTTTTTTATCTTTCTAATGAATATTTATAGTCGATTTTATCTTATGTATAACCCCATATTAAAAATTATTTACTTATTAAACATTGATTTTAACTATTTTAACCCTTCTTTAAATAAATTAATAATAAATGTCCTAATATAATCCATGTGATCCTAAATGGTCATATTTTATTCCTAATATTGTTTTTGGTCGAATTAATTTTGTCCAATAGAATTAGGACATGTGTTAGGGTAACACTAATATCATTGTTACCCTTAATTACCCTATTTACTTTTAACCGCGGTAAAAAAAGAAAAAAGATACTATTCACCAAAAAATTATTTTCATCTCATTGAAGCACATTTTAATTTCTGACATCAACCGTGTCTCTCGGATTTTTGAAATTCCACTCACAGAAGCGGTAAAATTATGTTTTATGACAAATTCAGTTTTTTTTTACTACCACTTAGTGGTTTCACTATTCACTAAAAATTGAAAGTTTTCAGAAAAATTCCAAAATTTCACCCTAGGCTAATTTCGATATTCCAAATCAAAAAATGAAGTCCATTTTGAAAAATAATATTTATAAAATTTCAAAAAGTGATTATTACTATTCATAACGGCTAGTTTTAATAATATTTTAATAGCATATCATTGTTTAGTGAAACTCGGTATTGCGTACGATGCAAGCTATCGAGGAAGGTCGCGATTTCGTGTAAAGAAATCCAAGAAAGTGTTGTGTAGAAAAATATTCCTTTGATGATTTATATAACATAAAAGTCTCGGGTGTTACACTTGTAGTGAAGTCCACCTCCGGATACTGAGTCGTCGTGAGGTCAACCTCCGGGTACCGTCCAGTTCTCAAACACTCGGTATCTGTCAGCGCTGCCCGTTGTCTGCAACCAACACAACGTGGTACGGGCATAGCCAGTGTAGGGGTGAGTATACAATAATCAGTAGGGACCCCGATACCCTAAATGTCTCACTAAATCAAACAAGGATAACCACAAAGAAGGATCTCAATAGATAATCCTTACTTAGGTATAAGCACATAATTATACCTAAGTTATCAAGTAACCCATCTCATTCATGAGGAAACACAAAGGTTATGAAATCAATGGATAACCACTACCTGGGTATATGCCCATACATATACCTAAGTTATCAAGTGAACCATATCAATCATGAGGTAAACACAAACGTCATAGACTCAGCTCAGACCAGGATTTTCATTATCGAAACCGTAACTAGTGAAGAGCCTCGTCTCTGACGAGTACATTGATCCTTTCACGACTCCGAGGTAATGCTCAGTAACCTAAGACTGCTGAGGTACTCCTCCTGTCGAGTATCGCGAGTCAGCCACCCAAACACAGTAGTGCTTCCCGCCGGGGTCTTCCACCCAAACACAGTAGTGCACCCCCCAATAGCTTGTAGAGGTACTCCTTTTGTTGGGTAGCACGGGTCTGCTTCCTGCTACAAGGCGCTATTTTTTCCATCGGTCTGCACCCAAACATAGTAGTGCTCCGTCCAATGGGCTTGTCAACTCACCCCAAGTCGAGTCGGTCAAGCAGTCTTCAGGTCTCATCCAGCTACACGTTCTCTATACTCTGTACGCTCATCTCTGGTAGGGTCTTCTCCATGAGCTACAGGTCGATACTCCAAGTATCACAAGTCCCACGAAGAAATATCTCAAAGGAACCTCCTCGTCATAGGGGTCTCAAGGCAATAGACGGGGCGTCAATCGGACACCCGGTCTGTGAGTTATTATCCTTTTCGTCCCAGGGGCCCGGTTGGTTTCGTGTGCGAACCAACCCGACTGTATCTCAACTGTACCCCGAACTCCCATAGGGTATACTCATAGGGACCTTTTCTCAACGTGATCACCAAACGATACTCTCACCTCAAGGGTCAGACCACACTTTCAGTGTAAGTGTGATTATTGAGTCCCCTCCCAAGGTATCTCCAGATGTGATGGTAAAGTCTACGGCTTACCGGAAACTCTAGGTTTGGGACAACATTCATGGAAGGAAGGAATGATTCATATCAGCGTCTGTTACTACGGCAGCTAGTAGTGGATATAGACTGTCCCTTGAATCATTTCTAGAGCCATTAGGTTACACTCCTTGACCGCATGCAGCTACACTCTTCCCCTACCCTCCAACTATCTATGCCTGGCGGGGAAAACCAAGGCTGGTGGTTGTATCATAATAAAATGTACCCCACCTCATGCTGCTCTCATAGCTCTGCCTCCACATCTACTACTTCAAAGAATCATCTCTTCTTAAAGCTTCTTCTTCATGAAACATTTAACACGTCCGAGTCTCTAAGACCAGCGCCCGTTTCCTATTGTGTACTACACTGTGCAGTCTTCATCCGCTCCTGGATGATATTCACCTTCTTCGTCGTAACTCGTACCATCACTAGTCGGTAGGAAGTTTGCAGACATGGAAATTCGGTCATTGACCACCCTTATTTGCCTACGATCTGTAAGAGCTTCTCATATTTCTTCTTTTCCAAGAGAAGAAACATGGTCTCATCCCCTGGATGAACCATGTTCATTACCTAATACAGTCAATCCTAACATGAACGGTACATTCATGCCATGGACGACGTCATAAGGCCTCGATTTTACTACCAAGATATCCAACTGCCACTCTCGCCTCCAAGGGTCAAGTCACACTGTCGGCATCAGTGTGAGGTAACTGGGTCTCCTCCAGTAGAAATCTTGAATGTGAGGGTCAAGTCAACAGTTTCAACTGGGACCTCTCAGTATCAACTGAACAAAAGGATAGGAAAGCAAATATCATAATGATAAGTGTTTTTTTATTACTACAGCTCACAGTACAGAGACACAAATGCAACAACATCATGGAACTAGAAGTACCAAGATCAAAATTAATCCACTAGTTCTACTTCTGTCCACCTACTTCCATAACTCTGTTTCCTTGTCTAATGCTCGGCTGTTACTCAATCACCCACCGCTACTTCTGCCTCAGCGGCTCCTCCAATTCCTGCAGATCAACTGTGCGGGGGTTCAGAAAGTAACTTTCAAGGTGACCCTTCCTACAACATTTATAACATTTGCTTCTCCTCGTATAGCTAGCTCTATTCCTCGTGGACCTCTGGATCATCTTTCTACTACCCACATATGACTCGACTACTGATCGAAAATCCTGTAGCAATGGCAGCAGCTCCTGAACATGCTCGGGGTGTAGAGTCACTGGTATGAACTCCACCCTAATGAAGGTCTCAATTTCTTCCCAAGTGAAGGTCATCCCGTCACAAAACTTGAACAAGTGGCTCCACCACCTGCCTGTTGCTGCCTGAAGGAGGTTGGAATCAATGATCACCATGAAGTCTTCCGTTGTACCCACTATCAAGAAAACTCCAACCACAGCCTCCAGCCAATCCTCAGCCGCCTACGGGTCCGTCTCTCCCCGAAACCTGGTTGGACTCTAGCGCAGGAACTCGTGCAGAGCGCTTAAGCGACATGCTCTCTCTGATGCTGGCACTGGTGGAATCCGTGGCCCAACTTATGGTAGTACTGCTAGTGCCTCCACTGGTGCCTCAACTGTAAGAGGGCCCTATAACTAAGCCTCATCGCTCAGCAGGATGTCAGTACATACATCCCTCTGGGATCCAACTGGTCATCCATGGGAAGACATCCTAAAAGAAACATATGTGACACTGTCAAACGATTATACCTGGTGAACTGACCTGGTTTGAGCAGTTTTAAGGGAGAACCTTTGAAAACACGCACACCGTCAGTGTTTTCCTACACAAAGTCAGAAATCAGTTGTCAGGGTCCTAGTGTATGGATAAGTTCGCTGCCCATACCAACACTGGACTCCCTGAACAGAAAACCACACTTGGTACACATAACACTATTGCTTCACAGAAATAAAATATCAGAGTTATAAGTTCTGTGGTAGAACCGACTCCTCTGATACCAATTTTTCACGACCCATCCTCGGGGCCCGTGCTGTAACTACCCCAAGCCCGCCTTCCATAGGCCAGGGGTTGGCGACTAGCACCAAAGGCGTAAATCCCGATAACTGGAAAGGAATTGCCTTTATAAATGTAAACAAAACACCACAGAGTACAAGTGGAAGTAATACACTAAGTACAAAAGGATGTTCTGAAATGTAAATGGGATAGAATAAAAACCCAATCGAAGTACAACTACAACTGAACGGAAGTACAACAAAAAAGACAAATAGATGGATGAATAGAAGAAACTCCTGGGTCATCCACCTTGGATCCTATCTGAAGGGTAGGTATATATAGCGCAGCTCCTGGATCGTCCATCCCGGATCCTACCTGAAGGGTAGGTACAAATTGCCTCCGTAACGCTCTCACCCGTCGACCACCTCCGAGTATCGTCACGCTTTGAATTCCACCTTAGGATTCTGACTCGTCATGAGGTCCACCTCCAGGTACTGTCCAGTCCTCGAACACTCGGCATTGATCAGCGCTGCCCATCGTCTGCAACCAACATAACGAGGTACGGGCATAGCCCGTGTCGGGGTGAGTATACGATACTCAGTAGGGACCCTGATACCCTAAAGGTATCACTAAATCCAACAAGGATAACCACAAAGAAAGATCTCAACAGATAACCCTTACTTAGGTATAAGCCCATACATATACCAAGGTTATCAAGCAACCCATCTCAATCATGAGGAAACACAAAGGTTATGAAATCAATGGATAACCACTACTTGGGTAAATGCCCATACATATACCTAAGTTATCAAGTGATCTCTCTCAATCATGAGGTAAACACAAAGGTCATAGACTCAGCTCAAACCAGGATTATCATTATCGAAACCGTAACTACTGAAGAGCCCCGTCTCGGACGAGTACATTGATCCTTTCACGACTCTGAGGTAATTCTCCCTAACCTAAGTCTGGTGAGGTACTCCTCCTGTCGAGTACTGCGGGTCAGCCACCCAAACACAGTAGTGCTTCCCACAGGGGTCTTCCACCCAAACACAGTAGTGCACCCCCCTTATAGCCTGCAGAGGTACTCCTTCTATTAAGTAACGCGAGTTTGCTGCCTACTACCAGGCGCTCCGTCTGCCATGGGTCTGCACCCAAACATTGTAGTTCTCCTTCAACTAGGCTATTCGACTCACTTCAAGTCGAGTCGTTCAAGCAGTCGTCAGGTCTCATCCAACTACACAGTCTCCGTACTCCATACGCTCATCTCCGATAGGGTCTTATCCACGAGCTACAGGTCAATAATCTAAGTATCACAAGTCCAGCAAAGAATTATCTTAAAGGAACCGCCTCTTCATAGGGGTCTCAACGCAATAGACGACGTGTCAATCGGACGCACGATCTGTGAGTTATTATTATTTTCATCCCAGGGGCCCGATTGGTTTTGTGTGCGAACCAACCCAGCCGTATCTCAAATGTACCCCGAACTCTCATAGGGTATACTCATAGGTATGGTTTCTCAACGTGATCACCAACGCCGCTGACAGTTCGTCAAATGGACGTCCGCTCCGAAAGTTATCAGCTTTTCGGTTCTAGGGGCCCGGTTGGATTTTGGGTTCAATCCAACCTGGACACTATCCAACTGCATCCAAACCTCAGGCGAAGTATTCCAAAAGTTTTGTCTCATCAATTGGAATCCAACAAAGTCGACGACACGTCTATCGGACGTCCGGAGCACATGTTATCAGCGTTTCCGCTCCGAGGGCCCAGTTGGTTTCTTGTCGAACCAACCCAGTCGTACCCAAAATATTTCCGAAACATTGAGTGTAATATATTGAAACTAATGTCTCGATCCACGGGTCACACCGCAACTGACGGTGTGTCGATCAGAGGTGCGTAGCCCATTTTATGGGATTTTGAACAGATCAGTCCGAATGTAGGGGGTTCGGGCCCGGTCCGACCCGGTCCGATACCACCCCGGGTCGGCCCAAACTGGGTCGACCCAAAACGGGTCCGGGTCCGGCTCTTCGGGTGCGGCCCGACCCGGTGGTCGCGGCCCAGTCTAGCCGGCGCGGCCCGGCCTGGCGCCCGCTCGGCCACGCCGAGCTGAGCAGAAGGGGGGGGGGGGGGCTGCCCCCCAGTTTGAGAAACTACGGCCCCCACATGGGGGCAGATCTTCCTTCCAGCCAGGGGATACGACCCATGGTCTCCCCCTAGTCCCACGCGGCTGCAGGACCGGAGCCTGCTGCCGCGGGACCGGCACATGCCGCCCTGACTTCAGCCATGGTGGTCCCTCCTGCTGGAGCGCCGGGCGCCGTCGTCTCCTGGCGGCCAGCCAATGCCGTCCGCCACCTCCTTCCGCCAGCACCGCCGTGTCGGCGAGGCGCACCGGCACCGCCTTGTCGGTGGGGCGCGCCGACAGGGTCTTCCACGGACCACCGGACGTGCTCCGGTGGTCTGTTTTGATTCTTGTCTTCACCAACGGTCCTCCTGGGACCTACCGTCACTGCGGAGGCTTCAAGTTGACCTTGCGGCCCCATTTGTCATCGCCCGTCATTCCATGTACAAAGATCAACTAGTGGAGTCTTTTAATCTCCTCCAGAGCCCCGACTCCAGCCGCGGTTTCTTTCGTCCTCAACGGTGCCGCACGACGGCGCCGCGCTTCTTCGTCGCGTTCTTTCTTGTTTCTGCGTAGTGCCGTTGCACCGCGCCGCCTTTGTTCGTGCCGCAACGAACAAAACAACAAAGGGGGAGGAGATTCAGCTGTGTTCGTGTGCTCCGACCTCCTCCTGATAATTTTATAACAAGAGGCCCAAAAAATAAAGATGAAGAACGATGAAGGATATTTCATGAAGAAAAAGTAATCAACCCCTACCTTTGATTCATCGGGGCGAACGTTCATCGTGGGGGAAGATAATGACGTCGCTCACCACACGCTTCAACTTCTGAGTTCGTGCTTTAGTTCATTGACGATGAGGAGGGAGGAGGGAGGGTCGTCGAAGAATAACCACATCAGAAAGTGGGGGCTCCGAGGAAGAAGGCCGAAGAAGGTCGGGGAAGAAGTGTCACCGGCGTTCTTCGCGTTCTTCGCTGGAGAAAGATGTTCTCTCAATCTCTCCACCCAAAGGCCCAAGAACGTGCCAAAATAATAGAATATAATCTATTATTATTGGTGATGGAAATTAATTAAGTGGGCCCCACATAATTAAGTGCACGATTGTTGGCACAATTCAAAATTCAAATAGTGGAGAGGATCTGCCAAATTTATTGCCTGAGTTGATGACATAATTAATATGGGGAGTTTCGAGGGGGTTTAGGGGCCCGGGTGGTCCCCACCTAATTAACAAGGATAGGGTCAAAGAGTTTCCTCATATTAAATGGGGGGGGGGTTGATGAGGTTTTATTCTCCTCCATTAAGAGGGGAGTTAGAGTCCAAGATGCTCTCCCTCATTGATGGGGGAGTGTTGAGAGATTTCCTCCCGTCCCATTAAATTGGGGGTTAAGCCTTGTGTGGACCCCATGTCATAACATCTCATAGGAGGTTATGCTGCTCAGGTGGTCCCCACCATAATTATCCTCCCATGGGAGGTTAGGGTGTGGGGGTCCCACCACCAACTCCCATGTGGAGCTTTTAACCAACACTAGCCACATGGCGCGGGTTCAAGAATGAAAAAAAAAGTTGTCACTTATTTTATTTTATTAATCCACGTGAAACCAAAAAACCAACTCTCAAACCTGATCATCTGCCGTCGAGGTGAAAGTCCTCATAAGTGAAATTCAGTGCTACGATTTCAATGGTGCCCTTAGATTTCAATTACGAGTACCCGTTCAATAGATAGAAATACCCGCTCATTCGATCACTGAACGTACCCGAGCTAATCTTTGGAAATTGATTTCTTGCACATCGGGCCTCGGAATCAGGAGCCATCAGAAATTGAGTTCTTGTAAAATCCCAATGATAATAAAAAAAATTTCCCTTTAATTTTACGGGTCTTTACATGAGTCTTCCTTGGTGTCAGAAATAAGAGACAATAATGTCTTGACGATCACGTCGCGATAGGTGCATCTGTTGGAAGTGGAGTGGGGCTCACGTGTGGTTAGTGGACCTAATAGAAAAAGATGATTATGTGTGGTTAGATACACGAGGTGGGACTTAATCTTAGATAAATTCCAAGTTGTGACAATGCCCTGCGGGAGAGGGATTTGTCATTGAAGAAATTAGGGGAAAGGATTCTACCTCTATTATCAGAATATTGGAGCTTACACCAGGGTGGATGCCCTTTCCCTGTGTGCGAGGCATGAGGTGAGTTCATAGTTTAAAGTCATGTGCTGAGAATGATGGATCATGGAAATTTAATGTCATGCATCTCAGACTAAGTGGGTTCACTCCACACCCCTAGGACATACATAACTGGTACCCTTTGCACCTTGGTGAAGAGAAGGGATAGGAAATGTCGTGGGTAGGGGGTGTTATGGAGTGAACCATTGGGGGGGGGGGTCCATTTTTTCATGGACATGAGAAGAACCAACTGTGGTTAGCATGCCTATGTGAAGAATCATGAGCCGAAGCAATGCGATGGGAAATACCGCCCAAGGGACTTTGAAGTTACTTCATATGAGCCAAGAGGGTCGTATGAGAAAGGGTGTGTGATGGAGATGTTTAGGGCATAAGAGGCACCTACAAATGTTGTCAGGAACTACGATATCGAAAACATGAGAAAGAGAGCACCCCAAGAGGATGGGTTTTTTCGCAAATATAGTAGTAGTGGGGAAAAGGCTGGGGTGAGGGGTCCCAGCGGATTGCACGCAATCATGGATGTTTGTGCACAATTGGTGCGTAATAGGCACTGTTGCGTGGAAAAGACCGGGTTTTCATGAAATAGAGACAGACTTGTACATATAGTGGCATGGAGATCCCGTGAGCAACTGGAAGTGATTGAGCCCAAGGTCTGGGGTTGCACACAATTGGCCAGTTTAGCATGAAAATGGAAGGTATGTACGACAAATGGATAGGATTTCACATAGGGGATGGCACTCGAAGGGATTTGGATGAAGGTTAAGCTAGAGGGGTCTCACACAAAGGCATTCCCCTTGGAAACCAGGTGAAAAAAATCTCATACCAAAAAGACATATTTTTCATGCATGAGAAGTGGATTTCGCACATGGGAGACGGTTCAGATTCTTCATCCATCAGAATTCGAAGGGGCGCCCATCTATTTATAGGCGCTCGGGGTCGGTGGATCTGTGCTGAAATGACCCCATGCGAAATTTATCGTGCCGATATCGGTAGTGTGAAATTTCAACCATGTGGGGTGCTAATGTGAAACTTTTTACACCTGCACTGATAACATTAACGGATCCCGCAATTTTCAGTGCGAGAGGTTTTTTCACAGGCCGCTAATTTTTTTTCATGCGGCCCTTCCAGGGCCCCTGGAATGGATCACCAGATCCAAATATGCCTTCTCTTTGTCATGCCAAAAGCTCCTCTAGCCCTTGAGAGCACTTTTCATCATCAAAAATCACATTAATAATTAAATTTCAAAGTGGAAACAAATTATTATTATTATTATTGTTACATTTATATATCTATTTATTTACTTATTCCAATTATTTCATGACATATTAATTTCGTGATGGAATTTTTTTTAAATAATGTCATCCCACGATGAAATTTAACATTTTTTAAATAATAATTTTCCATTCATTTAATTATCCATTACCATTAAGACATACTCATATATACAACATATATATCATTTTTAATATACACGTATATACCATATATATTTCTAGACATATATATTTATTATATATATGTTCTCATAAATATATATATATATATCATATATATACATATTTTAATCTATATATGTAATTAAATATATCAAATATATATATTTCCATCCCTAAGACGTCAATAATCTTATATATATATTAGTTATATTATTTTTTATTTTTAACATTATCTTATATATATATGTAATAAATGTTTGTTACTATCAGATAAGAAAAAAAATTACATTATGTGTAAAAATAACACTGATAGTTCATTATTGAAATCCTGAAATTTTTTAGAAATGTTCACATTTGTTAAAATAAGTTTGAGGTAAAAATTGAAATTTATATGCACATGAAATTGACATCACATAAACAAGAATTTTAAAAAATATATCATATGAAATCTATATGCAATACCCAAAATCAATAGGTATTAATATATCTACTCTATACTTATGAAATAATTTTACTGAAATTCATTAATCATTACCCTTAAAAGTAGAAAACCATTTCTATAAATATAAGCTCATTTCCAAACATTAAAAAATAATTATAAAACCATGAAAACTCATGTGAATCTATATAAATATCATGTAGGTTCCTTGAGAAATTATCTTCATTCCACTCCTATTATCACTCTTATTGGAAAACATAAAAAAATGGCAACCAACATAGTTAAATACAATATATATTTTCATTGATAATAACAATCAATACACCAATAATTTGAGAGGTATACCGATCCCATCCTTCATTTCGAAATATTTTCCACGGAATATAACTAACATATATCATAATAAATCATTAAATTTCATAAAAAGGTATAATAAATTATTGGATTAAAACAATAGAAGAACCCATTTGGGATTTGAATAAAAATAAGGATAAAAATAATTTTCCATTGATAGTAATTAAAATGAAAATTTTCTAGTGGAATGTAAAATAATATTTTTCATGAAAACCAATGAAAAAATACATGGGAACGATAAAATTAAAAAATTGACATGAATATTGAATTAGATACCATTTGGTAAATATTAGAAAAATTCAATTGAACTATGTCAAATATAACCAAATGTGATATCTACCAAAAATGAATCAAAAGAATCATTATTAAAAAACTATATGAAATATAAATATTGATAACAAAAACGAAAAAACATAGGTATAAGAATGTTATTAAAGATATTTTTTATTTATGATGGGTTTTTTGTGTTTTTTTGAAAATAATGTATTAAACCAATTTCAACAATGCTATAAAGAAATATTATTAAGTTATGATAGACATTCCACGTACATATATTAAATTCAATATAATAAATATATATTATTAATTTATTTTCCATTTACCTATTTGTAGATGTTTCACTTTATTTTCATCATTTTTATTTCATTTATTGTGCATTCATATTTAGTTTAGAAGACTTTTTGTTGTTTAAAATATTTTATATATATTTTTTTAATCCCAAAATTACTTTCCTATGATTAAAATTTAATAAAAGGATAATTATTACATAAAAAAATAATATAAATAATGAAACTACAATAATAATATAATATTAAAAAATACCTCATATCAATTGAGGAATGTTAGATTTGAAGAACTAATAACAATAAATGTAGAATGTGGTAGTTCAAACCTAGGCATGTGCAACACAATAATATTCCAAAATATAGAAGTGTAAGAAAATAAGTAAAATATTATTAATCAATTATTATGATAATGAAAATATTTTATCTATATTTATTTGAACTATTATTTTTACAATATATATGAGGGTGATAAAAAACCAAACATGTCACATCATGGAGGTGGTAATCAACACCAATTTCTATGAAATGTTTTAATTTCCCATTAGATTGAAAATTAGTTTAAAATTTGTTGTAAAATAAAAATAAAAATATTTTAATATATTTTAGAAACTGAAATTAATATATCATCAAGGAGATTAGAGTTTTGATGTTTATATAAGAAGAAATAAACATTAATGAACTTGGAAATGGGTTATATCTATTCTGTGGAAAACCTCTTATGGCTTACACAATATTCCTAATTGAAAAAACTTTTCATAACTCTAGGACCAATTAAATTTGGGGATTGATGTTTAGAATGATTTTGGGAAGGTATTGATCAACCTAAATAGCTAATATAATGTTAACAATAGAGAATATTGGGTTCCCTTTAATAATTTTAGGGGTGTTAGTCCTATAATTATTCAATATTTTCAATAATTTTAAGACACACTCCTCAAAATTTGGCACTAATATAATTTATGTGGCACTATAGAAAAACTTTTGTGACTCAATGACTAAGATATAACATTATTTAATTTTTTCCTTTAACTGTGGTGGGGAATTCTATACCATTGTTACTATTCAAAATGGGAAAAAATAAAACAGAATTCATCAGTAAATTTGATCCTAAAAATTAAAAATATGAAAAAAACATTCATGATTCAATTTATCTAACTGGAATAAATTAATATTTACATAACTCCACAACATGAAATTTAAATGAGTTTTTAGAAAAATAAATATTTAATCCTAAATTTTAGTTTATAAAAAATTCATGTATAATAGTTTTTATCATGACTTTTAATGTACTATTTAAAAAAATTGGAATAATGGAACTTTAAAAATTAAAAAATAGATTCATTATTTTAAATTTCATTAAATGTAATTATAGATATTTGGAAAATATTAATTTTTACCATCGATTAGAAAATAATTAATTTGAGATAATTTTATAAAAATTATCCAATGTAATATTTGATATTATTAAGTAAAAATGAATTATATAACCTAAGAATAAAATAAAAGAATTAATTATTTAACTTTTAAATAAAACCAGTTGATTGATAAATTTTTATTGAAAATAAAATTATTTTATTTTCAATTGAAATTTTTTAGAAAATAATTATTTGAAATATATCTCTATAAAATAAAATTTACAATTCAACTAGTACATGAATTTTTTTTACTATTACCATTAACCATGTTTTCATATTCTTACACACTTAAACAAACCATTTCATTAAAATTTTATAAATCTCGTAAACATATAGGGATAATTTACCCTAAAAGAAATTTCATGTTCCTGTATTTCTACCATAATCATGACCAACATCCACAAAATATTTTCCCAATGATTTGACATATTATGTATCATGTTCTCTATATGATATTGAATTGTTACTAAATGTTCCTCCTAAGAATTATTCTCCTCTAACATAGTTACATTGAAGCTCTAAACATTATATTCATTTGGTATATATTTTGTTATCCATGAAACATGAAAGAGATAATGTACCTAAGATAATATGAAAGGTAATGTTACTTAATACGTAACAGATATATCGTACTATAGAATTTAATGTAGGCCAATAATATATAGGTTTAATATTCATTTCATTCTAAATTGTAAAAAACATTTCCTTGGATATATTTTAAAATGAAATGATATCCTGATTGAAACACATGATCTCTCCCCTAGTTATCTAGATAACATTACTTCTAAATCATATCAGTACTCATGTTTCCCTAAGTTATATTAACCGACATAGCCATTTTATTCACAAGTTATTTCCCCCAACAACTTCTTATCCATGAAAATATCAAAAAATTCAAAAGTTCTACACTTTTGTACATATAATTTATTTTTTTTACCAATCTAAATAATTGAATGAATTATATAATTATATGGAAGTTACAATAAATAACTATTTATCCCCGAAATCCCTGGTAATTCAGGGAGAATTCATGATGAATTTCTTGTCATAATTTTATCGTATTCTCATATTATCCAACATTTTTATAATGAAAATATGTAATTAAAATTAGCTTAGCACACATCGAATTCTAATGTACCACCCATAAATTTTATATAAATATATTTTCAAGGTATTGTAAAATAGTGGATGGTATTTCATGTTATTTAGTAATTTCATTATGATAAATTCATTCATGTCGATCTACTGGAATATTATTGAATGTATATATAATGATTATATTTATTCAAATATTTTAAAAAATATAAATTGAATTATGTCATCCTAATTTAATTAATAATTTATGTTATGAAAAAATAACCCTAATAGTTTTATATATTATACCACATTCAATGATGTTCAGAAAACTGCTAATGCATTACCATTAATAGAATCATTTCAGCATTAACCCATTTTGAAGTCAAACTATTTATGGTAAAATTATTAATATCCTACCTCTATTAACCCCAATAATAATATTCATAAATTAAGATATAAATCATATTATTTTTGGGGTGAATATAGTACAAGGATCTATGAGATTCACATGATAATTCCTTATTCAATATGGGATCACATAGTATAAAAACCCAAATAAAAAATCTAATAACAACTTATGTCTGATTGTTAAATGTAGGAATCCTAAAAAAATTTAACAACCACTTTTCATTCATAAATATATGATATCACTTATAAGAAAAATTAATTCAACTCTATAATGATACTATATATAAACTAGATCGCAAAAAATAATAGTTCATGTAAATATAGTTTCTCCAAAATTATTAATTAAATCACTAACCATAGGAATATTCTAAAAAAGCATAACACTTAATGAATCATTTTTTTTCTATTCATGGTATCAATTACTTTGATAGTTTACTATAGGTTATATTGAATCCTGAAAACATAATATTTTATTTTTTCCAACCATCTTATATTAAACATGTTTAACTCTTCTTGAGTGAATGCATAATTGAAACATGTATGTTCATTAAAAATTTCAAAATTTTTTATAAACAAAATATTTCTTCCTTTATTTAAATCCAATAGTTATGTATCATATTCATGACCATGAATTGGATAATTTCTAATATTTAGATTCAATTTTAATTAATCATAAAAAATTATTCAATCATTTTTCATAAAAAAAAACGATATCCCTTCCAAAATAATAAATTTAAATTGAAAACACCAAAATTTATTTATGATAATACTAATAATGGATCATTATCCAATAATCATTGTAATAAATAAAAATATCCAAAACATTATATTTGTCTTATGAATGTAATTCATTTTAATTATACAGAATTAAAATACTAGAAACAAAAGAATTGTTTTCAGAAAACTGGTGTTAATGACCAACAAATACAAGAAATCATCGAATATAAATGAAATTTGTTGTTCAGGGTCACTCGTCCACTACATTAGTTTTATCATGATCAACCATTAATAATTCCATAAAAAATATATTTCCATGATGTTTTTTTTCATATCCAAATTTAAAAAATTGATATACTTTGTATAAAACAACATTTCAATCATTGTTTATAGATAAATAATTGATAGTTCCCATTGAAAATGACCTTATATTTCACATAAATTTGGCCTTTATTTTCCAAATTTAATAAGTATATCTGAGCTATAAAATTCTTGGGGGATGTCACCCAACTAATTTTTAAGCACTTGAATTGTTTTAATGATTTTAATGTGTTTGAATTTTGGAACATGGATTAGGATAATCTTGTGGTTCTTGATAAATAATCATGCAAATTATTAGAGAGGGATACTAGGTGGTTCATTGTGGGGATAATTTTATATTTAATTAAAATATGTTCCATAAATCAACATATGAATCCATATAGTGAAGAAATAGTGTAGGTGAATTGATTACCAAACCATGCAACAATACAGTGTTGATGTATAGAATTATTAGGGAACACCCCACAAATGTGAGTTGTCTTAGAATCCCATTCCACTAATACTTTTATAGATTTTAAATTATTATTATTAATTATATTTTCAATTAGAAAACTACATGGAACAATTTAATGGGTCTCCAATACCATGGGATATAAATCCTAGGGACATATTTTACACTTTTATCTATTCAACTCCCTCTAAACTAAACATTTTGGGGGTATATAGTCATTAGTCCATGTAAATAAAAAGTAAGATGTTTTTCTATATGTTATTCAATTTTCCTCATAATATTCTCCCATTTTATATGAGGTAACCATTATATTGAGTTCTCATTACTAAATCATTAAATTCTCTAATGATCTATTAAATAATTAACAATTTATTGATATATAGGTGGCTGAATGTTGAGAATTTATTACTTTTTCAATCAATGGTCTTGATCTATATTTTTTTGACGATCCCATTGGGCTTATAAATCCATATTAAAAAATTTATGATTTCTGATTTAATATTTATTTTGG
Organism: Viscum album; assembly: GCA_963277665.1. Taxonomy (NCBI): domain Eukaryota; kingdom Viridiplantae; phylum Streptophyta; class Magnoliopsida; order Santalales; family Viscaceae; genus Viscum; species Viscum album. Next base: position 171,989,391 of record OY728160.1, read on the forward strand.
AATAATGATTATATTAAATTAGGATAGACTCTAAAGATATTTTTTGTGTAATAATGTTTTTGGAATGTGACTTAGAAATTCTAATTCCTCTATTTGGATTGGTATTTTTTACACGTAGAGACTTTTTATGAATCTTATATTAATAATTATACTTAATTTGGGAATTGGTTTCCCTTAAGAACAATTAATTGTGTCATATGTATGAACCATTTGTGATATTCTATATCATCAGTGAATTCATGGAATGTGGACATTTATATCTTGCATGAAGGTGGATGTATGATTATAATTTCATTCCTAGAACCAAGAGAGGAAGAATATGCTTTGGATAAGTGGTGCAGATGATGATGATGGGGAAATGATATCAGAAAAGGTATGTAGTCCTTGTGGCCTAAATTGAGATAGATGATGTTTTATGAATACAATGTTTACTGGAATAAGGATTATCGTTGGGTTATATGGCCTTATATAGTTATCCCATAATTTAAATGGTACATTTAAATTTTTACCCATAATACAGATGAGACAATAGTGTACCAAAATAATGGATTCAAACATGAATTTGTTGGCAATGGGATTTGATCCAAAAAACTGTGTTTTCATTGGGGATAGACATTCTATTTGATGAATAATGACATAAAATATCCATTATAGAGCCAAAACATGCATTACTAAGGCATGTGTATCCCATACTAGCACATGATCACCCGAAATATGATTGGTTTCTTATTTTAATTTTATTAAACCATCATGGAATATGCCTTATATATATCTATTTTCTCTATTATGGTTGTATTAGTAGGGTTTTTTTAACTTTGTAATCACTATATGTTAGAGAATCTCTTATCACATGAAAATATAATTATATGGGACATTGATAAAGGAAAGATCCCTTTGTTAGGGAGTTGTGTAGATAGGGTATAGAGTATGGAGGCACACATAGGAAAAACATAGATATATTTCCATAATTTTTTATATTTATAGCTTTGGTTTTGAAACATTCATTGAAGTTACATGATTGGGCCTTTTGGAAATTTTCTATATTGTGGGTATAATTTATTAAAACATGAGAATTTACTTTTATTTTACATTTGGTTGCTTTGTAATGTTCATTAGTAAATGCATTGAATCTAGTTTATAACTCGTATTGGCTTGGATATAGTCTACTAGTGATATATTTTATATGATCACCACTACTCTGAAATATATGTCATATGGGAGAAGAAATTAGGTCACGATGAACTCCGAGCCAGACTAGGTGATCCAAGTCAGTGCATTAGAAAATGTTATCAATGAAACGTTTTAATTTCATATTGAATATGATGGATAATGGTATAAAATTTATGAGCTATGTGGGACTAATGTTGGTAAGAAATATATTTTTCTTTCCATCTCTTATTAAATAAAACACAGATTTACCTTATTTGGGAGTTCTATTCCATATTTGGGTATTATATTTTCATATTAACAGTAATTATTGTTCTCTTGGGATATCTCGTAGGTTTTTTATGTGTTCTTATAATCTTATTTGGTACATTGTATTAGATATCAAATGTACAAATATCAGTATATTTTTGTTAGTTAATTATTTAATTCACTAATATATTATATTTATTATATATGTGTGAATAAATTTAGATTTCATGAGCTTGAGTATATAGGTTTTCTTGATTTTATGCCCTTGAAAAATAGTAAGTTGTAACCAATGAGAAGATTGAAATGGTCAGTACAATGATTGTTACATAGAATAAATTTTTTATACCTCTAGGTTATGTATTCCTAGATAAACTCTATGTGTGATCCAATAAGAATGAGGAGTAATTTCTTGTAATATTCTATTAGAATTATAATTTCTCTTTTGGAAATACAAAATATTATACCTATATGACATCTTAGGGGACACCTATAGATGTATGTTTGAATTATCCTAAAAAAGTGGAAACTCCCTATCCACCATTATGTGGATTAGAGGATGAAGTTGAGTATATAGTAATACCTTATAATCTATTCATGCACGGAATATCATTATCCTATTTTTTTATAGTTAATGTTCAAATTTGAAGCCATAACATCGTGATGATCCATTATGAATTGTACATACGGATTTTTAATCCTATTTACTTATAGGGTACTTGGGGGAAGTATAATTCTGGTGAATAAATTCATATAATCAATGGAATATTTTAAATAATAGAGAATTCAGAGTATCAATGTGTCAAGATGTCCATATTCATTGTTCAATGACATATGGGGAGATCTTGGGGTTTCATTAAAAAGACATGGATAAATGATGTTTTGAAGTAGGGTCCAATCAAGAATAAAATCATGGAATATTTTTTAATAGGAAAAATGATGATGAATATATATCAAGTGTTTTTGGAGATTCAATAGGGGATGCTAATGGGGTCTTTCTATTCATCTCATTTCATTGACTTTCTTCACTTCACTCCGCTTTTAGAAATTAAGGAGAAAAACATGTCCTAGATTTCCAAGATTGACCTATGATCAGATCTAATGTGATATGTTAATTACTGAAACCAAATTTATAATTAGGCTTTGTTGTGTATGTACATGAGTTTTGAGAAGTGTTTGATAGATGAAAAATAAGTAGGTCTTCTATCATCCCTTAGTGCACTGACAAGTCAGAATCCAATAATTAATATCAAAATGATTTTTGATGATATGAATAAGAATGATGAGGTGGAAAAGTATGGTAGATATGAAAATTTTTTTAGGGGAATTATTGATTTAGAACCCTTTATATATGGTGGTGTAAACTAATCCCTGAATTTTGGACTAAGAGGACACTATCACTAATTTTTCCTTGAATATTTGAACATGTATCATTAATACAACAAGATAGATATTCATTATTGAACATTTTTACTAGGTATTGTGGATAGGTTTCAGTATAGTTTATTGAAATAAGAAGGCTATTATTCAAGGGTATGATATATACTATCCTTATCAGGCCCAAATTTTATAGGGTTCAGTGACATAATCAAACAATGGGAATTATGGGTAGGGTTGTTGGTTCAATATAAATGGATTGTATATTTTAATCCAGGTCCTGATAAATGCTTCATAGTAATATTTAATAGTTATGAGTAATTTTATAATTACCTATATTTTTCCTACAACCTTTTTTTATACAGTAGTTTTCATTTAATTTGTATATTTCCATGTCATGCATAGTATATACTTAAATGTTATGTAATCTTTATAATTCCCTTCTTCGAATACACTCATTGGGAAACATATATACAATGTATAGAGATGTTCACCGTATCATATTGTTATTTATGGACATGAATATTTATGATATTTTGTGATATTTTATATGAAAAAATATTATTTTATGTATGGAGTGGAAATGTAAATAAGTTTATGAGAACCCATTAACATTTATAATAGATGATTATCCTTTATAATTAAAATGGTAGGACTGATTTTTCTTCACTGGATAATATTAATATAGTTTAGGTATAATGGGACCAAAAATGAGATGGTTTTAGAGGAATTATAGAGCATATAAATTTCAGGGTTCTTATGATAGATCAGTAAAGAGTTTAATCTTTATTTCATCAAGTGGTCGACCATTAATAAGATTTAATTCATGAAAATTTCTATAAAAAATCATAATATATGATTTAAAATTGAGATATAACAAATTATTATATTTAATCCCATATCATATATCAATAAATGAGTTAAATGATTTCATGTTGATGCATGATGATTTTGAGGTGATGTTATTTATCGGACTGAGTGATTCTCCTTGAGGTACAATTATGTAGTCCTTTAAGATGATGCATATAATACATAAAAACTTCGTAGAATATATGATGTTTATTTAGGACATAACAAATAAAATGTACCTATGGTATAGGATGGATTATTTTCTTACTATCTGATGGGATTTTGGTGGTTCTCTATGATTGAATTATTATCAGGCTACAGCAAGCATCAAGGAATAGAAGAAGATATAAGAATGGTAGTTTTAGAGAAGTTATATAAAGTATGAATATATTATAATAAGGTGTGGTTTGATTAATACTCTCACAGTGTTCTTGGATCACATGAATATGATCTCTAATCCACATTTTGTCTCTTCCATCATTTTATTTGAAACTGATATAATGATACACTCATGGTTCCTAAATATGCATGATAGAAACCATGAAATCAAGTTTAGTAAAATTCCACTACATCAACAATATGTTTGTATTTATAAGTGAAATTATTAATTCAAGAAGTTTTATTTTTTAGAAATTTTCTTTTTTAATCATGATAGATTAGTTTATTTGAACAAGGTAAAGGAAGTAATGTCTTGTGAACAACCATGAAATGTGATCGATATTAGTAGTTTTTCTAAGTTTTCATGTTATTATAAATGGTTCATTTTCAAAATATACAATTTAGAATCACCTATGAATATGAATAAAATAAATGGAGTGATTCTTGATTAGAAATACACTTGAGAGGAGGCCATAAAAGGGTTTAAGAGGAGACTGACACCTGCTCTAATTTTGATATTACAAGAACATGGGATATGTTATAGGGTGTACAATATTAAATTTTGTGTTGATTTGGGAGATATTTTGAGGAAGAGAGAATCTATAGTTTTTTATGGGTAACATAAGTAATTCCCATATTAGTATACTAAACCTATGTATCGTCATGAGTTGGCCACAATTTTTAAATAATTTATTCTATGGTGATGATATATTTCTTTTTCTAGATTCGGTATTAATACCATCCACAAGATATTGTAGTATATAGTATATCTACATGAATTTAATATAGGGAATTGGTGTGGTATTGAGTATTCACAGACCTTTTTATTAGATATGTATTATACATACAGAAAGGGAATGGCCATTTTAGACTCTAATAGTAGGATGATGTGAGATCATGGAATGAAGACATTATCAGAGGATTTGAAATTGATGAACATGTTGGATAAATAGTTTGGGGATAATTTGAGGATAAATACATGATGAAATACCATCTCTTATATATCACATATTCGTTAATATTATTAATTAAATCAATATTGGATTATGATTCCATGTTCATTGTTATGAGATAATGTTTATTAGAGAATTAAAAATTAAAAGGATGACCTTTAGATTGATATGAAGTGATATACAATCATGGGAAGTTTGGGGTTCACTATTTGATAAATATGGAGTTGATGAAGGAAAATCAATTTTTTTAGGAGGAATCGAACCTTGGAATAATATTACATTTTATATTTTATTAGTTGGATGTTTTAGGGTCATTAAATTTAGACATTATTTGAGAATATGAAATTAATGAGATTATTGGATAAATGATTCAGAGGAGAATTTGGAGATCAACAAGAGATTACATGTCCTACCTTATATAACACAAATTCATTGATATATAGGTTAAATCCTATGTTGAAGCATGGTTCCTTGTTCAATGTTATTATTGAATGGTTTTTGGATAAAAAAAGTACAAGTATGACTAATAGATTGATATGACGTTATATACATTCATGGAATGTTTGGGATCGTCCCCTGATAAAATAGGAGTTTTTGAGAGACAATGAAAAAAAAATTAATATGAAATGGACATAGGATTGATGAATATATGTAATTATATCAGAATCCCATTCTTTTTTAAGTAAATTAAGAGGTACACCACATGTATTTTACTACAAATCTTAACTATCAGAGGATTAAAGTAGTGCATATGTGAAGAAGTTATCCGTGTAACCATATCCTAAAGATCATCTTGGTGTGGGATGAGGTTATTATTTTACATTGTTATGTGGTTTCCCAGTACCACATTAATTTGAGATTCTTATTGGTTTGTGGATGATTTGATAATGAATTTGTCACATTCCCTACCAATCAAAGAGACTCATTCTATATATTAGTTAAGCAATTCTACGTGAAATGGATCTTATAGCTATATGGATTTCTTATGGCCATAATGTATGACCATGATTATAATTCAATATTATTATTTTGAAATGTATTTCATAAACTAATAGGGTTTTACACCACAATTTTTTGAAATGATATTCATGATTGATAACATATATAATAGACAACACCGAGCCTAGACGATCTATGAAATATTTTTACTTAAATGTTACCATTATAACATAAATGTTAAATTGAAATGTTATAATATTAATAATCACACTATAATGTCTATATATTATTCAAAATAATTAAAATATATTGATAAATTATTAGTAAATAATAATGCAATATTTTAGTGATATCATTTTAATTTTAAAAAATACAATTTATTCAGAATTTATTTTTATTACTTTTAGTGAATGGATAATGAAATGAATTTTATTTGTTTGGAAATTTTACATTATCTAAATGATATAGGTTTTCATTTCATCATGTGAAAATTTAATTATATAGAATTCCTAATATTTTTGTAAAATGTCTTTTTCAATGAATAGTTAGAAATACAACTATTATTTAAAATAGTATTTTCATTTCATGTATTTATTTTTTACTGATTAGTTTTAAAAATTAAATACATATATTATATTATATATAATAATATTATACTCTTTTTAATTAATTTTAGTCAATAATTTGGAAAAAAATTATTTTAATTCCAAATAAATTCATTTATTCTAAAAAATATTTGTCCTTCGCATTAAGGATGTTTAATTTTAAATTATATTATGATAATTTTTTATTTTGAATATTCATAATTTATTCAATATTTCAAAAATAGTTGGTAAATATTTGTTAAATATTTTACTTTTAGTTTTGGTCATTATGAATAGTGACCATAAAAAATATATGTTACCACAGTAAAGGTAAAATTATTTTATTAAGGGTAATAATAATTTTATAACGATTAAAAATTAACCCTAGTAGTTGAACTATTTTATTTTTATTATCATATTTTTTGTATAGTCATATTGAAATATATTATATGAAATATTATATATGAAACTAATTATGTACATTATAATTATTTATGTTAAGAGAAGATAATTTTTTTGTTTCTATATTTTATAATCTTTAAATATTAGACATATGGATAAAATGAAGGATTGTTAAATTTTAATTTGTTATTATGGTTATATTTTGTTAACATGGTAATTTATTATTTATTTTTAGAGATTAAATTATTAACTAAAATTAATATAAAATTTTGACCCCATAATTATTAAATTTAAATGAAAAACAAATAAATGATTTTATAAATATAAATAGTAATATAATTTTAGTAAATTTCTTTGTATAAAAATTATACATTTGGGATGTTTAAAATGTACAAAGTCTAATTTTTTCTTTTTTTTGATGTTTATGATGTCAAATTTAATGAATTGTGCCAAAATTAAGAGTAATTATATTTTATAATGACTATGGTATTATTATATGACATTAAACATATAAAATAACGGATATTATAATATATGAATGTGACATTATTTATAATATCATCCATTGAACAATTTGTAACACCCCATGATTTTATGAAATAATTTTTTAGACTTAATTTATCATTTTGACATTTTTCATTTCACGTGACACAAGAAAAAGGTATTTATTTGAATATATATTAAAAAACTAAGTTTATAATTCCTTCCGCACAACATATAAATTTCATGTGTTATAATAATTCAAACTTGTCTTGAGGTAGATACAATACCGACTTGTCTGGCACTTCCTACAACACCGACTTGGCATACATAACATGCAACACATATTATTATTAGAAGCATAATTTTGTTTTTATAATTATTTTAATTATATAATGATAAAATTTCCATTAAAATTAGTTCTATGAATAGAAGAAAAATTCAAATATTATTTATACCTTTTTATATAGATAAAACATATTGACAATGAAAGATATGATTTTTGGTAATGTCATTTAGGTTTAGAAATACAGTTTTCCTGAATAAAGGGATTTTAATAATACAATTAATTTTAGACACACCAAGAAATTAAATATGATAAAAATAGAGGTCATTTTTAAATGTATAATGTCAAAATTATCTTTGGATGATTTTTTTGGGATTTATCTAAGAAATATCATTTTTTGATGAATAGTGAAAAATATTGTTTTTTACTAAACATTGATTTTTATTTTAAATTATTATTAATGATATTTTAATTTCCATTAATGTCATAGTAGATAAATTGTAATTATATTAATTAAATTAATGTCATTAAAATCAATTTAAATTTAAAATTGACTATAAAAACATAATAATCTTTTGAAATTATTTCAACTTAAAGAACCTATATTTTTCTCCCATTTGTGGGATTATTATTAATAATAATTTTCCATATTAAGTGTATTAAATTTATAAAACAAAATATAAACAATTGAAATCAGTATTAAACTTATATTATAAGATGGTCATGTTAATTTTTGATCAAAATGATTAGTAAAAATTATTACAATTAATCACGGCGGATAAGGTCAAATTAAGCTTAATTAAAGACTAAACCATTAAATTATAATCCCAAATATGCTAGAATATTTTCCAAAACCCTTTTCATTGAAATAGTTTGGTCGAAAACCTTAAATAATTTATTTAGTTTTTATGAAAAAATTTAGGTAATAAAATGTGTACAATAAGCTTGTTTTTCAGGATCTCAAGTCCGTCCTTTTCAATCCCTAAAAAAGGCCACCACCTCTCCCACATTCTCACACCTCTAAAAAACCTTTTGACAGGACATTATATGCCAATACACTTCCTTGTAATCATTTCTTCCTCCTTGAAGCCTCTCCTTTGGAATAAGTCAATCCAAAGAAGTCTTTAGAACAAACAAAACGGAGTTACCTAATTTAGAGGTAAGGTCTTCTCTCACATCCTTTATTTAATTTTAATTCTCCAAAACTACATATTATTTATTTCAGTAATGATATAAAAATACAATTATTCTTAATATAGTATGATTTTTATGCTATGGTATCATCCTATATATACAAAACCACCATCAAATTGATAACAAACATACTATTTATGTGTACAATGAACTACCACCTCACTAAAATATGATTTTTTATTTTTCCTTACTGCCTATTGTTGTGGAAAATTACAACAGACACACTATTTCTATATATTATGTATTATATGTAATAATTATTTAATATTATTTATTCCTTTTCAAAACCAGTATTTTTACATTCCATTTGGTGTAAATACGATAATTTTGTTTGAGGAAATAGAGACTATATCCCCCCTCAAAGTGATATGATTCGTTCATATACTACATGTATTTTATAAGCATGGGTTTAGTGAATATATAGGTTAAGTATGATACCAAAATTATACTGTAATAAATATATATATATGTCTTTACTTTCTTTCTTTCAACACAGAAATTAATTAGAAAGTGTGTTTCTATGTATGTACGACCTAAATTCTCCATGAACAATGTATTCCATTATATACGTATATATTCTATAAATTATTATAATACACATATTATATTTATAAATGATATTTATATAATGTTTTAAATTCTATAAATCATGATATGATGTATAGATACCAAATATATAAAAAATTAAGACACATGCGAATAATAAAGGGAATATTATCAGAAGTGAAACATTAACATAGGATTGTTAGAAAGAGGGTAATAGAATTTCATAATAAAAACATATATGATATTGAAGAATAGAATATGGTAATCTAAAATATGTAGAATAAATTTATATTTATTATATAGATGGTTTGAATGAGTACTACGAGAGTTAAGACAGAAGGTAAAGGGATTTCATCTCTTTTATATGAGATACATGCTATGTTCATCACATCTTCATTTTGTGTTGTGTATGTAATTATAATGATCATTTTCTATGAATATTATACATATGTTTATGGGTATTCACATGTCAATTCTAGTATCCTTATTTCATGGGGTTTATGTTTAAAAAGATACCAAATTAGTTAAATAGTTTTATCTCAATTTTTCATCTTTGAGACTCCTCTTTTGATACGAACCATAATAATATTTAGAGGATTACATTATTCAATTTTACATGTTATATATTGAATTTAATTTATTTAATTATATTATAATTTTCATATAATTTCCTTTTCCTGGATAGTGTATAAGATCCCATGTGACCACATAATAATTTTTATTGAGAAAATCTCATTATTTTTCATGATTTTGTCTGATTAAACATCCTTTGATGAATTATTAGGATCAATATCTCAGGAATATTAATGATTTTTCTTATCCTATGGTTATTCATCACTTATTCATATATTATTACCTTTTATTCTACTATTTTTAACAATATATATTTAATAAATCATTTTTAGTAAGACTTACATTACCCTCTCTTATGTCGGAAATCTATGTTCCATTAAAACGATATTTTTGAAAAATGGTTCCCTAGAATAATCTAATAATATCTATTGTTAATTAAATTAAATTTTTTCCCTTATGTATTATTCCAATTTTTTCACAGGAATCTTCTTGTCACTTTCCAAATGTGGTATTTTTATAAACTTTATTCCACATAAAAGGAATGTTTTTTAACCTTATATGACATATACATATTTATATACCATCCACCCCTTGAATATATATTTTCAAGTTTAAAGGTAATTTTTTAATAAAAATATATTTATTGTATATTTTCAACTAAAGATGTGTTAATTATTTTTCAAACTCCTCTTATAAGTCTTTATGGAAAAAGGTTTCCAAAATGTTTTCATTATCCTTTTACTTTTTTTAAAGGAAATGGGTTTCAAATCATTTCTAATGTATCATTATATAATTTCAAAGAAATGGTATTCCCAAAGGTTTTTAAAACCATTCATTATATGATTTCATGCATTCATGAAAATGAGGTTCAAATGGTTTTTTGTTTTAAACAAAATTTTCATTTAAGAAAGGATATTACCTCATGAAATGTTTTCAAAATATTATTCAAAGTGATTTTACATCTAAGATGACATATGTTGATGTTACTAAATCCCATCTAGGAAAATATACAAATTATACATTCATATTATTTCTTGAATAGTTAATGGTTTGATGAAATGATGCTTTTTACACACATTAATATTCCCCGGGTTTGAATATTTTGAAACATGATTTTTTCATGGGTTATGATTTCATGAATTGATTATGGAACCAATCTTTTTTCTTTGGTTATGATGTGATGAAATTCTAATGATACCCATTCCATTTCATGGGTTATGATTTGATTTTTATAATACCTTTCACATTTTATGGTTCATGATACAATGAATGATTTATTATCTTATCGAACATGTATGAATGATTTTATTACGAGATGTGTGAGAAATATATCACCCTCTAATGCATTGGGTAACAATTAATGAATCATGAGCATAATTGTTATGCATGAACCAGATTATATGTTTACAACATATCTGCGACCTGGTTTCATGTCAATAAGATTATTCTTTAACCTGATTATTTTTCTCAACGTTATGAGATATCCTTATTACATGTTCAAAATATAATTCATGGACCTGGTTTCGTGTCCATAAGTTTATTCATTAAGCATATTACATGAAAACAATGTTATTCATGAACCTGATTACAGGTCCACAATGTTATATATAGATATGGTTACATGTCTAGAAGGATATATGTAAACCCGAGTACATATTCACAATGTTACACACCAACCATGTTGAATGTACATAAGTTGATACTAGGGTATGATTTTATAACCTTAACATAATGAGTGAACCTGTTTCTATGTTTACATGTTCAAATAAATATAAAAAAATGTACATTCCATAAATTTCGTGTCTTATTACTATATAAGCTTCTCTGGGATTATTCTTTTAATCCTCTCATGATTTATGTCATAAAAACATTAAATATTTATTATGATATATAATATTAAAGGTATTATCTTCAATTGTTATTCTCGAGTTCCATACAATTTGTTTCATGTTATTCATTTGAATTATTGTTATTTACCCTAACTATGATTCTGATCTCACCCCTTTCTTATTTTTCATTTTCCTAGATTATAAAAAATAATTTTAGGTAGAAGTACTATAGGTAGAGATATTTGTGTGAGATGATTAAGATCTTTCACCAAGAAAAAAAATTTTATTTCTGAGTTTCCAAAGACATTATACTATTACCGTCCTTGGGCGTGTATTGTTTTTATGTTTTCTAAATACTAAAGTAAAATGAGTTAATATCCATGTATATTAATGTGTGGTTTCTATATTTGGAATCAAATGAAAGGAATAATCAATGTTTAGAAACTAGGATCTGAAAATTTTAGTAGGAACCCGAGGTATATATTTGATGATATGTCTAGGGATATCATTAAGGATAAGTATAAAGATGGGTCAATATTTTGGAAAATATCCTTGAATTTTGGTAAAGGATAGTGGGAGTGTATTCCCAATAATGAATTTATATCTATATACTAAATGTGGATGTGGATCAAGTTGAAATTTTTATGGGGGTAAAAACCCAGACAAGATGTTACATGCTAAACATGAGGTAATCTGGTGCAAGCCAACAAGTCTTACTACACACATGGATTGACACTCCTCATTGATATTTGTTAAAAATTCATAGATTATTCATGAACCATCCGGAATTATTTATAAAAAATTTGGATATAAATAACCTAGTATGAACCTAGTTTTTCATATATTATAGAATGTGTCATGATTTAGACATCATATAAGTAATTATTTTCATGACTATGGGGTTTCTACTATGATAGGTAATTATCACACTCTTCCATTTGGTTTTAGTAGATGGAGAGAACTCAAATGATCATGGTTTATGTTAAATGTTTCAGATTTTGAAAGTATGTGATTTATTCGATTCAATTTTCCAGGTGGTAACTCACAAAGGGAATCAGGAAGGTGGTATGTGTATTGTATATATTTCTAAAGATAAAGAGACCTCAAATAACATGTGGAATCCTTGTGGTAATCTTCCAGTAATCTATACATTAAAAATAAAGAGCATGAATAGATTGAGTTTGGGGATTATTAATACATAATTCATATTTCATATTATTGGAAAGACGTATTTTGGAATATGTTGATGAGGCACAAGTAAAGGTTTAAGAATAAATTTAGGGGGATTAAGTATTCATGTTTTGAAATTCAATGATTAAGTTATATTAATCATGAATTATATTATTATTTTTTGTATATGTTTTAATTATGGAATGAAATAGACATATTAGATGGTGATGAATACAAGGAAAAAATATTTTATAGGATAAAGATATTTTGATTAAGTTAAGGTAACCCTTAATTAATTCCTGACATTGATAAAATAATGTTTCAATAAAGATATACTCGATATGGATAAATAAATTAGACAGTATAGATTACCCTTGAACTGATTGTTGAAAAAGTCATATATGTCACAATGGATGAAGTTTACAACATCATGGATTCATAGAATATTTCTATTTATCATTGGAGTAAGGATTCATGCATATTTTCCAAAAGGATTTATGGTAGCTAGTTGTATTAACATGATTCCGGACAATATATGATGATGGTATTCACATGTTGGGAATGTGAAAACCAACATATACTTTGTGATATAAGAGGATAAATATTAATCTGGTATCATGAATTTCGTTCTATGTTTTTGGATTTTAATCTCTATGATTTTTATAAGGTTATACATTCGTGAAAAGATTATGTTAAACATTAGAGGAAGTATTTATGTATTGATATAATTATGAAAACCTTGGTTAAAATGTTATTTAGTGATTAACATTATTTCTAGGATTTCCATAATATATTTGAAAAAATATTATTATAGTTTTATAAAAGGACACCATGTATGTCAGGTGACAACCTATAAATCTAGTCAAGGCCACATGTCTTGAACCTAGGACCGAAGGAATATAAGAGTTTCATGCCTACCATGGGCCCACACGATATCTTTGTTAATGTATAATTATTTTCAATGATTAATTATTTATGATGAAACATTATTTTTAGTATTTTTGTTTATAGATTACTGTATTAACCATATTAATTTTTATGAATGGTTATATATAATTAATTATAAATTTAATTATTTTACAAGACATAAGATCTGCTAAAAATGAATTTTAGCAGTTTAGGAATAAAAGATAATATTTAAATGTCAATTACATGAAGTAATGGAAGAATTATAATTTGGTAAAAGAAAAATAGAATGAAATATTCTTTATAAAAATATTGAATATATGTATATTTCTTTATATTCTTGGTAAATAAAATATTTACTCAATATTATGATATTGATAAAAAATGAATTTTTCTAATACATTAATTTTACTGAACTAATAGTCTTTTAAATAATCACAGATATATGAATATGAGGCCCTAAATTTTTTTTACATTTAATTGTTTTTGTTGATGAAATAAATTTCTCCCTATTAATATGTACACTTTTCCTCCATGTATAATATTAACTCCCATCTTATGTTCTCTTATAGTGAAACCCAGTAATATGTTATGTTGGGTAACCGTCATTGTCCCAATATTCCCTATTAAGGTAAGATTTAGAATTCATTTTTATGATGTTTGAAATGTTTAAATATGAAAAAATTGATAACCCATACAAATTTCAAGGGATAAAATAATTTTACGGGGTTATAATGTAACACCCCTAGATTTTGTGAACTAATCTTTTTCAAAATAATTTATATTTTTTGATATTTTTCATTTCACATGACACAATAAATAATTATATATTTATATATGTGTGTTAAAAAACTAATTTAAAAATTAATTTTACATGGAATCAACGTGGCTTGAAATACATTCAATACTAACATGGCCTATGCTATATGCAATATCAACATAGCTTTACCGTCCCGCAACTCCGACTTGGAATACGCTACATGAAGCACATATGTTTCAACATAACAAATTATTATTATTATTATTTAAATGAGACAAGGATAACCTTGTGGTAAAATTTTATTATATGAATTCTAATAATTAAATTTAAAATATTATTTATAATTTTTTTATATTAATAAAACATATTAATAATGAATGATATTATTTTTTGTATTGTCCGATATCTTTAAAAAAACCATTTTATCAAATAAAATGATTTTTATAATAAAACTCACTGTATACACATCTAGAAATTTAATATGATAAAATTAGTTTCATTTTTTAATTTATAATTATGAAACTATATTATTAATAATTTATGATATTTTTACAGGATACATCATTTTTTGATGAATAGTGAAAAATAATTTTTTATTATTAAAAGCTACCTTTTCTTTTAAATAATTGTTATTGTAAAATCTATATTGTAAATTTGATTTAAGGATACATTATAAAAATTATAAATATATTAATTCAATTAAGTTCATTATAATCAATTTAACATTGAGATTGAATGTAAAAACATAATAAACTTTATAAATTATTTCTACTTTAAAGACACGTATTATCATTATGTCTACAGGATTAACATTAATCTTAAATTTCCTAGTTTTATGAATTGAATTTAGAATGTATTATATAAACCATTGTAATCAATATAATATTTATTGTCTAATATTATCAACATATTTATTTATTTATTTTAGTAAAAGTAATAAAAAATTATTATAGCGGTTAAGGTCAAATTAAGCATTGTTAAGGACTAAAACATAATAATTGGCACCCAAATAACCTATTCACATGTCCAAAATCCATTAGGAGGCACTATATTGTTCATAAACCTTCCATTATGGATTTATGTTGATTTGTAATGACATTTCATGGGTATGAAAATGTGTACACCTTAATTGTTCCAAAAATTACAACTAAGACCTTTTCATTCCCTATAAATGGCCACCACCTCTCCCAAATCCTCACACCTATAAAACCTCATAGTATTGAAAAATATAATCAAAATTAAAACTCCCATTAATCATACCTTCCTATTATAAGCCTTATCATTTCCATGAGGAATACTAAGGATGCCTTTTGAAACAAACCAAAACAAGTCACCATACTAAGAGGTAAGATATTCTCTCAAGTATTTTATTTTAGTTTGTTTCGACCCAAATTTTTTTTAACAAATTAATTTAACAAAATTATATAATAATAAATATACTAGGATGTTTTTATAATAATACTTCAACCTATAATAACACACATCACTCTCTAGTATATAATGAATATACTGTTTATGTGTATAGTGAACTACTGCCTCACTAAAATACGATTGTTTAATTTTACATACTACCTATCATAGTTGAAATTATGATGTATATTATATAAGGTCTTTTATAAGAATTTTTCAACCCTTTGTGGGTTTTCTATGATCAATGTGTATAGTGGAGTCTCAGAAGTGGTTTGGAGATGTTCAATTAAGTAACAAATGGAAAGGGGGGATTACACATCATATAACTATATTACATGATGTGAAATATTATTTCATATGTTGATTAATGATGTAAAATATGTTTTCCTGATGTTTATTTTCTTGCGGTTTGAAAAATTTCCTAAATCATCGAGTCAACATATTTTTTATTGAAAACCGACGTCAATAAATTACACTCTATGAAAGGGTATTTCACATCATGAAATCCCCCAATAAAGTATGTTTTTAAACATCTGAGCTACATGGGATGTCAAATCCTTTTTATTATAATTCCCTCCCTCTCATCCCAAGTTTCCTGTCACCCTTTTCCTTATCTTTTTAGAAACCCATTGACGAGGATCGATTTCGAGATTCCATCTTCGATCATCTATGATCGAAGGTGTGTTTTCCTTCATTTTCTATAGGTTCCTCTCGATTTGATCATGTTTCATCATGAATCCTATCAACATGCTATGGTATATTATATCTGATGTTTATAATAGATTATTTATTGGTTTTTCATTGGTGATATTGTGAAACAGTGTCCTAGGTGAATGCATTTGTTGTGGGAGAGGTGATATGAATTTGTTGTGTAGATCCATTATCATGTGAAGAACATAGATGACCTTTAGAGTAATGAGATTAAATGATTGTATATTTATTTACATGAAATTTTAGAACTATAATGATTTATCCTTAGGGATCTCAATGATATTTACCTAAATAAACACTTGAACCAGATTAATGAATTGGTATAGATCTCATACCAATGTTGTTTATTTTTTATGTGATAATATTTTTCCTCTAGATTTTTTAGAAATTGTGGTATATATGACTTTATTGGTTTATAATTTAAATCTTTATGGAAATTCTTAATGTGTGTTAAGCTATAATTAATTGATAATTAATTTGATAGTGGGTTAATGTGGCATGTTTAATTAATATGGTTGATGTTTTCATCTGATGAGAATTAAATTTATGCAGATATGCATGTATAATTGAATTGGTTAATGACCCAAAAGTATTCTGACTCATTTTGATAATTCATTAATGTTGTCATAAATTAATTAATTAATTAATTTTTGGTTGAATGTTAATGATTTTTTATTAAGATTCTCATAGTTATAACCCATCAATAATGAATCGATTAATTCATGATAGAATATGAACTAGTTGTGTTATAATGACAACGACTTCGTAGGGCTTGAGATTAACACTTTCTTGTAAATTCCATGTTCCTTGTTCTTTGGAACATTGATATCTCATTGTCTGTGAAGGATGAATTCCATGTTTATGGTCCAAGAGCCCAGTTTTTATGTATGTTTCTTGCTAATTTTGTTGTGATTGTGGGATGGCTGAGCATAGAGGGATTTTCTGGTATACAGGGTGGGGAGGCCTAGATGTAAGGTGAGATAGGTATGGATGAACCTAGAGAGATGTTGTGGTTTGTGTTTTTGGGAGGCCCATGTTGTTATGTCAGCAGTTTAATCCTAGTGTGGTGAGATGCATCAATTCAAGCATGTGCGTGATGGGGAGGGCACTAGTGATGATGGAACAGGTTGAATCTAAGCATACTCATTGATATGAATTTTTGATTCTTATTGAATCTATTGTTGTATATCTACTTTACATTCACCAATTCTTGAAGAAGATGGTTTTTCTTACTCTCCTTTCATGGGAGGAAAACATTAAGGGTGTATGCCATGTGATTTCCATGTTTAGCTTCTCATGGTTGGATGGTTCTATTATCATGATATAGGTGGTAAATAATCAATGATTAGTTAATCTACTCACCCTATTGATCCCATTGTGTTTTATGGCGTAGAATATTTCCTTAGAATACCACAAAATATGAAATGTGGTCATATTGTTGAATAAAAAAAATTTATATGTACCCAGTGGGGTAGGATCATGCCAGGGTGCAATGTTGAGTTTATATTTCGGAGAAACCGTGGATTCATTTTGGTTATTCTTAGAGGGCATGGAACAGTGTTATGATTCTAATGAAATGAAATTTGGAAAAGGATAATTGTTTATTAATGGATACATAATTAATAAACATTAATATAAAATGGTAAAATAAGATAAATTAACATTATATTTCTCTTTAAATTGTTGTGTGCTTATTTGATATATTGTCTTTGTAGAGGTATCCAGGAGTCCAACAGAGGTTAGCTATAGTTGAGTCTAAGACTAGGTTGTTCCCATAGAGTCGTTTTAAGATATATTAAATCATGTAATTTTTGTAATTATATATGATAATCCACCATATTGGTTAGGGATATTGACACCCTAGGGATTCTGAGCCCTTTGGGGGAGTCGGGGGGTGGGGGGGTTCCCCAACAGCCTGGTGGGAGGAAGGATGGATGATTTCCACCATTGGGCCCACTTACATATCTTGGGTAGTCACTTGTGATAGTATACATGGTATTTAGTTTCCCTATATATGAGTGTACATGTCTATAATGTCTTGTGGTTATTCACACACATATATCATAGATATATTTTGCCTCTAATCTAGGCTAGGTTAGTATCACTAGGATTTTCTCTGTAACAATCCAAAGTCGATGTGACTAGTGAAGTTGTTATTGGTAACATAAAAAATTTGTAAGAGGTTAAATGCTTTGTTTTTTGATGAAAAAATGTAAAATATGGTGGTGATTATATAATAGATATATTTTTCTAACGGCTATTATAGTTATAACAAGTATTGGTTTGGATGTCTTGAGGATCCTTACTTAGTGTATGAAATTTAATGGATTGAGGTAAATTACATGCTGTACGGTACACCTCATATGGGCTCTAGTGGGTCCAGATAACTACCTGGTGGCTTTGGTTATATGGATGTGGTGTTGTTATTAATGAGGGTCACATTGACACATGAGGTGAATGTTTTGATGCTTGTCCCAAGTGTCTCTGTGATAGAATTTGTGGGGATAGATTCTTAGGATGTGTGATGTTGTGAAAAAAGTGTAAAACTGATGGGGATGTGGTAGCGGGGTACCCTTGATATTCATTATAACAATATAAGATATTGTATGTGTTACATTGTGAGAGTATCCTTGTTGATGTTGGGAACTTATTATTTTTGTTTAGGTGGTGAGTTCTTTTTCAATTGTTGTTCACTGTGCATTGACATGATTTCATTAAATTTTCATGAGAGGCTCTAGTGAGGATCCAACTAAGTATACATTCTTAATCACCCTAAACATATATATAAAATTTTGAGGTTAGTTGGAGAATTTTGGTGATCAGGCTGGTAACTACTAGCTTATGGGTTGAAGGAGATGTTTGGGCTTTGTGGTCAATGGAGTCTTTACTTTCATTTTTGGTACAGTAGTTTTTTCCATTCAATTGAATAATTTCTTCCATGATGTTACATTTATGTACTTGGGTTTCTTTTGTACAATTGTCTGAGTAAGAGTTGGTTGGTGTCTATATTATCTCTCTCTTATGCATATGTTTCTCTTAGAGGGTAATTCCTCCCATCTATAAGTTTATTATATCCTCAATGCCAGTAAATAACTCGTGTCCTAATGGAGGTAGGAATTAAGGATCAATATAACACATCTACAATTGAAAATGAATTAGGGGTACAATTTGTTGGAAGGGAGTCATTAAAATGTTGTATTAGTGGTCTGGTTGTGGGATACGATGGAGTTTGGAGTTAGTCACATGTGAGGTTGCATGTGTTAGGATGGATATAGTGTCAGATAAGATTATTAAGCACTATTAAAATGGGATACATGCTGAGAAACTGTTATTTAGGTCCCACTATGATATTAAGCACCATGTTTTATGAATACGGTTGTTAAAATGGATGTGATACTATTTGTACGATATAGATCTAAGAATAGGATCATGCATCATTATTCTTTGAAATTTTGTTTTAATGCATGGACGTTGGGATAGGTTTACCAAAAATGAAAAAAATACAATTAATTACTATTTAAGTCTTATATAATCCAGGTTTCATAGTTATAAATTTTTTTATTTCATAGGTATGGTTACTGGTCGATTCCCTCGTCAGGTTCATTAAAAATATGTGAAGATGGTTGTTCTAGCAGATTGATGTAGATTAGAGGTTAACAATGATGAAACCTAGAAGAGGATACTTCGAGAGTTTCAACACTAGAGTCCGTAGTGGTATGAGGGTTCTATATCAAATTAATTCATATAATATTTATTGGAAGAGGTTGAGATAAATTTATATTGATCCATTATTTGGAAGATCATTGGGATTCATTGGCTTTGTTGATACTTTATGGAATTGTATTGAAGTGGGGGTTTTGTTCCTTAGATATTGTAACGAGTCATCAGTATTGTGGGAGGAGTTCCAAAACTGGTTCAAGGATGAGTTTTTTTCATTGACCACAAAGGCTACTAGTTTCCAGGATCCTCTTAACAGTCTGAAGTGGTGATGTATAGTACGAGTGTTTGGAATGAATTTTAGTACCCTTATGTGATATTATTCTGAATTGTTTCTACATAAGGAGTGTAGGGTGTGTAATTATTAGGAGGATATACATCCCTTAATATATCTCCAGGTCCCCCTCTTTAGGATGAAGATATATCTCTAGGTTATAGTAAGAAAAATGTTCATCAAGAGAATGTTATCCAGAATCATTTTTTTAGGAGAGGGGACTCATCAGGATTCCTCGCGAAGCAGATATGTTCTTAGAGGATCCCATTTCTCAGGATATAAGATCATCCATCAGATGGGGGTAGGTCCCTGTGCTCAATATTTTTTTCACCAGGGGTGGTGGATCTTAGTCCTATTCCATGGTATTTAACAATTTTTTTATGAAGGATACGTTCATTTTTTGGTGAGAGTGCCTAAAATTTTTGAGCCATCACCATATGCAAGGTGTTTCACTCCATCTTCCTCTATTCAGGTAGTTCTAGCCAAGGTAGCAGTATACGGTTTCTCTAGTTTCAGATCATCAGAGGGAAGATGTGTTTAGAAATGGATATCCCCATGATGCTTTTCATCCTCAAAGATCATAGCATGGCTATAGAGGTAGTCTTCAGCATGGTTAGAGAGGTTGTGGAGAAGGTCATGACCAGCTTCATTCTTTAGAGATCATAGATTGAGATTATCCAAATGTCATTATAGGTACCATTTTCTTGTTATCCACTTAGTTGAATGCATGTTTCCAATCATTAGTTAATCAAAATTTCATACCACCAAACCTTGTCCATGATTTAGGACTTGAGGTAGAAAGAATTCAAGTTTCGTTGGCGTTAACTGTTCTATTTTGTGGTTGATCTAACTTGTTAAATGTTCATATAGACAATGAGATAATTCTAGAATAGCACTGCTCTTGGAGAAACTTCCTATGTTTAATGTTACA
This sequence comes from Viscum album, assembly GCA_963277665.1. Lineage (NCBI taxonomy): Eukaryota > Viridiplantae > Streptophyta > Magnoliopsida > Santalales > Viscaceae > Viscum > Viscum album. Next base: position 172,011,073 of record OY728160.1, read on the forward strand.
ACCCTATGATTTCATCTATTACAAGGATTGGTTATATTCAGTCCTTGGTATTATTAATTATTGTAAGAGGCAGGTTGTGTTCTTTTATGTGGATGGGGAGAAAATAGTTTTTTGTGAGTGATGCCCTAAGATGGGTCATAGGTGTGTTCCTTCCTTTTCAGCTTTTATGGATCTACTGATTCTATATTCATCATAGGATCAATAGCTGGTAATTACAAATGACAAAGAAGAGTACCATGAAATATTTTAATAGGTTTTTATAGTGTCACCCCCTTAGCAAGAGATTAATTTTGTGATCAAAATATAGTTAATAATGTCTCTTATATCGATGTCACCGTGTAGTATAGAGCCTTTTGAGTTGAGAGTGCAGCGTATATAGCTCAATGGTCTGTTGCGGTGTGATTTTGTTCAGCCGAGCATGTCACCATGGGGTGCACTAGTTTTGTTTGTTTAGAAGGCTTATGACAATTTTGTTTGTAGTTGTGTATCAGTTATCATTAGTTAAACCAATAGAAAGTGAATATCTACTATCAACATCCATGGATAGATGATTTATTTGATAAAATAAATAGTGCATGTTGGTGCTCAAAGATCGATTTGCGGTCAGTATAATATTAGATGCGTGCAAAGGATGATTATATTACTATGAATGATTTCTTTTGTCATCATGGGAATTAGGAGTTAATTTTGATTCTATTTGGTGTGATTAATGCTCCAATTATGTTCATGGGGTTGATGAATGTTGTTTTCTATGAGTTATTGTATATGTTCTTTATGGTTATCATTGAAAAAATTCTCTTGTACTCTACATCTCAGGAGAAGCATACGGACCACCTCTGTGTCTTTTTGGGTGTTCTCCCTCCATAATAACTATTTGTAATGTCATCTAAGTGTAAGTATTGTGATCATAAATTCCATTTTATTTGGAATTATATATCCCAATAGGGAGTAGCTGTGGATTTGTTGAACATAAAAGATGTTGTGTCTTGTGAATCAACCACAAGAGTGGGAGAGGTGTGAAATTTCATGTATCTTGCAAGCTATTATAGGAGGTTCATAGCTCATTTATTTTGGTTTTCAAATCCTCTAACAATGTAGAATAGAAAGGATCTGATGCCCCTATATAATTTTTAGTGTTAGTTCATTTTTGATTGTCTAAATCAGATACTAATTAGTGATCCAATTCATTGTATATCAATAAATAGAGTTTGGTTTGATGTTTTTTTGATGCTTTGTATCTTGGGTTAGTTTGGGTTTTCATGAAGTATAGTTAAATTGTTTCCTATGGGTATCGATAGATACATCACCATCAGCAAAAATATGCAACCCCTTATGTAAATTTGGCAGATTTTGTGTTTTCTGTGATGTTATGGAGACATTACCTCATCAGAGGGAACTTTGTGGTCTACACCAATCATAATAGCCTGAGGTGGGTTTTATCCCAGCATGACGTGAACATGTGCTAGCATCTGGATATGGAGTTCTTATAGGATAACATCATTATGATTTCATATAAAGCTTGTGAGGGAAATGTAGTTTCTTATGCGTTGATCCGGAAGTCGTGTAGCGATTTAGTTCAAGAATGTTGTGATCATTGAAGAGTAATAGAATAAAATTCGATATTATCTGTAGTTTTGGGAGATTTTGGTGGAATATTTAATATTTATTAGATTATGGTGTAGAAATATATGGTTTAGTATGTGGTGTTATTCCAGTTGGGGGATCTTGTGGTGGGGGTATGGAGAGAGTGGGTTGTTTGTGGTGGGACTCTTAATGGTTGGTCTAAAGATGAACAACACTGAGTGTTGTTTCAGGGAGTAATTAATGGTCCTTTGGAAATTTGTGAGGTTGTTCTCAAATAGATCCATAGTTCAACCTTATTTGAACATCCTGGTGTAAAAAATATGCACCGCGCCTTGAGAGGTCAGTTTTGGTGGCCTGTATTGAATCACATAGTTATAGAGTTTTTGTCTCTACGTATGGTCTTCCAGAATGTGATGGCATAAGAATGTATTCCAGGTGGCCTTTTCCATCCATTGGATGGTACCTATGGGATGTGGGAGGAAATATTAATGGGATTTTTTTATCATTTTACCTCTATATAATTGTGAATATGATGATATATGGTTTCTATTGGATAATATGATGAAACCATCCCAATTAATAGAGACCAAGGACTCGATTTTAGTGGAAGATTTCTCATGGAAATATCTGGAGGGGTGGTGGGACTCTATAGAGTCACGAGGACGATCATTTTGATGGATATCATCGTTTTACCTTCGTGGTGTGGATATTTATCTAATATGATTTTGGTTCTCATATATTCCTTAGTACCATATTTCATATGCATATGGATGGTTAGATAGAGAGGACCATCTTGACACTTAATGATGTGTTTTGTTCTTGGGTCTTGGATTTTTGAGAATTGTGGATGAGGACATGAACTCGGTAGAGTTTGTCTACAATAATAATTTTCACTCCACAATTAGTATGGCATCATCTGAAGCATTGTATGATCGACTGTTTAGTTATACATTGTGCTAGACTGGGGTCAGAGTCAAGAATTATCAGGCCAGAACTTCTATAAAATATGACATAGATGGTTTTGGTGATTTGTGAGAGGATGAACATCGTGTTGGTTTTCAGAAATACTATTCTGATCATATGTAGAGACTAATGGGGTTTGGTATTGGGGATCATGTGTTCCTGAAGGTGACTCTGCTTTGACGGAAGTGAAGGTTTGGTCGTGGGGGTAAGATTTTTACCTAGTTCTTGGGCCTTTTGAGGTTTGGGGTCATGATGGAGTCCTAGTGTATCAGGTAGCACTTCACCTGAAGATGATCCAGATGCATGATGTTTTTCACTTTTCACAGCATCATCATTATCTTCATAAGGACCCTCATATATCAATTTGGGTGAGATCGATGTTGATGATGATTAGACCTTAGAGGAACATCTAGTATAGATCCAGGACTACCAAGAGAAGGTGGTTTATAGCCATGAAATCCCCTTTCTTCATGTATTGTGGTGGAATAGTGGCTTCAAGGTGAGTAAATTGGAATGTATGTCACAAATACGTCCTCAATATGTCATGTATTTTTTTGTTTATTTCTTCTCTTGTAGCATCGTTCATTTGGTGATTGTAGACACTTTCTATTCACGAGATGGATTTATATTATTTTTATTGTGGCTTGGTCTATAAAGATAGGTATCATTCCATTGATATTTTTTAGAATATGTTCATGTTTCTTACAGGGTTTTGTACTTGGTCCTCAACAATGTTGGCGAGCTCCTGCAGTGGAGAATGATTTTAGAGGTATATCACGAGGTAACTATTTAGATGAACCCCTTATGTTTCATAACTAAGTAGGTTTTGGATTCTGGTGGATTAGATTAATTTTATAGATATCTGATGTAAGGTCTTATATCTGCCTAGATCGACCCATTACATGTTTTTGATTATCTATGTGCACGATAGAGGCTCGATAGAAGTTCAATGAAGTTCGGTTAAGTAAAATGTTGAAAGGTTGGATTGAATGGAATGTAACTATAATACACAATGTAGAATCCTATTTTATATTTAGTTTCATGATGTTAAATAGGTTTTCACAATTGGTGTGTTCTTAGGGATTTAAAAATAAAATAATACATTGAATCAATGCATTTTTTAGAGAAAACCGACCCATAGGAATTTCTAGACCTGAAAGGCGATTTTACATCATGTAATCCCATGATTATTCCATTTTTGAAATATTTAATTTGATCGAGTTAACAAAACATATGGTCGATTCTTCCCTCTATATCCTTCCAGGATATCCAACACTCTCCTCCTCAACATTTTAGAGATCCCTTCAATGAGGATCAATCACAGGCTTCCAGCTTCAAATTTTCTTTGATCCACAGTGTGTTTTCATTAATTTTTTAGTGGTTTCTCCAAATTTGATCTTGTTTCCTATATGATCTTATCAAATTTATATAGTTAATGATTTTATATGTTTCTATTATATTATTTCATGGTTTCTGGTAGGTACAGTTCTGACGCAGCGTCCCTGAGCGAATTTTGTTGTTGCGGGAGAGGTGATCAGAAACCATCAGGTAAATTTTGTTCAATTGTAAAGAACATCCATGACATTTTTAGGTAGAAGATTTGATGCGTGTCTATTTATTTACATGAAATTTATATTAATTGTTATTTATCCCCTTTGATCATAGTGAAATTTATCTAATTATATACTTGAACCAGATTAATGAATCGGTATCGTTCATGTAGTGATATTGTTGATTTATACCATCATAATAGTTTTACATGGATTTTCTAGATATGATGTTATCTATGATTTTTTTGGTTTATCAGTCATTATTTATGAAAATTAGTAATCTAAGTAATGCCAAAATTAATAGATAATTAATTGGATAATGGTTCAAAAAGGAATGTTTAATGACTCTTGTTATCATCGTAATTTGATGTTAATCAAATTGATAAATATTTTCATGTATAATGGAATTGGTTAATGAACCTAAAGCATGTTTATGTTAGTAGATAAATGATTAAAGGCCTAATAAAATTAATTTTTAATTAATTTTTGTGATCTTGTGATAGATTATTATTTTGGATTCCTTTAGTTATAACATGTGAATAATGATTCAGTTACATCAAGATGGAATAAAAACTGGTTTCATGATAAAGAAGAATCTTTTTTTGGGCATGAATATCCCAATTTCTTCTGAAATCATATTTCCGTATGCTTTGGATATGTGCTAGATCATTGTGTGTGAAGGCAGAATGCCTTGTTATAGGTACAAGAGACATGTTTCTATGTTTTTTCCTACTACTAGTGAAGTGAGCCTTGAATGGATGATCCTAGAGGGATGTTTTGGTATATGGGAGGGGACCTGGATGTGACATGAACCTAGGGGGACAGAGCCTTGAGGGAAGTTTTGGTATGTGGGATATGGCAGACATGTTTCTATGATAGTAGTTGACCCCTAGAGTGGTGAGTTGATTCAGTTTATGCATGTGGGTGTTAGGGAGGACACCAAATATGATGGAATGGATTGAAGCAAAAATTACATATCGATATGAATGTTGAATGCTTGTTGAATATGTTGTTTTTTATCTACTTTAAATTCCCCACTATGTGAGGCAGATGGTTTTTTCATACTATTTTTCAAAGAGAGAGAAAGATATTGACAGTATGAATTGTTCATTCATTGTTTAGATTCTCAAGGTTGGAAGGGTCTATGATATTTTTATAGGTGAAAAAGACTCAATGAGTAGTTCATCTATTCATCTTATTGAGACCCTTGTGTTTGGTAGATTAGAATTCCTTCTTATAATACATATAAAAATTAAAATTGATAATGCTGTTGAATAAATAAATACATGATATTAAACCCAAGGGGTTATAGCTTGTTGGGTTGCAATGATTGCAGGTATATTTCTGAGAAGTAGTGGATTCAGTTTGTTTATGCATAGGGGGCATAGAACATTGTTGTGATGCTAATGTAGTGAAATGTGGAGAAGGATATTGGTTAATTAATTGTTTAATAATTAATTATCATAAAGTTGAATTAATAAAAGTTAAAAATAAATAACATAATATATATCATTAAATGGTTCTGTTCTCATAGGATATCTGGTGTTTATAGTCACATCTGGGATTCTGGGAAATGTTTTCTTTAGTTGAGTCAAAAACTAGGTTGGGCCCATTGTGTGGTTGTGAGATATATTATTTCTTGATTTTTTTCTTTTACACGAGTCCATCATATAGATTATGTAAAATAATAACCTAGTGATTCTAAACCCTGGGGGTGTTTTCCCCAACATCCAGGTAAGAGGATGGATAAATGACAACCCCCTATAGCCTCTATCTCTTCTATTGGTAGTTACTTGTGATGGTATGAACAATGGTTAGTTTTCCCCATATATTTGTGTAGGGGGTATAATGACTTGCGTTTACTCATACTAATATATTCTGGATATTGTTTGTGACATTATACTATAGGTATAACTTGTATGGGATGTGATGACTAGACGATCCTTACATGTGTCAATGGGTTGTAATGGCTTGATGTATAATGACCTATGTAAGATACAGGTTATGCGGGATGTGGGGGATCTCAAAAACTACATAGTAAATTTAGTTACATGGGTGTTGTGGGGTGACACATGAGGTGCAATTAATACACAAGGTTCTTGTTGTGGTGTTTTTCCCAGGTGTCTATTGGAAAACCTTTTAGGAGAGAATGCTCTAGACATGCGATAATGGGGAATAAAAAAAACCCAGTGGGGAGTTAGTAGTGGGTAACACTTGATATTATTTATTATAATATATGATCTTGTATGTGTTACTTTTTGAGAGTATCCATTGTGAGACTAGAAACATAGTATACCTATTTAGGTGATGAGTTTGTTTAAAATTTTCATCAATATTCTGTATCATTATTTCTATACTTTTTCATGAGAGGCTTTATGGAGGATACTACTGAGTATACTATTATACACACCGTACGTATATATAAACTCTTTTTAGGGTATTTGAATTATATTAGTGATTATGCTTGTTATTATTAGTGTGTGGGTTGTTGGGGTTGTCTGGGATTCGTGGATGTTGTTGTGTTTACATAACTTTTTATTAGTTCACTTTTCTCCTTTCAATTGTAGTAGTTCATTCATGAAATTACATTTTCATATATGGGGTAATTTTTTATAGTATTTTGGGTTGGATTTGTATGGTTCCTATATTATATCTCTCTTCCACATGTGTTTCATTTTGTGGGAAATTCCTCCCATCTACATGATCATTATACCATCTGTGCTAGTTTCCAACTCGGGGCCTATTGGAGGAGTGACTCTAGGGGTCACTGTCCATCATCTCACATTTACAGCCCAGGACGGGTAACAATTGTGGGGATGTGGTCATGAAACAATATTTTAATATATATATTATATATCATATTTATTATGTCTTTATGATTATGTATATCATTTACAACAAGTGTCTTTTTTTAATTTAATTTCGTGTTAATATGAATATTTCATTCTAGGATGTGTGGACTACCTCCCCCTCAAAACGATATGATTCAACCATACACTACTTGGATATTATTAAGAATAGTTTTAGTGAGAATTTAATATATATTTATATATATATATATATGATATTGTAAATCTACTATAATAATGATATATAATGATACATTTAGATATATGTCTTTTAATTTTTTTTCAACATGATAATTAAATAGAAATAGCATTCAAGGGTGCATATGACCTACTATATCCATGAACAGTATATTTCATTTCATTGATGTATATTATTTTTATTATTATAATACACATATACTGTATATAAATGATATTTATATTAGTGTTTAAATTCATTAAATCATGAAATAAATTATAAATAGTAAGGATATAACAAATTAATTTTCATGCCAATAACAAATAAAATATTACCTGAAGTGAAAAATTAAAATATGATTTTCAACAATAGTGTAATATAAGCTCATAATAAAACCATATATGGTGTTCGATATAAGAATATGGTTCTGTAAAATACTTATAAAAAATTTATATTTATTATACAAGGTTTTGATGTGTACGATGAATGTCAAGACACAAGGTAAGGGGATTTCATCTCACTTTTTATTTACATGAGATACATTCTATGTTCACATCTTTCAATTATGCGTGGTATGTAATACCAATGATTTTATTATATATATCCAACAAATATATTTATAGGTATTCAAAAATCAATTATATGATCATTCTTTCATGGGGTTTATGTTTCAAAAGATTCAAAATCAGTATAATAGTTTAGTATCAATTTGAAATCATTGAGAGTCATTTCTGGTTATGCACCAAAATTCTCTTCCAAGGTGTATAATCATTCATTTCACATGTAATATAATTAATTTTAATTCTTTGTAGATATATTAAGTTTTATTTAATTTCATTTTATTACATGGAGAGTATTATCCAATGTTACTATGTTATAAGAGTTTATTGAGACAATCTCATCGCTTTTCAAATTTTTTTATGTTTATGCTTCCATTAATGACATATTATGAACCATATTGAATGAAAATTAATGAATTTTTTTATAATGTTTTACTCATGATTTATTCAAATATTGGTTCTATTTATTCCTTACATTTCTAAATTGGATAGTAAAGGATGTGTTTTTAAAAAGGCCCAACATTAACCTCACTTCAGTTGGAAATATTTGTCTCATTAAAGAACATGTTTTATAAAAATGGTTTCAAGGAATAATATACTAATCACCTATGATCAGTTTAATACATTTTACCATTTTTTTTTCAATGATTTCAAAGGAATATTCATTTCACTTTCTGAATGAGTCATTTTTCGACCATATTTACAATGAAAAATGAATGTTATTTTTACCTTGTATGACATGTATAGATTTTTCCACCACTAATATTTTGAAGAATACTTTACATGTGTAATGGTAAAATTTTCATAAAATAATTTTTACAATATTTTCAATGAAATGGGTTTGAAAACATTTTCATTTACATTTTATATTTTTTTAAGGAAAATGGACTTCAAATCATTATCAAGGTCCCTTTATAAGATTGTACAGAAAATGGTTTTCAAAATGTTTCCAATCCATATTTGTATGATTTCAATGAAAAATGGTTCATAAAGGTTTTCAAATAATCATTATAAGCCTTCATGTTGTGAATAAAATGGGTTGAAAAGTATTTAATGTTGTAAAGAGACATTAAAAAAAAATTTAACTCAGAAAATGTTTTCAAAACCATCTTAGAGGTTATTTTCCATCTATGATGAAATCTGTTGCTGTTAATAAATCCCTTATATATAATTAAACAATGAATAAATTCATATTATTTCTTAAATGGTTACTATTTTGATAGAATTGATCTTATAAAACCCATTTCAATTCATTGAGAATTATGCTTTCAAAACCCAATACATTTCCCAGGTAATACATTCAAGTAGTTATTATGAAACCTATCTATATTAATATGTTATGATATGATGTAATGTTAATTATACCCATTTCAGTTCATGGGTAATGATTTGATGTTTATAATAAATATATCATTTAATGGGTCATGATATAATAAAGAAATTATTTTCTTGTAGAATATGAATGAATGATTTTATTATGATATTGGCGGGACCTATATCTACCTTCAATGCATTGTAAAACGATGGATTAATCATGTGTATAAATATTATGCATGAATCTCATTAAATGATGTCAATATATGCATGGACCAAGTTTGATGTCCAAATGTTAATGTGGGAACCTGATTACATGTTCATAATTTTATCAGTAAAACTTATTATGTGTTTACAATTTTTTGAATAGAAATCGTTGGAGGTCTATAATTTTATCCATGATCATGATTACATACTCACAATTTTATGTATTAACATGGTTAAATGTTCACAATTTTAGGATTGAACCTGGGTTCATATCCATAAGTTAATTTGTGATCGTGATTACATGTTCACAATGTTATGCATGGACCTTCATTCATGTCAATAAGTATATGTGTGGGCCTAAATTCATTTCTTAAACTTAATGAGTGAACTTGTTTTTACTTATACATGTTCATATCGTTATAAACAAAAGTACGTGAAAAAAATAATGTGTGTTGGTATTACGGTATGATTTCCAGAAATATTATCTTAATCCACTATTGTTCTTTTTCTTTTAAATATCTATTATTTAATAGGATCTATAATATTAAGGATATGATCTTTAATTTTTTTCCCAAGTTCCATACCCTTTGTTTCACGTTATGCTTACACATTTCATTTATTTAGCCATAAAATGCATATGAACTTACCCCTTTCTTATGATTCCGTCCCTCAAGTTATGAAGAAAGGTTTTATGTAAAAGTACTAAATTTGGAGATATTTATGGGAGATTTTGAAGATATTTCACCATGAATGAATATTTTGTTTCCATGTTTACAATTCACTAAACTATTATGGTCATTGGGATTGTATTTTTTTAATGTAATGAGTATTCATCTAAAATTATGTAATATAAATGTATTCTATACCACTTTTACTGTATAATTATGGTAAATTTCTCATTTTATATTAATTTTCATGATCCCTAATTATAGAAATAATTAATACCACATTAATTGTCAAAAAATGGATAAAAAGGACACAAATAAAACGATAAGAGTGATGAAAAAAACATATAAAATTATTATTTGATGAATGTATTTATAATTAACTACATATTACCATTGAATCATATAAAATTGGATCATTTTTCGAATTTTATATTTAATTTATATTAATTTAATATTTAAAATTACAAGAGTTTCCCTCATGTCCATTATAAAATGGAAAATCTTATTCTATTTTCCTCAAAAATTAAGAAGCATTTGACTCATCCAAGCCAAAGAACAAATCCATTCCAAACACCCCTACCAATGTGATGGAGGAAATTTTTTATCGTAATACCATCATATTATTTATTTCGGTGTTAGCCTTAAGTGGGTTTACAAGGAATATGTATTTTTCTTAATCAAGTGGTATCTCTATATTTATTTTTCTACATCCTTCAGACAACATTCAAAGAATATAAAATGATAACCCCAATATTATACATATACTGAGACGTTATTAAGTCAATGAAATAACCTATATCAATCTCCTATCATCTTAAATGTTAAAGTAATCCATCATTGATGTATATGGATGACTGACACATCATGACCTTGTTTAATTAATTCATCACCACCTCCTATTACAAATGGTAGTAATGATGGATTATCAAAAGAAATATTTTATTTTCATACTTTTTTCGATTCATCTTTTAAATCTTGATATTTCTCCTGATTTCTTATTGTTATTGGTTTTAAATTTTTCTGTAATAATCATTCGGTCAATTGTTTCTATGTTTATTCCATAGTTTATCTGGAATTTGTTTTTGTTAATACTTGTGATTTTGGGAATTAAAGTTGGTGGAACATGGTTGGAACACGGTTAGGAAACCATGAATCTTAGCCAATTAAAATGTTCAGCATTGGGTTGGTTTCTAAGGTATAGCCCATGTATTTTTAATGGATAATAAAACCACGTAGATAGATTATAGGAAGGCTCTGTCTATTGGAAGAAAAATTTTACAGGGATAGTGCTCATTTTACCAAACCATGTGCAAAAAACATTACAATATTCATTGTTCTTAAAAATTAGGAAATATCCCTTTTCCTCCTAATTATTTTATTTCAAATCACCCCAATTCTTCATCCTCATGGTTTTTACTTCCCAAGGAAGGATCCTACCTTGTTCTCTGAGCATCTACCTTCCTCCCATGTGTATATATAAGGTATTTATTCATGTTTTAGGGATAATCTCTCAAGGTAACCTCTTCATCTCTTCTCCCTCTTCCTTCTACATCCTTTTTAACATGTGATATTTTTCTCCAATGGGACCTTGGACCTACGGATCAGGTCTCCCTTGATTTAATTTGGAGGTTTTGTGTGTTTATGGTTTCTCATGGATGTTCATTCTTTATGGGACATTTATAAGGTTGTTTTGGCTATGCGTTGTTGAGAAAAAATGAGTTTGAAGTAGATTTGAATTGGGACATGTCTTTAAAAATTAGAATCATTGATTTCAAGCCTCTCAAATCTAATTTATATGTGATATATTGATGTTTGATCATTGGAATATTTTTTTTGTGAAATTTAGTTATTTCATCTTTATTATTAAGTGTGAGAATATTTTTGTTTAATGTTTCACAACTAGTGTTTGATAAATTTCCCAGTTGGATTTAGCATCTAATTTGTGGATTGAAAAGTATTATTTAGCATTTCAAATGTTGTTGTGAGATAAAAATGGTTGTTTTAGGTTACTCAAATGTGTATATAAAGGGATTTGGACATGAATTTTTGGTGTGTTTGCTTCTTTGAAAATGGAATGGAATTTGATGATGATGTCAGGCCCTATTGGAAATTTGATGAAAATGGTTTTTGTTTTCACTTTTGGTGCATGGATATAAATTTAATTTTTTAAAATTATTGTGAAATTTCCAATGATATGTTTCCACCCTTTTGGAAATGTGGCATTGGTTCTTTGAGAAATGTTGATTTTGTGAAGAATGCTTGAGGCCTATTTGGCACTTTATGAAATTGGTAAGAAATTTTGTCATGAAAGTAAAATTTGGATAATACGATTAGCATGTTTATATTTAATGGATGGAAAATAATCAGAATTAAATCCCCATGATAAAATGTTTTAATGGGAGGGGCTTCCTCATTGTGGATTTTTGAAGACCCATTTACTTTGAGCAGAATATGAGATCTTCAGTGGGGAACCCTTTGAGATCGATTGTATATAATAAATTATTGATCCTTGGGATGTAATGGGGTGATGAATTTTGTGTAAATTGATTATAAATGATATATGTGCATGTGACTGGATGAATGGTTTACATCAGTTGGTAGACATCATATATAATATTCACATGGGAACCTGGCATAGTTTGAAAATTTTCCAATATTGATGGCTTCACTTATTCAGCATATGCACTATCTATTGGCAAATATTAGTGGATATTATATGTTTTCCTTATTATTGATTTGGATTTCACCCCTCTATCATACTATTTCATGTGATATTGAGTGTGCAGGAAAAATTTTATGTCCTCAAGTGACGCTTTGTTTTTGAGATAAGCCAATATGTATTGTACGTTATGGATTATTTCATGAGATCCTATGCTATACCTTGTGTATTGGAACAATGTTTCATGCATCATATATTTGAGATTCTTGTGGTTTTCTCATCTTGTGTGTATATTTTCATTTCCCTTATTGTGTGATTATTGTTTGTGCTGTCATGTGTGGTATATTTCATTTGATGGAGACTAGTTGGATTTCAATGGTTTGTAGATAAATGTTTTTCAAATGTTTTATAATATTTATTCCTCTTTTAAATGTAATAATAACCTCTCTCCTTTAAAGTATTAATGTTTCTTCTGGAAAAGAATCTATATTTTATATCAATAATGACAATGAACCATGTGTTCTTTAATGTGGAAATGTTTGGAAGCATATTAATTTTACATATTGTATTTCAATAATAAAGTTGGTATTTTTTAAAGGATATTCCTTAATAATTGTATTTTTAGGCACACATACAGAGTTTTTGTTCTCATGCCTATAGTTCTAATGTATTTTTAGCCTTCAGTGTGGTTCTTGTCATGGTTTTTGTGGGTGATGGTAGGTATTGGTATTGGAGAGTGAGACCTGGGGTCACTTAGTGACATTGTAGTCCTCATGTCTAGTTTGGTTATATTATCTAGTTGTTTTATTTTTATCATTATGTAAATTATTTTTAGTTTGGATATATATATATATATATTATGAATATCTATTCAATCCTCTTATTTTTTTTATTTATATATATTGGGATAAATAATTCCCCTGGTTACTCTAATGATGTCAGACACTAGTTTTTATCTTGAGAGGATTGGGAATGCCTCTCAAGATTTTCCTCAGATTGAATTTGGTAACTTTTTTGGGGTAGACTTGAGTGGGTTGATGAAAAAATGGTATCAGAAGCAAGGTTTGATCATTAGCGAACATAGATACCAGAGATCCTTTTTTGGGATGTAATAGTACATTATGTAGATATGTTGGAAGATGGGGTGTATGTCTGGGGGAGGGTTTGGCCTAAAATTTTTGGACAGAACAATATGTTTCCATGTGATTTCGGGTTATCTTTGGTACCCATATTTTTTTGGTTATTTTGTGTAATGGAAACCAAAAGATAGATAAGATAAAGTTTATTGTGAGCTCGTAGGTCCATGAAATCCAGGTGGAGGTGGGGACATTATCTTAAAAATAATCCATGACAGTTGATTGATTGATGTATTTCTTACATCAACATGAATACATTACCTATTGACACTAGTTCCATATTGTGATTGTTTTTTAGTAATCCATAATTCAATATATTTTTTGGAAGATTTGTTTTTTAATTTTGGAAATTTGATTTTTAGCAATATTGGTTGGGTTTTTAGAAATGAAATTGGATATTCAGAATTAAATTCTATAAAGGAATGAGAAAAATTTAGTTTTATTAAATGAACATCTGGGTAAAATGGAAATGGAATAACATGATCGGTTTTTTTAGTCAAAATTTGGGGTTATTAATATTTCATGCTTGGACATTTGAAATTTATTCTGATCAAGTATTATGAAATTTGTTTTAAATGATAATATGTTGGTTTTTTTAATAAATGATTTTGAAGAGATGAGATTAGTTTATATGTTGAAAATGATTTTCACTGTGTGAATAATAAATTCTGGATGAAATCCATGAGATTTTTTTCTTAACATAGAAAAATGGTTATGTGTGTAGAATTTGAGCATGGTTATTGACTTGGTGTTTAGAGAACATTTGAATGATGTTTTGTCAATGATTATATATAAAAAGCATTAAATGTGTGAAAAAATTTGTTGACAATGTTTTTTTAAAAAAATGAATATTTTGTTTTGACCTTTTGTATCTCCATAGGTGTTCACTTGCATATATATGTACAGAAAAACTGATGAATTATGGCATGGGTGGATGAGTGACTAAATTTACATGAGTTTATAGGTTCCCAAGGTGGAACATAATTTTTCATTGGTGAGGTTCCCTGGATTACCATTGTTTAGTTTTAAATCCACCATTTTTGTTTCCATTCAAAAATATTTTTACAGGGATGTTGTGATGTCTTGATTTCCAGTGGTCATGTGGTTTGTTTTCCCAAAAAATGGTGGAATTTTCCATATAAAATCCTTGATCATGAGAACTCCTATTGATAGGTTGGTTTTCATTGACCACATTTCTTTAATGTTGGTTAGTGTTTGACCCCACCAAAGTCTTGATGCATATTCAATGTGTGGATACAGGTGGTTTACGATTTCTATACCTTCTAGTTGATCTATCTAAATACTTCATTATTGAGTTATAAAAGTTGAATACTCTATTATTATATGGTCAAGGAGATCCTCTCAATCGAGAAGAGTGGATTAGGAAATTGAATGTAATTTAATTATCCTTGGGTTGTCTATGTTGTATATATTCAAGTATTATACATTTATTCTTGTATGAGTGACTTAGATGTTGTGTATTTCGGTCTCTAAAACAAAGACTTGGGATGATATTACAAGGTAATTATTCATGGCTTCATTTATCAACAATATGTTCTATGATATGGTGAATGTAAGGAAAGGTAATGAGTTATGTTGTCTAATGTTGGGTGATAGATTAGTATTTCAGTTTTTATTACTTTGTGGGATTACATCCTAATCTTCGAAATTTTGATGCGTATAATTCCTTAATATATAAATTTTTTAGAGTGGGATAAATTTTTATGTGTTGTTGAAGCTGTTAGAGTTCAGATTAGCTTATTATGTTGTTAAGGTTTGAATGATGTTCTTGTGTAATCCATATTAGATGGAGAGATTGAGGCATATAGTCTTCCACAAATATCTAGAAGCAGTGAAGTGAATTCCATTAAGGAGAAGGAGTGGCAACTAAAGTAGTTTATACTGGTCATGGAATTAAAAGACATATCATTCATTCTTTAACTTATTTGTTGAATGAGATCATGTTGTGAAATAAATGGATAAATAAACACATAATAAGTTTTTATGTGCGATTTCTCTAAAGAACTGTCATAATATTGGACTCTTAAGTAACTTGAAATTGTTTTTTCAGGGCATTTCCACTAAGCGACTTGGATATAGTTCTTCATTGTAGTGTATTGTTATAGGTTTAGTTTGATGTCCATTTTCTTGTAAGTATCCTTTGTTGCAATGGTTGTCTCTATTATTGTTATGTAGTGTTCAATTTTATATAAATTTCAAATGTTTATATTTTAAACATCTTAATAACATCTATTTCAATGGAACTTTGTTTTTACTTAGAATATCTCATTTTTTTGGTGGATAGGAGTCCCAACCTAGGACTAATATCTCCTGACTATGAGGAATTATATGCTTCAAAAATCAAGGCTCTAAACTTAATCTACGTTGTGAACCTAGAACTTTTTCAGGGATCATAGGGTTTGAGGGATAATTGTATAACTCTTTTCATTAGTCCAAGAATGAGGACAATTTAGGATTCCTTATTGCAACTTCTTCATTTTTAAGGTCCCATTTGGTGGAAAGATGTGTTGAGATATCATTTACTTATTTGGATCATTTTGGATTGAATATTTCCTCTTCAGTTATAAGGAGGATTGGTGGTTCTATTTTCTTGAAATTTTAGTGGTAGTTTTTTATTTACCCAGACCTACAGATGAGCTTTGTTTGTGCAATTGTACTTAGTGATTTTCAATTTGCATCAAGAAATACATGGGTAAGACCCCCTAGCATTTTGATAGGTATTATTATCAAATGTGTCAATTTTTTTGTTTTTCAGCCTTTGTAGAGTGTTTCTGGTTTGCCCATGTTGGTGTTCACAAGTCTATCTAATCTTTAATGTTCCATAATGAGGTGGAAACCAACTACCAGTGACATTTTAGATTCATTTTATATCGAACAAACCAGGTTGGATTCTTATGGTGTCACAAACTGCTTTCAACAAGATGAGGTAACAAATGGTAGATTTTTAGACCCTTCCTTCCTTAAGTTGATGGATAGATAATGACCCCTGAAAACCGCCTCTAATAGTTCCCAGAGTGGAAACTAGCACCAATGGTATATATTCACACACAAAATTGAACGCATTACCCTTTTTTTAGTAGAATCGAGAGAGAAGATAGTAAATCCCAAAAAACATTAAAACTAGGGGTAGAGGTATGCCAAAAACAAACCATTATCATATGCATGTTCTAAATGTAAGTGCTAAAAAATAAGAAGAAAAATCCAAAGGCAAGAACCAAAGAAAAAACATAGTAATAGTAACATCCCTAATGTCTGAACTTGTAGGGTCTGGCATGGTCCTAGATGTACTCATTGAATCCTGAAAGCAATTTCATTTACGTATGGTGAGTATATATGTATACTAATTAAGTAAAACCAAAATATCTCGTGCACATGTGGGGAGGCATAGTAATGCCTCGTGAAAAAGAAAATATCAAATCACCCAGTTAGGAAAAAATCCACCCAAACCTCACCAAGGAACACTCTCTAAATTACATAAGCTAAGTAAAGTATTAGTAAAACACATCTATTTTTGGGTACCCTGAGAAACATTCCCTCAGGTTATTGAAGACATTCTATGTGTCAATACTCTTCCACCATTCTCACCATAGTCCCACTGCCATACCTTGGATACACACACCTATGATACTACAACCACACATCCCTCCTGTAAAAAAAATGGGCCACAACAACCACAAGTAGCCTTGCCTAAAGATATCTAGGCCAAAAACAACTACCACCACGCCCGAAGACACCTCAGCCTCATCCCGAAGGAACTTCAGAAACCACATGCCTGCACTCACCTAGTCCAACCACCATAGGGTACCCCACCCAAAGAATCATGGGATATAATGTTCTTCAAGCCATCATAGCCTTCCCATGGAATCTTGGGTTACTTGAGAAAGGGAGTAGAAAATTTTATAATAATTAGCCACTAATAGGAGTGTGGGAAAAACACCATCCCCCATGAAATGTGAGTCTTTGGAACGATGTTATTAACTTTTATGGGGTACAAATATGAAAAATAAATTCTAAATTATACATATTGGTAACAAGAACTAATCCCAAACTAGGTGTTTCAAAACTAGCCCATATACAAACACTGAAGTTACTATTGATTCATAAGCAGCACCCCAACCACAACCATGTCACAACTCATTTCCAGAAAACAATTCCCCTTTAATCCCATTATTTTTTCCCTTCAATTGATTCCAATTGATAACTCTAAACTAATAGGAAACTAAAATTCATAACCACAAGATAATGAAAAAAGAATAGCCAAGAAACAATTTAAGAATTCACACCCAGTTCTCTTGTAAAGTCAAAATTACCAAAGGGATCTGTGAGATCCCTCGGAGTACCGGAACCAAACCAAGCCCCAACATACTTCCCCACAAGACCTTAGGACATCAAACCAACAACTTCACAACAGGTAATCACATCCCCATCCATGTCACCTCACACGAATTAACCATAAACATCTATTGAACAGAGAAAGTAAGTTTTAAAATTTAAATATGCCATTCATTTATTTCTATCTTTTCGTCTGGTTAACTGGGTGACCACAGAAGGATTATTATCCATTGTTCATCCATTTAATAAAATGAGTTTACACGATTAATTAGTTTCCATATTACAACTATTCAATTACATAAATGTGTAGAAGACAGAGGTTCATTAGTGTGAAATAAAGGACCACCAATCACCACTATTTTTATTGGACATAAGCCCATTTAATTCTCAACATATAGGAAGAGATAAAAGAGTACACCAGTATCATCAAACAAACACAATTAATTAATTAATTCCATTTATTATATTCATTAATGTTTGGTTTCATCCATCCCCATAGGAAACATTATCATACCCACCCATATTTATGCACATTAAAGAGTGATGAAGGAAAAAACCCTACCTGGATGATCAATGATCAATGTTTATCTCCTAGAACCATCAAATGGGGATACACGACTTATAGGGGTGGAAATCAGAGGACTCCATGAATAATAAAAAAATTCCCCTTTCAAAAGCGCACCACTATCCTCAGGAAAGGGGACACCGAACGCACCAAGGAATGAAGGAATCCTTCCATGAAAAAGAAGTAAAAAATCATAGTATTATGAAAAGGTGAGATCCTGGAGTAACAGTGTATGAAAAATCATGAGTGGAATTAAAGGTGGATCGTGGTTATACCATGAGGATAGACAGTTACAGACGATGGGATTAATTATTATTTAATAATTCACATAAGAGGGGTGGCTATAAAATCTATGCGATAAAGGATTTATTTTAGTGAGAGGAAAACATTTGTGTTAAGGTTCTCCCCACTCATAGGGGATTTATAATATTGTTTATGGTGCTAAAACGACATTTAACAATTTTAGAAATGATAAAAGGCATAAAAGTGGCATTATGGGAAATGGGGAAGGAAACCCTAACACCCCTCTGTGTCCTATTGGTGAGACTGATATGGGAAACCGCTTTGGTGAAACAGATCTATGAAACCAATTGGGTGAAACTGATCTGTGAAACCGATTGGGTTAAACTAATTGGATGAAACTGATCAGGTGAAACTGATTTGTGAAACCGATTGGGTGAAACCGGTCTGTGACACTAAATGGGTGAAACTGCTCTGTGAAATCGATTGGGTGAAACTGATCAGTGATACCGATTGTGTGAAACCGATATGTAAAACTGATTCGGAGAAACCAATCAATGAAAATGATTCGGTGAAACCGATCTCTAAAATGGATTGGATGAAACTAATTGGGTGAAACTGATATGTGAAACCGACTAGGTGAAACTGATATGTGAAACCTATTGGGTGAAACCGATCTGTGAAGGAGATTGGGTGAAAACGATCTATGAAACCGATCTTTGAAGCCGATTGGGTGAAACCGATCTGTAAAATTGATTCGGTGAAACCGATCTATGAAACCGATTGTGGGAAACTGATTGGGAAAAACCGATCTATGAAACCAATTGGATGAAACTGATCTGTGAAATCAATTTGGAGATACCGATTGGGTGTAACCAATTTTGTGAAATCGATCGGGTGAAACCGATCTGTGAAACTGATCACATGATTCAGATCTGTGAGATAGATGGATGGAACTGATGAGTGAGTCCAGGAAACCACCACTCTTAAAAACTGGAAAAGTAATGGAATTGGAGGGTTTGGTCCATTACATCAGATACATCTCAAGATAATTATCTACCTCGAGAATACAAGAGTTACCCGAACAACCACTCAAGTAGATTCTTCTCAGGGAAAAACCGCCCCAAAAAAGTATATGAAACCCAAGGATTAAATTGTCCGGACACATAGATCCGTGATTTCCTTCCTCTATGTCAAGATAGTATCCTCTTTGGAAAAAATAACTCGCCCTCATGGGTTTAATTGCAGCCACGCTGATGAGACATTATTAGGAATCAGGTTCTCCCTTCCCTCCATGTCTAGACTTTTCATAAAAATTCAAAAGGTAGTGAAATAAATCATATAAAAAACCAAAAAAGTTAGTATTACATCACTGCTTGTAGAAAAAACATTAAAAAAATGGAATACTAGGAACAAAAACTATAAACAGCCTTGGGTATTGGGCGCACATTTGATCTTGTCGCTCCCAAATACTCTCCTTGATTCCACCGCGCCTCCACAACACACAAACCAAATGGATGGTTCATCCAAGAAGCACTTTCTCCATTCGATCTTCGATCCTCACTGATCGATTGACTAACATAGAAGCATCCCATATATTTAATTCCCCCAATCAATGACACAGGAGTCATCGTGTAGATATCAACGAAGCTGGGAGAGGTGGAAAATGTCGTGGATCCTTTCTAACTGAGGTGGCAACACTAGCTGATATTCCACCTCACTAACATTCCCCAACACTTTGAAAGACCCAATGAACATAGGAGAGTGCTTTCTCCACTTGTCGAACCATCATTTCCCAAGTCAAGGGGAAACCTTCAAGAACACATGGTCTTCAACCTCAAACTCTAAGGGCCTCCTCCTACAATCGACATACGAATTTTACCGGTCTTCATCTGCCTTCATACTCTCACAAAAAATTTGATCTTTCATCATTGTGCTCTATACTAACTTTGGGCCAAGAAGACATGCCTTTTCAACCTCGTTCCTGCACATGAGTGAACAACACGACCACCTGTACAAGGCTTCAAACAGTTCCATGACAATCGTAGAGTGATAAATGTTATTGTAGGAAAACTCTACAAAGAGAAAATGTCTTTTCCATGACCCCCATAGTCTAAAACACATGCTCGTAGAATATTCTCCAATACCTAGATGGTTCGATCTATCTTCCCATCTTTCCAAAGGTGGAAAGCAGGGATAAGATGTAGCTAGGTGCAATAAGCATGATGCAATCCCTTCTAGACTCCTGAGGTAAATCATGTGTCCCTGTCAAAGTATATGGATCTTGGAACTCTATGAAACCACACCACCTTATCCACGTATATCTATGTTAAGGAATCCACTACACACGAATCCTTGATTGCGGGGAAGTGTGCCGATTTAGTTATCTGTTATACCACTACCCAAATAGCATCATAGCCTCCTTGAACCATGGGTAGTCCTATGATGAAATGCATCGAGATGTTATCCCACTTCTAGTTGGGTACATCTAAAGGCTTCAACAAACATCCATAGACATGGTGTTCAACCTTCACCTACTGACACACTAGGCACCTTGACCCAAATTCCTCCACTGCCCCTTTCATCCTATGCCACCAAAACTATTCCCTCCAGCCTCAGTACATCTTGAAAACTTTAAGGTGTACTGCTACGAGTGATTTGTGAAACTCAAGGAGGACTCCCTTGCGCATCACCTATTGAACAAACAACATCCCTTAGAAAATAATCTGACTTCGACCATCCTCCGACCACCCATCATGAGTATTTCCTTGGTTAACCCAATCACGCATCACTTCACTCTCTATGTCTCACCACTGAGACTCCCCCACATGCTACAACAGAGAGGATTGTACATTCATCTAAAATAGAAATCCTCTACCACATTCCACCCTTGCATCCAGGTGTAGGGAAACCAACTCCCCCATTGCCTTCCACACATCCACAGATTCTTGAAAAACCTCCCTCTATGTCATCCTTCTCAAGGAATCAGCCACAATGTTCCCCTTACCTTTTGTGTAAGAGATCCCAGAATTTTACTCCTGAAGAAAATCCCCCTACCTTTATTGTCCCATGTTCAGGTCCTGATGGGTAATGATATGCCTCTAACTCTTGTGATATGTGAATACCATAACGTTCTCCCCAATGAGGTATTGTCTCCACAAATTTAACTCAAACACTACTATAGTAATCGATAGGTCATTGGTGGAATAGTTTCGCTCATGAGGATGTAACTGTCTAGACCCATAAGATATCACTCCCCACTACTGTATTAGCCAATACCCCATGCCATGTCCAGAAGCATCACAAAATACCTCATACAACACCCCTTCATCTTGAAACATGAGAATTGGTGAACCGACCTACATTTCAATTAGATAGATGAAACCTGACCGACACTGCTCACTCCATACGAAGGCTTGGTCCTTTCTGGTAAAATATATCAAAAGAGATACAACTCGAGAGAAGACGGGTATGAACCTCAAATAATAGCCTTCCAAACCCAAATAACTATGAGTCTTTATCACATTCATGGGATATTCCTTAGAAACAACTACTTCATCCTCTAAAAGATCAACTGATACCCCATAACGAGACACCACGTGTCCAAGAAAATACACTTCTCATGTCATGAACGTGCACTGGGACAATTTTCTATAGATCTGGTGATGTTGAAGGATCTTTAGGACCATCTAAAGGTGCTTAGTATGTTCCTCCTACTATCTTGATTAGAACAAAATGTCATCGATGATCACATTAAAGAACCTATCTAGAAACTCACTTAAAACAGTGTTCATGAGACCCATGAATACAGTAGATGTGTTCGTAACACCAGACGACATGACTACGAACTCAAAGTTACCATACCTGCACCTGAAAGAATCCTTCATAATATCATTGTCATTAACCTTTAACTAGTTATATCAAGCCCACAGATCGATCTTAGATAACCGACCTGCACCCCTCAGTAGGTGATCAAGATCTTCTATCCTTAGCAGAGGGTTACCGTTCTTTATTGTTACCTGATTCAATCTTCGATAGTATATGCACAACCTGAGAACACCATCTACCTTCTTTGTGAACAATACCAAAGCACCCCATGGTGACACACTGTGTTAGTTAAAACTCTTCTACATCAGATCGCCAATCTAAATCTACAACTCCCGCAACATAGATGGAGCCATCTGATAAGGATCCATAGAAATCAGAGAGGCACCAGGTGGTAAGTCTATCCCAATATCAATGTTACATCGATGGAGGTAGAGTCAAAACCTATTCTGCAAAAATATCTAGGAACTCTCTAACAACTACTGGAACATCAATCTTCTCCACATCCATTGATTCTACTGAAAGGTAGGACAACGTAGAAAAAAGTGGTTCCAAATTCTGTCTCCTCACATGACAAATATGTTCCCCAACAAAATACACATGATATCCATCCTCATTGGATAACATGAATCTTCTTCAAATGTAGTCGATAACAGCATGCCTATAAAACAGCCATCCAATTCCTTGGATGACATCGTATGGCCGCATTATCAGTAGAAGAAGATCCCCACTAGACATATGCATCCATAACATCAGTATGCATCCACATAAAACATCAAATAGGTGGGTATGACCCCCAACTAGAATAACTAGCACCATGGTATTGGAGAGTCTCTCTATATCTAGGACCGATGAATTGGCCAGAACAGGTGTAACAAAGGAGTGTGAAGCTCTTTAATCAGACAAGGAATAAGCAAGAGTGCAAAACAAGCTAATCGTACCTTGAATGACTATGGCCCTACTAGAACTCCTGCCTCTACAATATGCAACTACCCATTCCCAGATCCTCTACCTCCCCACTGTCGGCCACCTCCACGACAATTTCCTGGTCAAAGTCCTTGAAGAGAACCCAGGGGTCGGCCTCCACCTGCCACGTATGCTCTTGGAGGAGTGGGAGCTCTATGTCCCTACTACTGCTGCTGAAAGGGCCTGGGTGGAAACTACTGCAACTGAGGTTGGTGTTGAACCTACCTACCCCCATTGTACTGCACTCAGTATGGGCCTTGATTCTGAAGGTTCCTAAGACTTCCACATATAATGAATCTGGGTCATGGGCCAGCAAGGATTGGCCAAGGACTAGGTGATCGAAACTGAAACTGTTGGGGCCTGCTCCCCACTAGTCGAAACCTAGAAAGCCCTAATGATGGAGGCCTACTAATGATGGCCTTCCACTTTGATGTTCCAAACTGGATCTCCTCTTACAGAACACCTCATAGCATGTGAATCCATATACCACTTCAGCCTTGTTATGGACCTCCATGTATGTTTGTAAGGTGAAGGGAGTAACAACATACTGAAGAGAAGGTCGACATGCCACCAATAAACATCTCACCTGAGACTCCTCATCCAAAAAAAGGACTATAGGAAAACAAAGGGGATCCTTGGACTTGATTCCCACCACCTTCACTAACATTATCCCTTGATTAAGGGATAGTTCTTCTCTCCTATTATCTGCCTTCATCACAGAAGAGTGGAATTCCGCCCAAAATTTCCTCTCGAAGTCATTCCCCAAAACATCGGCCTCCGTCTTCTCCCCATGACAGAGCACCAACCAATGACGCGCCACTACCCACATCTAGCATAGATCCAGTGGAACCCATTACTTCATTGGAGCCCGAATCAAGATGAAATCTATCAGTAGCTCCTCATTCAAGCTCTCTTTCTCTATTTCTAAGATGTTGCTCTCACACTTTTCAAGGGTATGCCGCTGAATGGAACAAAGTGTCATCTTCCACTAGTCATCCTCCTCCTCCGATCATCCCTATGATGATTAGCCAAATCAGGCTCTTGGGCCTTGATCGCCCACAATACTCATGGTCATCGTCAGAGATCCATAACTAAATGGTAAACACGGAATGCCGAAACCCGAGTAGTTTAAAATATTGATTTTAAAATTTGATTAAAATTATTATATATTTAAATTCATAGAACACCCAAAACACACAAGAACACAAGTCATTATTATGCATGTGCGTTTCCTAGGGTATCTCCCTTATAATCAATGTAGCCTCACTTGGTTGTCTGGTAGGTCCTCAGTCCATGCCTCAGATTATGGGTGGACCTAAAATCTCATGTCCTAGCCGGTCTTCCCTGGACTATTTCACTATCCATGATTTCCAAACATCGTTTCCCTAGCATCCCATGAATTAATCATTGTTCCCAACCCCAAGATCCATCTTATCTCTTGACCTCCATCTAATACAATTCTATCATAACCCAGTTTCACCGAGATGATAGAAAGGACAACGGATTGCCAGACCCATCCTTCCTCAAGTTGAAGGAGATATAATGAACCACGAAACCTACCTTCAATAGGTCCTGATGTGGTGACTAGCACCAAGGGTATAGAATCACACACAAAATGGAAGGCATTACCCATTATATTTATTAGAATCGGCAGGTAAGATAGTAAATCCCAAAAAACACCAAAACAGGGGGTAGAGGTAAGTAAAAACAAACCATTCTCATATGAATGTTCCAAAATTATGTTCTAAAAAAGTAAAATAAACCACTAAAGGAAAGTACTAAATAAATGAAAAAACAGCAACAAAAACTACCCCAAAGATCGAACAAGTAGGGTCCGACAAGATCCTAGAAGTCCTCCTAGAATCCTGAAAGAAGTTTTATATACGTAGGGATAGTATATAGGTATAGTCGGAAAGAAAAACCAAAAGCTCTCATGAAATAGTGGGGAGGAATAATAATGCCCAATGAAAAAGGAGATATAGAAGTACCTATCAAGGAAAATATCCACAAAAACATCATCATGGACTTCTCCCCAAATAATGAAAGCCATGTAATGTAATAGTAAAACAACTCGATGTTTCGGTACCCCTCTCCCCATTCCTTCTGGTTATTGAAAACATCCTATGTGTCAAACCTCTCTCGCAATTCGCACTAAAGTCCCACTGATATTCCCCGCCTACAAACACCTGGGCTACCACAACCACCCATCCTGCCCATAAACACTTGATTCACTACAACCACAGGTGACCATGACCCCAGACACATGGGCTAGAACAACTACCACCATACCCGAAGACACTTGGGCCACTTCTCGAATGCAGTTGGGAAACCACCTTCTTGCACACACCTAGGCCAACAAACACAGCGTACCCCACCAAGAGAATCTAGGGCTATAATGGACATCATTCCATCAAATACTGCCTGAATATTCTTGGGATACTCAAGAATGGTAGAATAAAATGAGCTAATAACCATCCAATCAAATGAGTGTTGGAAAAAACACCCTTCCCCATGAAATGGGGGTGTTCAGCACAAAGTACTCACCATGGATGGGGAGAGAATAAGAAACATAAAAAATAAATTATACATATAGGTAACAAGGACACATCCTAGCCTAGGGGTTCCAAAACCATCCCATATACAAACACCATTGTTATTATTCATTCATAAGAAGCACCACAGCCACAACTATGTCACAACTCATTCTCGAAAAACAATTCCCCTTAAAACCCATTATTGTTTTCATATTAAAGTGATTAAAATTAGATAATTCTTAAATACTAGGAAACTAAATGCATAAACACAATCCACAGAAGAAAAAAAAACCAATCATCAATTTATGCATTCACACATAGTTCTCTTCAAAAGTCAGAACAACCAAAGGGATTTGTGAGAACCCTCAAAGTACTAGAACCAAAACAAGCCCTAAAATATGCCCCCATATGGTCTTAGGTCCAAAAACCAACAACTTTAAAATAGGGGATACCATCCCCATCGATGTCACCTCACAAGAATCAACCATAAATATCACCAGATCAGATAATGGATGTTTTCAAATTTAAATATGCCATTCATTTTGTACCGTCCTTCCAACTGGTTAACTAGGGTGACCACAGAAGGATTATTATTCATTGGGAATCCATTTAGTCAACTGATTTGACATGATTAACCATTTCCTATGTCACATCCATTCTATTAATAAATATGCAGAATACAGAGGTCTATTAGTGTGCAAGAAAGGACCACCAGCGACCACGATATTCAGTGGACAGAAGTCCATTCAATTCACAACATACAAGAAGAGGTAAAAGAGTAAAAAAAACTCATCAAAAACACACCTTCATTTAGTAAATATATTTTTAGTCTTCATTAAGGTTTGTTTTCATCCATCCCAATAAGAAAACTTATCATACCCCCCAGGAATGATGAACAAAAAAGACAGAGGAAGGAAAAAACCCTACCTGGATGATCAATGACTAAGGTTTTTCTCCAGGAACCAACAACTGTGGATGCAATACTTGTAGCGGTGGAACCTAAAGGACACCAAGAAAGAGTAGGAAAGGCTCCAGTACATGCACACAACTAGCCTCAGCAAAGGGAACACCGAACACACCCAGGAAAGAAGGAAACCAACAAAGAAGAATAATGAATGAATTATACTATGATAAAAAGGTGAGATATTGGAGTTACGATATATGAAAAATCTTGAGCGGCATTAAAGCTAGATCGTGGTTTCAAAATGAGGTTTTACGGTTACACACGATGTGATTATTTATTATTTAACAATTCTCATGGGAGTGGTGTCCATAATAACTATTTGCTAAAGGATTTCATTTAGATAGAGGAAAATGGGTATGTTGAGTGTCTCCCCGCTCATAGGGGATTTAAAAGGTTTTTTATGGTGTTAAAATAACTTTGAAACAAATTAAAAATGTTAAAAGTCTTAAAAGTGGCATTTTGGAAAAAATGGTGATGGAATCCCTGACACCCCTCTGTGGATGATTGGTTAGACTAATAGGTGTAACTGATATGCGAAACTGATTGTATGAAACTGATCTGTGAAACAGATTTGGTGAAACTGATTGGGTGAAACTGATCTATGGAACTTATTGGGTGAAACCGTTATGTGAAACAAATAGGGTGAAAATGATCTATGAAACCGATCCGGTGAAACCGATTTGTAAAACCGATTGGGTGAAACTGATCATTGAAACTGATTGGGTTAAACAATTACGTGGAAATGATTGGGTGAAACTGATCTATGAAACAGATTGGGTGAAGAATATTGGGTCAAACTGATCTCTAAAATGGATTGGGTGAAACCGATCTGTGAAATCATTATGTAAATCCGATAGGGTGAAACTGATCTGTGAAACTATTTTGGTGAAACCGATACGTGAAACCGATTTAGTGAAACTTATATGTGTAACCGATTTGGTGTAACCGATATGTGAAACTGCTGGGGTGAAAACGATCTGTGAAATTGATCCGATGAAACCTATCAGTGAACCCAATTGGGTGAAACCGATTGGGTGAAACCAATCTATGAAATCGATTGGGTAAAATAGATCTATTAAACTAATTGGGTGGAACCTATTGGGAGATACCGATTGGGAGAAACCGATTGGGTGAAACTGATATGTGAAACTGATCATGTGATGCTAATATGTGAGAATGATGGGTGGAACTGATCGATGAGTGTAGGACACCCCAACACTTATAATTTGGCCATGTAATGGGCCAAGAGGGTCTGGGCTATTTCATATGCTGTGGAGATCATTCGGGTCTCCTATGTTAGAAATCTGGTGTGGTTCTAGTGTTGGTTTTGAAAGATGGGGAATGTTTTTTATTTTTTATATTTTTATGTTCCTCTCTATTTTGGGAAATTTTGGTCATTTTATGAATCTTTTTGGAGCATTTGATTTTTTATTGAGAAGTTGTTTTTGAATAACATGATCATTTTGAGTAACATATATTAGTTGTGTTTGGTGGTGGTTAAGCTGTTCATGATTTTATAGGCTGGATCTTGAAGTTTTGGAAATAATTTTTTCTAGATCAATTAACAATATAATAATGTGGTATTATTTAGGTGGAAAATGTTAATGGGGTGGTGGGAATTATGACACACAAAATATTATTTTAATCCTCTGTATGAATGATATTTTGGATTTTAATCTATCCCCTTTGTTTTATGAGTGTTATGTTTTTAATTTTGATGTAATATTTTGTCTATATTTTTGTTCCATATTTATTCTTTAGTTCATAGGGGATTTTTTTTGAAAATTTTACTTTTGATATTGGTAATAGGTGGCACAGGTTTGGCACACAATTAAGAAAAATCGTGTTCCTTATCCTACGAAACCATGCACCTTTTGGTAGGAGTCTAAGGATTGGAGTACATCTTGTGAAAAGTTTGTGAAATCTCATAGAAATCATGCAAGAAGTCTCTATCTCTTAGATGAACCATTTATCACTATTTTCATAGAATCTTACAAATCATGTGATATACCCCAATTATAAAACTTATGAAATTAATATTTTTTTCTCTTGAAATTGAATCCAAATTTTTTCCATTAAATCTTAATCATGGTTTAAACTACTCTAGGGAAGCTCAATCTAGTTCTATATACATCGTACTTCCTCCCATGTTTCAATATAAGGGATTTCAGTACAGTTTTGGGGAAAACACATAAAGGTAATCTATTTATCTATTACAATATTCCTTATCATTCATTTTTTTCTTTATTTCATCCTTTCCTATTCACCATTGATCCAAGGTTTCATGTTTACCTTTATTTGTGTTGAATTTTTTTATGTTTTCAAATTTTAATGATCATAAGTACCTTTGTGAGGTTGTTTTGGGTTTAAATTGTTGATTCATAGTGAGTTTGAGGTATATATCTCATTTCACATGCCATTAAATTTAAGAATAATTTATTTCATTATTTTTTCACCATCATTATTTATAATATATTTACGTGTTGTCATTGGAATATTTTTTTTGGTGTGAAAAGTTGGGATTGATTCATTTTTATGAATTGAATAGGATTGTTTTTTAAATGATTCACACCAATTGTTTGATAAAGTTAACGGTTTTCCTTCACATGTGATTTGTGGAATGTAAATCATGGATTAAATTTATATATTTAATTGTGACTTATAAATGGTTTTATTGAGTTTCTAAAATGGGTTTTAAAATGGCTTTGACTTGAAAGTGGTTTGTGTTTGGTTCTATTAAAATGGAGTGGAATGAAATATTGATGTGTCACCCTATTTGAACATTGATGAAAATTGGTTTGGTTTACACATTTTAGTGATATAATTTAAAAGGAATTATGTAAAGTTATTTTTTAAAGAAAATGACATTTTTTCACCCTTTTGGAATGGTGGAAATGGTTCACGAAGTAATGATTATTTTGTTAAGGGATCATCAGGCCCATATCCCAATTTGTGAAATTTTTATGAATTTTTTTCATGAAAAACCATTATATATAATTTTTTATCCATGATTATATTTAATGGATGGTATTTTATCACTGTGGAATCCTCGGAATCCATTATGTGGATGCGTGGTATTTCCTCATCTTGGACTCATCCTAACCGATTTACATTTAGTGTAAAGGTAGATCCTCATTGTGGACTCCTTTGAGATCTATTATTTATGGAAAGAGATTACTCCATGGGATGACTTGAGGAAATACATGTTGATTTATTTTATTATGTGTGATTTTTGATCATTTGATTGGTTGTTAACTTGGAATCATTTGGATAAACTCCCTTATACTATCAACATAAGAAGTTGATATTACTAGTGAAGTTTCTAAGAATTATTATTGTAGTAGTAATGATTATACTCTAGATAGTGGCCCATAGTAGTGGATATTATTATTTGTATTTGTTAGTGTTATGGGATATTACCCATTGGTCAGGCCATTTAGGATGCAATTGATCACGTGGGTGAAATTTTATGTCATAGACTGAGGCATTCTTTCCGGATTGAGTAAATATATATAATAGATTCTACTTTATATCATAAGGGCCTATGTTCTCACAAGACTATTTGAATGTATATGCCTAGATTAGATGTATGAGAGGCTTTTTGGATGTATACTCCTATGTGATTATTTACATTTCCCATATTTGTTATATATTTTTTTCAGTTCACCCATGTGTGGTGTATTTATTTAAAATGTAATGGGTTAGATTTTTATGAATTAAAGAGGAATGTTTTGGAAATGGTCTATACTCTATTTTCTTATTTTAAATAAAAGAAACACCACCCCTTTGAATATTTTAATGTTTCTTATTTGTGAAAAATATGTTTTTTGAGATGAAAAATGAAAATGAGCCCAAATTTGTAAGTGGGAATGTGTGGAAAGGCTTACTTTAACTATAATGACCCATACTTTACATAAATTGTTAATACATAAAAATTTTAGAATACTTATTACAAAATATAACAAAACCAAGAAAGGACCGTATAGGTATAGTGTCTTTAGAAACTGGGAAACATAAACAACTGGTTCATAAAGCGTCTACACTGTCTCCCATTTATTTCATCATATCTATAGTCCCTTTTGGCATATCTTACTTAATAACCTTCTTCCTGACCTGGGGAAAGAAAACATACAAAAGGGTGAGCTCAAATTCTTAGTAAGGGTAAACAAAAGAAATATCAATCACATCATTTACATAAGCGCATAACTTTTGGAAATCTTAACCTGCAAAAGAGATAATAATTTCATAACATGGAATAAATCATGGCAGTGAAATGTAATCACAATAATCATAACATAAAACATGAAACTTTGTGGCATACACACATAATCATAGAGAATCATTTCTTGTTAGTCAAGACTCATTGCCAAGACTATCTTAGTGGAAAAAGTCCATTTCTGAACCGAGTCACCCTCGTTTCAGTCCTGTATCACTGAACCGGTATAACCTACCGTTCCAGCCATGTATATCTCGTGAGATATAAAATCTTTACCCAATGAATTTGAGGGAGATATTGGTCCCACCTATATCATAATGATACCATTCTTATGTGTGCCACAAAATCATAAATCATACATCATTGCATAACCCATGTAATACAAATGGGAATCTTAAACATCATGACATTATAAAACAATTCATATAAGATAAAGGAATTCATAAAAATAATTCCATCACAACATAATCAAATCAATGTAATAATAGAGATAAAAACAGAACCCTTTATTATCTTAGATTGAAAATAATATTGATGAAACACTTGAACTCCATTCTTGAGGAAAATATCCTTTCTTCTTCAAAAACATTTTTCCTTTCTTAACACGTCATACAACTTTAAACTAAAATAAGTTGATTAAAAATAAACATGAAAACATGTAAAGGTTACTTCTTGGAAATAATGTTTTAAAAATCCATTCAAGTCGTATAAGTTAAAAAAAACATTCTTCGTACTTTTGTCGGAAAATTCAAAAAGTACCTTGTACGAAAAACGACAAAAGATTCCTTTCATACCTTTTAATAAAAACTCACCGATGGGTAAAAATGGATTTAAACAATTTTAGGTGGATGGAAATAATATTACATATTGATGAAACATGTATGTGGTTGTTAAAATACACCCCAGTAAATACTTACAAATAAACAATCTCAGATAAAAATGAGATTGTGATATTTCCCTTACCTTAGGTCCGTTTTTCTTCGTAAGTGTCCGAACCTCCTGTATAATTATTTAAATAATGTTATTGACTTATTACAGAATAATAATTATTTTCATGATATCACATATGGCCATTTTATTAGCTTCTTAGTAGTAATATTTCATTGCTACATGTTAATCGGGTGTATATAACTTTTTGTTCTTATGCGTGTTTTGTCGAATAAATTATTATTCTTATATTTAGGTTATAGATACCTCATTTCCAGAATGGTATTAGTGTAATATATATCATATTCATTCATTCAATTCATTTATATAATCATTATGAAATGAAAATCTTGTAGAACAAGTCGCATCACATCATGGAGACGGTATTCCGTTTGTACGCACGAGTGATGATATCGTTCCTATGATCGTGGAATTGTATTGGAGTGTATGTATACAGTTTCAGAATTAGTATCACTTTATAATAGTAATATATAGTCATTATTTACACCATTATACCCATCCAAGTAAGGTGGTGGTGGAAAATAGATTACACCACGGCGTGGAGACGGTATTCCGTACGTACGCACGCGTGGTGATTTCTTTTTCAGTAGGATGGATAGATGGTGAAATAGGGTTGTTTCATACTTATAATAACATATCATTATATCAATGATACTGATTTTATTACTTCATAATGAAACAACTATAGAAGAAGAAGTGGAAGAAGAAATAAAGATGATAAAATCGGTAAGAGACATTACCTCTTCTTTGAAGTGCTTCTTTGAGACCTTCTTTAAGGGCACTAAAATTGGTCTTTGAAGAATACGAGGACCTCTAGGATGTCTCTATGGAAGTGTATAGGATTAATTGGCAGGGGTTGTCCGAACTTGAAGGCTCAAAGTGGTGTGAGGAAGAGGGGGAGGAGGTGCCCTTTTATAAGGGAGGAGAGGGGTACCTTTGGGAAAACTAAAAATATTATTTTATTATAAAGTCATGTTCGGTTTTAAATAGCTCCAAATTGATATATTTAGAAACTAAGGTGGGTATGGGTCTAAATACTCTAATCCAATATAATTTAGACAAGTTTAGGTTCCTATTTTAACCCTATCATTTAGATTTAACATTAAGTTAAATAAGTTTACTTTCACCGTGTCTTCTTGTGTTCGTATACTATATGGTTAATAAACATACTATAAGTAGCCAAACGAACCCCAAGTTGTTTATTATTAATATATATATACTTATCTAAGTCATTTGGCCGAACCATATATTTTTAGGAATAAAATAACAATTACTAATATAGTATTTTTTTTAAAACTATTTTATGTCAATTTTGACACTATTTAGTAATTGATTTTTGTGAAAATCATAACATAATGATTAGTTAGAAAAAAGTTATTTAAATCAATACTAACATGTCATATTAACCTAGAAATTTAGTGTAATTCATAAAAAGTCTCAAATTACATTTATTTTTGTGTTTAATTATGTCAATATTTCATTAATAAGATAATTACTACATCATCTTTGTGTCATAAATAAATTAAATTATTTAATGTCTAAAAATTAAAAATAAAATACCATTATGTAGGAAATATTTTTAGCTTTCTAATGAATATTTATAGTCTAATTTATCTTATGTATAACCCCATATTAAAAATTATTTACTTATTAAACATTGATTTTAACTATTTTAACCCTTCTTTAAATAAATTAATAATAAATGACCTAATCTAATCCATGTGAACCTAAATGGACATATTTTATTCCTAAGTTTGTTTTTGGTCGAATTAAAATTGTCCAATAGAATTAGGACATGTGTTAGGGTAATAATAATATCATCTTTACCCTTAATTACACTATTTACTTTTAACCGTGGTAAAAAAAGTAAAAAGTTACTATTCACCAAAAAATTATTTTCATCTCATTGAACCACATTTTACTTACTGACATCAACCGTCTCTCTCGGGTCTTTGAAATTCCACTCACAGAAGCGGTGAAATTATGTTTTATGAAAAATTCAGTTTTTTAACTCCCACTTAGTGGTTTCACTATTTATCAAAAACTAAAAGTTTTCAGAAAAATACCAAAATTTCACCCTAGGCTAATTTCGATATTCCGAATCCAAAAATGAAGTCCATTTTGAAAAATAAAATTTATGAAATTTCAAAAAGTGGTAATTACTATTCATAACGGCTAGTTTTAATAATATTTTAATAGCATATCGTTGTTTAGTGAAACTCAATATTGCGTACGACACAAGCTATCGAGGAAGGTCACGATTTCGTGTAAAGAAATCCAAGCAAGTGTTGTGTGTAGAAAAATATTCCATTGATGATTTATATAACATAAAAGTCTCGGGTGTTACATTCTACCCCCCATAAAATGAATTTCACCCTCGAAATTCGTCACTTTGTAACAAAGAGATAAGGATACCTCTCCCGCATCATATCCTCAAGCTCCCATGTTGCTTCTTCTAATTGGTGGTTCCTCCATAAAACTCTCTCCAATCGAGTGGTCTTGTTTCGTAGGACTTTTTCGCTACGATGCAGAATCTCTATCGGATGTTCTTCATAAGAAAGATCTTGCTCCAGTGGTATAACTTCTGAGCTGAGTAAATGTGAAGGATCAGGTATGTACTTTCTCAGGAGAGATAAATGGAACACATCGTGAACTTGAGAGAGATTCGGTGGAAGCGCCAATCGGTAAGCTACCTTCCCAACACGATCCAGTATTTCGAAAGGACCGATATATCAAGGGCTCAACTTCCCCTTCATTCTAAATCTCATGACTCTCTTCTAGGGAGATATCCGTAAGAACACTTTATCACCCACTTCAAACTCCAGGTCTTTTCTTCGGTTGTCGGCATAACTTTTCTGTCGACTCTGAGATGCTCTTATGTGTTGTTGAATAGATCTGACCTTTTCTACCATTTCATCAATGAGATCAGGTTCTAATAGCTTTCTTTCCCCAACTTCATCCCAGCAAGTTGGAGTCCTGCATTTCTTTCCATAGAGAGATTCATAAGAGCCATCTGAATACTGGAGTGAAAGCTATTATTATAAGAATAATACACCAAAGGTAGGTGTTGGTCCCAACCACCTTTGAAATCCACAGAGAAAGCTCTCAACATATCTTCTAGGGTTTGAATTGTTCTCTCAGACTGACCGTCTGTCTGAGGATGATAAGCAGTGCTGAAACTCAACACTGTATCCAGAGTATGATGAAGACTTCACCAGAACTTCGAGGTAAATCTCGGATCCCGATCATATATAATAGAAAGTGGTACTCCATGCAATCTTATCACTTCCTTTACATATATCATGGCAAGCTGATCCAGAGATAAATCCTCTCTAATAGCAATGAAGTGTGCTGACTTTATAAGACGATCAGCTATGACCCAGACAACATTATTGCCTTTGGATGTTTTAGGATGTCCTGTGACAAAGTTTATAGTGATGTTTTCCCATTTCCATTCGGGTATGGGTAATGGTTGTAACATCTTCTTAGACTTTTGTCTCTCAGATTTAACTTGTTGACAAACCAAGCATCAAGAGACATATTCAGCAACATCTCTTTTCATGCCATCACACCAGAAGTACTCTTTCAGTTCCCAATACATCTGCGTGCTTCCAGGATGAATAGATAATGAAGAACAATGAGCCTCATCCAGCAGCTCCTTCTTGCATTAGGGGATGGGAGGAACACAAACCCGAATCCTGATCTTTATTATCCCATCACAATAAAGGTTGAATTTAGGAACATTTCTCACCTTCTTTTGTAACTCAAAATCTTCTTTCTGTGCCTCTTTAATCCTCACATGTATAGATGGTTGAACATTCATTTGAGAAAGATAATATTTTTCCCCTTCCATTATAATTCCAAGATCTATCCATTGCAAATCCATAAATATTTGATCTTTTGTGATCCTTATTATGGATAAACTAGCATGGTCTTGTCGAATTAATGCATCTGGCACCTTGTTTTCATTCCCAGGGTGGTAATGGATTGAGCAGTCACAATCCTTAATCAGCTCTAACCATCTTCTTTGACGCATATTCAACTCCTTTTGTGTGAAAATATTCTTTAAACTTTTTTGATCAGTATAAATATCACACCTTTCACCATAAAGGTAATGCCTCCAAATCTTTAATGCAAAGATTACCGCAGCTAACTCCAAATCATGTGTTGGGTAATTTTTCTCATGGATTTTCAACTGTCGTGAGGCATTAGCTATCACCATATCATTTTGCATAATAGAACACCACAATCCCTTATTGGATGCATCACTGTAGATCACAAACCTTTCTCCACTACAAGGCAGTGTGAGCACAGGTGCACTGGATAACTTTCTTTTCAACTCCTTGAAATTCTCTTCACATTCCTCTATCCAAAAAAACTTAACTCCTTTCCGAGTCAACATGGTGAGTGGATTAGATAATCGTGAAAATTATTTCACAAAACGTCGATAATATCAAACCAAACCAAGAAAACTTCGGATCTTAGTTATTGTTGTTGGTCTCGGCCATCATTCGATAACCTCTTTTTTTGCTGGATCCACAGATATCCCCTCTTTTGAGATTATGTGACCCAAAAATGCAACTTTTTGAAGACAAAATTCACACTTGGAAAATTTTGCATAAAGATTCTCCTTTCTAAGGGTCTTCAATATAATTCTCAAGTGATCTTCATGTTCTTCCTTGCTCTTTGAATAGACAAGAATATCATCTATAAAGACTACCACAAATTGATCAAGATAGTTTCTAAAGAATCTATTCATTAGATCCATGAAGATAACAGGGGGAATTAGTAAGACCAAATGGAATCACTATAAATTCATAGTGTCCATACCTAGTACGGAAAGCCGTCTTAGTTATATCCTCCCTTTTGACCCTTAATTGATGATACGCTGAACGAAGATCAATCTTGGAAAAGTATTGAGCTCCGCGTAGTTGGTCAAATAAGTCATCAATGCGTGGGAGAGGATATTTGTTCTTGATAGTGATCTTGTTAAGTTCTTGATAATCAATGCAGAGTCTCATTGATCCATCTTTCTTCTTAACAAATAGAAAAGGTGCTCCCCAAGGTGACGAACTAGGGCGTATGAATCCGTTATCAAGATTCTCTTGGAGTTTCTTCTTCAATTCTTGCAACACAATTGGGGCCATTCTATACGGTGTCTTCGAAATAGGAAAAGTACCTGGTACGAGTTCTATTGAAAAATCAACTTCATGATTCGGTGGAAGACCCGGTAATTCCTCCGGAAAGACATCATCAAACTCCCGTACAATGGGCGTATTCTTAATCGTGAGTTTCTCACCAACCATTCGAGATAAATAACCTTCATTTAGTGGAATCAATACCCATAAAATGGAAGAAATTTCCACTGGAAGGTTATGTTCATCCATGCATTGATAGATGATCATAGATAGATCTGGAATATGAAATGTGACTTCCCTTCTTTGGAAATTGATATGAGCTCCATATAAAGAAATCCAATCCATGCCAAGAATAACATCAAATTCCACTATAGGAAAGATCACAAGATTTTCAGGAAGCACTTTCCCACAAACTTCGATCGGAGAATAATTATAAACTTTTGATGTGACTGTTGTGACATTAGGTGTTGTCACAGCTAACTCAACATCTAATTGTTGAGGTAATACCGTGATACCCTTAGAAAAGTCTTCAGAAATAAAAGAGTGGTTGGATCCAGAATCAAATAAAACATTTTCTACATTAGAGTGGATGGTAAGTGTACCTTTCACCACATCGTTATCGTACTCCACATCGCTGATAGAAATTGTAAGTGACTTTCCTTTGTCTTTAGCCTTAAGAGTTTGTTGACGTCGACCATCATCATCAACCCTTGGATTAGGGAATTTATTGGTATAATTCCCCATCTCCTTGCACCTGAAACAATGAAGTGTAGTAGGTTCATTATGTGTGTCCCTTCCTTTGTTTTCATCATTAGACATCTTCTTC
Source organism: Viscum album (assembly GCA_963277665.1). Taxonomy (NCBI): domain Eukaryota; kingdom Viridiplantae; phylum Streptophyta; class Magnoliopsida; order Santalales; family Viscaceae; genus Viscum; species Viscum album. Next base: position 172,049,316 of record OY728160.1, read on the forward strand.
CCATCATCACGGCATTCAAATGCCCGATGACCTTCCTTTCCACATTTGAAACATTTAACTGTCCCTTTAAGACAACTCCCTACATGTTTCTTTCCACACTTTGAGCATAAGGGAAAGCTCAACTTCATTTCAGTGTGATCTTTAGATTTTCCATTGAATTCCATTTTCCTCTTCCTATCAAACCCATATGACTGATGGGATACTCCAATATCCATCTCAACTTTGAGATCACATCGAACGATTTCCTCATAGCTATTGATCTCCCTTATGGCTAATGACCTTCTAAGAAATGGTTTTAAGCAACTAAAGAATCGATCGATCTTACTCTCAAGTTGGATAATAATACCAGAAACGTACCTTGCAAGTCTTGTAAAATTTGCTTCACAGGTACCAACAGATTCATCATCCTTTTTCTTCAGTTCAAGAAACTCTTTCTCCATCTTTGTTCGGAGAATACGAGGGAAGTACTTATTGAAAAATAAGTTCTTGAACTCGTCCCATTCCATGGAATCAATTTCATCACTTTTCCTCGTATTATTAATAAGATTCCACCATTGATCAGAATCCCCTTCCAAACGATACCCTGCTAGGATGACATTGTCAGGTTCAGAACATTGATGAACTGAAAATATATTTTCCATAGTATTTATCCATTGTTCATCAACTAATGGATTAGTAGACCCGCTGAAAGAAGGTGGACGCTGCCTCATGAAGGATTCAACAGAATGTTGCTCCTTCCATTTATCATTTGGAAGTCCTGCATGATTCAGAGCTTGAGAAAGTTGTGTGAGCATGGCTACAAGATTTTGCATTCCAGCTCCCATAACGTTTCGTTGCTCAGGGGGACAATCATTTCATTGACCGTCGCAATCCGCATTAACACGGTTCCTTCGGGTTTCAGCCATTGACTAAAACCAAGAAGAATAGTGTGAGAAACACTAATTATAATAGGAAAACCACATAATCAAGAATAAAATTTCACAATTAAGGTCTTGTCCTAGGTTATTCATTGCTATTTCTAAAACACTAATATTGTGTTCTATGCTTAGACTTATCCTTAGGGTTCTTACTAAGGCTTTCACATCCTAGTTTCCAATGGTTGACTATACCTTTCCTCTGATACCAACTATAACGACCCATACTTTACATACATTGTTAATACATCAAAATTGAAGCATACATATTACAACATATAACAAAACCACGAATGGACCATATAGGTATAGTGTCATTGGAAACTGGGAAACATAAACAACTGGTTCATAAAGCGTCTACACTGTCTCCCATTTATTTCATAATATCTATTGTCCCTTTTGGGATATCATACTTAATAACCTTTTTCCTGACCTGGGGAAAGAAAACATACAAAAGGGTGAGCTCAAATGCTCTGTAAGGGTAAACAAAAGAAATATCAATCACATCATTTACATAAGCGCATAACTTTTGGAAATCTTAACCTGCAAAAGAGATCATAATTTCATAGCATGGAATAAATCATGGAAGTGAAATGTAATCACAATAATCATAACATAAGACATGAAACTTTGTGTAATACACACATAATCATAGAGAATCATTTCTTGTTATTCAAGACTCATTTCCAAGACTATCATAGTGGACAAAGTCCATTTCTAAACCGAGTCACACTCGTTTCAGTCCTGTTTCACTGAACCGGTATAACCTACCGTTCTAGCCATGTCTATCTCATGAGATATAAAATCTTTACCCGATGAATTGGAGGGAGATGTAGGTCCCACCCATCTCATAATGATACCATTCTTATGTGTGCCACAAAATCATAAATCAGATATCATTGCATAATCCATGTAATACAAATGGGAATCTTAAACATCATGACATTATAAAACAATTCATATAAGATAAAGGAATTCATAAAAATAATTCCATAACAACATAATCAAATCAATGTAATAATATGGATAAAAACAGAACACTTTATTATCTTAGACGGAAAATAATTTTGATAAAACACTTGAACTCCATTCTTGAGGAAAATATCCTTTCTTCTTCAAAAACATTTTTCCTTCTTTAACATGTCATACAACTTTAAACTAAAAGAAGTTGATTAAAAATAAACTTGAAAACTTGTAAAGGATGCTTCTTGGAAATAATGTTTTAAATATCCATTCATGTCGTATAAGTTAAAAAAACATTCTTCGTACTTTTTTCGGAAAAGTCAAAAAGTACCTCGTACGAAAAACGACAAAAGATTCCATTCATATCTTTTACTAAAAATTCACCGAAGGATAAAATGGATTTAAAAATTTTTAGGTGGATGGAAATAATATTACATATTGATGAAACATGGATGTGGATGATAAAATACACCCCAGTAAATACTTACGAATAAACAATCTCAGATAAAAATGAGATTGTGATATTTCCCTTACCTTAGGCCCGTTTTGCTTCGTAAGTGTCTGAACCTCCTGTATAATGATTTAAAAAATGTTATTGACTTATTCCAGAATCATAATTATTTTTATGATATCATATATGGTCATTTTCATAGCTTCTTAGTAGTAATATTTCATTGCTACTTGTTATTCGGGTGTTTATAACTTTTTGTTCTTATGCGTGTTTTGTCGAATAAATTCTTATTATTATATTTAGGTTATATATACCTCATTTCCAGAATGTTATTAGTGTAATATATATCATATTCATTCATTCAATTCATTTATATAATCATTATGAAATGAAGATCATGTAGAACGAGTCGCATCACATCGTGGCGACGGTATTCCGTACGTACGCACGAGTGATTATATCGTACCTATGATCGTGGAATTGTATTGGAGTGTATGTATACTATTTCAGAATCAGTATCACTTTATAATAGTCATACATAGTCATTATTTACACCATTATACCCATCCATGTAAGGTGGTGGTGGAAAATAGATTACACAACGGCGTTGAGACGGTATTCCGTACGTACGCACGCGCGGTGATTTCTTTTTCCGTAGGATGGATAGATGGTGAAATAGGGTTGTTTCATAAATATAATAACATATCAGTATATGAGTTATACTGATGTTATTACTTCATAATTAAAAAAATAAAGAAGAATAATTGGAAGAAGAAATAAAGATGAAAGAATCGGTAACGGACATTACCTCTACTTTGAAGTGCTTCTTTGAGACCTTCTTTTAGGGCACTAAAATTGGTCTTTGAAGAAGACCAGGACCTCTAGGATGTCTATAGGGAAGTGGAGAGGTGTAATTGGAAGAGGTTGGCCGAGCTTGAAGGCTCAAAGTGGTGTGAGGAAGAGGGGGAGGAGGTTCCCTTTTATAAGGGAGGAGAGGTGTACCTTTGGTAATACTAAAAATATTATTTTATTATAAAGTCAATTTCGGTTTTAAATAGCTCCAAATTGATATATTTAGAAACTAAGGTGGGGATGGGTCGAAATACTCTCATAAAATAGAATTTATACAAGTTTAGGTTCCTATTTTAACCTTATCATTTAGATTTAACATTAAGTTAAATAAGTTTACTTTTACCGTGTCTTCTTGTGTTCTTATACTATAAGGTTAATAAACTTACTATAAGCAGCCAAACGAACCCCAAGTTGTTTATTATTAATATATATAACCTTATCTAAGCAATGTGGCCGAGCCTTAGAATTTTAGGAATAAAATAACAATTACTAATATAATATTTGTTTTAAAAACTATTTTATGTCAATTTTGACACTATTTTGTAAATGATTTTTGTGAAAATCATAACAGAATGGTTAGTTCGAAAAAAGTTAATTAAATCAATACTAACATGTAATATTAACCTATAAAATTAGTGTAATTCATAAAAAGTCTCAAATTACATTTATTTTGGTGTTTAATTATGTCAATATTTCATTAATAAGATAATTACTGCATCATCTTTGTGTCATAAATAAATTAAATTATTTAATGTCTAAAAATTAAAAATAAAATACCATTATGTAGGATATCGTTTTAGATTTCTAATGAATATTTATAGTCGAATTTATTTTATTTATAACCCCATATGAAAAATTATTTACTTATTAAGCATTCATTTTAACTATTTTAACCCTTCTTTAAATAAATTAATAATAAATGTCCTAATCTAATCCAAGTGGGCCTAAATGGTCATATTATATTCCTAAGTTTGTTTTTGGTAGAATTACACTTTTACAATAGAATTAGTACATGTATTAGGGTAATAAAAATATCATCATTACCCTTAATTACCCTATTTACTTTAAACCGTGGTAAAAAACGTAAAAAGTTACTATTCACCAAATAATTATTTTGATCACATTGAACCACATTTTACATACTGACATCAATCGTGTCTCTGGGATTTTTAAAATTCCACTCACAGAAGCGGTAAAATTAATTTTTATGAAAAATTCAGTTTTTTAACTACCACTTAGTGGTTTCACTATTAATCAAAAACTGAAAGTTTTCAGAAAAATACCAAAATTTCCCCCTAGGCTAATTTCGATATTCCGAATCTAAAAATGAAGTCCATTTTGAAAAATAAAATTTTTAAAATTTCAAAAAGTGGTTGTTACTATTCATAACGGATAGTTTTAATAATATTTTAATATCATATTGTTGTTTAGTGAAACTCGGTATTGCGTACGACGCAAGCTATCGAGGAAGGTCGCGATTTTGTGTAAAGCAAGCCAAGCAAATGTTGTGTGTAGAAAAATATTCCTTTGATGATTTATATAACATAAAAGTCTCGGGTGTTACATTAACATATCTTTTTACAAACATGAATTTGATGTTTATTTAAATTAAAGGAATTGTATTAGGAATAGAGTTTTTGGGCATGCTTACATTGTTTTAATAATCACTCATATTTTTTATTTCTTATTTTCATGCTTCATTGTAGTATTTTTATTGTTATTTGTTTCTATAGGCGAGGGATGCTCATACTATTGTAGAGGTACCCTCGAGGTCACATTGAAATGTTGTGGTCATCATGTCTAATTTTGTTTTGGTTATTCAGTTGGTATATTTTCAGAATTGTGTAAATGGAATTCAGTTCCAATATTTATATATATTGGGATTCTCTATTCATTTAACTAGTTCATTTTATCAATTTATGTTGGGTGAAATCATTCCATTGTTTACTCAGATGATGAACGACATTAATTATTAGCCCGAGAGGATCAAGAATGCCTCTTCGGCCCTTTGAAGGATGGACTCGAGTGACCGGTTCATGGTTGACTTGGATTGATTTTCAAAATGGATTTAATGTATATATATATATGATATTTATATCATATATATAATTTTAAAAAACTCTATATCTCGTACTTCCTAACCTCTTCATTCTATGAAAAATCATAATGTCATTCATTCATCTATGAGGTCTACAACCTCTATGAAGTGATGTGAATTTTTTTCATCCAGATATTACATGAATAATATATATAAGTATATATTAAATAATAATTTTATATTTAAGAAATTATAATATTTTTTGGAATATAAAAAAACAACTCAATATATTTCAATACTGATGATTAAAAAATTGAAACATTTCTCATGTGTATGTATGAACTATATATACATGATTGTAATGTATTTCATTATTCACAACCATTAATGATGGTTGTCATTAAAAGTGTAAATGTTTTCAAAAATAAAAATTATTTATTGATTAGTATTCCATATATGATTTAATAATGACTTCTTATACCCTACTAAACCTCTAAATGTAATTTCTAACATATTGAATGAATATCATCCAAATGTATAATGAGATATTATTGATTATATAATGGATTATAACATTGTAAATTGTATTATAAAAATTTAAAAGTTTCATAATATTTCACTTAATTAATATAATTTAATTATTACATATGATAATTAATGTACTTGATGATTCAAACACTAGGTAAAGAGCATTATTTTTTTTAAATATTATCTTTATGATTTTCCCATAAAACCTTATTCTTCTATGTAAATATTAATTAAAAAAATCATGTATTTTCATATAAATATGAAAATGAAAAAGATAAAATTATATCCCTTTATATATTCATGAAAATTTTATTTTCAAAAAGATTCATTTCATATATATTTTTTCTATTGTTTGGACATTATTCTCAAAATTTAACAATAATGTTATATTTTATTCATACATATATAATTAACTTTCATATCATACGAACAATTATTCGATTTTTTCCCAAAGGGAATAAACTCATTCCCTATGTTCAAGTTATTCTTCTAATTGGATTTAGAAATTAATGGAAATATCAATATTTTGAAATTGTTTCTTATAGGTGCTAATAATTTTATAAAAAATATGAACATTTATTTATTATGATTATGTAAATATTATTAGGAGTTATTTATGATAATGGGTAATTTTTTATGGACCAAGGAAGGGTCGGTCTGTGATATCCCTATAATATATCTTGCATGATATGTTTTTGTATATCTACCATCCGGGTTATTCTTTATTTAACAATGATTGTTATTCTATGTGTAACTATGAGATTTATTCCGAATGTAACTGTGACTGTTTTACAATTTATTATAGGGGTGATCAATCCACATATAAGAAAAATATGAAGTTGATTCTTCTAGTTAGATATATGATTTCAATATGATTTCAATATTTTTGTTGAAATTGTATAATACTATAATTTTATTAAATGAGAATATTTATTAAAGAATATATATTATACATCCTAAAGGTATAAATTATATGTTATTTATAATGTATTCATAAGAATAATGGGACTTCAATGAAACATTGATGAACTTTTTAGGACCATTAAATTTTTTATAAAATGTTTTATTAAAATAACTAGGGATAGTGGTTGATTTACTATGAATGAATATATCTATTTTGAAATCAAAGTTAATTTCTAAAATTAATAATTTTATAGATATATATAGACTTAATATTTATTTTGTTAACATTATATCCCTTATTGAGATTTTAATCATCATCTGAAATTTTGAAAATGCATATCATCTGGTTTTAATGATTACTATAATCATGGTTGAAGAATATATGAAATTTAGAATATTTTTCTTTAAAATATAACTTTTTCTATCTTCATTGTTTTGGGTTTTAGAAAAAATTGATATGAATAGGTTGCTTCTACGTTTTTGTGTAGTACTAATTTATTTAATACTGATGAAATAATTATATAAAACACAAATCCTCAATAACCATTTCCAATAAGTGATTAAAATTATTGTATATAGATTCAATATATTGGTGTTTTATTGTTGGATCCATATTGGTAGGATCATATGAATATTATTATTGACAATAATCCTTAGAAAGATGTGAATTCAAAGAAGACAATCCATATATTTTGATTATATTCTTTTGGTATACATGATAGATTTCAATGGAATATAGGATTATCATCTAAAAATTGAACAATCAAAAAAAATTAATGGTTTTTAGTATTATTTTTAGAGTTAATTATTATGGGTTCATTAGGGAATATAATTTTTTTCACTGATATGTTAGAATACAACAAATGAGGTAGTTGTTTTTTATATGTGTATGATAAAATAATTCTCTAATAGGGTCCAGTGGACTGGGATGTGGTTGGTTTCCACATTGGTTAATTAGTGATTTTATTATGAATTGAGGATATATACATTGATGGTCATTTTAATTGATTATTTTATGATAGGGATGTCCCCTCTATAAGGACATCAATATTTATGGAAATAAGGGAGACATAAATTGGAGTTTAATGGGCCAATTGATTTGATTGAGTGTATTAGTACAGTAAAATACCGATTGGAACTTCTTAAATGATATCATGTTATGAATATCAGGTTCTTGATGTCCCTCTATTGGAGGTATGATCCCAATCATATGCATGTGACTAACAATGTGGATGTTGTGTTGTATATAGATGAATGATTTTTTAAAACATTGACTCTGGATCAATAGTAAGAATGAAAATGTATTGTTGGTATGATTTTACCACTTGCTCGTGTACTACATAAACATTGTTGAATACATGGTGAATAATGGGATTTGGAATCATACATATATACTCTATATACCATATCATTTTAGTATGATCTGAAGAGATATTTGATGGTTGAGAAACATAGAGGGGAGATTGTAATGTTATAGAGTTCTTAGGTACAATAACCATTTCCTTCATACCTTATATATGTATTTTTCAATTATTATTTCCTTAGAATATGTATTGAGTGAAATATTGACGCATGTAATGAGTTTTGGAGACATTAAATAAGAATCTTTTTTATTTTTTTTTGAAAACTACGTTGTTCTACCCAGAAATGGTTGCAACAAGTTGGATAGGAGAAATCAGTGGAAAGTAGTCAGTTCGTGATTATCAAACTCATCATAATATCCCCTAGAAACAATCTATCTTAGGAAAATTGGAAATTTCAGGGTTCCTTATTGATTTACATAACCATGTTTCCAAATCGTGTTTCTTACAAGATGACGTAGTGATCCTCACGTGTATGGCACATAGATTACAAAATTGTTTGACAAAACTGTCATATATATTAAAATTAATAAAAAAATTTAATTCAATCACTCTCCATTACCATTCTTTAATTTTACTAAACCTATTAATATCAATCATAATAATTATATTGTATAAACATGGAAATTAAACTCTTATGAAAAAAATTATGGTTGTTCTAGAGGCCTTGAATCATGTAATATCATTGTAATAGGTTGGTCTTACTCCACATTATATTTTACTTATTCGCATAATCTAAATTTTATGAGAGGAATCATATTTTAAATTTTCAAATGATTGATCAATGAATTATCCCTTTATCAAATACGGATATTATAATTTATTGATGTATAGACGGATGGATTTAGAGTTTTGGCATCTTTTTTCTAAAAGGATTTAATTTTTTAATGGGTGTAATATCCCATTAGGTAAAATATTATTTTTATAATCCCTCATGTGTCTAATTTTCAATATTGTTTCTATAATTATGATATTGGTGAGTTTAGTTTCATTCTAGGGATTATTGATGCAGGAAAATGTTTTAGTGTCAGCTCCTGGAAATTGGCATATACACAAATAGGTTTTTATGTACTTACTACATAGGTCTATTGCATAATGTTGATTGGAATGATTATACTTATAGTGCAAGTGTTTGGCTATTGTGGCCTATGAATTGTGTGTTCTGAAGGATCCTTTTATACTATTTCATTTTCTGTGTGAATAATTTGAGATTTGGGGTTCGTATTTAGCATCAAGTAGATTTTTGGATCATTATGGATTATTTATCTCATAGAGGTGAAGCATGTTCTAGTGAATCCATGTGTTGATAATGATATAGGACCCAAATATATGGTTAGTAAATATATATAATAATTCTTATCTTAAGATATAGAATGTGGTAAGAAGATCATATGGCATAACCCGAGGCTGAGATTGGGGTGCATGGACCATGTATCACAACTCAATAGAGGATGTGGAATAATGTCCATAAGGCCTATCCTGAGGATTATCATTGGATGAAAAACCATTTTTTCCAAACTATGGGTATGGTTAGATATGATGTTTATCTACAAAAAGTGATATCCTCGTAGAATAACCTTTGTTGATGATATATGAGGTATTCCATTAATCATATACCAGAATCCATTGTGGTTGGGGATTATGGAAGCATTTTCAGTACATGATAACAAAATATATTATTATTTTTTATTTTTCTAGTTAACATAAAATCATCTCCTGAGAAATATATTAATTTTCAACTTATGTTTTGGATTAATTTATAAATTCCTACTATGATTATACTCACACCCTTCACAGAAATATCAATGTACATATAAATTACATGGCTAGGGATACAATGAAAGGAAACAAAAATATGACTGGGAGTTGAGTATGTGGAGGTTAATTAATACATATAATATAGATATAAACTCAGAACTATTGTTACAATGTTTTTGTTTATTACCATTCTTTTTCATAATTTTAGTTACAAGGAAAATTATATTCCTTAGTTTATATTGTATGTTTGGAATCCCATTTTATAGAATATAATGATTTTTTTAGTTTCATTTTTTAGATATTTCAATAATATATATTTTAATTATGGTGTATTACTTTGGTTATTGAGTATATAGTCTTTTTACAACAAAATTTGGACCCTCAAATCTATTTGGATACCTTTTTCAAAGGGAGAAATGAAAATGATGACATGTGGCACTTCATGTAAGACAGGTGGATTAGGGTTGATAATTTCACTAATTCTTTTCATAAAATTTATAATAAAATTTAATTTCATCAAAAAACACAACAAAAAAGTAACCCAAATAATCATAATTTTCAATCTTTAAAATATAACATAATATAGTGGGTGTATTAATCAATCTATAAGGCATGGATACAATTATATAAAAACTATTCCTATCATGAAATGATTTATTCAAAATGTCTTCCTCCTCCATATTTAACTAATGTTATCTAGGTCAATAATTGATAAATATTGTTCCTCATGATGTTGATCAAACAAATCATATAAATTAGACTATACATTATTGGTCATAATAGTAATGTTATTGAGTACTACATAATAAATTCACAACCCCATTAGACAATTTATATGTTTATGGAACAATATAAGAGAACCCATGGTATGGAGGTTGGATTCAAATAAAAATATTAAGAATGTTATATAACTATATTTACCATAGGAATAATTTCAATGAAACTATGTTACAGGTTTTTTATGATATTTTATTAAATTTTGGAATTATTGTAACCATATATTCAATATTTTGGTCCAGAATTATAGAAAACAAATCATAGGGAAATGCATTTTTATATTCATTTATAGTTTGATTATCACTTATCTTAAAAATATATCGCTTTCCTACAATATGAGATGAATAAAAAACCCTGTTATCTTTAAAAAAACATTTCACCACCATGATATTTTTTCATTTGTTTAAACTCATTATTATATAAATAATAAAACTCACTCAAAAAAATAAAATGGCATATTTATCTCAACATTATATATTATTATGATTAATTAAAAGAAAATATGTACCTAGAATAACATGAATCTCAATTGTGATCATGAAAATATGTTTTTATGAAAAGTAATTCTATAGTTTATAATTATAATATTCTTATAAATTGATGATAAATTAATACTTTCATAATGAGTTTCTAGTAAAAGAAAATTACCCATTTCAGGATGTAAAATTTCAATTTAACAAACATAAAATCCAGAAATAGATTATTGAAAAAAAATTAATGAAAAAATAATTTTTCATTAGATTAGTATGTAAGTAAATTACATGTCACCATGTCCTTTGACAGTCCTATAATTTATATGGTAGTTTTAGAAGAAGATTCCATTGTGCATTTCTTCTGAGACATGACATCTTAATGACCCATATCATTGCAGTTAAAACATATTAATTCCTGTGTGTTATTAATTTTTTTACCAATAAAATAATACATTTTATTGAAATTACAACAAAAATATAGTAATGTAAAATTATTATAAAAATATATTGTTTCCTAAGACACACCTTGACATGATTCATACCACACATATCATTGAAAGGAAACTTTTAACAGATAAATGTTGTAAATATAGTTTCTGCAGGCCCATATTGAAGAGTTTTTTTAGGGTCATGTCATGTATATAATGTGTTATGTATTACATTATCATACCAAAACATGTAAATATTTCAATGTACACTATTTACATTAAAATATTTTTATTATATTTTTTTTGTATCGATGGGTTATAGTTGTTCCCAACTAAAACATTGATATATTAGGATATTAATCCAAAATATACTCCATATGGTCTAAATATAACTCATTGATATGAAATAGATTGTGTCAAATTGTCATGTCATGAAGATTCATAAGAATTCAAACATTTTCCCTTGAAATTTTCACTTACTGATCTCTAGTAGATGATAAAACAAGGACCATCCCACAAATAAGAAAACCACATGTTTCATATGTCATTGGATGTTACTATCAATAGTAATGATTATTGTTCTATAGACATGAGAACAATATCATTGTGTTTCATTTGATATCATACTTGTATGTATGAAAGAATATTAACATATATGTTCTTCCATTGAATCCTGTGATGGGTAAATCACTAATGTTTTGACATTGACTTGATAATCTATAAGAAATTTCTCAATTCTGAATGGAGAAAATATATATGTCCCATTTACATAGAAATACATTAAATTATTAAATCCATATAAATAATGAGTGAGTGTAAATTCAACTATAGAGGATTCTGATAAATAAAATAATAGTGTATGATGAAATTAAATCTGCATACTACTTTATGAGATATATAAAGACAATTATATTATATTACATAGTGCATTCTCACTGGAGGTAGATATATATATGACTAAATATTATATCCCTATGGGACTTATTGGTTTTCTAGAACCCTCTCGCTGTTTTTAGTTGAACTCACTCTTATAAAGATAACGACTTAGAGATCCAAATATGATTAAAATTCAACGGTTGTGAAATTATTGATTATTTTAGTTTAAGACATAACTATCATATTATGGTGGGATGATACATATCCCATTTTAATATATCAATCAATATAACAAAAAATTATTATTAATTTATTTAGAATAATATGTGGTGTAATTATTTACTCATAGTATTCAAATGTTTTTAAGGGAATTTAGGGAAACTATTTTACTATAATTTATAATATTTCGTGGTTTGAATGATAGTTTACATGGGAAATGAGTTCCTTTAATGACTCAAATATTATCTGGTAACATATAATTTATTTTTAAATGTGAGTTATAAAATAATATCTATATTTTTTGAAATTTTTTAATTGGATTTTATAATTTATGAGTTATTATTTAAATGGTTATTCATGTATTGTGAAAAAGTAAAATGTAAAAAACATTAAAATTCAAATATAACTCTGGAGAATCTCAAAATTTATAAGAGTATTCCTTCTATGAATTTGAGATCCCATCTCTCATATCTCTTAGATCAATTTTTTTATCCCGTGAGTTTGAAAATAAAAAGAACATTGTTTCAATATGGATACACACAGTGGTTGAAGATAGATGGTTATGAAGGATTTTTTAGAACATTTGGAAAACATAAAGTGTCTTAACATTAGTTACTTTGAGCAACGATCCCCAGCAACAAGCAGAAACATGAAGGATCTAAATATAAATAGGATCAGCTTCAATTAAGTATTTTTTATCAGATAAATTAATTTTCACTCGTTACATGGAAGAATCATGGAAGGGTTTCCATAATCAATGTATATACATATATCCATACCTAGAAAATCTGTATCATTATAATTTTTTATGCCTCTTCAAGTCCTAGTTTTCCAAATTTCATATGAGTGTTTTCATTCAATCTTTATATAGAAATTATGGTTAAATTATGTAAAATAAATGTATGGTGATTTTACATAGTTACCATACCACTGATACAAAATAATTCAACGTTTCATTTTCCTAGTTATATTAATTTTATGGTCAAATTAATTTTAGGTAAATATTTTTTATTATTTATTTTTTTTATAAAAAATATAGAATTGTTATTTTTGTGAATAGTATAATGGTTTCTATTTAAAAGAATTTAAATCTGAGTGGTTGAGAGTCAAGAATTAAATAGGTGAATACAATGTGAAATCAAAGTATGTTTTAAAAAATTAAACAATAAAAAATTTATAGAATGGAGAATATACATAAGTATCATTTTGGTATGGTTTTCTATAAAATGAATACATAAAGAATGATCCATACTTATTTATTATTTTTCACATGAAGAAAGACAATACAAAATTCCAATGTCTATTAAACATCCGAAATTACCATTGAAATCAGCTTCTATGAAACCAAAAATATTATTAGAGAGAAATAAACATGAAACAATTTTCATTAAATGAATAATGAAATATCACTAGATTGTAAATTAAAATATTAAAAATATGAAGTCATATAACACTATTAAATTAAAAATATTTATCATTGAATGTAATATTTTTATTTTAATTCATAGGTATTAGTTACAATATGTGAAACATATATTTGGATATAAGTAAAAAAATATTAGAAACATTACTGGATGTCATGATGCATTTTCTATGTGGGTGAGAAATGTTGATTCCTCTGTTAGTGGCGATAAGAACATGAAATATTATTTTCTACAAAATAATTATTATGAAATAATATTTTTCTTTTATTTAATTAAAAAAAATGTAACTATTTTTTAGAAATTGAAAAAATATATTACTATTGGAATAAATATTATTTTTGATTTATCAAGCATAATAATAATTTTAGTAATTCACGATTAATCAACAATAATTTATGAATAAAATTTTTTATAATTTCTAGTGACCTTTTATGGAAGAATAATTCTCTATCAATTTAAACTAATTTATTTATTGAATAATATAAAATAAGTGGTGTTTATATTTTATATATTTAAAAGAAATTATAATTATTTATGGCTATAATAGTTTTTCGAAAAATTAACTTATATAAATAAAGGAGTTACCCAATGTGTTAAGATAGAGATGAATGTCATATTTTGGAAATTTTTGGAGTACAAGAAAGTGGTACAATAATATAAATTACAATATTGATTTATGAAATTAATGTAATGTATGAGCGAATAATGAAACCATCCATGTTTGATTATATGATTTAATCTAGGATCATGTACCAAGAAATATCAGAAACTAGATATCAACTCTAATAAAAATGTATAATAGTTTTTATCGTAATCCCACATTTAATTATAAACATAAAAACCATGATATAATAAAAATTAGGATCTTTTATGAGGCATTGGATCATTTATTGAGAAATAAAAATTTATAGTGGAGTAATTTCTAGAGTGACATTTCCATAAATTCATCAGATCCATGATGTTATGAAATGGGAGATGAATTACACGATTATATTTCATATAATGTATTATACCGTAAATTACATAAATTCTTTAGAAATAAGGTTTATTACCCATAACCATAAAAATATATAATAACAAATTCATATCATATATGTTATAATTAGAATGGAATCCACTATTTCATAAAACATGTGTTTAGATGAAATGAGATTATTTAGAATATTTCAATAAAAACACAAGAATAATAGAATGTTTTCATAAGGTAATTATCCAAATATGTTAAATGGTATTGCTTAAGTCCTTACGACAGTAAAGATATAGACATGTAATTTACATTATTCAATGAATGAAAGAAGTTCAGAGTATGTGATAGTGGAAGCACATTTGACTCTGATAATGTTAAATCAGGAGATGTAAGAGTAGTTTTGATAATATCATTTTCCAAAAGTGATAAATTAGGTGGAATATTAATATTATAAAAGATATATATTAATGATAATAATAAGAGATATTATTATATGTTCACTTTGGTGGGTGATATATTATATTATATGAATAATTGTTCATATAGGAGGAAGATAATAGAGATAATATAAAATGGTGATTTTTAAAATTAAAAAAATGGATTCAACGTACCATAATCATGTATTAAAATTTAAAATTCACTAATTTATGTATATTAATTAGTGGTAATAAAATATAAAATTTATTCAAGTGGTACATACATGTTACCAATAATGAATTATTTTCATTTTCAAGTATTCATGAATAAATCAATTAGAATTTTATATTTAATAAAAACATTATATGATAATTATAATGACAATTATATGTTAATACCATCATTATTTGAAAGAGTCTTTATTACTCAATCCTAAAGGGAAGGTTAAACCAAATAATAGGAATAATTTGTTCAATTTATAATGAAATGTTTTTGAATTAATGGTATAATCACGATAATGGAATATAAATTTGGTTCAAATAATTTATAGTTTGCAATAGAGCTTATTAGGGGCACCAATGTTAACCATGTGAATTATGTTGTGATAAAATAGATAAAAATTATTAATATTGATTTTAATTGAGACTATTTTTAATCAATATATATAAATGCTTTCTTAATGATTTAAACCATGATCTATGAAACAAGATCTATTGAGGTCGGTAAAATATACTACAGATACCATGTATAAGGACAATTACTGGTGATGTACTAGAACAATTTTGGAGAGAAATTTCACCAAGTACATATTGAATTAATCCTCTATAGTTGATATTTATTGGACATAGGAGAAGATTAATATTTGTAGTATAACTCCATATGATTTATATATGGATCTATAACATTTTTCATACTATATAACAGATATGATTTTTTAAAACATATATATTATGTTAGGAATATATCTTATAAATCCATAATAACTGCATGATAATATATATGATTTATACATCCATAATTATTAATATAAAAGGGTTGTATAACTACTATTTATGGATAAAAGAACACTATTTAGAAATAAAACATAAATTACTCATGCTATGGATCAATTTGATCTAATATTGAACATAATATTAGTAAATGAGAACTACATCCTCATTTAATTTAGTTGCATCTATATCCACAATTAATTATCATTTTATGGCCTCTGATGCTACCAGTAATGCTATGAAAATATGAAACATTATTTTCTATTCTTCGGATCATACCTAGGGAGGAATTTATAATCATTATCATAAAAATACAAAAATGGTACCAGAATAGATTTCTAGTTCCCAATAGAGGAAAATTAAATATATTTTGGGATATAGAATCTTCAGGTATATTATACACAAATTTTTGAAGTCATGAAAATATAATATCCATATAAGTATACATAAAAGTATCAATAACTAGATCCATTAATCAATAATAACATGTTGTAATCATGTGGTAGTTTATAGAAATTTCTATATTGTTTTTTAATGTGATAATTGGAGTGTTCTGGAGGTGGTTTCCCTAGAAATAACATGAATAATATATTTTGATTCCCGTAAAATGTATATAGTGTAATTATTGATTATATATTATAAATATTTTTTCTTTTTTGAGCACTAAATGAACAACTATGTGCTCATATTTTATGACATATTAATATTTTATAGTGGTTCCCAAATATAATGAGATCCTCAAGATTCATGCATAATAATATTAAATATATTCATTTTGGTCTAGATACATATTACTCAAGAGAAAATTATTATGTCTATTTATCACGTTCGGGGGGATGAAATGCATTGACACATCTACAAATGAAGTCCACACTTATTGGGCTCGAGTAAAGGAGATCATTATGACTAAATAGCTAATAAGAACATAATATGTTTTGGGTTTCATTGGATATTCATATTTATGATCATGTTTATCAGACTGAAGCCATTATATCATTGTTAATATGTATCATTTTTCACATACATTGATTGAAGAAAAACAATACAATTTAAATTAAGAATTTGTATAAAGATTTAGGGCCATATTTTGTTTTATAATATGTTTTGAATGATCATGAAATTATTTCACACTTTTGGATGGAGGAAATATATCTACCCTACTGATTATGATTTTATTTATATTATAAAAACAATATCTATAGTGATTTAATGTAATTAAATTTATTATGTTTAGGAAAAAATAATGAATGAAAGGATCTGGACATAATGTCTACATCCAACTTTATGTGATATCTAGAGACATTGATATTATATTATACATTGTGTGGTCATTGGTTTGTATCATTATTATGACCCGAAAATATATCTTTAGGGCCCATGAGGGGTTTCAGGACTATAAAGACCAAGGGTTTTATCAAAAGAATTTCCCTTATTATAATTAAGTCTTATAGTATTGAGAACTTACATCACATAGAGTAAAACATTATTGTCAAAAATAGTGACCAATACATTAGTTATAACCGAAACCATTATGAATTGAAATCATTATCAGAAGATAAAAATAAAAAATAGGATAAGTAATAGAAGAAAATATGTTTCTTCTTAATCCATCAAAATTACTACATTCAGATATAAATTAGTTGAACTAAAAGACAATGTTATTAATAGAATATTAATTTTTAAGAATAAATTAGATATAGCCATTAGAGAAAGTATAATTTAATGATTAATGATACAACTATGGGTTATTTATAGATATTATAGAACCTATATGGTCATCAAAAATTGGTTGATTGGAATAATATAATAACCGTTATAATTATAGTATCATACAAAAGTATATTAAGTTGACTATTAAAATAGTATCCTCAACTACAAAAATGTAAAATAATATTTAGTTATCTTATTAAATGAAAATTGATATATTTATAACATGGTACATGTTACTAAGTATTATAAATTTATAATTTACGTGTTTGTATTATTCTAAAAAAAGGTTATAATTGAAATTTTAATTAATAAAATGATATAAAATAAAATAAAATTTTATAAAATATATACATAAATTAATATAAAGTTATATTATATCAATATGATCATTTTAGGAGACCATATGAATTTTTCAGAAGGGTCATAAAATTTATTAAAATATTAGAATCTGAATTTTATTAAATAAATTATTATGTTATTTAATGTTTAAATTTTTTATATGTAGAATAATATATTCATGAAATGGATTTCATTTTTTTAATCTATAAATAGAAATTTATATGTATAATTTATTGTATTTTTCTAAAGGTATTAGAATTTTGTTTTCAATGGTGAAATAATATAATTTATGATATTTAACACTATAAAAAATTTAAATGAATTTTTGAGTCATTTATGAAGAAGGAACACATTATATCATACCCATATGCATTATTTACTATATATAATAACATGAATCTATAATACTGGTATTTATAATGTAAAATAAAAAACTAATAATTAAATATTCATAAATCCCCCACTCAACCCATTATAAACAACAAACATTCTCCTCACATCAATTAATATTTGAATCATTCAAAATCTCTACCAAACCATCTCATACCCACTCCACCACATGTGTTAGTGCTTTTGGTTTCTCTAGAAGTCAAATTCCATGTTCCATAATAAGTCTTTCATGGTAGAAATATTCAATAGGTAACATTTATAAACTACATTTTTTAATTTCATTTCTGCTTATACATTACCCTCGAATCCTTCGTACAACAGAGAATAATTATTCTTGAATAATTTATATACCAGAATTATATATTCATTATGTAATATCTTATACACCTCCTTTTATCATTACTTCTTATTCAAAGAAAAG
The DNA here is from genome assembly GCA_963277665.1 of Viscum album. Taxonomy (NCBI): domain Eukaryota; kingdom Viridiplantae; phylum Streptophyta; class Magnoliopsida; order Santalales; family Viscaceae; genus Viscum; species Viscum album. The sequence goes on from OY728160.1 coordinate 172,068,514, forward strand.
GCAAACCATTTTCTATATAATGTTACTTGACCACCTTCGTCGATGGTGCGTTTTAATTTTATAATAATTCCTTTATAGTAGGTATGAAATTTATTATAATTTTTTAAAATTAATTTTATAGTTTCATAATTTTAAATTATTATACTGACTTAATATTGTATAAAATTAAAATAGTTGTATATGGTTCAAAAAATACAAAAAAAAGTATATTTTTATCAAGACTGTTTTAATAATGAATCATCCACAAGTAGAAAAAAAACATGGGGCCATTTTAAAATTGAAAGGTTAATTAAACCAATTTAATTTCACGTCATTATTTTTATTCCCATTTTTTAGAACATTCTTGATTATACAGAAGTGATCTAACAATTAAAATAAGAAGTAATCAGAAACAAAAAAATAAAATTGAACATTTTAAGTCATCAAAATGGAAAAATAACATAATAATAATATTATAAAAATAATCATTGAATAGATAATAAAATATTAAATTATAGAATCTACTGTAGTTATCTAGGATATTATGTGATCGTGAAGAACTCATTCAGACATAATGTAAGGGATCTCATTGAAACTTGATAGTTTCATTATCCTATAATTTCTTTCCCTTTTTGAAATTGATATCATTTTTATTATTATATTATACTACTATATTATTTATATATTCATTAGACACATTAATGTAGTCCACTTAATCTTTCTTGGATTAAGAAATAATAGTTTTAAAAGGATAACATCTCAATTTGTCTAGATAAGAAAACATGATTAAATATAACTGCTATATTTCATAATTATTTATGAGTACAATCCATATTTATTATTCCCTAATAAAAATAAAAAATAAATTAATTAATAATGAAATCCTAAATTTAATTTATTTCTAGTTTTATATAATTACTTATACCATTATTGTCATTAATAAATTAAAATTATTTTCACCAAAACGGCATTAAGTGTCAACTTTACAAACCTTACCAAAATACACTTTTAGTGTATATAAATCATTTGGAAATATTTATTATTTATATATTTTATTTTTTTAACTTTATGTGTATCATATAATTATTAAATCCCTTATTTTAGGGATTCCATTATGATATGCACTTTAGTTATTCCTAGTGGCATGATTACAAACAAATTTCTCTATATGGGTACGTCTTATGTTTATTCTATATGATTTTATTATTTATATAGAACCCTTATACATTTAAATATTATTTTGGGTGTTTAAATATATTTATCTAATGCATTTGATGATTTTTTATTCTCAGAAGATGTTATGAATGTGATCGATGAGTAAACAATGTCCATTATGATACTATGTTCAGAGTGAGATATCATCTTTGATGTTGGTCATGAATCATTTTTATATCATGATATATGATATTTATACATTCAAATATTACCATGGTGCTGTGTTAATATATTTTATATGTTATTACTCTATATTTTATTAATATAAAATCCTTTTATTTTATGGTGTTATTCTTTCTTACTTATGTGTTATGCTTCCATCCCATATTTTTCCCTTATTGATCATTTTAGATCTCCCCTTTTTTCATGTATTTCCCATTTTATCCTATTTTTTATTTTATAGCTAATAGGTTTTTAGGACATCATTATGTAAATTAATATAAATAATTTTCACTCTACTTCCATTTCGTCCAATTATTAATCATGTATTAAAAAAATGCTAGTATTTCCACACCATTGTCTTTATGTAATGGAATTTTTTTCTTAAAATCATGTAATAATATATCCAAAAGTCATGTGTGTCAATTTTTGGTATATTATTCTCACTATAGTTAATTTTGAAAATTATTACTAGAAACTATTCATGATAACCCTAGGGATATTCATATGGATAACAAAAAAATCCATGTATAACCATGATTGTTACATACAAAATCAAAAGATAGGATTTAATTTTAATTCATAAGTTATTCCATCTATATTGATAGTTATTTTTATGATTATTTTTTAAGTATTTATGATCCCTACTTTTTTTAATATAATGGATATAAGTAAGAGAACATGTTCCAATAACAAATGTGATAAGTATTGTGTTGATTACCCTAATGATATTTCTCACATGATTGTATCATGAGATTAAAAAATAATGAAGATAATTAATCAACATAAAAATATTATGATAAATAGACTGAATCATTCTTAATTCCATCCTTCACTTAATAAATGTCACATTAACATTGTATTCTTTAATGGACAATGTTCTCAAATATTATGTGCATCACTTGATCCCCAAATTAAATAGAAATATACTAACTCCAATGAAAATAAATTCTATATTCAATAATGATAAAAAGAAGATAAGTCATCCAAGGGTCTATAAATTGGATGGGAATGATTATCAAAAATTTAAATTGATCAGGAACATGAAATCGTACGTGGAAATTTATTTTGTTCTATGGGAAGTATTCATGAAAATAATTTTAAATAATTTTTTCCACAAAATCATCATAATAAGAATGAGAGGGATTTTATCATGCAGTTTAAATGGGAGGATGATACTTTTAGTGAGTGGGATGAAAAAAATTCAAGGATTGCATTGTATCGGATGAACATTATTAGGAATATTGAATTTAAAGAAGATTTTTTATTGTATTAATTATGTGTCCATGAATGGGGTTTCAAATTCAGGACATTGATATCTATGAAGAGAATGAACCTTTCCCCATTAAGGATGAGTTAAATATTTTTGGAATGCCTTTTTCTCACAGAAATAGACCTAAAAATTGGTAAATGTGGTTTAATATTGGAGGATCAGTAGATATATACCATGGACGAATTAAAACCTAATTTTTCACATGAAAAAAACGATGTAAGAAGAATCCTCTGAACTATGTTAATGGAAACTCTATATTCTTAAAATGTAAAAGAGAGTGAAATTATTCTAATCATTATCGATGTTATATTTGGAATCTGAATAACGTGTATGAATAATGAAATGTTGAGATCAACACTCATCCAATATTAATTTTTTCAACTACATGGAACAAGGCGTAATGACATTTTCATGGGGATTTAGAGAAAATCAATGACTAAATCCAAGAATGATTTATAAAATGAATATGATATTATTACCAATGTGTTGGATCTTGTAAAATTTTTAGTGAATGGTATACTTCTATTTCATTCAATAATATTGAATGTACTATTTTATTCCAGTTAAATGAATTCTCTCAAATAATTCATTTTGACTAGAACTATTAAAATGCCATCTCAAATTCTAGATGTTGAATTATCCTTGAAAATTTTAATTGGGGGAACTATAAAATCTATTGTATATAACTCCTACCCCTTAAATTCATGTGGACAAAAACACCAAAAAATTAATTCTTAATTCCCCTATTATAGTTTTTTTCTATATTGGGCATGAAATAAAAACATTAATATTAAGAAAACAATGAATTTCAGGAGATAGACATCACTATTTACATCCGAAGTCATACCTAGATATTAATGAAGTGTATAAAGGAAGATGAATATCATATAACATCATAAGATAATGTTTGGATATTATTAAATAATGAGAAATCTTATTTTTCATAATTTATTGGTATAAAGGAGGGAATCATTCATGATGACATGCCCATTGTGAGGTACAACATTGATGTGTTCACTAAATAATTGCAACATAATACATCTAAATGATATTATGATATATAAATTGAAATTATACGTAGATCTATTCCAATTTTAAAGACACAATACATGATATCCACCACTGATTTGGAATAACTAAAGTAAAATATAAATGTGAATCTAGACAAGGGGTTTTAATGGTAGAGTGCTTCACTATGGGGTAACTTATTCATATTCACCATGAAGAAGGATAAACCAATTATACATTTTATACATATTCAAAATATCAAAAAATCATGATAATGAACTAATATCCCCTTCCAAATATTACTTTATTGATCAAGTATTCCATGGAAAATATTTTTATATGGGTACCTCTAGTTGGGATAAGACTCGTTAAAGTTAAAGAAGTTAGGTACTCCCAAGGATTCCTTTTGAAATAGGTTCGGAAACTATGAGTTCATAGTTATTAATTTAATACACAATACAACTCCATTAGTTTTCATTAACATAATGAATAAAGTAATTTGATATTACCTACACATAACTATGTTGGTATTTATAGATTATATTATGATATTCATCATGAAAAGGGATGATCATTAAGATAATTTAAAAACAATTCAAATGTATTAGGAATGGGATAAAATATATGAAACGTATAATAAATTTGAGTTATTGATAAAGGAAATATCAATCGTTGGGCATGTTATCACTATAAAATGTATATGTATAGACTATTTGAAGAAAATTACAATTGACATGTTTCCCTTAAATGAATATATAATGGGTATCTGTAGTTTCCTTAGTTTATCTAGTTATTACAAATATTTTTTGAGGAAAATCTATGATTTTCAAACTCACCGGCAAATATAACATGGAAGGCTATAATTTTGTCCTGACTAGTGAGTGAAAAGACTCCTTTAATGAGTTGAAAAAGAGATATAAAACTAGAATACTACTTACAATACCAATTAGTGGGGAATTAATAATGGAATAAAATAATTATTCAAGGAACTTCTGAGGATGTGTTCTGATTAAAAATTATAATTTGATATATTATGACTCAAGGTAGATGAAATTCATGTGAAAAACTAACGAAGGAATGATCTGGAATTTGAGTTTGTGATATTCTTATTGAAAATGTAGGTGCATCATCTTAATAGATAGGTGTGTGATATATATATTTATCATAAGATAAATGAAAATATATTCACAATAAATGTGATTAATATTCTCTAGAGTATATTGTTAGTTCTCATCAGGGATTACAACTACTCAATTCTCTATAATCATTGTAATATTAATTAAGAGGAATAATCTCTTTGTTTAATGGGTCTTGTAACTTCATCAATGATAATAATTTATAGGGATCTAAAATATTTACAATTTAAAAGGATTGATCTGGGGTTTATAAAGAAAGATAGATCAGAATTAGTTTATCAAATGATTTCCCAACCATCTTATTCAGAGAAGATAAAGGATGGTGTAAGTGATGATATTAAAACTAATAAGGAGGTAAAATATTTCACAAATTTTATATACATGGTTGTTTGAAATTATTTGGAATGATTCATAGGATATACGATGTTTTGGAAAAAATTCCCATAAGGTAGAATTGCAGACATTTTGGTTGATTGATTTTGTAATCAAAGATGCCATCCAAGGTATGTTGTTGAGTCCAAAGATATTGTTGACATGATATGTTTAAAGTTATCCCAGAAAAAAGAATAGATGACCTGGAAGTAGTACCAAAAATTATATACACAAGGTTATTTTGTTTCCCAATGTTTGTCAAATTTTCGGGATCTGAAATTTTGAATTTGGACACCATCATAAGAGATTGATTTCCACAATTTAATTAAGAAAATATGGAAAATACAAGTGTTTTGTGAGGATAGGGATCATGAAGGGTAATTTACGAATGTCGGAAGATGATGAAGGTGGGCTCCACAAGTGTGATGTGAATCATGAATGATGAATGTGAGAAGCATCAATACTTCGTGAAAAAGTTTGACGGTGATCTATGTGATAATGACTAGCATTGCAAATAGGTTATTTTACCAGATCATTGAAAAAAATGGAGCATCATGGTAGAAAATATTGAGAATTATGAAAAGGTGATGACATGGATGGAAGGTTTGGTAGTTATTGGAACCATCAATAAATATGCCACTACCCCTAAAAGAGATGTAGAAAGACTTAATGAAGATATTAAGGCTCTGTAATTAAGAAGGTGATTAATGATGGTGCATCCTGAAGAAGTTCATGAAGTCTGTAAAACAGAACTGAATGTTCTATGAATATTCAAAGTAGTGATGATCATGAGGGCAATATAAGCTGAACGAATGTGTCGAGAATTATGAAGGATAGTTGATATTTTCAGAATTGGCTTGATTTTTTAATTCTATGTGATACTGATGAAAGAAAAAAAGCTTCACAAAGGCTATTTGATGTTTTCAATACCTGGTTCCATAGGAATGCATTATGAAAAACAAATGGTTTTTAGAAATTATTGAGAGGTAAATATGTGGTTAGGTGTTATTCATTAATTGGATTAAATTGTATCATCAACAGAGCAACTAACTATAAGTGAGGATGTGTGTATTCATTGAAATGAAGGGACATACAAGTCTATAATCTATGATTGTTTCCCGTCCAGGATCATTGATCAAAGGAAGAGGAATACAATGATCCCTTCCACCAATATCAATCCATAGAAAAAGACATAGGGAGAGACCCTTTAGAAATTAATGAGTTGAACCTAATCTATGTAATGAATGTTAACCTAGGTATAGTTGGGATCTATCCAAAACCACCAATTTTTGGTAATGATAATTCTTGTATTTGGTACAATCTGGTCACTTCCACTTTATGATCCATTGACATAGCCTACTCTGGGTGAGCTAAGTATGAATTTTTTGACATATTCATGATTTAAATTGTGTTCATACATTTTTAGGTGAAAGAGAAACAATATTATTTTCAGCAAAGAAACAATATCCGAAGGGGAATAAGAATTAGTATTTTATACCCTGATTGACCACCACCCTCTATATGTATTTAACCTTATTGGGTTAAATATTGGTATTCGAGGAAATTTTTGAAATTCAGTGGTTCTATATCAGTATAAGAAATATAGGATTTCAATCGCTAAAGGATTTTACTCTTTGAGGGAAATAATTTTTAAATATGGAAGAATCAGACGCAACACTACTTCAGATCATTATGAATGCATGTATTTAATGAATCTATTCATGGAATACTAGTCAATATATAGATTTGTGCTTTATTATAATCTAATTAAAGGTAATTTCATACTAATTCTAAATTGATCAATTCTATAGGGTGATCCCTATCAAATTTAATTTTTACAAATGTGATGTCATGTAAGTTATCACATGTTGTGTCAAAAATGTTGTTGAATATTTAAGAGGGAGACTCAAAAGATAGATAAGAAAATATTTATGTTCATCTGAATAAGTATAAGGATCTCATAATGAACCCTAATAAGTCTATTGATAAATTCCTTGATCGGGTGATTTTTTTTGTAATATATGTATGGTATCAATAAAATTATTTAATATATAGATATTTTTTTGTTCATCTGGAGAAATATGTCACCTTGATTTAATTTTAATGATTCGGTATTGGAATATAATGATTTGAATGAGAATATATTGGATATATTGATGCATACAAGATGCGAAATGATGATAAGAAGTCTGTGAATAAAGGAAGTCCAATGAAGTTCCATTCACGGAAATAAAAAATATAACCATTGAATATGGATAGGAAGACAAAGAGATGGATGAGGTGATGTCATTTCATTCATCAAATCATCAAATATGAAAATGAGTGTTCAGAGGGAAACCCCCACATGAATTTTTCTTATGTGGAAATGGTGGACATCATCACACAAGCTGACCCAATATGATTAAATAAGATGATGAGGTTGAATTTTAAATTCCCTTGAAGAACTATTCATACAATGTGAATGATAAGGAAAAATTTAGGTGAAATTTATTCAAAAAATAATAATCCAATCTCAATAAAAGATGAAAATTTTATAGAATCTCAGATTATAGGGATCCTAACGTAGTTGCTATAGTGTTAGTTTTCTGCAATTCCAAACAAGGGAAGAAAGTGACATTGTATAGTATAATTTTAAGAAAGAGTTGAACCTTAGGTTTAATTATAAGCTTCTCATGATGAGATAGATGTTTTGAGAGTGACCATGAAGAAATCCAAAAACGTTTTTTTAATCCAAACAGTATATACATCAATATGAAGTAGAGAAGCCATCATTGATGATTGAAATTAGAAAACTGAAGTCATCAATGATAGAGATCTCAGAAAAGGTTGTTGACTACAAGTTCCAGATTATAGAACAAAAAATGGAAGTCAATATATTGATTAACTTGAGAAAATATAATATCAATAATATTGAAAAACTTGATGGGAATGTTTTCAGCTGATGGAGAAGAGTTAATGATCTACAAAAACTCTAAACTCTTGGTATAACATCGAGAAAAAGTCATTTCAGTTAACATATATGATACAGGTGGAGGATAAAGGGCTGGTAAAAAAATGAAATAGTCAAATCTAAATGATAAGACTCATAAAAGGGATTATCAAAAAACCATGAGTTATAATTTTTAATGTCATATCAAATGCACCAACTCAAAAATTAAATATTTAATTAGGTATAAAGTAAAATTAGAATATTCATAGAACATAAAAAATAATAGTGGTGTATAAGTAATACAATGTAATTCCCATCATATCAGGTTCTATTGTTGAGGAAATATGGGACACTCACAAATTACATATTATATAGCCATGAGATATCAACAAGAACATGAATAAAAGCTATAGATAAAAAAATCAATACCTTAGAACTTCATTATTGGGCATTGTTTGTTGTGTATAGGATTTGGACACATTTAAAGATACTATACATCAACAATGTAGGGGAATGTGTCAAAGAAGAATCTAACTTTTCTTAAGAATCAATTAAATAAAACATCATATATTATGGAAATTAACAATCATTTTTCATTATTGAAAATGATTCTAGTCTGTCATACACTGAGGAGAATAAATATTTTCAATTTAATCCATTTATGATGTTAAAAACATGTATCAATAAGAAATCAAATGAATATGAATTAGTTACAATTATTTATTTTAAATAATATTATTTCACATGTATATGGATCATTGATAGTGTACTGACTCACATAGGACAAGAAATATGGATTTGCTGACCAGAATCAAATAAAATAAAGAAATTATTATATGATTTGTTAATGATGATGGTTTGAAAATTATTGGCTCTATAAAAGAAATGATTGGAGAAAAATACATGAGATGTGCATATGTCATGGATGTTGAAGGTCTCAATACTAACTTTTTTAGTGTGAGTGAAATACAAGACTCTGGACATGACAAAATCTTTTCCATGAAACTGTGTGTGAGTAATGAAAAATATGGTGAAATTATTTTTTAGGGAATGCATACGATATGGAATCTCTACCTTCTGAGTAGAGAAGAAAATATGTTTTTATGGAATAATAATATAAGCTATATCATAAACATCTCAGCCATTTTATCCAAACATCCTTGGTCAATCTATACAAATATGATTCTATTCATGACCTACCTAGATTATCTTGTGATCATAATCATACATTTGTTTCCTATCATCATGGGAATATCATTAAAAATACATATATGGAAAAAGATAAAAGTTCAAAAATATTTCATGAATGAGTGCATATTATATGTTCGGAACAATTTCACCAAGAGCTATTGATGGGAGGAGATACGATGTTCACTTCAATGATTATTTTAGAATAATGGCATGTTTATCAACCATCAGTAACAACTTTTTGGTGTTCAGTTTCATTATAAGATACTGATGAGAAGTTGAAATGATGATTGGTTGGAAAATATAGACGATTATAATAGATAATGGATCTGAGTTCACAAATTTCCATTAATGGAATTATAATGAGAAACATTGAATAAAGAACCTAGTTTCAGCAGTAATAAATCCATAGAAGAATGGAGTTGTTAAGAGAAGAAATTAGATTATATGCCTAGAAGAATGATTATTGATAATAACCATCCAGATAAATTTTAGAAAGAATATATGATAAAATCATTCAACACATATAATAAAGCATTACTATGTCTAAAAAAATATTCTACTCTATAAAAGATATTGTATGTAAAAAAGGTATCATTGTAGTACATTTGAGTCTTTGGATTTAAGTGTTTCATTTTTAATATGGAGAAAAACCGGAAGTTTGATTCTCATGGAGATGAAGGGATATTTCTTGGCTACTCAAAGAACTCATGCATACAAATTCATAACTACATGGTGGGGAAAGGTAGTTAAAGGATATACTGTAAATAAAATTCAAAATAAGTAGAACATTCAGTAAATACACTATCAGTCTTTGGAGGGTAGTGATGAAATGATAAAATTATTAACGGATTTTCTAGTAATAAAAGCTAATTTTGAAGAAGATTCCAATAATTATAATGATGTTCAAAAAAATTTATATGCACAAAGACAGAAGAGATTATATGAAATTGATAGATAGAACATAATTGGTGATTAGACTTCTCTTATGCAGTCCTGGAAGATGAAGAACATACAACAACCATCATAATTATCATAGGTAGAGCATAATAGTTCTTATGAAGCTATATGATATGTGAATTTTAGTAAAAATATAAATGAAAAGCATTACTATATTGAGTAGAATCAGACATGGGATATTGTTTTGAGGTTAACAAAAAAGAATGACATCTGGACTAAATGAGTAATTCATAATAAGATGAATAAAAATGGGGTATTTATTTGAAAAAAAGAACAATATGTGTGAAATGGGTACCCCTAAATAGAGGGTATTGATTTTGATGTGACATCATAACATGTAGAGAGTCTACATATAAGTATATTATTCTGTTCAACAGTACAGAAAATAAGGCTCAATGTTTTACAAATGGACATAAAATCATCCATCCCCAATGATGTTTTAAAAGATGAAGTGTATATTGAGAAAAAAAGATGGGTTTCTAATTCATGAAGATGATAATATATTGTGTTGGCTGAAGAAGGAACTATATGGGTTGATGCAAGAACCAAGAGAAAGATATACACATATCGATTAGTTATTGAGGAAGATTTGTTTTTAGTCAGGTGGATTTAGTTACAATCACATTGTAAATAATGATAGTACTCAAAGGATGATGTTTCTTGTGTATATCGATTAAATAATCATTGCTGGATCAGATGAAGCACAGTTTAGAAAGTTTACTTAATTCATGAAAAGTGAGATATGAATGTCAATGACTGATGAGATTAGATTTTTCAATTATTTACATGTAACTCAAGAAAATAATTGAAAATCAATTTTTCGATCTAAATATTCATGGAGGTTTTCAGGAGATTTTTAATGGATAATTCAAAGAATATGGTGACTCTGGCAGCTACCCGAATGAAACTATCATGCGATGATGAAGGAAAAGTGGTTAACGTCCATTAATATAGGAATATCATTGGAATAATGTTTTTTATAATAGAATCATGACCAGATATTGTATTTTCCACATGTGAAGTTTCATAGTAACATAAAAATCCCAAATAATGTCAGTTTATTGTAGACAAAACAATACTTCAGTATATCAAGGGCATAGTGGACTTTAGTATGATTTTCAATGTGATGTCTCAAAAAGAGTTATTAGGATATTCAGTTGAAGATTATGTTGTATATGTATATAAGAAGAAATAAACATTAGTATAACGCCCCGACCCCGGTAGCCCAGAGCAGGTGCTATGGTCATGGTGTGCAATTTATTTCGCACAAATGAAACAAATAAGTCACACATCATAACCCATCAGGAGGAACTTTCTGGTTTAGATCCTGGAAAATCAGAGACAACAGCATTGCATCTTTACTTTCTGAGCTAGGAACAAACATCCAAGTCTAGGAAAGGCTCTATCAACCTGTAAAAATTTAACATAAAACATAGGGTGAGCATTGAAATACTCAGTAAGGGGTTTTTGAAAATACTTAAATACAACTTTTGAAAACTACGTTGAAAAAGAATAATTTTCCATACATAGAAAGTTTTAAAAGAAAAACTTCAAGACTAAACAAAGGTTGATATATCAGAGTTAAAGTACTTCATACGTATGCACTAAAACACTTAGCGTCAACTCACTTAGTAAACAAGATAAGCATAATAATAAAAAGGCATGGGTTGCACGAAGTAAAGTGTCCATAAACAAGAAAGGTGTGCATGAACAACAAGGGGTAAACATTATCAGAGTCGCGCACAAGCGCATTATCTAAAAAAACACATCATGACATGATAAATGTAATGCAATATTTGTAATAAAAATCCTGAGAAGAAACTGGACATGCATCAAAATTTCCATATCATATGTCTTGTATATTTTCTTTAAATCTGATACTCATAGGTAAGGTTCTATAACCAATGTTATTCCTCTAATCGGAATAATCACTAGGTTGGTCATAATCAAAGAAATGTATGCTGAAGGACTCATGATCTCTATGTCAAGGCCTTGTGCCATGACCTAAGGGTAAAAACCCAATCTGACTGTCTCGAGAACTATCGATGCATCGAGGAGCTTACTTTTACCGGTCTCCAACCCGGAGGGCTTACTTTAACCAGTCCCCAACCTGGAGGGTTTTCTTCTTACCGGACCCCATTCTGGGTAGTCCCATACATTTCTCACATGCTAATAGGGTTAGATATTCAAGGTGTCCCATACCACTTTGAATATTTAATTTTCATTTCTTATTACCCAAGGTGTCCCATACCACTTTGGGTAATACCATTTTCATTTACCCAAGGTGTCCCATACCACTTTGGGTAATTTGTTCTTAGTTCCTCTTCATGTTGAGTCATATGCATGAATAATATGAATAAGGTAACAATTACATAAATGGTTTACAAATGCATGATATGACAGATAAACTTGAAAATATGGAATAAAAGAAGTCATGGTTAAGCAAGCATACTATGTGCATAGAACAATTATTTAAGAACATAAGATGATGAATGTGTGCGACTTGATCCCAAGGGGTATTAAATGATGAGTTTCTAAAATTCCAGTGCATGGAAAAGAACTACTTGGCATTAACTATTGTACTTCACAGGTCATAGTACTTGCTACAATTCTCCATCCGCTAATAATTACTGCGACATGCTTGGTATAAAAATAATAAACACTTGCAATCTTTAAAATTCCGACACTTGGAAATAAACCACTATAAAAATAATACCTTTCATTAATTACTATTCTTCTCTGGTCATAGAATTTGATGTTACACTCTGCCCACTAAAAATCATTGCAACGAGTTTGGTATAAAAAAATAGAGGATTTCAACATATTAACATAACCCTTAAATCCATATCCTTTTAAAATGAGATTAAAACAGGCATAAGCATATCCTTAAAAAAACATACATGTCAGTTCAAGGGCGACATTAAACAAGTTCATTGGTGTATACTTAGACCCAAAAATATAAAACAGCATAGGCAAGCGCTAAAATCCTACATGCATAGAAATATTAAGAACCATTTCTTGAAACTAGGGTTTTCAGATATTAATCGTAAAAACACATACATAGATAAGGATATATATATATACACAAATTATATATATAGGTTTCCTCAGAAATTGAACATGGTACACTTAGAATCTTAATACCACTAACTACTGGTTAGTTTGAAATTCAAAACCTCATGGGGGTTTAAATGTTCATGTAACTATAAATACAATATATATAAAAACTTTGTTTTTAACTATAACATAAATGTATTTAAACCAAAGTCCAAGTTCGAATCAAAAATATCTTTCAAATATAAGTGTTCATTTCATAAAAATCAAAACCAATTTCCATTCCAATACATAACCTTATATGAATATATAGTTATATATATATGCAGCTTACATAAAATCATATATGCTAGGATTTGACATAGAAATGCCCTTTCAAAAGTATAATTCTTAGTGAAAAGATATTGAATAATCTTCGGTACCCTAAAGATAATTGGGTTTGAGTTATGTATATACATATGTATATATTTATATATATATATATATTTAAAACCACAAAACACTATACACTTGAGTTTTAGGTTTGTAAAAAAATAGGAATATTAAAAAAAACTCAAAAGTGATTTCCCTTTTATATCATGAAGGAAACACCCCTTGAAAATTTTTCAAAACCGAAGAGTATGAGTTGTATATACATATATATACATATATATTGTATATTTTGTGGGTATAATAGTATAGGTTTCATACACCATGAAAACATCCTTAGAGTAGAGTACTCTTCTTAAACCGCGGGGTTTGCATGGTGAATATGTGAGTATAACAATAAATCGGGTATGTGTATACATATATATATTTATATACACCGTGTATATATATAACGTTTTATCTCAAACCGAAAAAAAACACCAGAACACCCTTACCGCTCAAGGGAGGTGCTCGCCGGAGGGAGGCTTGCTGGGTGGCCGGTGGTGGTCCGGTGAGGTCGCAGCTACTTGGAGATGCTGCGAGGCAACGGCCTGGTGTCCAACAGTGGCGCGGGTTGGCTCCGGAGGTCCCGTTTTCACAGGGGTTTCTCAGTTCGTAAAGGATGATGATCCGGGGGTGGTTCGGCCGAGCCTACGGAGGTGGGTGCGTGAGGTCAATGTGAGTAGTGGAGGGGAGGCGTCTCGGGCAAACAACCAGCTGGTTCGCGGGACCCTGGCGCGAGGTAGAAGAAGACGTGTTTGGAGAATGAGAGAAAAAAACGACGGTCGAGATCTGACCGAGAGAGATCAGAAGGCCGAGAAGAAATGAGCATTTTAAAACACATCAACGGCCGAGATCTTCCTAGGCGAGATCGGACAGTGAAGGAGAAATCGCGGGGGAGAAGATCCATGCGGGATCAGGATGGCCTGGGTTATATATTTTTTTTTAAAAACAGTTTTAATAAACGTTAAAAATATACTACTTTGCAATATATATTTATATAACCGGTACATTATAATTTGGAATTTGTATAAAACATAATAAGTACTTTTAACTCATAGTTTTCAAATCCAAAATCCAATTTTAGTTTAAGCAAACAAATGATACTATTTAATATAACTATTTTTTAAAAAAATACATATATTTTTAATACAACACTTTTATAACTACTAGGATCTTATAACCATAAAAATCTAATTTATAACTTGCTTTACTTGTTTATTGATAAAATTGTGTTTAAAAGACCCGTAGTTTTTCTCTAATTTAAAACACATAGTTTTAGAGATCCGAAAAGATACATTTTTTTCATTTATTGCTGATACTGCTGTAGACTTGATGTTCGTCATATATTAAAAGAATACCAAGTTTTCCATCATATAAATATCATCATGATCAAAATAGATTCATTTGTAATAATATTTTATTTTTAATACTTGAAGATATAATTCTAATATTTTGTATAAAAGAAAATGAAATACCATAATATTATAAAAGCATTATAAAGACAAAATTTTTATAAAATGGTGCACTTTATCCATTGGAACCCAACGGTCAAAAGAAAACGGTCATATTCCTTTTAGAGGTCCATTATAAAAGCAAGGGGTAGGATGTTTTATATTTTCAAAACACCGGACCCTTGGCGGATGGCTCTTCTCATACCTCTGGTGCTGAGTGCGTGCGCGGGGATTCTGGCGGTTATACTTTTCACACTGATGGATCCCGAAGATGACGACTATCCGATTGCCCATGTTGTGGTTGTTTGTAGTCTTGATGTGGCCGTGTTAGGTCTTGTGCAGGGTACTTTCAATTAGATGGGTCTTGTTGTAATGTATCTTTTAAATATATAACAGTTTATCGTATTCTTCATGTTTGATTTCTACTCGAATTCTTTATCAGCACACAAACCATAAAGAGGAATAAACAAGAGACATCATTAACAAGCACAACATTGTTTACTTGAACCAGTTTATAAAACCTGGGGCGTTACATTTAGGGCATTTATTCTATATAGGTTGTTATGTATTTAGTGGCTGAGAAAAAAAATAGATTTCATTATATTGAGCACTACAAAAGATGAATATATTGTGGATACTCAAGCGTGTACATTTTTACATTGGATGAAGCATTATCTTGATGACATGGGAGTTCAAGTGGAGTATCTGATCATAATACTTTATGAAAATTCATTTCTATAAATTCTAAAAAAATCTAATACATCACTCAAGGACAAAGCACATTGTAATTTAAAATAATTATTTTAAGGAGAAGAAAGAGCATGGATTTTAAAGATGGAGTATATTCCTAAAAACCTAAAGTTGTATACATTCTAATAAAATGCATAACCAAAGAATTATTTGAATGGAATCTATTCTCTCTTATTTTTCCATTGTATCCCCACAGGTTAAAATGTGTGGATGTGGGACCCCATTCCCCAAGGTATTGCATTTGTTTTCTTGAATATATTGATCCATATTCTTTACCTCATTGCATTCCACAATAGAGTGTCCGTCGGGTTCATTGATAATGGGGTAAAATTATATCCCCTGAAGGGGAGAAAATTTATCAATAAAGATACGAGTTATGTTGCTTGGTTAAGCAGTGAGATATCAGAGTTAAAGTTAACTCATGAAGTGGCAAGATAACATGATTTTTAAATCTAACGATGCTAATATTGTGATATCAATGACTATATACCACAATAGATGAGATTTGTGATGAATCTAGCTGATTGGTTCTAAAGGATTATGAATGTAGTGATTTACTGATGAAATTTTCATAATAATCTTATTCCTCACACAGAGAATGGAATCTATGGGATTAGAGAGTCTTTTGAGTAAATCATTGATCTCTATTTTAATAGAAATACATGAATATTGGTGGAATGTTGTTGAAGTTTCAACATGATGTCAAAATCTGAAGCATTTTCCACAATCCTAAAGGGGGATGATATTGTAAAAAAATCCCAAAATGTAACATCACATCATTTTTGGTAGATTGTGTTAGATTAAAAAGTTTGTTTTAGATGTAATATATGGATCCCAGAAAGATTATTGACATGATACATTGAATAATATCAATGTCAAAGAAATGGACTACCAATATGTTTGATAGAAAATTTTATACAAAACATGATGTCGTTTCCTTGCTTTTTCTAAATATTTGGGGACTAAAAATTAAAATTTGGATAGAATATCATATTGTGGATTACCTTAAAGGCCTTAGAAAAATAAGGAAAAGGCATGAGATTTGTTCCGATTGGGTTCATCATGGGTTAGTCATGGAGGCATGAATATTATGATGGTGAGATCTATGAGTATGATGTGCATAACGAATGGTGATGGTGATGAGAATCACGAGTAGAGAATCACAAAACAAGAAGAGTTTTATGGTGATATCCATGATAATGACGGGCCTATTAGAGAGATAATTTTATTAGAGAAACTTGAAAATGGGAGAATTGGAATAGAAATGAAAGAGCATCAAGAAATGGTGATGATGTGGCTAGAAGGATCTAGAATTGGGGGAAATTACGATAAATAGGCCTCTACCCATTCAGAAATGCATGTTGACTTATTGAAGTTCATAAGGATCTAGAACTGAATGGATGATTCCTGATGGTTGTCCGCTCAGATGTTCTTGAATGTTAAAAAATACATGCAAATTTTCTGAGCATCCCTAATGTAGTGTAGTTCATGAAGGCAATAAAAATATGACCAAAAGTGTGGAGCCACTCCAAGTATAGTGGAGCCCCAAGATAGATGTTTTATTCATGAAGGCTAACTTAGCTTTAAGAAAGGAATGATCTTCATGAAAGATACTTGAGAATCAATAATGAGTGAGCTACATTAATGCATTGGGAATCACTAAAGATTATCTAAAAGCATTTCAGAGTAAATATATGGTAATGTGGTATTCATCACATGGATGAATGTGGAAAATAAAAATAACATCTACCTAAAATGGATGATTTTTAAATTCACGAGAATGATGGGATATACAAGTCCATATACTGTGATCGGTTCCCTTCGAAGAGTAATACCAAAAGGAATAGAAAGACAATGATCCTTTCCATAGGTAGTTATACAGAGTATGAGACATAGTTAGTCACCCATGGGAAATTAGTGAGCTAATTCTTAACCTTGTAAAGGCAATGATCTTGGGTATAGATCAAATATTACCTGAAACACTATTCATGGAAGTGAGCAGTAGTGGATATGGCACAATTAGCACATTGTAATTGTTTTCTACTTGGATATAGCCCAGTGAGGGTGAACCAAGTAAAATTATTATTTCATGTGAATTATTTAAATATTCTTTATACATTACTATAGGAAAAAGAGAGAAGAGTTTTTTGTTTGACAAAAAACAGAATCTGAAGGGCTAGAATAATTAATCTATCATACCCTGATTCACCCCCCTCATATGGAATTTATCATAATTGGGATAATAGGAATAAAATAATTGTACCGTCAAATATATAGAGTTATCAGAATATTTTAAATAGTACATATAGATTAATATTCCATATCCACCATGGGAATATAAAGATGAATACATATCTATGAGGGAACTATTGGTTAGACAATATGATGGTTGAGATCACAAAATTTGCCTAAATGATCCACGTATTTGATAATGGGATGAATTAATTGAAAAGATATAGGGGGAAGATGAAACCATTACTCATACCTATATGGAATTTCAAAAACCTCACCATAACAATTGTCATTGTACATCCAAAGATATGTGGAAGAAATAAATCGACATGTGTTGTTTTGTATTGTCTTACAAATATTGTTCACCACATAAAAATTTGAAAAGGCTTCTCACTCAGTCAATATAGGTGGATATACATCAAATAAATAGTGAGGTTGTATAGAGAACCATTATTCATTATATCTGAATGAGATCAAAGATTTAGCTCCATGTTCTATATGATTCTCCATGATTATTTAAACACAAATCTGAACATTTGTACGACTTATCAACCCTAGAATGCATGCTAGTCTGTGTGGGAAATTTAGTCGCTGGAAAACATTTTGTGAGAATTCATGATGTTCTTTAATAGAGTATGGGACAAATATATTACTTTGTTCTAGTTATATTAAAACAAAATTTTTTAGTAATGAATATAAATGACTCTAAATATATAAATTTGGGGGGGAATGTAGATCACCGATATTCCAGGTTGAAGTTGGAGAACACAAGCTACATGGGCCATAAACGGTTGGGGAAACTATTGAATGGTTCATGACCCTTAAACAATGCAAGATAGATTCAAAAATTCATCAGAATATATACACTAAAAATTATTTATAGGGACTACTGTTTTTGGATAGAGATAATGTATTCATTATCATATCTCTACGGGAGAGTGTCATGATATTTGAAAAGAACGGAAAGCTATGTCTCAGGTACATTGGAAACGATGAGATTCTTAATCTCATTGTAGTTGTGGCCTATCGACTAGAACTACCACCAACCCTTTCTAATTTAAAATATGTATTCCAAATATAACCTTCAGTGAATTACATACTATATTTTTAACATGTATTGAACATAGAGGTGGTAAAAATTTAAAATGACCTCTCTTGTGATTACCAGCCAGTGAAGGCCATAGACTGTATAAATAATGTTATATTAAATAAAAAAACTGACCTAGTCAAATTAATATCGAAGAAAAATAGATAGGAAGAGGTGACATATGAATTAGAGTCATCCATCAAGGAGATGTACCCTTATATTGTTTTATAATAACATGTAAAATTAAATTTTTATAGAAATATTTTATATGGGAGAAAATGTGTAATAACCTATAATTTTCTAAATGGAATTTCACTTATTTTAATTATGTCGTGCAGTATAAATCACATAAACAATATAATGATAGGAAGAAACCATGATTCTCATAAATGAAGAATGATATAGTAGTTATCGAGTAAAAAAATATGAATTCCAAATATTAAAATGTAACAAAAAATACAAAATTAGATATGTTAAATAAGAAATTTTTTATCTACTAGATCCACCAAAATGAAAAAACACACAAAAAAGATGAAGAAATTAAACTTAATACTATTAATGAAATATTTATTTTTAATAAGATATAAGTTGGGAAAAAAATAAAAAATTAAATTAATAATTATTAAATCATAATACATGTAATTATATTACAAAAGTAAGGCAATATAAATTTACCCAAATGATGTCCTCAGTAAAGACAACAATTCTCCAACAACTCTGAAAAACCCCTCATGCTTGTAATTCCCTGCTCAATCACAAATCGAATTCTAGAGACATGGATAAATATTTTATATACATACACAATGTCCATTGGAAGTATAATAAATAATATATCCCCTCAAAAATTTGGTTCAAATGTTAATAAAACATAGTAAATAAATTCTAATATAAACATTTAACTATCTCTTCACCTAAATAGGAAAAAAAATTTATTCCAAATAATGGATCAATCATCATGTAATACAATTATGTAATTAATTTTTTATCAATGGATTATATCATATTAAATGTTTTATACTTAAACTTCCCCATATGTTTATCACATTAACACATGAATGGATCTTATAGTATTCTTAGCCCTTCAATAAGTCATCCTTTTTCTCATTTAATTCTGTTATATCCATTCTACAACCCATACAACCTAAAAATACCTACTCATAACATCATACATAACTATCATTTTGTTTTTATGACTCCTTAATTTTCATTAGAATACATTGTACCTCAAAACAACATAGAACTTGCACATACATCCATTGGTATACAAACCCAAATTGATTGAATACGTGTATGTCTTACACATCATCCTATTATATATTACACATTAGTGCATAGTAAAACCATGTTATATTATAGACTGGTTATGAATTCACCCTATATAATAATCCAATATTTTATGGGATAATAATACATATATCCATAAAAAAGGCTGAGTTGGGACATTGAGATTCATCCATCCATTATATCACTATTATAGATGTTGTAGAAACAAACACTAAAAACATTGGGTGGTTACCCTCTATACTAATTTGGATGCTGATGTGAATTAAAAAATGTAGAATATACCACAAACATCCAAAATAATGGAAATTCTATCCCCAAAAACATCATCCACTCTCATAAAAAAAACATGACTACCACTAGTAAGGTATTGTTTTCAAACATTCAAATATCCATTATTGTTAAATTTTAATAAATTTTAATGAAATAAATAATGTTTTGAGTTGGTATACCTTCCCTATGTACTAAAAAGTTAATTCCATCTCTATTATGAATGTGAGCTCAACCCACCATACCATCGAAGGGGGTAGGGGATAATTTTCGACAACTTCATTTGTGGAATTCCCAGATTCATTTTTCACTCCCTCAAATCCTATTTCATTTATATATCTTCCTTAAAAACCAATATTCTATGTATCTAAAAATTATGTCTCAATTCTAGTCTCAACAGCCTTTAATTTCTAATTTTTACAGGTTTTCCTTCAGGTCCTATGTTTATTAAGGGTGTGAGATTTTTGGTTTTTTTGATATAATGCATTTTATAATCCATTTTGAATCTTCATATAGTGTGATTCATGGTTTTTATAGTGTCTCACAAAACGTTAGTGGGATGGATTACTTGTTTATTTGGGTTTTATAAGGATTCCATATTAAATGGGTTGATCTCACTACAGCTCCATGGGTACGTTTCCGTGAACATATATTACCCTTCAAAAAGAAAATAATTATTAATTTTCTTAGTAATTTTGTTTTCATGATTCAATATTCAGATAGTATAACCAACTTTGGTTGTTATTAAATTTCCCCTTGAATATGAATTTAAGATGATGTCTCCAAGAGTCTAGTAGAGTTTGTTTGTATCATTATGGGGGGGGGAGTTTAATTAATAACTTCCTATTTTTTAGTCTTGATATTATTATTGTATATAATAAATGAATATAGGTTTAATTATATTAAAATTTCATCAATTACATAGTGTCGGTATCAATGTTCTTAATTCAATGAGTCAATATTCTTCTAGATGTAGATCACTGACTTAATAAAATAAATTGTTTTTAATAATTATTTTGTTCACGACACTTCCTCACAGATATAACTCAGACCCAAAAATGATGAAGTGATGGAGGCTAGAATCCACATTTATTTGATGTATGATCTAGTAAACTATATGACAATAGTGAAACCAACATCAGGGTTAGTGGGAACTGAGGAGGTGACTGATGCTATTGACTAATAATGTAACCTCATCATTTTGAATTCTTTTTCATATATGGAGGATGTATAGTATGGTATTTTAAGTATTCACAAAGTGTTTATAAAAGGAAAAATAATGTGAGGTTTATTAAAATGTAAGGGTCAAGTGATCATAATGCGTGTTCCTAACATCTGGATCAATGATATAAAGTATTCTCGACTAAGAAGGGTCTTTTCTATCATAAATTTGATTAAAAATTTTCAATTTCTAGGAATGGAAGTTCTAATTCTTGAAAAAGGTGAGCCTGATCAAACAGATTCCATTAAGTATGGTCAATTAAAATTTAGAGAAAAATTAATTGATTTGAATTCTATACATTTTATTTAATACAATATAGAGGGATGCCATGATGGTGTTCTTCAAAGCCTAAGGAGTAAAGAGTGGTGAAAGGGAAATAAAGAGTCATGGATATTCATTGTAGGAAAAATAAATAAATAAATAGGGTCGATATAATATTATTACATTCCAATCCCATTGTGACAATATCTATCTTGATTTAAAGGCCCATGTAGATGGATAGGGTCTTCAATCCAATTTAACAGAAAAATAAACCAAAAGTCTCTATGGAATAATAGATTTTGAGTGGTTTGATAGAAGATCTGAAAAGTTTATTTGGAAAATATATGGTGGTAGATTTTTCTAATAGTGAGGATTAATCTGGGATTGAGAGAACCAATGAGGGATAGGTAATGATGTTGAATACAAGGGAACAACTAGGATGATTATCAATGAATATAAAGAAAGAATATGGGAGGAGGCCTTTAGGATTAAGGCCCCCAATAGAAGTTTTACACTAGATCACTGAGTGATTTATTCTTGTGGAGACAGATATGGAGCACTGTGAATGAATTAACTAGATTTACATTATTCTGAAAAGGAGATTCAATGAAAATATGATTAATGTAGACGATTTCATTCAACTGTGGGACAATATGGATTATTGTTTTGAAGACCTGATCATGGATGTCCCAGATACAATGATAAATGGACTTAAATGTAAATTTTATATAGATAATAGTTCTAATTGGTTCAGACATGATTTTAAGGGTTCATCTATATCTTACGATATTTTTATTAGTTTTTTTGGTGTTTCTATATTTTTTCAAAAAAGTGTGTTCAAATAATAAAAATATATATTTTTAGTTAGCCATAATGTACTAATATTATTAAATAGTCACTGAAATAATTTATAAATTATCCTATCATGAAATATTTTTCTAGAACAACATTTTTAATTATTATATTATCAATTATATCCTCAGAACCATTTATCATTTGGAATCATCATCATTAATTTATTGTCTAATTAATCGTTCCCTAAATACCTGTTATACTATGTTTAGATATACACCACCACAAGAAATTTTTATATGTTGTTATTGGAATAAAATAGATTCAAGATGTTTAAATACAATAAAATATCATTTAGCCTTCCAATCCGTAAAAATGAATCAATAATAAAATTGTTTTCATGAAAAATAACATTTTTAAACTTATCTGATTTCTGAATTTCCATTCCAACATATTTTTGTATAGCGTAAATCATCATTCCTTCATGTTAGTAAACCATCATCGTATCCATGCGCCTATTGAACACTTCCTATCATACAACCCCAAAAATATATTTTTTTTAGAAAATAATCAATGAACTAATTGTACTAGAGAAATATGAAAATTGAAAGAATGTTATTTTACACACATAACCAATGTAATGTATGTCTATGAAATCAGAATAGTTGTACCACACGGAAAAAGAACATGGCTATTATAACATAAAATTTAGATGTGAAAAAATACATATTAATTTCAAACAAAAAATTAATTGTACATTTTTCATCGATTACTTATATCATGAAAAATATAGAAAACATCTAAAAATAGCTTACAATTATAATAAACTTGTGTTGACCAATATTTACTTAATGATATAATTATCAAATTAAATTACAATTAATCATCATTTTGAATCAACCATTCAGATAATATTATTAGATTAATTTATTTATCTATTTGAATAAACTATATAATTCTACTCAATAATAAAAAAACCCATCTCTGATGATAGATTAACATCTAATAAATATCATTGGGAAAAAATTATTTATATCCTAATAACTAAGGTGATCATAAAAACCAACCATTATTTTTTTCTCCATATCATGAAGAATTAATAATATATAACTTGTTATAAATTTCTTATTTTGAATTACAAATATTTTGAAATAGTGATATAAATCTTCTTATTAAATACGAATCATGGGATACCCAATTCAATATAATAAATTTCTATACTCTAATTTAATGGCTATAATTTTTAATGAGATTATTCTTTTTGACCATTTTAAATAATTTTATAAAAAATGATTATAATCATACAATATTTGATAATTTCAACATATAACCATAATAAATGTATTAAATTATATATTTATACCTCTTTGAATACAAAATTTATTCGACATCAAGAAATAATATATTCTTAATCAATTGAATATAAAATATAATTCAAAAAATATATTGAAGTGATTGTCTATATTTTCATTTTTCTACGTGTCAATATCAAATATCCAACATAAGAATTTGATTCACGGTTATATAAGACTTTAATAGAAAAAGTAATATAATTGCTTCTTTTATTTGGAATTCATAAATTTATCACATCAGTACCATGTAACATTTTTATACCACAAATACATATTAAATAACCATTATGATTATAAGTGGAATAAGCCTCGCATTTAAACATGTAATAATAATTATTTTAATAATTTTATAAAATATACTAGTTACACATAATATATCCATCAATTATGTACATATAATAACCATCATGGTAATCTCCCATAATCTCTTATGAGTAACTGAATCTACTAACTGCAACCCATTAATCAATAAATTACAGATCATTAATGGGGATAAACTATCATATAATTTGTATCTAGATAACCCATTATCAAAAAAAATATCCAAGAATTATAACATTAATAAAATATATATACCATGTATTTTATCATAACACTAATAAGAAAATACAATATTCTAATCACAATTTAATTAAACAATGAAATAAAAATCGGATCAATGAAATTATTTTATATAAATTAATAATCCATCAAATGAAATAATTTAAATGGTGTCATTATAATATATTAATAGTGGATTATAATTGATATTAGTGATTTTTTAGGTTGATGAATGGAAATTTCATTAAAAGATCATAAAAATACCTATTATTTAATTTAACATTTTAATATTAAAATCAGCTTTTAGAAACTATTAATCCAAAAAAAATTATGAAAACATTTTAATTTTATGAAAACCCATTCAAACATATATGTTTATCTTATATAAATAGTGTTCATATGGATGGGAAAATCCATTAATGTTCTAAATGGAAAAAATATTTATCTTTCATACATTTCATAATATGAGTCTAAAGTGACATATTTTGAAATCATAAGAAATTTACTTCTAATTTTTTCAAAAAATAATTATAATGATCATCTAAAATTTATTTATGTAATAATTTAATTATATAAAATGAAATATGTGAATTTTTTTAGTAATAATTGATACAGAAGAGAATGATTCTAGATCTGAAGGAAGGTACAAGATCTATATCACATAGAACAATATTTCCCAATGATTATTCAAAAACTATTGGTGGAAACGGAAATTCAACATATCAAAGAAATTTATAAATTGTTGAGCCAAATATATTGGTTTCTAAAGTAAATAAGAGAAAATAATTATCTCAAAATATATCCATGAACATAAAAAATCCCAAACACAATGGATATTGATAAATAAATATTTTTCCACATTTGTAACATTACAATTATGAGACCCATGTTTGAGTCAAATAAAATAAAACATTAAATTTCAAGAAAATAATTATATTCATGATGTAAAATATAAAATGTCGTGTATACAAACCTCATTACTAAGGAATGTCTCACATCCAAAAAAAATTTATTAATGAAAGGAAATCTTAGATGAATCACCCTAAAAAAGATCATATCAATGAATAAAGAATTAATGAATAGAGGGATAGTGAGTATTAAATAAAAATCACCCAAATCTTGTGTAAATATAGAATATATAAATTTTTGTATATATTCACATAAAATATTCTCATAATAATGTCATTGAATTATTGTTATAATCCAATGAATGGAAAATTAATTACGAAACCCCTTACCACTTGGTAATATTCATATCTAATGAAATTTTAAGAAATAGATCATGTTATAACATAAAAAATAAGATATTGTATGAAGGATTGAAGTAATAATATGTAAAAATGAAAAAATAACCCATGTTAATCCAATTATATCAATTTATTACAGAGACTAAATTAAATTATAGAATCAGGTAAGCCCATGTCAGGGGCTTTGAGGACGTTTAGTTTGAAATTTCTGAAAACTTTTGTAAGGGGATGATAGTTAAAGGGTTAATTATTTCATAATATCTAGAATAATAATGATGGATTAATAATAATATTTTTAATCAATTATATTTTTAAAACGAGTTATTTATTTTGGTTCTAAAAAATTAACCATGTTAGAATCATTGAGATATTATGTTATATATATATGAGTAATGATTGAATTTCTAAATGATCAGTATAGAATAATGGTAAGTATTATTTTATTTTTAAATAATTATAATATATAAATAACAATAATTACTATAATTATTATAATGTAATATTAAAATATATAGCTAAAACATGACGAAAAATTGTTTTTCAGAATAAATCCATTTTAAAACATAAAATGTCATTATACCATGTTAATATATAAAATTAATATCAAAAACCATATTTTTATTAAATTAAATATAATGATATTAGATAAATTTATAAATATATCTATAATATAATTTTACATTAATAATTCATTAAAATAAAGTTTTGTTATCAAAAAATAATTTTATTTCAACTATACATTGAACAACCAACATTTTTGGAAAAAAATAATAATTTCACCATATGATAATTTTTATATTACAATTTTTAAAAATATTTTAATTTAAAAATAAATAACTTTTTTAAAGTTCATAAATTTTTTTAAATCATTCTATATAAAATCAATAAAATTACATTTTTTAAGGTAATACATTTTTTATGAATAAAATTGATTTATAAAAAATTGAGTGATTATTTCGTAATAATTGATAAATCAATTACTAAAAATTTGAATCCTTATATATATATATTATAATATATTTTACAATATTTATAACATCTAATTCAAAAACTAGTTTATAATTTTTATATAAAAATAACAATTTTTCATTTTTCCTTTATGCTCATTATTTGGCAGTTTCCTCGCTCTCAGGTATAGAGTTAATTTTAAAATATCATGATATATAATTCCTTCCATTTAATAATAATTTACATTTTATTTTTAACAAGTTTGTTGAATTAAATGGGATGATATTTTAAACTTCTATATTTGAACACAACATCCGGAAAATGGTTAATAAAATTTCCTCTTCATAAGAGTAGAAAGGAAGTACATATGCCTGCTAGTATAAAACATAAATAGAATGAAAAACTCTTAAACATTGGTAAGATGGAAAAATTTATAAATGGAGGAGAGAAGTAACACCCATTATATGATAGAGGTTGATTAATCACATGGTTTTGTGATGTGCTGCTGAAAAATGTATCAAATTGCTTCATGAAGGTAATAGCCAAATCATACACATGTATAATGTTATAATTTTTATTGAGTTGAAATCTAAGAAAAAAATGATATATCTTCTTTTAATAATTAATAATATTTCATTAATATCATAATTAATTCATATTTATCTCATATATTTATTAATAAATTCCTTATTACACTCGATGTAATTCGTTAGTGAAAAATTAATCACTATGTTTCATGATGCGGTAGTCCACTGTACACATGACCAATGTTGTTGTTTTCTCATGGAATGGAAAGTATGATGCTAAAAGTGATATTATCATTCCAGAATTATAGTTATGAAACAAATTTCAAATAAAAACATTAAATGAATCATTATTTCAAGGCTTGATAGTTGTTCATGAAAAATAAATCATTTAGGTTTAGGAGGTGGTGTTCCTCCATACAAATGATTGACAGTTTCATTTCACATATGGTGGACGCAGAGTTGGAAATCAGTTATCACATTAATGTAATAACATATAATTATATTAAATATAGTGATGTTAGTATATCATCATAATTTAATATTATTTAAAAGAGTTGTAAGATTAAATAAAATAAAAATGCTGATTAAATATTATACCTCCTATTCAAAAAAATACTAATGTTAGAACCAAAATAATTCTGATGATTGATTTAGGAAAAGATGAAAGCTTATATGACGTGCTAATAGAATACAAGAGGTTATTTGAGTAGTTATTTTAATTGAGACCTGATTTTTATGTGTGATGAAGTGAGGGGAGGTGGTTTCCATTTATAATTAAGGAGTGCCGATTTTATAAATACCCTAAACTATTCAATAATCGGAAGTCACAGTAGCCCCAAGTGCCTCTATAATTGAAAGATAACATATTTTATAGATTCTTGAGTGGATCCAAATATCCATCACACAAAAAATCACATGTTTTAACATGTTCTCACTAAATATATGTGTTTCCCTTCATTCACTATTTTTGTTTTCACTAAGGTAATTAGACTTTTTTCCATGATAATTTTTCATTTAGGAATTGATATAAAATCGAACATCTAATATAGTTTTTACACACATGTTCTAAATATGAAATCACATTATATCAAATTAAAATCCTCTATTCATGGAAAATTATTCTTATCCCAACTGTATGAAAGACGCAAATCCACATTTTACCGTATACCGTGGAAAAAAACTTTTCTTTAATTATTAAGTGATAATATAATTATTCGAAAAGGGAAAATGTTCCATAAATATAAAATTATTTATATTTTTCAACATATATCAAAATATTTTTATAGGATTGTATTTTATTAATTTTTATTCATTTAATAAAATATTATTTTTTATAAAACAACATTAATGTCAATTTATTCATTTTTTATTTATGTATTCCTTAAAACATCAATTAAAAGGAGAAATTACAATATATAATTTTTAAAAACCATATATCTAGTTATATTTTTCATAAAAATTAATGTAATAAATTATTTGATTCATTTTATGTTAAGATTAAAATTTTATTATGATTTTCTTTAATTTCATATTAATTATATAATTGTCCCATTGGGGTTTTTTAAGACTTAAAAGTAAATTTGAAAATTACTGAAAATTTAAAATAAATTACCCACCTATAATTATTTAATTATTCTCAAAATATCTATCAATATTCTTGCAAATATTTATTTTTACCAATTTATACACATTATTTAAATTTAAATCCAATATGGTGAAATTTTATTTTTTTCTATACCAAAATAATAATATTTTTGTTCTTCAAGGGAAATTGTTCCCAAAGAACATAAATATAGATCATAAAATTATATGGTCATAATTTGTCGAAGAATTGGGAATTGTAAAATAATTTAGGTCATTTTAACCCTAATGATTTTATTTTCAACCCCAACAAGCCAATTTTAACTTTTACCATACTAAAATATACTATTTTCAATATTCATTATGAACAAAAGTTAGGTATAAATTAGTATATAAAATAAATTATTTTGGACCCAAATATTTGATAATTATCCACAAATTTAATTAACATATGTGGAAATCATTAAATTAAAATAAAACACATAGACTCGATAAAAATAATGATTTTCAAGAAGTGTACTTTTCATGAAAAAAAGATTTTATATTAATCAAAGACTTGTAATATTGAATATAAGAATATAAATTTATATTTATATAAATAAAATCCATATATTTTATTTAAATTATTCATAATTATGTTTAATTTTATTTAATGAATATGGAATATCATTTAGCTCATTAATATGGATTTCAAGAAATCCCCATTTAAAGCTGAAAAACTAAACATATATTAAATGAAAATGTAAAGATTATAAAAATTTAATGATATATATTAATATAAATAATGAATAATTTAATTTATTTAAAATAATATTCCAATCATAATTCATCTTTAAAATTATTTATTTTTTTGAAATGATATTGAATTTTTTTATATATGTATCCTCATCTATTTACAAAAAATATATATATTCTAAAAACATCCAAATGTTTCTCACAAAGTTAATATTAATATGATTGTTTTAAAAATGATTTTCAAATTTTCTTATAAATTTCCAAAATGTTATAGATATTAATTATAATGTTTTCTCAATAAGTTCAATAAAAATAATTTTTGAAGGAGATTTTTTTTTGTTGAATAAAATTACTTTACTAAAAATTGATAAATTATTTACCATGAATTAATTAATATATTTTTTATGAAATATATATACTTAAACATATTTCAAAAATTAGTTAATATTATTCATACCAATCTATTTAACATCTATGTTGTTATAGACATATTTAGAATAATTATATTTTATGGTTTATTTAGAATTGATGTTGGGTGTCTTGTATTCTGTTTATCATTATCCCCTTTATTAAAATAATTTCATGTTACATTACCACCATTAAAAAATATGATACATTAAAATTCTTATTTATCTTAGTATATGATTGTTTTACATTAAAAATACCAACACCAGACTCCTTGATTTTAAAAAGGGTTAGCAAAACATCTTCATGATAATTGAGAAGAGGGTGTATGAAGGTCATTTAGAATAAAACATACTATGATACCAAATATTAGAGAATTTGTGAACAATGTATATTTCTTCATTCATGAAATGTCTAACACCGAAATAATAATGTAGGGTGACATAGAACATAAATAATAAGGATGTCAATGATAAAGGTAAATTAGACATTCACAAAACCATGGGACATGGAGGTGTGAAATGGTCGGTCATTTCACAATAAATTAATGTAATATGTTAAAATTTTTATTTTGAATATATTTTTCTAATATTTTATGAAATCATTACCATAATGACCCAGAAAAAAAGAAATATTCTAACATTATTAATTGAATGTCATCCTTAATTAAATTTTTACCAAAATCAAAAAACTTTCTCCAAACTATGAGTAATCATGAAGAGTTTTTTGTCACTAAAGAACTAAATATTGATAAAATGAATAACATTTCCCTATAATGGATAATCATGTTACTTCAGAAAACATTGGAGAGGAATTTTTTTTAATCAGATGGTAATATACAATAAAATGAATAACCCATTCATATTACTAAATAATATATACAAATCCAATAGCCAATAGTTATACCCAATGATTTAAATAAAAAAATCAAAAAATAAACAATATTATTACCCAAATTACCTCAATAACCTCAAAATTAAAGTTTATTTGAACATAAATAGCCTGAAGGACTTCTTTTTTATTTTTTCTGGATAATCCTCCTTTTAAGGGTTGAAGGGGAACACATACATGAGCCGTAGGCCCAAGGCTCATGGCCTGACTAACTCGCATTACATGACCCGAAGGCCTAGAGGCATACCATACCAAATACATAACCCGTAGGCCCAGCCCATTTGAACTGCCCCTCCCCACCTTCTGCATCATTTGATCACCTAGTTCCCCACCTTGCATTATTGATCTCCTAGCATTACCTCATACAAAGCTGCACAGTGCCTGGTCCTGATGGTGGCTGCAAAACCCTCTCATTATTCCAATCCGGTTAGCTTTGCATCTAGTGGCTCCTACTCTTGTTTCTTTGATCCTCTTCTCGGGCATGTTCTATGTGAACTGGGCTACTCCATGGTCTTTTTGGACCGAAGGCCCTATGTCGCAAAGGCCTTTAATGACCCAAAGGCCCTTGAGACCCGTAGGCCCACACCGGTGGCCCGAAGGCCCAAATCGGGTGAGGAGTTCCAGCTGCTACAGTACCGAACATAAACTACTACAGTAAATTCTACTATACTACTACAATAACTGCTCATGTACTACTACAGTACCCCATAAATTTGCCTTCAACCGATTTTGATCTTGGGTCTCTTGAAGGCCAAGTAGGAGCCTTTACCACTTGGATATAGGCTTGTTGGAAAATTATAATTTATTTGACACTTATAGAACATATCTTACTTCTCATGATATCTACTAAAATTTATAATGATATTATTATGAAATAATAGTATTAACATACTAAAAAAATATAATATTAGTCCTAGGGTAATATATATTATAGAAAATGATTTCCCATAATTATCTCAAAATCCATGATTTTATTACAATAATGGTAATTATCTCATTATCTTTTTTAACAAAAAATGAAAATTCAAACTTTATGCTAAAACTATTATTAAAATAAATGTTAATATACTAAATGTTTTTGAAATATTTAATTAATTGTTTTAATATTTCGTATCATGGAACCTAAAATGGGTGTCTAAGAAATTGAACATATAATCAAAATTATTATCGTAATTCTAGCATTGAAACTATATATTAAAATAAAATCTCTCATGGAAGCATCCAATTATCCAAATTTATCAAAAATTATGCTATGATACCATCCATAGAATACATGTACCTTCACACATTGATGTACTTTTAAAAACATGACAATTATAGTTATTTCATTGATATTAATAAATTTGATATACACTTCCATCCTAGGTATTGAACATAAAATGAAAATATTGGTCAACATAGAAACTATATTACCTTTTAGGATTTATGTTTTAGAAAATTCAGACAAACTACAACATAAATATGCACAAGTATTTATGTGATTATTCATCTCACTAAATCTAGATTTTTTTAATATTAATTAATCATCATAATCCATGTGAAATCCTCTGATAAATCATTAATTTATCATCATTTTTATATGACATGTGGAAATTTATTCATATGAAGGGTGAGATCATATTACTTATAAGGGAAAACCTATGAATTAACAGTTGAATTTTGTCTTTTATTTTGAGATTATCATTAGGATATTATGAAAAAATCAATGTTCATGATAATGGAAGAATATAAATTACACACAACAAACCAAGTACATTTTTATTGTGTCATGTCATAAAGAATTAACGAAGTAAAGAGTCATGATAATAAATAATAATTTGCCATGTGAATTTAATATTGTTTACATGAAATAATTACAACACATAGAAAGAACAATGAAAAAATAATTTATCACAGAACACCATTATCATAAATATTTAATAACCACTTAAAAACCATAATAAATTCTTATAATCATTTTAATTAATTCCAATATAATTATAAAGAGAATACAATAATCACCCAATACATTGTAAAACTATTGTGGGGATTAACCTTTATATCGGATATATCAATATCACCAATTTTATAGAGATATAATGGGTATGTATAGTTTATTTAAGCCATATCAGTCTTAATAAAGAGGTTCAATGTGGATAGACCATTCAAATAAAATATATATGTCTCACCCATGAGATATGATGGTGTGTAACCCTTTGTAAAAAATGCCCTTTAACAATAACATGAATAAAGTTCATTGAACATTAATATCAACATAGTATATATTAGAACATCAATTATCCCCTTCATCAACTGATTAACTAATTAATAATATATGAGTTTTATTAAAATTTCATAGAATAATTTCTAACCCATGGAAACGAATCATTTCCCTTTTCAATACCAATGAAATAATTATAACCCATCATGAGAAATAAAGAAAATTGTATCGTTATAAAATATCAATTTGGATCATAAGTTACATCAATGGTTTCTAAAATTGATAAATGTAAATATAATTAATATATAATAAAAAACTATTGTTTAATGTAATATTTTCACATTTAGTAACATTAATGTATGACAACATATATAAAAAATGATCTGGATAGATCAAATGGGTCATTATGTGAGGAAAATATCATTACCATTTTTAATTTCAAATTTCAAAATCTAATACATGATAAATCAATAAATAATAAATTTAATTTAAAATATTACATTGAACCATAAAATAGAATATTTAATACATATAGTAGTAAGGATGGGGGAAAATTATTTCTAATATTAGTATGTTAAATAAATTAATCATTTAAAATTTTTTATAAATATAAAAATGTTCCTTGTTTTGAAAATTACATTAAAATTTTAATTAATTTATTTGTAAAAATATTATTCTAATAAAAAATTAATTAAAAAAATTATAGAAAAACATTTTTGAAACCATATTTTTGAAAATATGGATTTGGAAGATAATGGATTGTCAAGGGATGAGAGAAATAAAGATCGTTTTTAATAAAAACATTCTATCAATAATCTTATATACCAATGGGAGGAAAATGTTAATATTACATTATAATTTCATTAATAACAATTTTAGAGGAAAATTATATTTGTATAATAAAATAAGATGATATTTACTATGAAATAAAATTAAAAAAATTCAATCCAAAAAGAAAAGAAAATTTATTATAAAGCTTTTGCACATTGGTAACGACAAAATTGGAAGGTTAATAAAATAATAATATCATAAAAATATATAAATATAATGAATATATTTTGAGTAATTATACAACTTATTTAATTATAATTATATATGTCTCCTAATTTCATATAGGTTTATAACATAGCATATGTCAAAAAGGATGAGAATTTGAAAGGTGAAATAATTACAGTGATCATAACGTTAACGTGATAATTAATGATGGAATCAATTATGTGTGTCAAATGTAAATAGACATAAATTATTTTATATAAAAAATAAAATAATAAAATTTGATTAAACACATAATATTTTAATATGAAATACAATAATGAATATCATATCCTAATAATGAGAAATCATGTATTAAAATTTAACACCAATGAGAAACATTGAATTCAAACACACGAGGATGAAATAATTGTAATTAAAACATATAATACCACTAAATATTATTTATTAATGATGATTCATGTAACATGATTAGTCTATAAACCATATAAAATAATTTATTTGAAACACTAAAATATTCATCAATGAAGGAAAATAGATATGATGTCCTTTAAAAAGAGTCTAGACATATGTTTTATATACATTAACTCAAATATAATATACATATATCAATAATATAACGTCCATAAGAACAATTTATATGTTATATATCTTTTACACAAATAGTATATTTTATTTATTGGTAATGGAATATTTAAATACTTAATCGATAACGTCCAAATTGGTTGTTTTGAGGATACTCAGGTCATTATTTAAAAATGGATTTAGTGTGGTGACCATGGTCGAAGTGTTTATTTTATCCCCATATCATAATTAATAATGATAACTTAATTTTAATTTTTTCAATAAATTATACATTTTTAATCGTCAATGATCAATTGTTTTTAAAAATGAACTGGGATATAATCCTTGAGACTGTAGGGTATATAGAATCTTGTGGAACATTCTCATTTTTCAATGATCATTGTGGACATGTGATAAGTATTAATTTATATTTTTAGAATGATAATAATATCATAAATACCATACTATTTCAAAATATATTTTTATATATATTATTAATGTGATGTTGGGATTAAAAATGATTCACATCACATTATAGAGGCGGTAGCCCACACATATGGATGAATGATGTGATCATTTTTCAGTGAGAGGAAATGTGAGAAAAAAATGGATATATTATATTTTAATAATTATAAATACATCATCAATGTCAATATAATTTTATATATTCCACATAAATTCACTATATTTTTTTACATTATATTTCATGTAAATCGTTAGTGAAAAATGTATCACATCGATTCACGAGGTGATAGTCTACAGTACACATAAGTGATGTTATTGAAGCCCCCATAAAATTGATGGTACAAATTTAAATGTGATATGAAATTTAAATAATTATAATTCTTTTATAATATATATATATGTTAAATCCACCATTATAACTATCATTGGGACGTGGTGATGAAAAATGAACAAAATCATTTTGTGAGGTAGTAGTCTTCTATAACAATGATCAATAATTTTACCTCACATTCATGGAATGGTAGATGGATATAGGTTATTAATATAACATTATAAAAACCTATAATTTTTATGAAACTATTTTAAATATATATTTATAATTTAATATGATCTGAATGAGGTGAAAAATAATTAAAATAAAATATCTATATTAAAAGTGATACCTTTTTAAGAAAACGTCTCTAGTTAAGAAGAAATTTTTTTATAGGATGGATTTATGATGAAACCATGTAATATAGTATGTTATGATGAACGGATTGAAGCTATCTTGGTATGGAGTGGTTGATGAATATTTCATAGGAAGTGTTATGTAGTGAGGGGAGGAGGTGGCCTTTTTATAATGGTTTATGGTGTTTTTGTTAACACACAAAACTATTCAATAATAGATTTTATGGTCAACCTATCTGAATAAAAATATAGAAGTAAATGTATTATCAGGATGTTATGGTGGATCCATATCTCCAACACCCAAAAAAATAAATGTTAAAAACATTTTTTTCATTAATATCTAGGTTATACTAATTAACCATTTTAGTCATCTTCATGATAACTTGACATTTTATATAGGAAAATTTTCATTTATGACAAGAAATAAAATGAAATCTATTATATAAAATGTTCCAACTAGTTCTAAATATGAAATCTAATTCATAAAATAATAGTCATTTTTTTTGTGGAAACTTAATTTTAACACAATTTTATAAAACACACAAAACCACATTTTACACTTCACCCTGAATTTTGTTATTATTGTTTTGGGTTTAAAATAATTATTATATTCTAAGTAATTGACCCTGAATAAAAAATTATTTATATTTTTTATAGTATAATAGTTAATTTAAATATGGTATTATTCTTAGATTTTTTCATCATTTAATGAAATTATATTTATTATAAACCAACAATAATACCAATTATGACACTATTCATTTTACAAGACTATTACAGAAATGAAGGCAGGGGTGGAATTAAAATATATTATTTTTAAACATTTAAATAAAATTATAATGATAAAAATTCATATAATACTGTAATTTAACCAATTTATATTACTTTTAATATTTTATTATCATTTATTTAATTTTTATAGTAATTTAAAAATTGTTGCATTTTCATTGCCGAAGAATTTAATGAAATAATATATTTACTAATAAATAAAAAATAAAATAACCTCATGATATTAATTTTAATTTTCATAAAAGAATGATCAATATTCCATCACATCATTCTATTGTAATGATGAGAATACATAATGTAAATTTAAAAACAGGAGGGAGCCATTGTGTCTTTTTAATCAATTAAATTATTATATAGATACTTTTATTAAAAAGAATCTGAAAAGAAAAAAAATAGAATTATTTAACAATGTTTGAAATAATTCCATCAAATTTTAATCAAAAAATTTTAGGTTTTTTAACAATTATCAATTCAGTTTAAGCCCAGAATAGTTTTTTAACTATAAGTATTGTAGTTTATCTACAATTTTCAATAGTATTTCTTTAAATATTATATTGAAATTATTATATTATATTAGTTATTATAAATAAAATTATTAAATAAATTTTACCAAATTCATTTCATATAATTTTATTAATTTATTTTAAAATAAAACATTGAGAGGTGATGAAAATCATTTTTTAAAAGAGTATTTATAATGAAAATGATTATTTTATATGATCTATATAAATAAAAAAATTCATTATTTTTATTTGAATTCTAATTTTGAGATTTAATATTTCTATACTTCATTTTAATCATTTTACATTGGGTATTATTTTGATTAATTAAAATAGAGAAACCTTTTTTCACATTAAAATTGTTTTTAGAAAAAAACCCATTTTAAACACAGAAATTAACATATTATAAAATATAATATAAATATGATTAAAATTTAATTAAGAAGATTAATATAACTAAATTATACTAATTTTATATTAAATCATAATAAAAATTAAATAAAGAATTTATTTTAATTTATTTATTTAATTAAAATTACCTATTTAAACAAATATGTATTTATCACTTTTCACTGAATATGAATTTATTTTTAAAAAATCACAGACATTCACCATAAGTTAATTTTGACATGATGAATTAAAAATTGAATTTATTTTTGTCAAATAAATTTTCTAAATTTTTGATAAATTATTTTAAAATTTTCATACTAATTGAAATAAAAACGAATTTTTAAGAACATATTTTTGGAGAATAAAATTCCATTATTAAAAAATAATTTCTTATTAAATTATAATTTATTAGAAATTTATATAATATAATAAATAAATATATTTCATATATAAGTTAATACTATTCAAACCAACAAATTTAATTACTAGGTTATAATGGTAATTTTTCTAAAAATATTATTTTATGGTTTGTTGAAGCTAATTGTTGTGTGCCTTGTACGCTATTGAGAATAACATCCTTTTCTAAAATCTCAGAGTGATAAAATAGGCCACAAAGTGGGATCATGGTTAATCTAATAAAAAATTTTCTATTAAAGGACTCAAAGGGTACCATCATAGTAGATGACTGTTGGCTACTGTTAGAGATAAACTCAACAAATCTAGAATGGAAAACCACAAACCCCCATTTTCAAGAAAACAATCATGAATAATTTTATCTATAATCATAATTTCTTTTTCTAAATGACATATATTTTTATAATGATATATCATATTCAAAAAAACCTAGGGTATTGTCAACATATATGGTCCATTCAATAATAGATAAGTAAAATGGTGATCTATCCCATCTATAATTTTATACAAAACACCTTGTAATATAATGAATATCTTCACATACAAACATATAATTTCTTGTGATTTGGTCTTGTAAGGAATGAGAATATTGGGGGTTTATTTTTTAATTAGTCAACGAATACAAAAATCATTTTCATTCCACTAGGTTTATGAGGCCACAAAACCCAAGAGTCCTTCGATATAGCCTCACACTTATTGGTTTGGACATTATAATGTTAAATCTTATGATATGGCTTATAATGCAAGAACCTAATCAGATGATATGTATAACAATGATAATCAGAATTATCAATTAACAATTTCATAAATGGTTACAAAAAAAAGATAGCTCAAATCATAAGTCATCTTTATTATTCTTGGGTGTACCCCCACTAGGAATGATGAAAATCCCCCATCACAGTGTTCCTCAAAGGTAACAAGCAAGATATCATTTCCAAATGTAATATATATCTCTCTATATATATACTGTTAAAACATAAAATTTAATTATAATTTCATATTAATTAAATATTATTTCAACTATATCATGTGATACAAGCCTCCTCAAATATAAATAAAATGAAATATAAAAATATTTTATAAAATAGAAAAAATAATTGGATTTTGTAAATAAGAAAAAATAAATTATTAAATGTACACAGTTTACATATGATATAAATTAATTCATTCATTTTCAATATATTGTAAATGAATGTGAAAATAATTTGATGGTAAATGTGGTGTTTATATTATAAAATAATTTATTAATCTTAATTTTTTATCCTTATAAATTTTAGTCGTCACAATTTTTAATGATTTAAATGAAATTTATATATTATATTTTAATTAATTTTTTTACATTCATCTAAAATGGTTGGGTGGAATGAGATAGGAATATTTATCATATTTTATGATTAAAAATGTATTTCTATAAAAAACAATTTTTATAACATTTGGATATCATATATTAAAATTAATAAATAAAAATGATAGATATTTAATATTTAAAAAGGGATATAAAATTTGGAATTAAAAAGTTCATTTTTTTAAATTTCCTAGTTTTATTTTTTATACATTATGATTATTAATTAAAGTAAATTTTATCAACTTGGAATATAAAAAATCATGATATCTAATGTCAAAAACCATTATTAAGTTACAAAAATTTCATCCTAATTATTATTGGATGAAATTATATATATGATGATAAAATTATACACAAATAAAAGTTATTTAACAGACACTTTTCAATGAATAGAACTTATAAATTGTTGGATGTAATGGAAATTAAAAAATGTCATTTTCTTACATTAAAATATTTCTAATTTGTTCATCAAAAGGATAAATGATTATTTTGAATAAATCATAATGAATTTTATCTTCCTAGATCTGCACTCCACTCAAATATTGCCCTGTACCCTAATGGCCACATGGCCTCAAATTCATTACCCTAAATTCCGAAGGCCACCCACTAGCACTTAGGGACAAGGGTGTGATAGTGGGGAAACTATTGGTTCAGTCTAACTCAGTGTAATAAATAAGAATACAATAGCAGAAGCAATAAACAACATAAAACTGAAATAAATAGTGGAAGGATGAAAAGATAAATAACCAAGCATCAATAAATACCAAAGATGATATATCATGTTATATGTTCTAGGAAAGCAGCCAAAACAATGTAATATTTAGAAATATACTAGATCAACTAATAATGTACATAAATACAATTTAAAAATCAGTAGCATCACAAGAATTATCTTGGTCCCATTCATGACCTACACATGTAAAAATATAATCAATTTGTTCCCAAAAGCATGACCTAAATAGTGTGTGAGAAATAAATCCCTGTAAGAAATAACCCAAGATCTGTGCCTAACTATCAATGAGTATATGCAATAATAGTGAACAATAGTAAAAGTAGTAACTAGGATGTACCATTTTAATTAATTTTGGTCAATTCATCCATTCAATTAAATTAAATTCTATAAGTCTTCTGATCCAGCCGAATCCCGTTAATACACCATTTAAAGGATACATAATAGATACCTCAGAAGGCTATCTAAGAAAATATTGGAGACCAAATCCAAGCTTGTGCATTGGGTTGGAAGAGGCATCATAAGTCATTCCATTTTAATATTTAAGTCTAAACCACACCTGCAAGCATAACCATTCCTCACCCATAGGAATAACTAATAATCACTCGAAATCATAAAAAATCTATTATGGTCGGACCTGATATATTAGAATTTTAGCATGTTTCCATGTAAACCCTTTTATATATTCATTTTATCCTTTTCCAGGGCCATGCCTACTGTATAATCATTACACCATAATTTAAATCAAATGTAATTTACCTTATTACATGGTAAAAATAATAACAACTCGTGTAGGAATCATAGATTAAAGAAACAAGTAAATTGAACTTTCAAAAGGAATAAAAAATATACCAACATGGGCAATTCATATCACATTAATAATATAAAATTTTACAATTAGTGGCTTAAAAAAATATACACCCATATGCAGTTAATATATAACAAGAACAAATTTGAATTAAACTATCACAAGGATTAAGAAATTTACATGTCACATGGGAAAAATTAAATTAAAAAATTTCATTTTAAACAACTTTAAACATGGAAACAATGGCATTCCCATAGGAATCCTTTCCCAAAAGGCTAAACATTGGTCATCCGAGGGAAACACACCCACATGGTGGCCCTTAATCAAACCAGATAATCTCAAACATGTTTAAATTAATTTGACTTATGACTTAATCATCATTAAGCAATAGAATAGGCAATTTACATTCAATACTACACACTAATCATGAGGGAAAGACACTACAACACATATAAAAGGCTTGATATTGAGTGAAAGCAATAAGACCACATTCCTCGTGTTGGTACGACTATCCACGTCTTGCATTTGGATTTTATTTGACCTATAACAAGTAGATCTACAATTAGAGGTAAAATTATCAAGGTATGATAATTTTTTGAGATAAAAAATCCTGAAGAATGTATGAATCAGAATCGAGATCATGTCGATAGGGTTTAAATGACTATAATAGCAATCGAATCGGTGTTCGGGGGGTGATACAGGATGAAAACCCCCCTTTTGTCTCTCTTGTTCATATAAATGGGACATCCCGATGTCCTTTCTGACAAAACAAGATGCAACTACCCATTTTAGACAGAAAAAGTACATGAAACCTTCTTTAACCCACAAATAGATTAGTTCCATTTTCAGTATAGATCATGTCCTGACTGTCACATGGCATGTACTAGGTCGTATAAGGCATGTACCCACATTAAATGTTGTGTTCTGAAAAACAAATCCTATGTAATTCTATTTTTCCACAATTTACATTAGTATAAACATAAAAGGAAATATCCTTAACTCGGTGCATGAAATGGGTTCTTACAAACTTCTCCCCTTAATGAAATTCATCCCTAAAATTCCCTTCCAAGGGTGGCGAATGAAAGAAAAATAGAGAAAACTCTAGCCACTATGATCATACATCAGTATCCATCTCCCAAGACTCATCTCATACTCGACCATGTTGTCATATCACCAATTATAAAGGAATAGACCCGTCATAAATAACGTTTGTGCAATGTTCAACAATACGAAAAGATGCTCC
Source organism: Viscum album (assembly GCA_963277665.1). NCBI lineage: Eukaryota > Viridiplantae > Streptophyta > Magnoliopsida > Santalales > Viscaceae > Viscum > Viscum album. The sequence continues at coordinate 172,110,877 of OY728160.1, forward strand.
TCAACAGATGCATCTACATAGAACTCATCCACCTCAGGATGAAATGTGGGTGATAGGCCTAAAATATAACTTCACAACTGAGAATCATGGAAGATGTCATGTATATCCAAGTATCTATTAGGTAACAGCAATAGAAAGGAAATAGGACTGACTCCCTCTAGAATCTCTAATGGGCCATTGTATCTTTCGGATATCATACCATGTCTCTTGGTCTTCTTTTATCCTAACCACGAGCAAAAAATATCAAATATTGATCCCTAACCCTAAAAACCAAAGGTCTTCTAAATATATTTAAATGTGATTTCTTAACGAGACAACATTGTAGTCATCTTCTTCTAAATAACCTGAACCTATTCAGTTGTCTCCCAGACAAGACTAGGTCCCACCATAGCTTCCACTCCTACCTCCAGCCTACAATGCGGTGATTTGAATGCACTACTATTCCGAGACACATATGGAGCCATATGAAAAGTGTCCTAAATGAAATTGTTATAGGTGAACTCAACCAAGGGTATGTGTCTCTCACATGACCCTTTAAAATCAAGAATGCATGACCGAAAAATGTCTTCTAGCACATATATCGTGCACTCTGACAGGCCATCCTATTGGGGGTGGCATACTGTTCTTAGAAGCACATGTGTACTCAAAGCCCTATATAGCCCTTTCCAAATAAGAGAAGTGAACTGGGTATCCATATATGAAATGATTTATTATGGAACCCCATGCAGTCATATAACCTCATGAATTTACAACATTCAAGGATCATCAACACTATTGTTTCCATGATTGGAAGGAAAAGTGAAACAATCATGATCTTGTTTAGATCAAATCACATGTAATCATTACCACAAAACCTAAACCATTAGAATCTCCACTAATCATTCACCTGATCTTTATAGAAATTTTTGTTACGTTATTTTTCTATATGTTGGAAAACCCAAATAAATCTAGGGTAATAATAATGACATAAATGAAAAGAATAGTTGAACCATGATCTACCTCATAAAAAGATGTAACACAAAATTTCCTCCAACGAAATTGTGGACTTTAACACCACAACTACCATAAAATGGATGAGTTCTTAATCTGGTCGAATATAATGAAACATGAAGAACAAGAAGGATAATGATTTAAACCATCACTAGATGAAATATCTCAAAAATGCCTGGTTTAGAAGGCCAATGTATTGCAACATTACACAACCCCAGCTCTAAATTCACCATACACACACTATGCTACCGTTCACCAAATCTCATACCGATCTCCTGGAGAATCTGTATTATCAATCCATCCCTAAATAATCTATTAAATGTACATGAAACAACATGACTAAATTCATATTTCAAGATCCACCACACAAGAGCCATTACCTATTTTCAAATCATCCAATCTCATCCCAACTATATTTCCAAGATAACAAGAAATTAAACATCTCAGAGTCCAAGGAACTCATAATGTTTGTCCATAATCCCTGTTACAAGTCAGACTTTGGTACAAGGCCAAAATATAACATAAGTACAATGAATTAACCAAGAGAAGAATCCTCCTGGTGGTAACATCAGAGAAAAGGGCATGTATCCATAAGTCCTTCCAAGTAACTCCTACACGTGAACCCTAGAATCACATTGGATTAACCACAACCTATTTTAAACTATGTATCTGTCACACTGCATAGAAATAATTCACGAACCAGCCCAACAGCCTTCAACTGTTCGGAAACGTAAAATCGAATCTCTTTTAGTGCATCTAGGATGAAGGTATGATAGGGTACATGAATGTCTATTAATAAATAGCACACTAAGAGGATTTCAAGTATTACTAGAAAAAGGACAGCCAAACCACTCTTGTTAGACCACCTAAAAGAAACACGAATTCTTTACAAAGGAATCATCATTGAACTGACAAAAATGCCTTTATTCCAAGAATTTTTTTGTTATAGCTTATTCTTAACCACCGAGGAACACCCCTAATCATTGGATCCATATAAGGGTTGCACAAAAATTCAACTGTAAAAAAATTCATGATATCAATATTCCATCAACATGAAACAAGACTCGCATTCCTCAAAGATATTCAACTAGAATAACCTTTCATGAATCCTCCATGATTGTGATTCCTCTACCCTGAAGGAAACATTTAAACAAAATCAATGTGACACACCCCAACTAGTATTGTCTTAAATGTTTAATAGAATGAACAAGTTCTCTGAAACATGTATGGTCAGAACCAGCTTAAATGCACTATAGTCATTCAACCGACCACAATTACCACGTCCAATCACATGGCATGACAGCCAAAATTATTCCTACTGATCTTTCAAAACACTCGTATCCTACAAAATAATTCACGAAGTGAGATTAACTTTGTTCCAAAACACTCAGCCCACTGTACTTCGAATATCACTTAGAAGAGACACATCATCTCAATGCTCAATGATTTAACCTAACACTATGGATTGTTTATTTAACATTTAATACTTGATGAGTAATGCATATGTCAAAACATATTATCCCATTCTTACAACAACAAATTCCACATTCTCGGTACTATTCATAGGGTTTCCTCCTTATTCATCCTAATACCAAATGTCTCATGCATGAATTGGATCAATACAATATTGTCAAAACAGCCATTGAAATGGATGACGATGTACCAACTCGCCCATCACTTATGGAAAGAGACGTTCACACAACATCCTAAGTAGCAGAATATGATCAAAGCATGTCTAACATGCTGAACCGATAATTCACCATTACTCATTCCCATATCATCAATCAAGATAAAATGATCACCTATATGAACAAGGGTGTCCTCTTTAATGACTCAAACTTATTACTAAAGGCAACAACTCCATGGAATTACCAACATTGGAATTATCTTCCACATGATAGCCCCATTCGAAACATAACTGTGATAACACTAAGAGGCTTCCTACTGGAGGTCCTCTAAGTAACACAAGTGAAGACATCATTCATGTGATCCTTAGTTAAAAAGAAAAGGAAGAAATCCAACATGGGTCCCTGAAGAGATAAACAATATATGAATCCTACAGTAGGGATCATAAAAATGGTACACATAAAAGAGATTCGACAATGGACTCCCAAGAATATCATGTAACAAATGGAATCCATTTGCGGATCCTTGGTAACCAGATAGAAGATATAGACAACCCCCACATGATTATCTAGGTAGAAATGTAATCATAAGAATCATACACATTATCCTTGATATCAACTCATATCATGACCTCATAGTTCCCAAAGTCAAATCATGCAAAGGAGACATCCTCATAGAATATGTCACGATAGATAGCTCATAACACATCTAAGATAAATATCCTCAACTATGTTAGACCAATCACCTAACCAAACAACTATTCCAATTCCACTCTATGGAGAAAACGAAAAATAGTATCCAATGGATAAACCTCTCCCTTTATATATATGCCCTGAAACAACCATTTGGAGTACATACAATTCTCCATGAGTTTCCCCATCAAGATCTGTGGAGAAAACTTCTTCGAAAGGACTAAACTCAAGTCCCAAATGACCAAAGTCGGATAAAATAGGGAATGACCCAAAAAGGGTATCAGGAATGAAGTACACGGTGTTTAGAAGCCACACTAGACATTTACCCACAAACTCTTACATTGGTGTGTACACTCACTAGACTAGGCTTGAAAACATTATAGTTACACGACATGTCATCCAATCAAATGCCATGTACTCAATTTCTACCTCCGGTCCATGTACCCCGACATGACCAGAGTCATACTGGTTTTGAATTTGTATGCTCACATGGCATGTATCAAAAGTACATGACCGTGTAGTTATGAAACCCACCATCACATGTTTCTTCTCACATGGCCAAACACACGGTCAAATACAACAAATGTGTTATCCTAGTACATATATTGTAGTTATGAAAATTTCTATCTTCCAAAATAGAAGAACAATTAGTGTGTGATAATAGAATCATAAGCTGTGTTGTCTAGGTTTTTTTGACAATAATCAACAAAAAAAACCCCAGAACCCCTGGTTTTTCCAAAAAACTACGGTGGGTAAAATTATAATCTATGAAGGCACATACTATGCATAAATAAATTATTGGCATCAATATATAGCACATAACAATACTATCTATATCTCATGGCCCAAAAATAATCCCTAAAATTTTGATCCAATATAGAACGTACTCCATAGGGACAATAGTTTTTCATCCATCCAATTAGACCATATTATATACCAATACACCTATCACAATAGTAGGGGTATCTATCACGCTATCTATCACAATAGCATGAATATCTAGAATCTCATCTATCACATGTGAATAAAATCAGTAATGATCTCTAAATGTCATGTGAAGAATGAATTTCATGTGAATTTTATCCATTTCATATATAATGCATGACAAGGAATACCTTCAAATATATGGGTAACAACAAAATAACAACATGAAGATTTTAATAATATAAGGAAAAAACATTTGTGTAACCCAATAGTGAAATCGAATCAATTAAAATAGATTAAAATCCCAAATTTACAATTTCATTCGAGGTAATTTAGATTTACATTATAGGAAGTGTAGCTACTCTTGGGTATAGATTTATACCAAATCTATTGAATTTCCATTAAAATATATTTTCAACAAAAAATATAACAAACCTAAAATGAAATACTCCTCTAATAACACATTGTAACATTCTGGTTCTGGATGCCACACCTCTGTTGCCACATACCCAGCTGGCCACATGGACTCCAGAACATTTCGCATAATGCAAGAGGTATCCAAATAACAATGATGTCCTAGGGTATGACAGTAGTGATATAATACCCTCATTGACAGAGTGTAACATAATGGAATAAATAATAATACAATAGTGGAAACAATAACTACATACAACTAAAATAAATAGAGGAAGATTGATAAGATAAATACCTAAGAATAGTTCAGTACAAAATATGATGCACCACGTTACATGTTCTAGGAAAGCAACCAAAAATGAAAAACTATAGCGAGATACAAGATACCATTCTGAGTTATATAAATACAACAGGAAACATTGAAGCATCTCAATCCTCAACATGGTACCATGCACTTATGACCCTAACAAAAAAAGTACCTTTATAGGGGAGCTTCCCATATCGACACCTACCACAATATAATTTGTTTGACAGAAAAAGAATGACACAGATAGGGTGTGAGAAATAAATCTCAGTAGGAATCCACTGATACATTGTGCTGAACTATCAGTGATTATATGCAATAACAACTCACAATAGTGAAATCAGTAAATAGGAAGTACTCCAAAGCAAACTATTCTACATGCACTTGTTTCTATTTTCATTCATTATGTTCAGTTCATCCACACATTTACATATAATTATAAATGTCCCTAGATCCAGCCTCAATTTATCAATCCCCCTTTTAAATGATGCAATTCAGATTCTTCAGATTGATATCTAAAAAATAAATGTGAAGACCAAATCAAAGCATGTGCTTTGGCAAACATGACACATCATAAATCATTCCATTTAAATATTAATTTCAAATCCTTACCCACAGGTATAACCAATTCTCACCTTTAGAAATAACCAATACCCACTTTAAATAATAAAAAGTCAATTTGTTGTGAGCCTGGTATATTGGTAATTTAGCATTTTTTAGGGTAAAACCCAGTATATAAACATTTCATCATGTTTCAGGTCCCGAAATTGTGTATAATAATTTCATAATAATTAACAACAAATTTACACTATAACATGGTTTATATAATAACAATTCACGTGGGCATCATACATAATAAGAAATAAGTGAATTAAACTATCAAAATGATTAAACAATTATACTCACAGGGGTAGTCATATCATAAGGAAAATATTTATCTTACAATTAAAAGGCTTAAACAAATATAATCACATAAGAAGTTTATATATAACAAGAAAACATGCAAATTAAACTCTCACAAGGATTAGAAAAAGGTTATATCATGTGTGAAACATAAAAATAACCATTTTAATTTTAATTATCCATAAACCTGGAAATGAAGCATGCCCATATGCATCTTAGTCCAATCATATAAGCAGTGGACATCTAAGGGAAACACACTAACAAGGATTCCCTTAATCAAACCAAACAATAATAATTTGGATTAAATTATTATAATCTAACACCTAAAAGTCATTAGGAATCAATGAGGGTCAATTTCCATTCATATCAACACCCTAAAATCAAACTAATGACAATATGACAAATATAAACAACATGAAATTGATCGAAAAGAATAATAACACCTAACTCATGCTTGTACAACTCTCCCAATCCTGTGTTAGGCTTTGATTCATCCTATAATGATATATATCTACAAAAGAAGGTAAAATTATTTTGTTTTGATAACTTATCTGAGATATAAAATCATAGAAAACAGATCCAGTAGAATCTAGAGAATACCTATTGGGTTTAAACACCTTTAATGGTGATAGAATCAGAGTTTGAGTCGATATGTAGGAGGAAAAATACCAGATGGCGCTACTAGTCGATAAAATTGGTGATCCCTTTTTCTGGAAGAAAAAACATGAGGTCACTGCTTGTTTTATCCAAAATAAAGTACGCATCATGTACTTATATCTACTACTCATGAAAATATTTTTTCTATACAGCCCCTTGATAGAAGGTCACATCACATGCACTTTGTACTACATGTTGTGTTCACATTTTACACGACATGTTCAGGAAAATACACAATGTGTAATCCAATTTTTCTTCCATTTACATATGTACAAACATAAAATGAATGATTTTTACATCAATAGAAGAACCGGGTTCTTACAAGGATATAATGAGATTAATTAAATTATTTTTTTGTTAGTTACTTATTTATAAATTTTAGTGATTATATAGTTACCATAACTACTTATGTGATGCATACACAATCTCTAATTACTGTATAGAAAAATAATATAAAATAAATTATATTAAAAGTAATCATGTTTGAGTGTGTTGTATTGTTACCACAATTTTATTGATTATTGTTAAAATTGGTTAAATAAGGACTTAAGACATATTATATTGTTGAAAATACAACATTAACCTATAAAAATTTAATTATTTTATGATATTTTTACCTTATTGAAATATATATTTTATTCTATATCAATTTGGAAGAATTTTTCATAAAATTGATATACTTATAATTTATTATATTTTATAATTCCAAGTGTGTACTTACCAAACATTATAAATGTGCACCGTTTAAATATATTCATTACCCTACATTGAGGTAACAACATCAAACAATAGCTTCTTGCTTATTTTGTCAACATCATTATCCAAATTTTCAAGGTTCTAGTGCACAAATAATACTGACCATAGGGTGTAAAAATCAATATTTAATAGAGTTTATTAAAATATGAGTTAATCACCTTAATGTATGTCATTATTTTTTTTTGTTATTTTGATTTATCATAATATAATATATTCATAAGAAAATAAAAAATTTAGTAAAAAAATATACTTAAATGTGATTATGATTATGAAACCATTATTATCCACCATCTTTTCAATCAAATGGAAAATTACAATAATTCTTAGGCATATGTGTGGTCTGACACCTCCAAAATACAATGTTATCTAATTATCATTTACACATCACTAGGTTTGTTATAAGGGTATATTTTATATAAATAAATATATAGTATTTTACATAATAATATAAATGGTGAATGGAGTTATCATTTACCTTTCACTCATTATACACATCGAAAATTTAAAAATAACATTCATGTGTTCATATGACCTACAATCTCTAAAAATAGTGTGATTCATTTTAATATCTTTAAATATTATGGATTACTCTAAATTAATATATAATTAGAATATATTAAATTTATATCATGAATAATATTATAAATATGGTTGTACCAGAATCAATATGGAAGGACATAAACTACTAAAGGAAGACATATATTAGAAATGAAGTTTTTATTACCAATAACAATGATTTTATTTATGAATAGTTAATAAATTAGTGATAAATTATTATAGGGGATGAGTATATGATATGATATATATTTAATATAAGTATATATTAATAATAAATGAGGGTTGAACATGTAAAAAGCATGTAAGATATGATTTATGGGTCTATTACACAACCTCAACATTATTCAAAAAAGTTAATGATTTATATCTAAATTGGTGGAATGATTAGATATTTAAATCATTACACCATTATATTTTATGCCTATTTTGTTATTCTATTGAGATAAATGTTTTCCTATAATTTAACACTATTTAATTCCGTGTGATTTTGATATAATATTTTTTTAAAGGACTATTTTCCACTCAATTGGGAATCATTCTCTTTCATATCCATATTTACATGAAAATTTCTTGAAGACTGATTTTCATTATTTTACAATGATTTATAAAATATAATATTACATATTATTGAACCTTAATACATATTTTGAATGTAGTCTTCTTGTTAAATTTTAAACAATGATATATATGACCTATTTACAAAACCATTAAAGGAATTGTTTCCTCACATATGCCGATTGAATGGAATTTCACTCTATTATGACCTATCAAAAATTTGAAGAATTCACTATACGATTCAATGGTTATTTTAAAAAAATATTCCAATTATCTAAAATTTATCTTACACATAGATGATTTCAAAATGAAAAATGTAATTTTCCTCAAGAATATTATGGTGATATTCTAAAATTATTTTCAATTATATCAAAATACATTGTCAAATAATATTAATTAATTTTTATATACTCTCTTTTTACCTTCCACAAAATTTTTTAGATGGTTTATGATCATTTTTATTTGAAAATTTATTGATATAATGTATTCTATTATTTTTAATATGGGATGTTGTGGATTTTTGAAGCATGTTTATTACATTGTGTTGTTTATTCATATGATGAATTCATTGAGATTATTATAATATAGCTGGAAAAAACATTTCTACTAGAGTCACTTGTAAAAATAATTGGAAAATAGAAATTCAGTATTTGGATGAGGCCTTACCCATGCATCTACATTCCTTGGCATAAGGCCTTGGTGGTGTTTTTCAGATCTTGGCATTAGAACTCAATGGTACATTTTGGATGTCATAAATTATAAATTATATAATTAAAAAATTATTTATAGATGACCATGTGATTTTGTTAAATGATATGATATATATCAAATGGTTTATAACTCATGGGATTTCTTATATAGAATAAATTTTTATGAGTTATTATCAGAATATCATTCATGATATATTCTATTTTCCCATGTAAGTACCCGTACTAATAATATAACATCACCCATTTTTTAAAAACCCCATTGATAAAAAAAGGAGTGTTGTGATTTATATTCAGATGTTTGAAATGTAGAATAGTGGTTCTCTCAAATAAAATACTATCTTATTTCTATGTATTCCAATACAATGTGAGATTCAAGAAGGTGTCTAGTATTCCATGTCTACTAAAATATTAGATCCTTTGGAATGTGATCACTTGTATCTAGTATCAATGTAAAACCATGACTACTGAAGCTAGGATATAAATGTATTTTTCATCAAACATGATATCATATATTGTTTATTAAAATCATTGGGAATAATATTTATCAAAACATAAATTTATAAATATAACCTTATGAATTAAATTGTGTATGAAACTATATAAAAGATATACTTACAATGATTTTTAATGATTGATTACATTATTTTGATAGAAATATATTTTGGCCTATATACTAAAAGTAGAAATGTTTTTGAAACTGATTTAATTATGGCTAATGACCTCAAAAAAAGTTTATGAAGTATATATTGGACAAAAATCCAGTGAACGTTATTTTTATTTTAATGTGCACCTGGTACGAAACATTATATGTATATTCTTCTGTGAATTAAAATTTTACTTATAAACCATTATAATTGATTAGATGATATTTTGATGATTTGAGAAAATTCCCATTAAAACCTGGTTTATGATCCTCAAAATATCTAAGAGAATGTTTTTAAATTTGTGTTAAGTGTTTAACAGGTTTCATAATTATATATTATGACCCATAATGTTTTGATCTAATATAATTTATTCTATATTTGAATAATAGAATCTCTAGTAAGGAATTATGCATATATCAATGAAAAAAATCCATGTATAGATTGAACTTGCGGGAAATATAATGATGATATAGTAATATATGTAGATAGAGATAAGAAAATATAACTATATTTGAGTATCTGACTCCCTATATGACCAAAAACCATTCATATTGGTAGACGACTGTGGAACCACAATATAGAGTTACAATGTTTAATACACCATTCATTAGAAACATCCATCATTCAAACTGACTATAAATCCATTTTTATGTAATAAATGTATATATTCAATTGAATATATATTTCTCACATTGTAATGTAATGAAACGGACTAGGTAATCATCGTAGTTAATCATATCGTAGTAGATCCATTTCAATGATGGTAAATATATTAATACACCATGTATTGTAAGGAAATATAAATTATGGAATGTATTCTTTTATGTAACTGTTCCTGGGGATATATTTTTAACATTATAGGTAATATTATATGAATATAAAATTCATTAATATGTGAAAAAATAAGAGGAAAATATTCCAATGTATGAAGACAATATCACAAGGATAGAAATTCAGGTGACATACTATGCATGTAATCCAATGATCAATATTTTCTTTTAATTTTTTGGGATAAATAAAATAAATCAAAGGAAACCATCTCCAAAATATTATCATTATATGAGTATATATCATCATGTGAAATCAATACTAAAAAAATTATCTCTGTGTTATATCTTTAACGGAATGAAAGAGAATAAGATGAAGTTATAGAAACCTTTTATTTGGGGAAATGAGAAATATGGATTTTCCATTATGTAATACTTGTTGAAAGAAAAACATTATTTTTTTATTGATATTCTAAATCAACCATAAATGTTTTATTATTTTGAAGATGAAACTAAAACCCCATTGATGATTTCCTAAATAATAAAGAATGTTTTATATATTCGTGAGAGATATTTTACTTAAATGATATGGGTTGTAAAAACATTGAATTTTTTTTATTAATAAATATTTTCATATATTTCCAAAGGACAGCTATATTATCCCCCCTAATCAAGAAGTTGATTTAACAATTGAAATCCTGTATGGTGTTATGCTTATTTTCAACACTTTATATAGTAAGACTGTGATTGATTTATAAGAGTTGATTAATACATTTTAAGAATATCTATAAAATGGATTCTTTAGACATAGTGATTTTATAGGGATTCACCTATTCTTTTAATTAAGATGAAATGTGGGAAAATTCATATTCAAATTAATTACCAGGAACATCAAAATATCATGGTTATGAACAAGTATTGTTTACATGGTATCTATAATGTCATAAATCAATTATAAAGAGGTATATATATTTTTCTAAATGATCTTGATCTAGATTACACCAGGTAATGATAAATAAGAATGTTATACCAATAATGTGCTTCTTTATGAGGAATGGTAATTATGAATTCATTGTGATGCAATTTTTTTATAATGTTCCTATATTAATGCTGAATTTAATGAGTAAAAGAATTATTTATTACCTTGATCAATATATGATATTATATATATTTTATATTCATATATATTCCAATATAATATATAATAATTAAGTGAATTTGGGAATTGCACTTGAAATTTTGATAAAGTCTAATATACATTACAAATTAGCAATGATTGAATTCAAGAATTAGAATGCTTCATTCTTGGGTCACATTGTCATTGATGAAGGTGTATAAATGAATCTTATGAAGTAAAAATCTATTATGTGACGGACTTGACTGTCATTGATAAATAAATAATGTAGTTTTCAATGGATAAAGGGATACTATCGATGGATTGTGAGAGATTTATCATCACAAACTATTCCAATCACCATGTTGGATTAGAAGGGGTTATGTTCTTATGGATCGATGAATATATAGATTGTTTCATATAAATAAATGCATGGTTGTTCAACACTCCTATTCTTACATTTCCCATTAGTTGGGAAGGGGTTATAATCTATAGTGATTCATTGAAACAAGGACAATGATTTTTTTGTCATGAAAAATGATATGTATATATATTATTCCTTATGAAAATTGATTCTTAGTTATTAATCATACCAAACTCATAATTAAAAGTTAGCAGTTGTATTTAGGTATATTAAAAATGTGGAGGCATTATATTTTTTGAGAAATATTTTATATATATACTTATCCTAAGAAATTTAAGTATATATTATCTAAAAAAGATATGAATATGTTACCAATAAGATGTCATCAGATGATTAATGATTACAAATTCTCTATAAATTAGCACCTATGGAAAGTGAAAAATGCTGTAAATGTTCTTAGTAGAAAAAATCATTGATGATTTACTATGATGAGGATAATAACATATCCAAAATTTCTAGATTTTCAAATATTGAATATGGAAATATTTAATTAAGTGGTTGAATCATATCTTTATCAATCCAGTGTTCATCTATATATCAATTTGAGATAAATCATATACCTAAAGGAGACATAGAATTAAAGAATAAGATAAGAAATATTAATGAGATTAACCTTGAATACAATGGAATAATATGTGTTTGGAATTTTTTATATGATTCATCCATTAAATATTTTAACAAGGATATGTTATATGTAGATCATAGTCCATCATTATTCATTTTTCAAGTATATATGAATACATATAATGATATAAAAGTGTATTTCCAGTGGTAAAACCTGAAAAGTTATTGTTTAGAGTATGTATCACAATGAATAGTTTTTCTTTAAGATAAATTATATGGATTGAATTTAATGTGTAGGTCATAACCATTAACCAATCATGGAAGAATTGGAAAACTACATCATGGATTATTTACATCAGACTCCAAAAAACCATAAAAGTCCATTATTTTTTGATTTTTATTAAATTGTTAAATAAAAACAACAACCTTTATTTAAATTATAGAATAATTATCTCTTTTTATTCATCCAGAAAATTACATTATGTAAGTTGGAAGAACTTATGTGAATTAAAAAAACTTCTGTACTTGATTTCTATCGTGGGTTTACCATGATAATATAAAAAATAATCAGTTAGGTATGTAAACAGGGGTATTTAGCTAATATATCCATTCAATCCCTAGAGTATATTTTTAGATATTTATATATATATTTATAAATGAAATGTTATTGGGATTAAAACCTTCCTATAGTCGAGTTTACATTCAAAGTAACATTCACTCAAGCATTCAAAGGTCTCCTTATGAACCCATATATAGAAGGAATTGTAGAACTCCAATGTTAGGGGATAAAGCTATATATAGAATTCTATGGGGGCATATGATTTATGAAGAAATATATTAGAATTTATTATCTATTCAATATCTTATTAAGGAATATAATACTCTGCAGAAAAGTTGTGCAGATAATTATTGGAGCGATATATATTTACCTGATGGTGAGAAAGTGTTTCACCAAATTATTATTATTATAGAGGTAATTATATTTTGAAATAATGGAATGTTGAACACTTAGACTATTAGACCCTATGATATTCCTGATCGAGTAGGTATGATATCTTATCTCTTGGTATTACCATATAACATCGCTCAAGTTAATGATGCATTCCATTTAGCCATCCTGTGAATGTTAATATATAATCTATCACATGTACAAAACCTACTGTTCATACAATTGTATTATGTGATCACTTTTGAATAATGAAAATAAAAATCATGGATTAATGTAATTATGTGCTATGAAAAATCACCACTCTCTAGTTTAAGGTTATCATATGAAATAATAAATTTATAGAGGCTACATAGTAACTGTATGATACAATGAAATAAAGATATAATTAATATTATTATCATAGTCATGTAATTTCTTCAGAAAAAATTGGTTTAATAGGTTTAAAATGTATTACCATGTGATTTTATGATATAGTTTTATTAATAAAATTGTGTGTCATTTATTGCTTGTGATACACACAACACCGATCTAAATGAACTAGTATATAGTATAACCTTAAAAAAATGGACAATAAATTGGTAGGATTAAATTTTAATAAATAAATTATGAAATTTTTATTGTTTACATATGTATAAAATAATTTCATTAGTTATCAGTTGATTGGAAATGAAATTGGAAATCATTTTAATGTAGAATTGATTTTATTCAGATTTTTTTAAAATCGTACTATGTGTTCATATCATATAAAATTATATTTATCTGAATAAGTGAATGATTCCAATGAAATGTATATATTATTTATTCTGAAAAAATTAAAATTTATCATTACATTTTTTATGTAATGATATAATAATATTTAACAATTATTATTATTAAAAATATATTGGTCAAAAAATTGGCTTAAGTCACATTTTTTGAAATTATTTTAAAATTACATTAACCCACATATAAAAATTCTCTCATAAAAATTGATATCAATTATAGTTTCATGAGTTTAAATTTTTTATAGTAGGATGCATTTATATTTATGATTTAGGAATTGAAACTATGGTAATAATTTTCACCTTTGTAACGGGTAAATCTGGTTAACATATGTTAAAAATAAGTGTTAAAGAAAACACAATTCATTGAAATTATTATTAGATGAAGGTATTCAACAAAAATATCCTAAAGATCTAAATTTAGTTATTTAAGGTACATTATTGCTGGATAATGAACCATATTATATTTGAGGCATTGAAAAATAGAAAATGTAACTCTCTTGAACATCAATTTCCTTTACGTTCTCATTTAGTGGGAAATGAAAATTTTTAATTATACCTTATTGTTTATTTGATAAAATTGAAATATTTTTATTATGTTAATATAATAATAAAATATTTTTATTATATAATTACTTTTAAATATTACATCACACTAAAAATATTATATTCAATCATTAGATATATAAAATAAATGATTTAGAAAAATTAAATGTCATAAAATGTAACGCCCCGGTCCCGGAAGCCACCAGAGGCACCTCGTACCCGGTTGGTCACATGGAATCTAGTGCATTTCCCTAAATTTTAGAGGTTTCCAACTAGCAGTGAGGGCCTTGGGTGTGATAGTAGGGAAACTGTGCCCTCATTGGTAGAGTACACAATGGAATAAAAATAAACATTCAATAGAAGAAGTAGTAATAACCAACAATATAAATAGAGTATGACTAAATCACCAAATTGAAGAACATATGTATATTTGAAATGATGCATGATACATATCTAGAAATGCATCCAAAAAAGTCACAATGCTAGAAAACACTAGAGTACCAAAATAACTACAAAAGAAAATAAAACAGCTCATTAGCATCGCAAGCCAATGCTTCGTCCCATGCTCTCCTGCTCCAAGCAATCAAGTACTAGAAATCGATGGGCGCTTGCCCATGTCTATACCTACAACAACATAGTTTTTTTGGGCCGAAACGCATGACCCAAATAGGGTGTGAGACTAAATCCTAGTAGGAATTTACCCGAAGATCTGTGCCTAATAGTCACTGAGTATATAGCAGGCAAAAGTACAATAATTAGTAAATAGCAACAGCATGCAGTAAGCAGTAATTGTAAGTAGTAAAGCAGGATGATACACAACAGTAATCAATCCAAAACTAACAATAGCATTGAAGCAAACAACCAATAAGCAAGAAACCCTCTAGGAAGTACGCACAACCATCCCTCTGGTCCTATCCAAGAAGTACCAAAACCCTCTGGGCAGTGCACTTAGACTAACCCCTATGGCTTGGTCATACGAATTTATGAGACTCTCTGGGAAAGAACACTCAGTCAATTCCCCTTATAGTATAGGGTAGTCAAGGACTCTATGAGGAAGATCACGTGGTCTAACCCTCTTATCCACAAGGTCTAGAGACTCTCTGAGAAAGCTATCTCAGTCAATTCCTCCTATAGCCTTAGGTATACCATAGACTCTCTGAGGAAGCTCACTCGGTCAATTACTCCTTTAGCCTGGGAAGGTTCTTAAAGAGATTAAAACAAGGTAATACTCTCTTAGGAAGCTCACTCGGTCCACCCTCATGTAGTCTATAATATGCAAGACTCTCTGGGTGCTCACTCGGTCCATCCCCTTTAGTCTATAATGTCTAAGATTCTCTGGGAAGCTAACTCGGTCTATCCCTTATAGTCCATTGCACCAGGTTCTCTCAGCCTCATGCCATTCAGTCCATAATAATTATATAAGGCCAAATTACACATATAGAGCTACTTGTCTAACCAAAGTACACCTATACAGCTACTTAGCTAAAAAGTCTACAAGGAAACGAGCCTGTCATGATTTTCACTTCATCCTATAACCGCAAGGCATGGAAACAGGTGTAAAAGCTAAAGGCAAATGAGACCCAAAGGTCGTAAACAGAACAAAGAAAGGAAAATTAAATCCAAGAACAACAAATTATACTCTAACATGATTAATTTACCTCTACACATGCAAATTAGCAAGGGAGGAAATCAACAAGGGCAAAAAGGTAAACACGCAATACCCCGTTCACAGGTATAAGTGGAAATTGTACTTAAAACTCAGAGACTTGGAATGGTAAGGCACAAACCACCTACCTCGATCCTAGGAGATAGATATACTTGAACCACGATGATTGATTCTCCCCCAAACATCTTAGATATGAGAAAACGTTCAAAACGCTCAACCTACGATAACTTGAGAAAGAGAAAGAATTGGAAAACAAGGCTCACGTAGAAGGAAGAACTCACCAATGTGGTTCCAACACAATCGACAGCAGTCAAAATGGCCAACAGATGGAGGTTCTAGAATCTAGAGAAGTTTCATGGTCGTACTGTTTCTATCGGATGAACCAGACCTAGAAGAAGATCATTCTGTCTGTCAGGCGCGTCCTCGGTCCGTTTAATGAAAAAAAAGAAATTACACGGTGTGTACTTTTAGAGTACACAACGTGTAGTGTGTTTTTCCGTACCCCGCCAAAATCGGCCTC
Source organism: Viscum album (assembly GCA_963277665.1). NCBI lineage: Eukaryota > Viridiplantae > Streptophyta > Magnoliopsida > Santalales > Viscaceae > Viscum > Viscum album. The sequence goes on from OY728160.1 coordinate 172,127,921, forward strand.
CAAATCACCCCGACACAACGTGTGTGTGTCCCGGACATGACCAGCACATGGCTTCGAGTAGGAAAAGAGTACACGGCATGTACTCAGAATGTACAGGTCGTGTACCTCAAAATTTCCATAAACCATATTTTTCTCAAAAACTCTGGAAAAAGGAAAACATACCTGAAACGAAGATCCATGTTTATACAGAAAATATGAGTGAGTTATAGTGTTATATATATTATATATATTAATATAACATATTAGTGATTTGATAAATTTTTATATTTTATTTTCATCCTTGTATAGTTTTCCTTGATGTCAAATTAAATTAATAATGTAAAAATTATATTGATTTTATTTTATGAAAAATAATATTACATTAAATCATTTAGAAATCATAAATAAAAGAAAAAATCGCAAGGTATAGATTATATGATCTATAATATGTTCCATTTCATAGTTATGAGATCATTATCACCATAAATTTAAAATTTTATCCATTTTATTATCAAAATCATGTTACCATAGTTAAAGAAAAAATAAGGAGTAAATAATAAAGATGAGGTTTACAATAGAACTCAACAAATAACAATTTTGAATAAATTATGATAATTTAATAGGTTCCTAACTTAAATTATAATATATAACTGTTCTGAATAGTTTTTATTGACAACAACTTAGTTATATATTAATCTTTTTAAAAAAATCAACAGTGTCATATTCATCCCTTTTAAAAGGAACCCCTTTATCTATCCTCTTTTTATTGAATTGAGAATCCTATAATGAATGAGTACTTCCAATTTATTTTCTAAACAAACATTGAAATTATAATGAATGAATCCCCTCCCAAATATACCCTACTGTCATTAAGAGAAATTCTAAATGAGTTATTTCAATAAAAATGTAATCACCTTAATCGATGACTTTATTTTTCTAATTCATAATTAAAATCCTATAAAGAATTTTAATTATAATAAAATATTAACTAAATTATTCTTTATATATTGAAATATTATTGTGATAATGAAACCCCTATTATCGACTATTTTTTATATCGAATGAAAAATGATAACATCACTTGTGCGTATTTGTGGAGTACAACCTCCCTGAATTGATTTGATTCATTTTCATTTACACATTACATTTATGCTAAAAATTTTATATCTAGTAACATTATATAGAATATATGATTTTATAATAACAATTTAATGGTAAATTAATATCCACATTTTTTTTTATCTATCGAAAAGTAAAAACAACATTCATGCATAGGTACGAATTAATAACTTTGTGGATGGTGACAATCTTTTTCAAATATATATATTATATATATTAATAAAATACACTAATGTTCATATATGATATTTATTTCATTAATAAAATTCTATGGTTTGTGGAACTATAACTAAAAAACAAGGAGTGGAACTACTCTATAAAAAACAAATGAATAATGATGTTGTTATTACCTATAATACTGATTCTAACAATTATTTTTTAATATATTGGTGAGAAAATATTATATATAAATAATATATGGAATACTAGTGATTTATAATAAATCTACATTTATAATAACTGATGTTTGATCACATACAATTTAATTTTAACTTGAGATAGAAGTTTATTTCACAATATAAATAATTTTTTTGGGATTGTTTATGTTTAATTTTTAATTAGGTAAATTATTTTTTATATCTATATTAAACCAAATATATTTTCTTATATAATATATTTTTCTCAATATTATAATTTTTATTTTAATTTTACTCTTTTTATGTACTCGTGATATAGAAATAAAATTTCCAAAGAATACCGATCGTTGTTTCTCTACTCTGTCAGTACTATTTCTCCTTAATGTGATAATTTTCTTCAAAATGCATAAAGATTGTCATCAAATTTTATCAGATGATTCATAAAACCATTTTTATTAGTGGTTTATATTTGAAAAATGGGTTATATATTTTTCCATAATATTTATATTTTATCATTATCCAAAAGTATGAAATGTATATATTCTAATCTTATACCATAATAACTATCTTTACTGATAGTAGTAGCACTAATTTTTTTAATAGTTAGTTAAAGAATTACATTATTATTTGTAAATAATTTTTTATAAATTATTTTGGAAATTTTAAAATTAATGAAATGTAATTTTAATGTGAAATAATATATTCTCAACATGATATTTTCCTTGGTTATTTATGAAACTATTTTTACATATGTAAACATTGTTTTTGACTCATGTTATTTTATAAAGATATAATGTAATTATACTATACACCTTATTTATCTTGATTAATTATTACCATTTTGGATTGGGAATGTATTGATATTTCATATTCTATTTCATTCGATACATTTAAATGATTTTAAAGGAATATTTATTATGTGGTGTTGATAATTAATATTGAGAATGCATTGGGATTATTTTGTGAGAGGTGGGGATTGGAATTATATTGAGCCTCAATGTATTATCAAGTATAACACCCCGAGATTTTATGAGAATTATTCTTTTTAATTTCATTGATTTCTTTTGATGTATGCTTCACCAAGAATATCTTGCACTATACACAACACCATATTAGCTTGTAGAATACGCAACACTATTCTTGGATTGTGATGCACAAAATCTCAAGTTCTTTCGAATAAATATCATTTCACCCAACACTAGGTATAGATTTTGATCAATGTATAATTGAAAAATATTTTTGAGTATGTTATATACAACAAAAAATGAAGCTTTCCCTACACGCATCCCTGACTTGTCTTGTATTACACACAAGAGTGACCTTCCTCAATAACATGTATTATACGCAATACTGAGTTTCACTAAACAACAATATATTTTTATAAAATTATTATGAACTAGCAGTTATGAATATTATTTACTAAAATTTTAATTTTATAACAATATTATTCATCTTACACATTTTATAGAACATGGTATGAGAACAAAATAATTTTTTTTGGTAAAATAAGTATTTGTCCAAAAAAATACATGTTTGCCACCTTTTGATGGTGCAACCACATTAAATCTAGTTTTTGAGATGTTTTTATGTTTGATTTTAAAAAATATAATTCTAATTTGGAATTAGGATATAAAAATTTACTTTGGATATATTTTTCATATTTTTCTGACAACATTGACATTTTAATGAATAGTAAAAACATGCTATATTTTAATTAAATACATCTTTTTTCATCGTAATAATTTATATGAATAAATTATAGTATTGAATGGTTTTAAATTATAAATAGAATATATTTTTACCATTTTATATAGTTTATGTCATTAGAATTGATTTTACATTTAATTCCTAGGTAAAATCATTTCAATCTTTTCAAATGTTTTAACTTTTAAAACTTGTTTTCTTAACAATAAAATTAATTTTAAATTAATTACTACAACTTCTGTTTTTTGAATTTTAAAAAATGGATTCCATATTTGGATTCATTGGGTCCAAATTATGTTAATATGTTACTTTTATTTTTTTGATATTATGAATAGTAACTACGATAATTTTAATTTAATACTGTTGAAGGTAAATCATGTAATTAAGGGTAAAAATAAGATTACAAAATTAACCTATCACCTGCCAAAATAATAATGGAAAAATAAATGTCAAACAATATCACCTAAGGGTCGGAATAGATTCATTTAATGGACTTTGGACCCTGAAAATTATATAATTATTATTAAAACTAAAGAAAGTGACAACATGTCACTCTCTTATATCTTATAAGTGCAATAATTTTTATTTAGTGAGAAACATCATAAAAAATTAAACATGAATAGTCTCCAGAAAACTAATAATATTATCTATATCATTTCAATTTATTTAGAATTTTTAGGGATTAAATAGCTTTCATTAATTTCGACATAATAGTGATGCTGAAATTATTATATTGATTGATATATCAAATAAATTGTTTTAAAAATATTAAAATAAATAATATATGAACAATTTATTGTGCTCTATGAATTTTAAAGATAAATATGACATTTTATGAAAATATTAAATCTTTTATTTTGAACATATCTTCTGTGTGGATTTTATTTAAATTCAAATAAATGAATACTATCAAAATTGACACTGTTGTTATTTTATAAAAATAACATATTATTAAATTGTTTAAAAATCAAAAAAAAATATTTATAAAATATAAATTAAAATATATATGGTCGATAATCTCATAAAGTGTAAAATTATGGACAATTCACAACACATAATAATTATTTATAAAAATTTAAAATTTAAAATATTATTACCATAAATAAAATTAAATAGATTATATATGGATAAATCAAGTTGATAAGGTTTAAAATAATTCCAAACATGTCTAAATTTTAGTTTTTGATGATATTAAAACCCTCTTTCATCTAATCATCGTATTTGAGTCATTTATGAATGTTTTTATGTAGGGTTTGAATTTTTTATAAATCAATATTTCTTATGTTTCCAAAGGTGGCCCTCTCCTCCCTTATAAGAGGGCACCTCTTCCCTCTCATCTTTACACCACATTGATCCTTCAAGATCGCTCAACCCCATCCAATTTCTCTTCTACACTTCCCAATAAAAATAATATAGGTCTTGGTATTCTTCAAAGACCATCTTTAGTGTCCTAAGAGTAGGTTTAGAGGAGGCGCATCGAAGATGAGGTAATATCCTTTACCTATTATTTCAAATTTATTTCTTCAAATATATCCTCTTATTTTGTTGCTTCTTAAAAATGTAATGAAATTAGTATCAATCATGCACAGATATGTTATTATAAATCGGAAACAACACTATTTCACCTTCTATCCATCCTACGGAAAATGAAATCACCACGAATACGTACGTATGGAATACCGTCTCAATACCGTGGTGTAATCTGATTTCGACCACCACCTTACATGGATGGTTATAATGGTGGAAGAAATAACTATATACGATTATTATAACATTATACTAATTCAAAGATATTATATAATCTACATCAATAACATTCAATTGTTATGAGAATGAAATCATTGCTCGTGCGTACGTACAGATTATCGTCTCCACGACGTGATGAGATTCATTTTCCATGTTAACCATTCAAGAATGATTATAAAGTATATATATAAAAAATAATCTGAAACATATGACATAATTATTCTACTAGATTTATGTATATTTTTATATGTCATTAAATTCCATTCAATTTAATAAGGAAATGAAAACAGTGTTCATGTGTACGTACGACCTACCATCTCCATGAATGGTGTTTTTCATTCCATTTATCAATCTATTATATATATTTATATAATGAATATATATTATATATAAATCATGTTTAACATTCTGGAAATATGTAATCATGATCTAAGTAATCATATGATGAATTACAAGTCAAAACATGTAAGATAAATGAAACAATTTTACCCTAAACGCTGCATTAACATGGAATTGAGAGAAGAACGGGTAATGTAATAACATAAATGAATAATGTATGATATTGTAAATATTTTTATGGTTCTATTAAAAGTTAATAATATTTTTATACCCACTATACAAGAGTCTCGGACACATACTAAGGAAATTGGACATAAGGTAAGGGATAATTTTGCAATCTCATTTTTATCCGAGATTGATTATTCGTAAGTATTTACTGGGGTTATATTTATCATCCTTGTCTACGTTTTATAAGAATGTTTTCATAAAGTGTTTACTATTATTTTATGAATGTCTAAAGTCGTGTTTACCCATTTTTGACTTTTAATATGTAGTATAGAAGGAATCTTTCTTCTGTTTACCATACGAGGTACTTTTTGACTTTTCCAGCAAAAGCACAAGAAGAATGTTTTTATAACTTATACGGCATGAACTGATTTTTATGGTTTCATAACGCCTTATTTTCATGATGATTCCTCTAAAATATTTTAGGAATATTTTCAAACTTATCCTTTTCTTTAAAAATTCATGACATTTTGTGAAAAGAAAATAATTTTTAAGACGAATGGATATTTTCCTCAAGAATTCATTTCAATTGTTTTATCAAAACTATTTTCCATCTGTGATGACATTATTTAATAAGTTTATGATTCATGTATAATTTCTCTATTATTTACACAGTTTGATTTTTTTTTCTTATGATGAAATGATATCCATTTGTTTTATATGGACTATGTAATGAAGGGATGATGATTAGGAAACCCATTTTATTCTTTGGGATATGATGAATGAGATATATTTATTTTATGGCACATGTAAGACTGATTTCATTATGAGTTTAGTGGGACATATATCTCCCTCTAATGAATTGGGTAAAGATTTATATCTCATGAATAGACATGGCTGGAACAACAAGTAAATCTGATTCAGTAATACATGGCTGAAACGACAAGTAAAACTAGTTCTGTAATGGACATTGTCAACTATAATGGTCTTGACAAAAATGCCTTGGCCACTATGGAAATCGCATCATGTTATTAATGGTTTCCACAATTACATGTTTTATTCCTAGGCTTATTAATCATCATTAATTTTCCTTTATGATCTATTCCATATGTACAACCAAGATTTCTGTCATTAATCATGATTTTGATTTTTTATGTTCATATTTTTATGTTCAAATGTTTATGGATTGTTTTGTGTTTTCCATACATACCCTTACCTAGAATTTGAGATCACTCTTTTTATGTTTTTTTCCCTCGGATATAAGTTTTTGGTAAGAAAACAGAAGGGGGAGGTCTTTGTGGGATAAGTTGATGATCTTTCACCATTTTTAGAAGATTGTGTTCCGTGGTTTCAAAGACACTAAACTAATACGGTCTTTGGGCATCTGATTGTTTCATATATTAAGGATTCCTCAAATGTAATGTAATTTCTATGTATGTCAAGATATGGGTATCTATAGTTGGTATCAGAGTGAAGGATTAGTTATCTATTGGAAACTAGGATGCGAATACTTTAGTGAAATCCTTAAAGATATTTATAAGGCATGTTTAGGGATGTCCCTAAGGTTAAGTATAAGTACATGTCATAGTCCTAGAATTATGGCAACGATCTTAGAATTAATCGTAAGATGTTAGATATTGAATGTACTCCCCTTCATTATGTTTTTCCCTAGTATGATTTTTTTCCTTGCACTATTCTTTTTGGGTTTTAGACGATGGTTGGAACCCGAAGGAACTGTTTTAATGATCAACGCACTGGGAAATACAATTATTGTCCTCCTGAACAACCAAATATTATGGGAGATGGAGGGAAAAATCATAATTCTATAATTACACAAGCTATGAATCATTCTGGGCTTCCAAATGATCAGAGAAGGGAACAATATTCTATTGAGTCCTTCATTAGGCAACATCAACCATCTTTAAGTGGGTATTCTAATCAACTTGTTGCTGAAAAATGGATTAGTACCATTGAAAAGATATTTTCCATACTTCGCTGTTCGGAACATGAAAAATTAATTCTAGTTATTTACAGTTTAGAAGGTAAAAAGGACCAGTGGAGGACTCTAATTAAGAATATGTGGCCCTACGATTAAAATGAATCACTAGAATAGGATGAGTTCATGAAATTATTTTTCAATAAGTACATCCCCCATATTCATCAAAAAAATATGGAAAATGAGTTCCTTGAGATTAAGAAAAAGGATGATGAATCTATTGGTATATACGAGTTGAATTTTACACGGATTGCAAGGTATGCATTTGGATTTATCATCCAACCTGAAATCAAAGTTGATTGATTCTTCACTGGCATACAACCAAGTCTTAGAAAGGAATTAGATATAAGAGACATCAATAGCTATGAAGAAATTGTGCGTTGTGCTATCAAGGTAGAACTGTAAGTCGGTGTCACATATCCATCTCATGGTTTTGACAAAAAACGAAAGATGGAGTTCAAGGAAAAATCTCAGAACCATGGTGAAAATAAGTTAAATGTTTCTTTATGATCAACATGTGGAAAGAAGCATGGTGGAGATTGTCTAAAAGGTACTAGAAAATGTTTCATGTGTGGAAAATAAGGTCATCGAGTAGCTGAGTACCGATGTAATGGGAAAAAAGTTTCTAATGACATGAATAGAGAAAAGACTACAGAGAACACTCCACCAACACTTCATGACTTCAAGTGAAAGGAAGTGGTGCATTATGCTAATCGATGCCCTAATCTAAGGGTTAATGATGATCGACATCAAAAACTTCTCAAGTAAAAGAACAAAGGGAAGACACATGAGATCACTATGGGCGATGTTTAATATGACAACGATGTGGTGGAATGATAGAGTGTTTATATAATGGGATTCCAAAATAATTTCATAGTATAATGGAATATTGGAATATTTATGTATTGGTATATTGTCGTTTTCAATAATTATATGGTACTGGTAACCAGAAAACGTGATTGAAATATTTTTGTAAAGTAGATGATATGAGCATAATGAAGGGATACTGAGAAAATGATATGTATGATTTTATTAATGAGCTCATTAATGATATAAGGAAAATGTGACATCATGGTTTGAGTATAAAGAATTTTTGGGATTTTGGTATGTGGTAAGAGTTAACTTTTTATAGTATTGATGTTTTCAATAAGGTTATATGGTAATTCATGTTTAAAGAGAGAATAAATTAAGGTATTCACATGTTTGGAATGCGATCAACAAGATATATCTTATGATATATGGGGGATAAATGATGGTATTCACAGGCTTGGTTGATGAAATTTATAGTAATTGTATTCTTTATACAATGAGCTTGGATAGAAGTATTTTGGATAAGCCTAATGATTTGAAATGGATTATGTTGGAAATAATATAATATTGTTTAAGGGTATAACTTTTTTTGGATATTATTTCTTGAATGTTATAATAGTGTAGTTTTAGAAAAGGAAAACCTGTAGGATGGGTGATAACCCGTTTTGTCGGACAAGGTAGTGGGAATCAAACCTACAACTGAAGTGAAAAAGGACTTTATCGACTACCATTGGCCTACAGGAAGTCCCTGGTTAGTAGAATTTTTTTTATTTTATTAAGTTGAATGATAGTTGAAGTATAAGTCCATTTTTGGAATCATATACGGTTAATCTCACCATAATATGGACTTATATATATAACTTTTTCTAAACTTATGTTTTAGACAGATGGAATGACCTATCATTATATCACATGATCTGATAACACTTCACAAGAGGGAAATTCAACTTCATTTCTTTACGAGATGATGTGGAAATTGATCAATGCACAAAAAATAGTGAGATTTTACCAAAATCAAGTAATTATTTTTTTTTAATTTTTCAACATTTGAGAAATGATCTTGAAAACCAAAAATGTTATCCTAATGCCCCTATATCTGATGATTCAGATGGTACCTCATATCATCACATATTTATGGATTTTTGATTGTTGGATTTTTCATAGCCATGTTATCTACCCCTCTTCATCCAAACATTATGGTTAGATTTATCATTCATATCCATATTTTTAACAATACTCTCCTACGATGGAACCCAATGATGAGTTAGTTTGGATATATGTTATGTTTCTAGAATTAATTCTTAAAATGATGATTTAGTATTCCTCTTTACGATGTGGGTTTCAATGAATGAAACTTTCAAGTAGAAATCCATTTATATCCCTGAAAAAGTTTGATGGAGAAATTCATTTTAAGGGGGGTAGAATATAACACCCCAAGATTTTATGATAATCATTATTTTTAATTTCATTGATGTCTTTTGTTGTAAGCTTCACCAAGAATCTCTTTCACTATACGCAACACCATATTATCTTGTAGTATACACTATACTATTCTTGTCTTGTGACGCACAAAATTTCATGTTCTTTCGAATAAAATTCATTTTACACCACACTAGGTATTGATTTTGATCAATGTCTAATTGAACTATATTTTGAGTATGTTATATTCAACACCAAATGTTGTTTTCCCTACACGCAACCCTATCATGGCTTGCATTACACGCTAGTGTGACCATCCTCAATAGCGTGTGTTGTACGCAATACCAAGTTTCACTAAACAAAGATATATTGATATAATATAATTATGAAATAGTTGTTACAAATATTATTAACTATTTTTTGAATTTTATAACATTATTATTCATCGTACACATTTTATAGAACATGGTATGAGAACTAAATAATTTTTTGGGTAAAATAAGTAATTTTTTTTTAAAATGTTGTTCTGCTGACTTTTGATGGTGCACCCAAATTAAATATCGTTTTTGACATGTTTATAAGTTCAATTTGAGAAAATAGAAATCTTCTTTGTAATTAGGATATAAAAATTTTGTTTGGATAAAATTTTCAGATTATTTTGATAACTTTCATATTTTAATGAATAGTAAAAACATGTTATATTTTAATTTTAAAAACATTCTTCATCATGATAATTAATATAGTTAAATTATAATATTGAATAATTTTAATGTATAAATAAAATATATTTTTACCATTTAATATAATGTATGTCATTATCATTTATTTTAAATTGAATTCATAGGTAAAATAATTTCAATCTTTTGTAATGTTTTAACTTTTAAAACCCGTTTTCATAACAATGAGATTAATTTTAAATAAAGTACTGCAACTTCTGTGTTTTGAATTTTGATAAATATATTATATATTTGGATTCATTGGGTCTAAATTATGTTAATAGTTTACTTTTTTTTTTATATTATCAAAAGTAACAACGATAATTTTTATTTACTGCTGTTAAAGGTAAATCGGGTAATTATGGGTAAAAATAAGATTGTAAAATTACCCTAACACCTACCAAAATTCCATTGGTTGAATAAAAGTAGACCCATATCACCTAAGGTTCTTAATATATTCATTTCATGGACTTTGGACCATGAAAATTATATAATTATTATTAAAACCAAAGAAAGTGACAACATGTCACTCTCTTATATCTTAGAAGTGTAATAATTTTAATTTAGTGATAGACTTATTAAAACATCGAACATGAATTGTCTCCAGAAATATAATAAAATTTTATACATCATTTGAATTTACTTATAATTTTTATGTATTAAATAATTATAATTAATTATGACACAATAGTGATATTGACATTATTTTATTGATTGAAATATCAAATAAATGGTTTTAAAAATATTAAAATAAATATAATATGAACTATTTAATGAGCTCAATGAATTTTATAGATAAATATTAAATTTTATGAATCTATCAAATCTCATAGTTTTAACATATCTTTTGTGTGGATTTTAGTTAAATTACAAAAAATGAATAATGTCAAAATCGACACTAATGTTATTTAATAAAAATAACATATTATAAAATTGATTAAAAATCTAAAAAATATATAAAAAATATAAATTGAAGTTTATATTTTCTAAAATTTCATAATGTATACAATTATTTACAATTCTCATCACATAAGTAATTATTTATAACAATCTAAAATTTAGAATATTATTACCACAAATGAAATTAAATAGATTAAATATGGATAAATCAAGTTTATAAGGTCTAAAATAATTTCACAACATGTCTAAATTTTATTGGTTGATGATATTATAACCATATAGCATCTACAATTTGGATTTGAGTCATTTTTTTATGTTTTTATGTGGGGAATGAATTTATTAAAAATTAATATTTCTTATGTTTCCAAAGGTGCCCCTCTCCTCCCTTATAAAAGTTCACCTCCTCCCTCTCATATTTACACCACATTGAGCCATAAAGCCTGTCCAAAACCTACCAATTTATCTTCTACACTTCCATAGAAACATGACAGTGGTCCTGGTATTCTTCAAAGACCAAATTTAGTTCCCTAAGAGTCGGTTTAGAAGAGGGAAATTGAAGAAGAGGTAATATCCTTTACCGATTCTTTCACGTTTATTTCTTCTTCGACTTCCTCTTATTTTATTATTTCATAATAAAGTAATAAAATTATTATTACTAGTATATTGATATGTTATCATAAATATTAAACAAAAATATTTCACCTTTTATCCATCCTACGGGAAAAAAATCACCTCGCATGCGTACATACGGAATACTGTCTCCACGCCGTGGTGTAACCTGTTTTCCACCACCACTTTACATGGATAGTTATAATGGTGGAAATTATAACTATATATGATTATGATAACATTATATTAATTATATGATATTATATAATCTACTCTGATAACATTCAATAATTATGATAATGATATCATCGCTTGTGCGTACGTACAGATAACCGTCTCCACGACGCGATGAGATTCATTCTCCATATTAACCATTCAATAATGATGATAAATTATTTATATAATAAATTATCCTTAAACATATGATATAATAATTTAAATGGATCTATGTATATATATTTCATTTAATTCCATTCAAATTAATAAGGAAATTAAAACAACGTTCATACGTATGTACGACCTACCATCTCCATGAATGTTGTATTTCATTCCATTTATTGATCTATTATATATATTTATATGATGAATATATATTATATATAAATAATTTTCTACATTATGGAAATATTTAATCATGATGAAAGTAATCATATGAATAATTACAAGTAAAAACATGTATGGAAAATGAAACATTTTTTCCAAAACGCTGCTTTAACAGTAAATTGACAAAAGAACAGGTAATATAAAGTCGTAAGTGAATCATGTATGCTATCATAAATATTTTTATGGTTCTATTATAAGTTAATAATATGTTTAAACCTACTATACAGGAGACATTGATACATAATGAAGAAATTGGACAGAAGGTAAGGGATAATTTTTCAATCTCATTTTTATCTGAGATTGCTTATATGTAAGTATTAACTGGGGTTATATTTATCAACCATGTATATGTTTTAAAATAATGTTTTCATAAAGTTTTTACTATTATTACATGTTTTTTTAAAGTCATGTTTACCACTTTTTACTATTAATATCTATTATGGAAGGAATATTTCATCTATTTACCATACGAGGTACTTTTTGACTTTTTTGGAAAAAGTACAGAAAGATTGTTTTATTAACTTATACAGTAGGAACAGATTTTTATGGTTTCATAACACCTTATCTTCATGAAACTTCCTCTACAAGATTTCAAGACTATTTTCAACAACAAAAAATTCTTCTAAAATTGCCTTACATTTTGTGAAAAGAAAATGATTTTGAAGGTGAAAGGATATTTTCCTCAAGAATTCATTTCAAGTGTTTCATCAAAACTATTTTCCATCTATGATGAAATTATTTAATATTTTTATGATTCAAGTAAAATGTCTCTATTATTTACACTGTTTGATTTTATATCTTATGATGAAATTATATCCATTTTTTAATCGAGATTATGTTATGATGGAATGATGTTTATGAAACCCATTTTATTATTTGGGTTATGATGAATGATTTATGTTTATTTTGTGGCACATGTAAGAATGATTTCATTATGTGATGGGTGGGACCTATATCTCACTCTAATTCATTGGGTAAAAATTTATATCTCATGAGATAGACATGGATGGAACAGTAAGTAAAAATGGTTCACTAATACAGGGCTGGAACGACATGTAAACTCAGTTTTATAATGGACATTGTCCACTCTGATGGTCTTGGAAGAAATGCCTTGGAACATATAGAAATCGTATCATATCCTTAATGGTTTCCATAATTAAATGTATTATTATGATGCTATTTTATAATGATTATTTTTACTTTATGATCTATGCCTTATGTACTACCCTGAATTATGTAATTACTCGTGATTTTGATGTTTTAAGTTCATGTTTTTACGTTCAACTATTTATAGATTGTTTTATCTTCTCCATTCTTACCCGTACTCAGAATTTTAGCTCACCGTTGCTATTTTTTATTTTCACTGAGATATATAGAAAGGTTTTATGTAAGAAAAAAAGGGGAATATCTTTATGGGAGATGATGAAGATCTTTAAACATGATTAGAATATTATTGTAACATCTCAAGTAAGTAATGAATAATAGATATTTTTATCTATGTCTATTAATGAACTAGATAGTGTTATAGAGGCTTAAAATGAAAATAAATACAATCTAATGCATGGAATAAACTAATATTTTTAAAAGATTGTTTTACTGCCTTTTGATGGAAAACCATTTTTGAATCTATCTTTTGACAATTTTATAAACTATGTTTGTCAAAATAAACTTATTATTTATGATTGGGACATAAAAATTTACTTTGTGTGAATTTTTGGTATTTTTCTGACAATGTTCATTTTTTAATAAATAATGAAAAATACTGCATTTTACATCAAAACTGCTTTTTAATCTAATTTATTTATATGATTAAATTATGATTTGAATTTGTTTTTAAGTGAAATTAGAATATATTTTTACCATTTAATCCAATGGTGGTCACTGGAATCAATTTCACTTTGAAATTAGTCTTAAACGGCTGTCAATCTTTTGATACTTATTGTTTTATAAAAACACGCTATTTGCTCTGACAGCGAGAATTAATTATTAAAATAATTAATGTGACTTATATGTTTTCAATTTGGTAAAATAGACTTCATTTTTGAATTCGGAATATCAAATATATCTTAGGGTGAATTTTTGGTAATTTTCTAAAAAACATCAATTTTTGATGAATAATGAAACCACTAAGTAGTACTTATAAAAACTGATTTCCGTTTAAATGAAATTTTGCCATTATTGTGTTTTGAATTTCAAAAATCCAACATACATGGTTGTCATTAAGAATTAAAATTAGGTTCAATGAGATTAAAATTATTTTTTGGTGAAATAGTAACTTATTATGTTTTTAATCGCGATTAGTGGTAATTAGTGTAGTTTAAGGTAAAAATAATGCTGTAATAAATTAAGATGAACTTGACACATGTCCTACCCTCATCTTTTGTGTCATGTACGACCAAGAAAAGCCATGGGTCAACTTGGGGACCCCATGGAGCCTCTTTGGTTGGGAAATGACATAAATAACTTTTTATTTAATGTAAAAGTAAAAATGACACAAACATCATATATTTTATGAAAACAATTTTTACATGGGGTTATAAAGATCATATTTTTTATTATAAGTAGTCATTGGAAAGATAAAAAGATTTCATACATCATAGTATTTTTTTTATAATTTTTATACTTTAAATAAATTAAATTATTTATGACATCATGATGATGCAGCGATGACATCATTATTTAACTATTTAAATAAAATGGAAAGATAATGTAAAATCTAAGACCTAAACATGGAAAAAACCAATTGTATGAGTGTATTTCGAACCCTTATAACCTTATACTCTAATTATATCAATTTGGGACCATTTAAATCAGAAACGCATTTTCAAATAAAGTAATATTTCTTTACCTTCCAAGAGTGCCCCTCCTCTCCTCTTATAAAAGGCCCCCGCCTCTACCCCTTTTACCATACTCTAAAAGCCTTTGGCTCGGCCAAACCCTGACCATTTTGTCTCTCAACTTCCCTATATTACTCCTTGAAGCCTCAATTTGTGCAGAAGTCTTCCCAAGGAAGCCATTGATCTCAAACCCAAGGGAGTTACCCACTTTTAAGGTAAAGTCTTCACCTGAGTATGTTTGTTTTATTTTGCTTCTCCAACCCCCTAAACTCTTTTTATTTATTTATTTTGTAACAAATACAGTATCATCAATATACTAGGATGTTGTTATAAGAATTATTCAAGCTACAGTTAGACACACCTACATCTAATGGTTAAATAACATACGGTTTCTGTGGATGGTGAATTTATGCCTCCTGAAAAGATGATTGTTCAACATTCATTTAACACCTTAAAAGGTGGCCATTAAGATTTCACTATTTTTATATATGATATATAATATGTTTATTCTTTCCTTATGCTTATGTATTTATCATTTATGGCATACCATTATTGTTTCCATTATGGGTAAACACGATATCTTCATTTTAGGATGTGCAGACTACCGCCCCCTGAAAGTGATTTGATTCGATAATACCATATGTGGGATGTGTAAAGGATAAAGTTAATGATATTATATATGTTATTAAACTTTAATTATAATATACTCTTATATCATTATGATTCCATTCCAGAAAATATGAAATAGAAATGGAAGTAGCGTTCATGCGTACGTACGGCTTACCGTCTCCATGAACAGTGCATTTCATTTATTACCTCTAAATGTGATGTAATATTATAAATACATGTATATGCTGAATATATATGACATATATTTTATCCAAATCATTAATATCATTCTGGATATAATGAACCTTTGACTAAATTAACAACATGTAAGTGTAAGAAGTCTATTTTTGACTTAAGAACCAAATACAGACAAAATGAACATTATTAACTTAAATGATTACATGATGTTCATAACATGGTATAAAAGGAATAATGAACATGAAAAAGGTTCTTAAGAAAGTATAGATTAACTCAAGTTTATTATTTAGGAGATTAAAGAACGGTCGGGTCAAGTCGGATACGAGGTAAGGGAACTTCTTAACCCAATTACCATTCTTTGGGTTAATCTCCTACTTTCAAGTTGTGTCATGATATTATTATGTCCTATCTTATATTTGTACTTTCTTTATGTGTACTTATTGTGAATACACATAATAGATCTATTTTATTTTAAAAGTGATTTATGTATGGGACTTCGTCTCAATCTCTTTTCAATGAGGCACATTTTGGTTTATACACAACCTTATTTTATACGGTGTATAAACCCCTTTGACTTTTACGTTTATTCAAAAAGAATCTTTTTTATATGAAGCATTTACTAAATGACAATAGGGAATGTTTTTGTCGTACGTATGCGGCGACAACGACTTCTCTATCGTCGTGACCGTTATTTGAGTTTCGGCTTCCTCTACAAGACATACCTTCTTTTTAAAAGAAAAATAAATACCATGTTTTACTTTAATTTTATTTTGGTATCGAAAATGGTTTTCATAATGTTTTTATATCAATGTGTTGTATTGATATCTTGCGATTTAAAGGTGGGAATGTTATGTTTCCTTTAGGCATGTTTTATGTGATATGATTATTTTGAGGTTCTTGGGCATTATTATGAAAACGGGTGGTTCCGTGATAAACTAAGTGCGGGTGAGCCCGATATAGCTCTCCGATGCATTGGGTAACGTGAAGGAGTGAAACGTTAAGGTTTATCTGAAGAGATTTAGGGAATATACTGTGATGGGTATTCCAAACGTAACCAAGAGGGTTACTCTCTATGTAAGAATGTTATGAATGCCTCATGTTACCTTTATGTCTTATGATTTCTATGATTTACTCATGATTTGATGAGGTATGTTAAAGTGATTATGTTTTATGGGTAAAGTATGATCTCATCCTTATGTATATATGTACCCATGTTTCCTTTCCATAATTTTATATCCATTACTGAGCTTTTTATGCTCATCCCAAGTTTTTTTGAAATGTTTTTCACAGGTCAAGGGAAAGGTAAATGATATGATGATAGTGTCAAGGAAGTGTCAAGAAAGAATCAATGTTTATTTTAAATATGTTTCCATTGATGGGAATGAAGAATACTATCTTTATGTGACAACATTGTTTATATGTGGAATGTAATACTAGTTTTATGATCTAATTCTCTAAAACTCTAAACCCGAAAAGATCCTCAATGTGTAATCTTGTAATAACTCAAGATTAAGTAAGGTTTAAGGCTGGGGCCTTATAGTTGGTATCAAAGGTCGTTTTTGATAACATTAGGAGTTAGAATTTTATTAAATGATTATCCAAAAATATTTTTTTTGAAGTGATATAGCATTTGAAGATAACCATGTTGCTTCATCTAAGACATGTTTGTTCAGAATGGTTTTCCGCAGAGGAAACATGGAAGCAGTGCTATGAAGGCATACAGAAGGAAATAACCTTCCGAATCAGCATCCTGAGATGGTCGGAATTAGAACTGAACAGTTTGTTGCAGTAATGGAGCAGTTGACTCAAGCGATAAATGGTAGTGGTATCCATGCACGAGATCAGCCAGATCAAACACAGAGGAACATGTCAGTGGTGGAACATTTCATGAGGCAACATCCCCCATCATTCAGAGGATCATCTTACCCTGTGCAAGCTGAAGGGTGGATTTAAGTACTGGAAAGATTTTTGATGTCATGGGGTGTTCAGAATATCAAAAGGTTAGTCTTGATGTTTACCGTTTTGAAGGTGAAGCTGATCAGTGGTGGTCGATGGTGAAAAATATCAGGGATAGTGATGAGATTGAGGATCTTCACTAGGAAGAATTCAAAGGTATGTTTCTTGAGAAAACTTTTCCTAAGGTGGTTCATCTTAGGATGGAAAAACAGTTCCTAGAATTGAGGCAGGAGAATGATTCAGTGGCTGCTTATGAAGCAAAGCTCACTCGATTGCCAAGGTATGCTCCAAACTTCGTACGAGATCATGATATTACAATAAACCGTTTTTACTCAGGGTTAAAGCCAAAGTATCGAAGGGCTTTAGCTTCTCGTGAGATTAAAAGTTATTAAAATCTTGATCGATGCGCTGAGAAGGTGGAAATGGAGTTTTCCGATGATCAAGTGTTCTATAAAAACCAATAGAAGAAGAGACTGAGGTTGGAGGAGAAAGGTAAGAATTCTTCAAAAAAGTATGATGGTAAGAAAACTATGTTTCCAGTTTGTGATAAATGTGGCAAAAGGCATGCTGGTGGATGTCTTATGAATTCTGGAAAGTTCTACCGATGTGGTAAGATGGGACATAAGGCTCGTGATTGCAATGAAAAGGATCAAGGTGAAGGTAAGACCAAATTCTATTTATAGTTAGTGAAATGTTATAAGTGCAATGAGATGGGTCACTATGAAAATGAGTTTCCAACAAAGAGCTTGAGTGATGGGAAGCAATTAGACTACAAGAAGAAAGGGGTGGTGAAATCCTTTGCAACTACTTCAGCAGATGTCGGGCCTTCAAATGATGTTGTATCAGGTACTTTGTTTGTTTTTTCAGATTATGCCAGAGTTTTGTTTGATTCTGGGTCTACACATTCTTTCATCTCTGAATCTTTTTCTAGTAGAATGGGAATACCATCTCAATAAATGACTCTTGAACTTGTGGTAAAGACACCTGAGGGAAATGTTGAGGCAAAAAGAATTTATAAGAATCTTTCTATCCTTATCTGTGGAAAGAACCTACTTGCAAACATTATTTTTCTACCTCTAGTAGAGTTTGATGTTATCCTGGGTATGGATTGGCTCTCTATTTACCATGCTAAGATTGACTATAGAGCTAAAGAAGTTTCTTTTCAGAAATAATTTCAATTTGTGTACAAGAATGAACCTTTACTATTGATAACATATCAAGAGTCCGCGAAACTTGTAAAATATGGAAATGAATGTTACCTTGCACAAATCGTTGAAAATAATGGAACTGTTCAGTTTAATGATCTTCCAGTGGTAAATGAGTATCCTGATGTTTTTCCTGATGAGTTGCCTAGAATAATACCAGATCGGGAAGTTGAGTTTACTGTTGACTTAGTTCTGGATGCTAATCCAATTTCAAAACCCCCTTATCAAATGGCTCAAATTGAACTTTTAGAGTTGAAGGAGAAATTGAAAGATTTATTAGAGAAATGTTTCATTCGATCTAGAACATCACCATGGGTTGCTCCTGTTTTATTTGTTAAAAAGAAAGATGGTTCAATGAAACTTTTCATTGATTATAGTGCCTTGAATAACATCAGTGTTAATAACAAATATCCTTTGCCTTATATCGATGATTTGTTTGATCAGCTCCAGGGAGCTCATTATTTTTCAATGATTGACTTGAGATCGGGGTACCATCAGCTGAAGGTAAAGGAAGCAGACGTTTCGAAGACCACGTTCTGTACAAGATATGGCCATTATGAATTTATAGTAATTCTTTTTGGGATAACCAATGCACCTGCTGTATTCATGGAATTAATGAATAGAATTTTCCATGAGTTCATGGATAAGTTTTTGGTGGTTTTCATTGATGATATTTTGGTGTTTTCTAAAAGTAAAGAAGAGCATTAAAGACATTTAAGGGTCATTTTGAAAACCTTAAAAGAAAATAAATTGTATGGGAAATTCAAAAATTGTGTGTTTTGGTTGCAACAAATTTCTTTCCTTGGTCACATTGTTTCTAAAGATGGGATAAATGTTGATCCTGCAAAAACAAAAGTTGTGGAAGACTGGCCAAGACCCACAAATGTAACTAAGATTCGTAGCTTCCTTGGTTTGGCAGGCTATTACCGAAGGTTTGTTAGAAATTTTTCACGGTTATCAAGTCCAATGACTAAGCTAACTCGGAAGGGTGTTAAGTTTATCTGGACAAAAGAATGTGATGATTGTTTTCATGAATTGAAAAGAAGATTGATGAATGCTCCAGTTTTGGCACTACCATCCAGGAATGGTGAGTTTGTTATATACAGTGATGCTTCATTGAAAGGACTTGGTTGCGTCCTAATGCAGAATGATCAGGTAATTGCTTATACTTCACGACAGTTGAAAACTCATGAGGTAAATTACCCTACACATGATTTGGAATTAGCTGCTGTTGTTTTTGCTTTAAAAATTTGGAGGCATCATTTGTACGGAGTAAAGTGTGAAATATATACTGATCACAAAAGTTTAAAGTATATATTCACTCAGAAAAAATTGAACATGAGACAAAGGAGATGACTTGAATTAATCAACGATTATGATTGTACAATTCATTACCATCCGGGAAAAGAAAATAAAGTGGCCGATGATTTGAGTCGAAAAAGTAATGCTTCATTAGCAATGTTGCATTTGGAACGTGATCCTTTGGTTAAGGATTTGATGAACTTTGGCATAAAATATGTTGGTGCAGGAAGTTCTCCTGTTTTGTTTCAGGTATTAGTGAGATTATCTCTATCAGATAGAATCAAGAAAGCACAGAAGCAAGACAGTGAGTTGAAAAAAAAAGGTAGAGCTGGTTCAGAAAGGTAAGTTTCCTGAATTCAACATTGATAATGATTGCGTTTTGAGATTTGGGAAGAGATTGTGTGTGCCTTGTGATTCACAGTTGAAGAGAGAGTTGTTATGTGAAGCTCATAGTTCTCCGTTTTCAGTTCATCTTGGCAGTACTAAGATGTACAGAGATCTGCGGCAGTATTACTGGTGGGATGGAATGAAAAGAGATATTGCTGATTTTACTGTGAAGTGTTCGACATGTCAATAGGTTAAAGCATAGCGGCAGTTACCGAAAGGTATGCTTCAGCCTTTACCAGTGCCAGAGTGGAAATGGGAGAATATATCTATGGACTTTGTTGTGGGATTACCGAAGACATCTCGAGGTAATAATGAAATCTGGGTTATTGTTGATCGCTTGACCAAATCTACTCATTTCCTTGTTATACGAGATACATTCTCTCTTGATCAACTTTCCCGTTTCTATCTTAAAGAGATACTCAGGTTACATGGAGTTCCTCTCTCCATTGTATCTGATCGTGATCCCAGGTTCACTTCTATCTTTTGGAAAGGCCTTCAGAAGTCATTGGGTACTGAATTAAATTTTAGTACAGCTTTTCATCCTCAATCAGATGGGTAATCAGAACGAACAATTCAGACATTGGAGGATATGCTACGTTCTTACTCTATGGATTATCAGGGAAGTTGGGACCAACATCTTTCTTTGGTTGAATTTTCATATAATAATTGTTTTGATTCCTGTATACAGATGGCACCATTTCAGGCATTATATGGGAAGCGGTGTCGAACTCCAGCTTTCTGGGATGAAGTGGGTGAAAGGAAGCTGATGGGACCAGAATTGGTAGAAGAGATGGCAGAAAAAGTTCAGTTCATCTAGATTCACATGAGAACAGCTCAGAGTAGGCAGAAGAGTTATGCGGATAACCGGAGGAAGGATCTATCTTTTGAGGTAGGTGATCATGTTTTTTTCAAGGTTAGTCCTTGGAAAAGTGTGATGAGATTTGGTAAGAAAGGAAAGATGAGTCCAAGGTTTATTGGACCATATGAAATTCTGGAGAAAGTTGTATCAGTTTCCTACCGAGTGGCTTTACCTCCGAGTTTATCCCAGGTACATAATGTTTTTCATGTTTCAATGTTGAGGATGTATATTCCAGATCCATCTCATGTTTTGAGTCCAGAGGTAGTTCAGCTGGAAGAGAACCTATCTTATGAGGAACAACCGGTCCAGATTCTTGACCACAGGGAGCAAGTGTTACAGAATAAGGTGATTCACCAGGTAAAGGTTTTGTGGAAAAACCACATGATTGAAGAGGCAACATGGGAATCTGAAAATGCAATGAGGGATAAATACCCCCGTTTATTTAATATGTAAATAATTTGTGGGGACACAATTGTCTAAAGGGGGGAAGGATGTAACATCCCAAGTAAGTAATGAATAATAGATATTTTTATCTATGTCTATTAATTAACTATATAGTGTTATAGAGGCTTAAAATGAAAATAAATACAATCTTATGCATGGAATATACTAATATTTTTAAAAGATTGTTTTACTTCCTTTTGATGGCAAAACATTTTTGAATATATCTTTTGAAAATTTTATAAACTATTTTTGTCAAAATAAACTTATTCTTTATTATTGGGACATAAAAATTTACTTTGTCTGAATTTTTGGTATTTTTCTGACAATGTTCATTTTTAATGAATAGTGAAAAATACTGCATTTTACATCAAAACTGCTTTTTAATCTAATTTATTTATATGATTAGATTATGTTTTGAATTTTTTTTGAAGTGAAATTAGAATATATTTTTACCATTTAATCCAATGGTGGTCATTGGAATCAATTTCACTTTGAAATTAGACTTAAACAGGTGTCAATCTTTTGATACTTATTGTTTTATAAAAACACGTTATTTGCTCTGACAGCAGGAATTAATTGTTAAATTAATTAATGTGACTTATATGTTTGGAATTTGGTAAAATAGACTTCATTTTTGAATTCGGAATATCAAATATAGCTTAGGGTGAATTTTTGGTAATTTTCTGAAAAACTTGAATTTTTGATGAATAGTGAAACCACTAAGTAGTACTTATAAAAACTGATTTTCCGTTTAAATGAAATTATGTCATCATTGTGTTTTGAATTTCAAAAATCTGACATACATGGTTGTCATTAAGAAGTAAAATGTGGTTCAATGAGATTAAAATAATTTTTTGGTGAATAGTAACTTATTAAGTTTTTAATCGCGATTAGTGGTAATTAGTGTAGTTTAAGGTAAAAATAATGCTTTAATAAAATAAGATGAGCTTGAAACATGTCCGACCCTCATCGGTTGTGTCATGGCCGACCAAGAAAAGCCATGGGTCAACTTGGGGACCCCATGGAGCCACTTTTGTTGGGAAATGACAAAAATAACTTTTTATTTAATGTAAAAGTAAAAATGACACAAACATCATATGTTTTACAAAAACAATTTTTACATGGGGTTATAAAGATCAGATTTTTTATTATAAGTAGTGATTGGAAAGAAAAAAAGATTTCCTACATCATAGTATTTTTTTTATAATTTTTAGACTTTGAATAAATTAAATTATTTATGACATCATGATGATGCAGCAATGACATCATTATTGAACGATTTAAATAAAATGGAAAGATAATGTAAAATATAAGGCCTACAGATGGAAAAAACCAATTGGATGAGTGGATTTCGAACCCTTATCAACTTATCCTAGAATTATATCAATTTGGGACCATTTAAATCCAAAAACCATTTTCAAATAAAGTATTATTTTTTTACATTCCAAGAGTGCCCCTCCTCTCCTCTTATAAAAGGCCCCCACATCTGCCTCTTTTCCCACACTCCCAAAGCCTTTGGCTCGGCCAACCCCTGCCCATTTTGTCTCTCCACTTCCCTCTATTACACCTTTAAGCCTCACATTGGGATGAAGACTTCCCAAGGAAGCCTTTGAGCTCAAACCAAAGAGAGTTACCCGATTTTAAGGTAAAGTCTTCACTTGAGTTCGTTTGTTTTATTTCTCTTCTCCAACCCCCTAAACTATTTTTATTTATTTCTTTTGTAACAACTACAGTATCTTCAATATACTAGGATGTTTTTATAATAAGGATTCAATATACACTTACACACACCTACATATAATGGTTACAGAACATACCGTTTCCGTGGATGGTGAATTTATGCCTCCCGAAATGATGATTGTTCAACATTCTTTTAACACCTTCATAGGTGGCCATTAAGATGTCACTATTTTTATATATGATATATAATATTTTTATTCTTTTCTTAAGCTTCTGTATTTATAATTTATGTAATACCATTATTGTTTCCATTATGGTTAAACACGATATCTTCATTTTAGAAAGTTCGGACTACCGCCCCCTGAAAGTGATTTGATTCGTTAATACCATATGTGGGATGTGTAAAGGATAAAGTTAATGATATTAGATATGTTATTATACTGGAATTATAATATACTCTTATATCATTATGATTCCATTCCAGAAAATACGAAATAGAAATGGAAGTAGCGTTCATGCGTACGTACGACTTACCGTCTCCATGAACGGTGCATTTCATTTCTTACCTCTAAATGTGATGTAATATTATAAATACATGTATATACTGAATATATATGATATATATGTTATCCAAATCATTAATATCAATCTGGATATAACGAACCTTTGACCAAATTAACAACATGTAAGTGTAAGAAGTCTATTTTTGACTTAAGAACCAAATACCGAAAAAATGAACATTATTAACTTAAATGATTACATGATGTTAATAACATGGTATAAAAGGAATAATGAACTTGAAAACGGTTCTTAAGAAAGTAGAGATTAACTCAAGTTTATTATTCGGGAGATTAAAGAACGGTCGGGTCAAGTCGGATGCGAGGTAAGGGAACCTCTTAACCCAATTACTATTCTTTGGGTTAATATCCTACTTTCAAATTATGTCATGATATTATTATGTCCTATCTTGTATTTGTACTTTCTTTATGTGTACTTATAGTGAATACACATAATAGATCTATTTTATTTTAAAAATGATATTTTTATGGGACTTCGTCTCAATCTCCTTTCATTGAGGCATATTTTGTTTTATACACAACCTTATTTTATACGGTGTATAAACCCCTTTGACTTTTACGTTTATTCAAAAGGAATATTTTTTATACGAAGCGTTTACTAAACGACAAAAGGGAATGTTTTTGTTGTACGTATGTGGCGACAACGACTTCTCCGCCGTCATGACCGTTATTTGAGTTTCAGCGTCCTCTACAAGCCATACCTTCTTTTTAAAAGAAAAATAAATACCATGTTTTACTTTTCTTTTATTTTGGTATCGAAAAGGGTTTTCATAATGTTTTTATATCAATGTGTTGTATTGATATCTTGTGATTGAAAGGTGGGAATGTTATGTTTCCTTTATGCATGTTTTATGTGATATGATTATGTTGAGGTTCTTGGGAATTATTATGAAAACGGGTGGTTCCGTGATAAACTAAGGGCGGGTGAGCCCGATATAGCTCTCCAATGCATTGGGTAATGCGAAGGAGTGAAATGTTAAGGTTTCTACGAAGATATTTAGGTAATATACTGTATTGGGTATTCCAAATGTAACCATGAGGGTTACTCCCTAGGTAAGAATGTTATGAATGACTCAAGTTACCTTTATGTCTTATGATTTCTATGATTTATTCATGATTTGATGAGATATGTTAAAGTGCTTATGTTTTATTGGTAAAGTATGATCTCATCCTTATGTATATATGTACCCATGTTTCCTTACTAAAATTTTATATCCCTTACTGACCTTTTTATGCTCATCCCAAGTTTTTTTGAAATTTTTTTCACAGGTCAAGGGAAAGGTACATGATATGATGATAGTGTCAAGGAAGTGTCAAGAAAGAATCCGTGTTTATTTTAAATATGTTTCCATTGATGGGAATGAAGAATACTATCTTTATGTAACAACATTGTTTATATGTGGAATGTAAAACAGGTTTTATGATCTAATTCTCTAAAACTCAAAACCCAAAAAGATCCTCAATGTGTAATCTTGTAATAACTCAATATTAAGTAAGTTTTAAGGATGGGGCCTTATAATTATATTCTGAGTTTCCAAAGACACTAAACTAATAAGGTCTTTGGGCCTCTGTTTTTGTCATGTATTAAGTATTCACCTAAATGTAATGTAATTTCTATGTACTTCAACTTATAGGTCTCTAAATCATGGATCTTGATAATCACATGATTGATTATTTTTATGGGAGTTAAAAATTTATAAAGGTGTCATAGAATGTTCCATTGATGGTTTATAGGATTTCATAGCACCCCCACTCAATGGTGTGTTTGATATATCCTAATTTATGCGTTCAATCATTATTAAATAAGTAATTATTAACCATGATATTTTTATAATATTTTTTATTAATATTATAATGTTTCTTGATCATTGTATTACTCATATGGAATTTCTTACCATTTCTTATTTTAATATTTTTCATGCCTTGTTGGCTTCTGTAATATGAATGCCCATTATGAGAATTTAAGAAGAAACATTTAATCCTTTTCAGCTCCACAGGATTCATGGAAGTGTATTTTGATTAATTTTTTGGGATATTGTAACTGGAATAATGAATTAATAATTTTATATTTTATTTTATTCATTACAATTTAATGCGAGATTCAAGAACATATCTACTTTTACATGAATACTAAATTATTTGGTTTATTGTGATATGATTGATTTTATCTATTACCAATATGAAAAATTAATTGCTGAATTTTTTATAAAAGGGTGATTGTATTTATAGTGAGCACTTACCAGTGGTATCTCCCACAAATAATGAATCTATAAAGCCTCAAATCTCATCATCAAATTGATGCTCCTATGGAAACACAGGGATAAGAGATAATGTCTACTAAAAACATGTAAAAACAACATTATTCTAATAAATTTATACTCTCAAATTAATTATAGAAAAGATTGAAATCATATTCCACTTCTTGGATGTGTCCATCATAGACTAGGGTGAACTTTTCATTTTTCATGAATCAGTAAAAGTATTCAATTTACTAGGGGTCTAGGTGAAATCATTGTCAAACAATTATACGTACTCCACTCATATAATTTTATAAATATTCATAACATTTTATCATAATATAAATCACTATTTATTTTTTTAAAGATACAATTGTTAACTCAAAATTTTTAATTATTCAAACTCTTATGAGCATAAATCATATATGCATGTCTGATATCAGGTGTTAAAACATTATTCCAAGGACGTGAGATATATTGAATACCTTGAGGCATCACATGATCACCCAGAGTGAAAATTTAATCCAAATTCAGGAAAGATGAGTTACATAATACCAAGTACTCCTAACATATATTTATAATACTCAACATTATCGCTTATTACAAATAATTACTCAAATCAAAAATATATTTTTGAAAATTGATTCTAGAGAAACATTCCAATACCTCCAATTAAGAATTTCCAAATTTGGATCCAAATTTTTGAAGACCTATTTGATCTAATAGTAATAACCTTTTATGAATAAAAATATCAATTAATGATAAAATTTTATATATATTACTTGAAAAATCTATTTTACATTTTTACGATAAACTATCATATGGTTTTCTAATACCATATTATCTAATAAGATCACTTCTAAAATCTAGAATTCCATTTTCATAATCATTTTATAATTATATTTATTTCAAAATATATCCATATCTATCCTTATGTAACACACAAGATCCACCTAGTTTATTGAGTCATTTTGGATTCAACCACAAAAACCACCATGACACAACTCAGATACTGGTAGAATTTCATATTCATTAAAACCATAATCACATAAAGAACACCAGATAATCCAAATAAACAAATAGAAAATCCATAAATTCTATTGATACAAATTGATGTGGTATTAAGTGTACAAAACTCAATGATCATAATCCAATCAAAATGTGGCTGATGATTAAATATTGAGAACATTTTATCCCCTTTTACATTGTCCAATAATTTGTTGATTTAATGAATCATATATATCTTTTTGAACATAATCCAATTGATCATTCAATAGTTGATTCAAAAGTGTTGTGTTTCATAGATATTAATGAAAAAAATAAAAAATTCTCACCAAGGTGACATAGTAGGTCAAATTATGTCTTTTGTAATAAATTCATCAAATAGATAATTTTTGTTATGTCTTAATACAATAGTAAGGAATTTATATGGGATTGGTATCCCAAAAAAAATTGACAACCCGAATTTCTCTACCGACAACAGACTAGAAATGTATTATAAAAACATTAGGATACTAAATAAATTCTTGAGGAATATTAGATAATATAAATATCAACACGTATTCAATAGAATACATTGATATAATTCAACTGAACTCTAAATTTTTTCATCCATATCTACTGATCATCATGTCCCATTCTACCTAAAAATTAAAATCTATATAAATATATTTAATGTAATTCCATAAAAAATATTCGTAGATAAGTTTTTTATGTGAAATAATACAATCCCTATAGATAAATACAAGTTGATGTTTCCACTCATGAATATACTGTACCCAAAAAAGATAAATTTTTTAAAAATAAAAACTATAATAAGGGCATCAATCAAACGTCTATCTCTTCATCCCATTATCCATAGTAATTTCCATCACATAAGAAAAAATCACCATAGGATGTTTAATAACTCAATAATATGGGAAGTTATGAAATAATGAGATTTTCTAATATTGAATAATGTAGCCACTAGTGATGATGAGAATGTAATTGAAACTGTCACTATCATAGGACCTATATTAATTTCTATAGGCGACTTGTCAAATTTGTGATGATATATTGTATTTGATTCATATTGATGGAACACAATTTTTTATGAATCATCAATCTATAATGTAGATTCTCATGATACTGGTAACCTTATACAACTATGTGGAGGGGTAATGAAATAAAAAAAACTCAACTGTTCTGAGAGTCCAAAAGAGCTAAATCTCATTATTACTTATATAAATAATCTCTTTCGGTTCCCAAAGTTGCAATATTTGAAAAATGTCAGTGGAATTTTACCAGGTAATGCAGATGTTTTTGGGAGATATTTTTATAACGTAATGCTTACAATTCCACCACCACAGGTCTCATTCCAGTTATAATTCATTTAATTGAACTACTAAATGTGAAATTTGTTTTATGATAAAATTCCATCAACCATAACTTACCATCCCGATAAATCATAGATTTGAAATCAATATAAAAAAATTCATAATAATAATATAGAAATATCATATAGACCTGATATCAAATAAATGATCAAAAAATCCTCTAAAACCTCAAGGCAAATATATTCTCATTTTACACGACATGATGAGATAATATTTTATGGTCAAATAACCATTTTTACTAGTGATTCATAGTAAGATCACCATTTTTAAGGTCTAGAAACTCTATAGTCATAGTGATATCCAATTACCCTAGATTTTAATAAACCATGAAACAGTTATTGAATTGTTTTCACACCAAGACCTAATTTATATTTCCTATAACTATAAAAACCCACATCTTCCTTCTAGAAACATCACGTTTAAAGACCCACCATTTTTCATTGATTGTATTTTGAAACTTTATGATCAAAAGAGATACTCCATTAATTTAAACTATTACTCTCCCTCTTGAGGCTCATTGGCCCTCTGTAATGAAGGTGTTTTATGAATATAAAACCCCTTGGATGAATCTATATTATCGTACAACCATTGTAAAACCTCTAAATATTAAACTGGGGGAAGTTATATCCCATAGTGAATATTTTGGACAGAAATTAATATAATATCTAAATGATTATGGTCAACATTAAATTTTGAACACTATATATAATAATAATATGCCTATTTAAATCTATTCAAATCCTTCTTAGAGTAACGTTACTACAAAACATATATTTATAATGGAATAGAATCAGTCATGATACCCAATATCATTTACTCTATATATTATAATTCATTATTGGAACAAAATCCTCAGTGAAAATTTTTAGAAATATTTTGAATAATAACAACCAACTACTCAATGATACATTCAAATAAAACTTGTGGTAATTTAATTACTGATAGGGTATGATATGAACAGAAACTCTCTCATTGAATATCTATTTTGTTCTTTTTAAATTATATATCATATTTTCCCAAAATTATAAAAATATATAATAATTTATTTAAAGTGATACAACCTCCCCCTAATACCAATTTCATAAAAATATAAATGTATAATCTACCTTAACATTACATTAACTAATCCGATAAAATATAAAATTGATTTACCAATCCCCAAGGGTTTGCTACTAGAAATAAGGAATCAAAATCATTAAAAAGTGAATATTTTAAATATAATAATTAGAAATCCGAACAAAATAGTTAATTATAAATAAGAAATTATTATAATTCAAAAACACCCATTCAATAGAATAGTTCTCTAAGTATACATATAATATTCCTATACTATTATGATAAATAAATTCTCCTATTTGAAGAGATAAATAAAAAATTTTATGAGATCTATGTAAGAAATTGATCACATTCCCCGCTATTCAAAACATTGTGGTTAATAGTATTAAATATGAAAAAAATTAATTTCTATGAAAATAATCATATTGAATAATTTATTCCCACGATCCATGAACATATTATTTCCCCAAATCTTATATAATTAAAAAATTAACAAATTTTTAGTATGTGATTGTAATTTTCAATAATAGTACTATATTTATAATCCTTTGGAATATATTAGATTGATTCATGAGAATCCAAACAATCATTGTTAAATAAAAATCATTATGTTAACATTGTACATTAGTTCCATTGGCCCAAGGAATATAAGATCATCCTAATAAATAAACTCTTTACCCGAAAAGTGGTTTGGCATCCTTATCATTGTTAACAATATTCTAACTAATCAATTTACCATTCATTGATAACTTCTTCAAATATACCAATACCATAATTTGAATCATGTTAATAAGACATAAATGGGGCCATAATGTTTTTTCAACCACTTTAAAATAATTCTTTAAATCATTTCAAATCATCCCATTGTCATGTTTCCAAACATAAAAATTCACTTAATAGAATAACAAATCAATTTAATTTTTTAAAACCAATTTCAAAGAAAATAATTCATATAATTTAAATAAATTTAAAATAATTCAAACATTCTTTTCTCAATATTCAATATCAATTCCTTTCTTCAAATCATTATTAAAATTTACATCAATTTTCTATGTAATCCTAACGTAGTTTGAAAATCTATAATAAAACATGATCACCACACACCACATTCAAATGTAAAATCATTTATCATGAATTTCTAATAATGAAATGAAAACAAATAAGAATACCACAAAAAATAAAAAGTAATAATCCTTCCATTCTATAGTAATTCCATTACCAAACAACATTCAACTAATAATGTGATCAATGATAACAAAAATCCGAACCCTAAAATGGATAATCTAAATTGATGATATGGTCTAGGGATATTCTGTAACACCCCAGGTAAATAAAGAATAAAGAATTTTCATTTTTATTAATATTTATAAATTAAATATTAATTTTACTTTAATGGGTTTTCTATGTTCGATAGCGTACCCGATACGCAACAACGAGTTTTTTTGAAATCTTACGTTGCACACTAGTAATATAATAATATTATTTTAAATGGTATTTAAGACATAGCCGCTGTATTGGCGGGATTGGATAAAAATAACTAAAATATGATTATATATGTTTTTTAAATGTTTTTACATTTATCCAATAAAAGATAAAGGCTTAAAATACCGAAAGTATTCAATTTGAGGCATATATACCCTAATTTTCACTAAAGGTTCACTTATCACCTTTTGATGGCGAACCTTCATTAAAAATAGTTTTGGTCACTTTTATACATTCTATTGGACAAAATAAAACTCTTCTTTAGAATCGGGACATCAAAATTTAATTTGTGTTAATTTTTGGTATTTTTTCCGATAAAGTTCATTTTTTAATGAATGGTGAAAAATGTTGTATTTTAATTCAAAACCTCTTTTTAATATAATTTTTTTATATGATTAGAGTATATTTTGAATTGGTTTTATAGTTTAATTAGAATATATTTTTATCATTTAATCCAATAGTGGTCGTTGTAATTAATTTCACTTTTATATTGGACTTAATCTAGTGTCAATCTTTTGATACTTATTGTTTCATAAAAACACGCTATTTGCTTCGACAGCGGGAATTAATTTTTAAATTAATTAATGAAACTTATATGTTTTGAATTTTTTAAAATGGGCATCATTTTTGAATTAATTAATTAGGATGATGTTTTGG
Source organism: Viscum album (assembly GCA_963277665.1). NCBI lineage: Eukaryota > Viridiplantae > Streptophyta > Magnoliopsida > Santalales > Viscaceae > Viscum > Viscum album. The sequence continues at coordinate 172,160,244 of OY728160.1, forward strand.
TATTTTTCTGAAAACCATCAATTTTTGATGAATAGTGAAACCACTAAGTGGTACTTAAATAAACTGATTTCTCATTTAAATGAAATTTTACCACCTCTGTGTTTTGAATTTAAAAAATCCGACATACATGGTTATCATTAATAATTAAAATGTGGTTCAATGGGATTAATATAATTTTTTGTTGAATAGTAACTTTTATGTTTCTAATCATGATTTGAAGTAATTAGTGTGATGTAAGGTAAGAATAATGTTTTAATAATATGAAATGTACTTGACACATGTCCTATCCTTACGGTATGTGTCATGTCCGACCAAGAAAACCCATGGGTAGATTTTTGGGACCCCCTGGAGCCACTTGGGTAAGATAAAGGCATTAATGCCTTTTATTTAAAGTAAAAGTAAAAATGACACAAACATGAGTTATTTTACTAAACCAATTTTTAAATGGGGATATACAAGTCATAATTTTGAATATAAATATTCATTAGAAAGATAAAAATATTTCCTACATCATAGTAGTTTTTTATAATTTTTAGACATTAAATAAATTAAATTATTTATGACACCATGATGATGCAGCGATGACCTCATTATTTAACGATTTAAATAAAATGAAAAGATAATGTAAAATCTAAGAGCTACACATTTCAAAAACATATTGGATGGGTGGATTTCGAACCCTTTTTCACATTATCCTCTAAATATATAATTTTGGGACCCTTTTTATCATAAAATCATTTTATAATAACATATCTTTTCTTATGTTTCCAAGAGTGCCCCTTCTATCCTCTTATAAAAGTCCCCCACCTCTACCTCCTTAACCACACCACTCAAGCCTTTTGTTTGGCCAATCTCTGCCTATTTTGTTTCTCCACATCCCACTATTACTCCTAGAAGCCTTACTTTGGGCAGAAGTCTTCCCAAGGAAGCTGTTGAGCTCAAAAGAAAAGGAGTTACCGGTTTTAAAGGTAGTGTTTTCTCTTGTGTTCTTATGTTTTTTTTTCTTCTCCAACCCCATAAACTCTTTTTATTAATTTCTTTTGTAACAACTACAGTATCTTCAATATACTAGGATGTTGTTATAAGAATAATTCGAGCTACACTTACACACACCTACATCTAATGGTTAAAGAACATACTGTTTCTATGGATGGCGAATTTCTGTCTCACGAAACGATGATTGTTCAATATTCTTCCAAAACCGTCAAAGGTGGCCATTAAGATGTAATTATATTTATATATGATATATAATATTTTTATGTCTTCCTTAAGATTCTATATTTTTTATTTATGTCACACCATTATGGATTCCATTATGGGAATACATGATATCTTCATTTTAGGAAGTGCGGACTACCGCCCCTCAAAATGATTTGATTCGTTAATGCCATATGTGGGATGTATAAAGGATGGATTTAAAGTTATTATATATGATTTATGATACATATAAATTATGAATCTAATTATTTAATTAAAATATAAATACCTCTCATATAGTTATAATTCCATTAATATGACATAGAAATGAAACTAGCGTTCATGTGTACGTACGGCTTACCGTCTCCATGAATGGTGCATTTCATTTATTACCTCAAAATGATTATTTAATATTATAAATACATGTCTATTATGGATATATATGATATATATGATATCCAAATCATTAATATCATTCTGGATATAATGAACTATTGACCACACGAACAACATGTAATTGTAAGAAGTCCACTTTCGACTTAAGAACCAAATATCGACAAAACAAACATTATTAACTTAAATGATTACATAATGTTTTTAGCATGGTAATAAGTGATATAAATGTAATAATGAACTTGAATAAGGTTCTTAATCAAGTAGAAATTAACTCAAGTTTATTATTCAGGACGTTAAAGAATGATCGAGTGAAGTCGAACCCGAGGTAAGGGACTTCGTCTCAATCTCCTTTCATTGAGGCATGTTTCGTTTTATACACAACTTGATTTTATATGGTGTATAAACCCCTTTGAATTTTAATTTTATACAAAAGGATTCATTTTCTACGAAGCGTTTTACTAAATGACAAAAAGGAATTTTTTCTTTTAACGTACGCGGTGACAACGACTTTTTCCGCCGTCGCGAGTATTATTTGGTCTTTGGCATCCTCAAAAAGCCATAATGGTTTTAAAATAAAATAAATACCATATACACTTTTAAGTATTTTGGTATTGAAAATGGTTTTTATAATGGATTTGTTATGTCAATATATTTAATTGATATATTGTGATCAATGTCTGGAAATGTTTTCTTTCCTTTATATTTGTTTTATGTCTTATGATTTTATAATGGTACTTGGACATTTGACAGGTGGTTACGTGATAAACCATATGACGGGTGGTGTCGTGAATACCAGGATGGGTGGATACGTTATAACCTCCAATGCATTGGGTATGGATGTCAGCCGTATGGCTATTCCATTAAGTGATTTGTATGGAAGTCGGACTTATGGCTATTCCATTAAGTGATATGTGTGGAAGTCGACTGCATGGTTATTCCACTTAAGTATGTTTATATCCCATGTTACCTTTATATGTTATGTGATCTTTATATGGGTTTTATGGTAATCTTTTGGATACAAAAGGGTAAGTAATGATCTTTTATTTAGTGAAGAGTTTTTACTACTTTATAAAGGTGAAAAGTATTAATTTGATAAAGTATACATGGTTTACTTGTTGTTTTGATAAACTAATAGTTTTCATTCTTTGTGTATCCCTTACTGAGCTTTTTATGCTCACCCGATGTTTTTTTGAAATGTTTTTCACAGGACTTAATGTGGAATAGGGTCAAGGATGGGATCAAGGGAAAGTCATTCTATATAAAACATGGATCTAGACATGTTTATTTTTAAGAGTTTGTATTCTATGGAAGCTTAGTAGAAGTGTCTACTTTGCAATATTTTGAGATGTAATAGTTATTTCCTAATTTTCTAAAACTCTAAACCTGAAAAGATTCTTCAATGTGAATTATTCATTTAATTCAATATTAAGTATCGTTTAAGGTTAGGGCCTTATGGTTGGTATCAGAGGGAGGTTTAGACAACTTTAGGAGTTAGAAAATTGTTAAATTATAAATTAATGACAGAAATGTTATAGCATTTAAAGATTACCATGTTGCATCACCGAAGATATTTCTGTGATCATTTTGGTTTTCCATAGAGGAAACAAAGTTTCTATGTTGGGACGACATCAGAAGGAAGACAACATTCCAAATCAGTAACCTGAGATGGTCGGAATCAAAACTGAATAGTTTGTTTCAGTGATGGAACAATATACTCAGGCTATAAATGGTGGTGGTATCCATGCACGAGATCAGCCAGATCAACCACAGAGGAACATTTCAGTGGTGTAACTTTTCATGAGGAAACATCCCCCATCATTCAGAGGATCATCTAACCCCGTGCAATCTGAATGGTGGATTAAAGCACTAGAGAAGATTTTTGATGTCATGGGGTGTTCAGAACATCAAAAGGTTAGTCTTGTTGTTTACCGTTTCGAAGGTGAAGCTGATCAGTGGTGGTCGATGGTGAAAAATATCATGGATAGTGATGAGATTGATGATCTTCACTAGGAAGAATTCAAAGGTATGTTTCTTGAGAAATATTCTCCTAAGGTGGTTCGTCTTAGGATGGAAAAACTGTTCATAGAATTGAGGCAGGAGGATGAATCAGTGGCTTTTTATGAAGCAAAGCTCACTCGATTGGCATGGTATGCTCCAAACTTCATACAAGATATTGATAGTAAAATAAACCGTTTTTACTCAGGGTTAAAGTCAAAGTATCGAAGGGCTTTAGCTTCGCGTGAGTTCAAAAGTTATGAAAAACTTGTTCTATGTGTGGAGATGGTGGAAATGGAGTTTTCCAATGATCAGGTGTTCTTTGACTAAAAACTGAATAAGAGGTCCAGTTGGCAGGCAAAGGGGAAGAATTCATCAAAGAAGCAAGGATGTAAGAAAACAAAATATCCATCCTGTCAGAAGTGTGGTAAAATGAATCCTGGAGAATGTTTATCCAAGTCTTGAAAGTGATTTCGGTGTGGTAAGTCTGGTCATATTGCTCGTAACTGTAAAGAAGATGATCAAGCAGGCAATGAAAAGCCATCGGTATGATGTTTTAAGTGTAATGAAATGGGTGATTATGAAAATGATTGTCTAAAGAAGAACTCAACTAGGATAAAGAAGCAAGAATACATGTAGAAAGGGGTGGTGAAATCCATTGCAACTACTTCAGCAGATGTTGGGCCATCGAATGAAGTAGTATCAGGCACACTGTTTGTTTGTTCATATTATGCCAATGTGTTGTTTGATTCAGGGTCTACACATTATTTCATTTATGAGAAGTTTTCTAGTAAATTGAAAATTCCATATCAAGATATGAATCATGAACTTATGGTAAAAACACCCGGAGGGAACGTTGAGACAAAAAGGAATTATAAGAACCTTCTTATCCTTGTGTGCAGAAAGATTCTACCAGAAAACCTTATTGTTTTGCTTCTAGTAGAGTTTGATGTTATTTTGGGCATGGATTGGCTTTCTGTTTATCATGCTAAGATTTAATGCAGAGCTAAAATGGTTTCTTTTTATAAATATTATTAGTTTGTGTACAATAATGAACCCTTGATTTTGATAACATATCAGGAAGTTGAGAAACTAGTAAAATATGTAAATGAATGTTACCTTGCACATATTGTTAAAAATAAAGGAACTATTCAGATTAATGATGTTCCAATGGTAAATGAGTATCTTGATGTTTTCCTGATGAGTTGCCTTGTATTATTCATGATCGGGAAGTTGAATAAACTGTTGACTTAGTTCCTAATTCTAAGCCAATTTCGAAAGCCCCATATCGAATGGCTCAAGATGAACTTTTAGAGTTAAAGAAGGAATTACAGGAGTTATTAGATAAAGGTTTCATTCAACCAAGCACATCACCATGGGGTGCTCCTTTCTTGTTTGTTAAAATGAAAGATGGCTCAATGAGAGTTTTCATTTATTATAGAGCCTTGAATAATATTACTGTTAAGAACAAGTATAATTTGACTCATATCGATGATTTGTTTGATCAGCTCTAGGGAGCTTAGTATTTTTCGATGATTAACTTGAGTTCAGGGTACCATCAGTTGAAAGTAAAAGAAGCAGATGTTCCGAAGACTGAGTTCTGTACTAGATATGGCCATTATGAATTTGTAGTTATTCATTCTGGGTTAACGAATGCACCTGATGTATTCATGGACCTTATGAATATAATTTTCCATGAGTTCTTAGATATGTTTGTGGTTGTTTTCATTAATGATATTTTTTTGTTTTCTAAAAGTAAAGAGGAGCATGAATGTCATTTAAGGGGTATCTTTCAAACCTTAAAATAAAAGAAACTATATGGAAAATTTAGCAAGTGTGAGTTTTGGTTAAAACAAATTTCTTTCCTTGGACACATTGTTTCATAAGATGGCATAACTATTGATCCTACTAAAACTAAAGTTGTTGAAGAATGGCCAAGACCCACTAATGTAACCGAGATCCGTAGTTTTCTTGGTTTGGCAGGTTACTACCGAAGGTTTGTTGAAAAGTTTTCAAAATTATCTTGTCCAATGACTAAGCTAACTCCGAAGGGTGTTAAGTTTATTTGGACAAAAGAATATGTTGATTGTTTTTAGGAGTTGAAAAGAATATTGGTGAATGCTCCAGTTTTGGGACATCCTTCCAAGAATGGTGAGTTAGCTATCTACAGTGATTTTTTAGTGAAAGGACTTGGTTGTGTCCTTATGTAAAATGATCAGGTAATTTCATATGCTTCACGTCAGTTGAAAAATCATGAGGTAAATTACCCTACACATGACTTGGAATTAGCTGCTGTTGTTTTTTGCTCTAAAAATTTGGAGGCATCATTTGTATAGAGTAAAGTGTCAAATATATACTGATCCAAAAAGCTTAATGTATATATTAACTCAAAAATAATTGAACATGAGACAGAGGAGATGGATGGAATTAATCAAGGATTATGATTGTACAATTCATTACCATCCAGGAAAAACAAATAAAGTGGCTGATGCATTGAGTCGAAAAAGTAATGTTTCATTAACCACGATACATTTGGAACGAGATCCTTTGGTTTTTGATTTGATGAACTTAGACATAGAATTTTTTGGTGCGGGAAGTTATTTTTTTATTTCAGGTATCAGTGAGATCATCCTTATCAGAAAAAATTAAGCAAGCGCGGAAGAAAGACAGTGGGTTGCGGAAAAAGGTAGAGCTAGTTCAGAAGGGTAAGTGGCCTGAATTTAACATTGATAATGATTGTGTTTTGAGAATTGGGAAGAGATTATGTGTTCCTGGGGATTCACAGTTTAAGAATGAGTTGTTATGTGAGGCCCACAGTTCCCCGTTTTCAGTTCATCCTGGTAGTACTAAATGTACAGAGATCTGCAGGAGTATTACTTGTGGGATGGAATGAAAAGAGATATTTCGGATTTTACAGTGAAGTGTTTGACTTGTCAGCAGGTTAAGGCAGAGCAACAGTTACCGAAAGGGATGCTTCATCCATTACCAGTGCCAGAGTGGAAATGGGAAAATATATCAATGGACTTTGTTGTGGGATTACCGGGGACATCTCGAGGTAATAATGCAATCTGGGTTATTGATGATCGATTGACTAAATATTCTCATTTCCTTCCTATTCAAGATACATTCTATCTAGATAAACTTTCTCGATTGTATCTTAAATAGATAGTCAGGTTGCATGGAGTTCCCCTCTCCATTGTATCTGATCGTGATCCCAGGTTTACATCTAAATTTTGGAAAGGCCTTCAGAATTCGTTGGGTACTAAATTAAATTTTAGTACAACTTTTCATCCACAATCAGATGGGAAGTCAGAACGAACAATTCATACCTTGGATGATATGATTTGAGATTGCTCTATTGATTATCAGGTAAGTTGGTACCAACATCTTTCTTTTGTTGAGTATCTTATAATAACATTTTTCATTCCAGTATACAGATGGAACCATTTGAGGCATTATATGGGTAGTGGTGTCGAACTCCATCTTTTTGGGATAAAGTAGGTGAAAGGAAGCTGATGGGACCTGAATTGGTAGAAGAGATGGCAGAAAAAGTTCAGTTGATTCAGAAACACATGAGAATTGCTCAGAGCAGGAAGAAGTATTATGCGGATAACAGGAGGGAGGATCTATCTTTTGAAGTAGGTGATCATGTTTTTCTCAAAGTTTCACTGTGGAAAAGTGTGATGCGATTTGGTAAGAAAGGAAAGCTGAGTCCAAGGTTCATTGGACCATATGAAATTCCGGAGACTGTTGGATCAGTTTCTTAAAGAGTGTCTTTAGCTCATAGTTTCTCTCAGGTAAAAAATGTTTTTCATGTTTCGATGTTGAGAAAGTATATGCCAGATCCATCTCATGTTTTGATCCCGGAGGTAGTTCAGTAGGAAGAGAATCTCTCTTTTGAAGAACAACCAGGCCAGATTCTTGACTGAAGAGAGAAGGTGTTGCGAAATAAGATAATTCACCAGGTAAAGGTTTTGGGAAAAAACCATAAGGTTGAAGAGGCAAGGTGGGAATCTGAAAATGCTATGAGGGATAAATACTCCCACTTGTTTTGATAAGTGAATAAAATAGTGAGGACACAATTCCCAAAACGGGGGAAGGATGTAACACCCAAGGTAAATAAAGAATAAAGAATTTTCATTTTTGTTAATATTTATAAATTAAATATTAATTTTACTTTAATGGGGTTTCTATTTTTGATAGCGTACCCGATACGCAACAATGAGTTTCTTTGAAATCTTATGTTGCACACTAGTAATATAATAATATTATTTTAAATGGTATTTATCACATAATCGTTGTATTGGAGGGAATGGATATAAATAACTAAAATATGATTATATTTTTTTTAAATGTTTTTACATTTATCCAATAAAAGATAATGGATTAAAGTATGGAAAGAATTCAATTTTAGGCATATATACCCTAATTTTCACTAAAGGTTCACTTATCGCCTTTTGATGGAGAACCATCATTAAATATAGTTTTGGTCACTTCTATACATTCTATTATACCAAATAAAACTCTTCTTTAGAATCAGGACATCAAAATTTACTTTCTGTAAATTTTTGGTATATTTCCGATAAAGTTCGTTTTTAATGAATTGTGAAAAATGTTGTATTTTAATTCAAAACATCTTTTTAATCAAATCTATTTATATGATTAGATTATATTTTTATTTGGTTTTAGAGTTTAATTAGAATATATGTTTACCGTTTATTCCAATAGTGGCCGTTGAATTAATTTCACTTTGGAATTGGACTTAAACTAGTGTCAATCTTTTGATACTTATTGTTTCATAAAAACACGCAATTTGCTCTAACAGTGGGTATTAATTATTAAATTAATTAATGGAACTTAAATTTTTTGAATTTTGTAAAATGGACATAATTTTTGAATTCGGAATATCAAATATAGCTTAGGTTGATGTTTTTGTATTTTTCTGAAAAACTTCAATTTTTGATGAATAGTGAAACCACTAAGTGGTACTTAAAGAAACTGATTTTTTTTTAAATGAAATTTAACCACCTTTTTGTTTTGAATTTTAAAAATCCAACATACATGGTTTTCATTAAGAAGTAAAATGTTGTTCAATGGGATTAAAATATTTTTTTTGGTGAATAGTAACTTTTTAAGTTTTTAATCCCGATTAGAGGTAATTAGTGTAATTTAAGGTAAGAATAAAGATTAAATAAAATGAAATGAACTTTAAACAAGTCCTACCATTATTGGATATGTAATGGACGACCAAGAAAACCCATGGGTCGATTTTTGGGACCCCATGGAGCCACTTGGGTAAGATAAAGACATTAATGCCTTTTATTTAAAGTAAAATTAAAAATGACACAAACATGAGTTATTTTACGAAATAAATTTTTAAATGGGGTTATACAAGTCATAATTTTGACTATAAATATTAATTAGAAATCTGAAAATATTTCCTACATCATGGTTTTTTTTTATAATTTTCATACATTAAATAAATTAAATTATTTATGCACCATGATGATGCAGCGATGACCTCATTATTTAATGATTTAAATAAAATTAAATGATATTGTAAAATATAATAACTACACATGTCAAAAAACTGTTGGATGGGTGGATTTAGAACCCTTATCACATTATACTCTAAATATATAATTTTGGGACCCTTTCTATCCGAAAATATTTTTATAATAATGTATCTTTTCTTAAGATTCCAAGAGTTCCCCTCCTCTTCTCTAATAAAAGGCCACCACCTCTACCTTCTTACTCACACCACTAAAGCCTTTTGATTGGCCAATCTCTGACCATATTGTTTCTAAACATCCCTCTCTTACTCCTAGAAGCCTCACTATGTGCAGAAGTCTTCCCAAGTAAGCCTTTGAGCTCAATACAAAAGGTGTTACCCGTTTTAAAGGTAGTGTTTTCACTTGTGTTCTTATGTTTTATTTAGCTTTTCCAACCCCCTAAACTGTATTTATTCATTTATTTTGTAACTCCAATATCTTAAATATACTAGGATGTTGTTATAAGAATAATTCAAGCTACAATAATACACACCTACATCTAATGGTTAAAGAACATACTGTTTCTGTGGATGGCGAATTTCTGCCTCCCGAAACGATGATTATTCAATATTCTTACAAAACCTTCAAAGTTGTCCATTAAGATGTCACTATATTTATATATGATATATAATATGTTTATTTATTCTTTAATCTTCTGTATTTTTCATTTATGGCACACCTTTATGGATTCCATTATGGGTATACGCGATATCATCATTTTAGGAAGTGCGGACTACAGCCCCCTCAAAGTGATTTGATTTGTTAATTCCATATGTGGGACATATAAAGGATGGATTTAATGTTTTTATATATGATGTATGTTACATATAAATGATGAATATAATTCTTGTATTAAAATATACATACCTCTCATTTAGTTTTAATTCCATTAATATGACATAGAAATGAAAGTAGTGTTCATGCGTACGTATGGCTTACCGTCTCCATGAACGGTGCATTTCATTTATTACCTCTAAATGATTATGTAATATTATAAAGACATGTATATGCTGGATATGTATGATATATATGATATCCAAATCATGAATATCATTCTGGATATAATGAACCTTTGACCACATGAACAACATGTAATTGTAAGAAGTTCATTTTCGACATAAGAACAAAATATCGACAAAACAAACATTATCAACTTAAATGATTATATAATGTTTATAAAATGGTAATAAGTGATATTAATGTAATAATTAACTTGAATAAGGTTCTTAAGAAATTAGAAATTAAATCAAGTTTATTATTCAGGATGTTAAAGAACGATCGAGTCAAGTCGGACCCGAGGTAAGGGACTTCGTCTCAATCTTCATTCATTGAGGCATATTTCGTTTTATACACAACTTTCTTTTATACGGTGTATAAACACCTTTTACTTTTACATTTATACAAAAGGAATATTTTTCTACGAAGAATTTTACTAAACCACAAAAAGAAATGTTTCTTATAACGTACGCATTGACAACGACTTTTTCTGCCGCCACGAGTATTATTTGGTCTTTGGCTTCCTCAACGAGCCGTAATGTTTTTAAAATAAAATAAATACCATATAATCTTTTATGTATTTTCGAATTGAAAATGGTTTTTATAATGGATTTTTTATGTTAATATATTTAAGTGATATATTGTGATCAAAGTGTGTAAATGTTTTCATTCCATTATATTTGTTTTATGTCTTATGATTTTATAATGGTACTTGGACATTTGACGAGTGGTTACATGATAAACCATATGAGGGATGGTTTCGTGAATACCAGGACAGGTGGTTACATTATAACCTCCAATGCATTGTGTAAGGAAGTCAGCCGTATGGATATTCCATTAGGTGATATGTATGGAAGTCGGTCGTATGGCTATTACATTATGTGATATGTGTGGAAGTCGACCGTATGGGTATTCCACTTTAGTATGTTTATGTCCAAAGTTACCTTTATATATTATTTGATATTTATATGGGTTTTATGGTAATATTTTTGTTACAAAAGGGTAAGTAATGATCTTTTATTCATTGAAGAGTTTTTACTACTTCATAAAGGTGAAAATTATTACTTTGATAATGTATACATGGTTTACTTGTTGTTTTGATAAAATAAGATTTTTCATTCATTGTGTATCCCTTACTATGATTTTTATGCTCACCCCATGTTTTTTTGAAATGTTTTTCACAGGAATAAATGTGCAATTTGGTCAAGGATGGGATCAATGGAAAGTCGTGCTATATAAAACATGGATCTAGACATGTTTCTTTTTAAGATTTTTTATTCTATGGAAACCTAGCAGATGTGTCTTCTTTGTAATCTTTTGAGATGTAATAGTTATGTCCTAATTCTCTAAAACACTAAACCTGAAAAGATCCTCAATGTGAATTATTCATTTAATTCAATATTAAGTAACGTTTAAGGCTGGGGCCTTATTTTATCATCTAACCAAAAATAAATTAATTTGAATATAGATCCATAAGAAACATGAGGAACACTTCCTGTAAAAAATAAGATATAAATGAGCAAAGGATAATTCATGATCCAACGGTGAGTACACATAATGAGAGATAATCAATGCATCCGAAAATTAGATTTCTGGAGAATAATACATTGAGGAGAAAAAACTACCCAAACAGAGTCTATAAAATTAATTTGGTTCAATTAGGTATAAATAAGAGTTTTGAATTTAAATTGGTATGTTAAATTAAATTAATAATGATAATATTTGAATTTTATATTTATTTGATGATTTGGAGGCCTAGTTAAGAAAACAATATTCCAAAAAATTTCCCTATTTTGGGAAATAGAGCGGTTCTCATGTTTTAATGGAACAGTTTGATTAACTATATGCCAACCATGTGCCACCTCCATGGTCATCGTTAAAGGATACATAATTTCTATATATTGTTGAAAAATGTAACAATCATGCACCCCAGTATACCTTGTTGTAAAATTATAGGTTTATGCCAAAAAGAATCCAATAAATGTCGGTGTAACCATGTTCCCACCATTGTAACACTAAAACAAGGAATATAGTTTCTTATAATGACATTTAGGATTTGACCTAATCATTTTTAAACTGTCCAGAGGCCCAAATACCATGAAATATTTCCAAAAGTCTCCCAATTCAACATAAATTTTATTAGAAATAAGAATATGAAAAAAAATATAAATTTAAAAGGAATATTGAGTGAATATATTAACCAAAATTCCACCAGAAGTGGTCTATACCAAGAGAAACCCAAATATTGTTTATCATTATGATCCACTAATTAAACTGAATAAAACCAAATACTACTAATAGATATTGTTCATCCTTCTCTATTGACTCAGAATACATGAGGATGTATTCAATAAATAACACAAAAGAACAACCTAAAAATAATTCAAATACTATATATTATAGTATGATGAAGATGGATAGTGTGTTCATGAAATTAAATGTCATCACAAAAAGGTTTTTAATACCCGTAATGACATCATAATGCAGCCTTTAGAATTTACACATCCTTTACATTCATATAATTAGATATAGAAATCTAAATTTTCATCGATATACACCAAGATCTATACAAATGATGGAATAGATCATTAATCCCTATGTGATATTAGAAGCATGTCACCCACATCTGATTCAAATAAAGGTACTCAATGTATAAATATGATACATTATTATTTTTAATCACTAATAGAAATATAACTCTCTCTAGTGACATGATATATAAAATTAGCAGTCCATGAAGGAGTGATTTATCCTTAATATAGAGTTTATAAAGCATATAAGGGGATATCATATATGGGGTCATTGATATATGAGAAAATCTTATCCATATATGTATCCAAAATTTCATATACCACTAAGTGGGAAGTAGCATAACTTCTTATGTGATAAACATAGAGTAATCATTAATAATGTTAGGATACATCAGTTAACCATCTGTTCAACCCAACGTCATCTCAACCATCAGGGGATACCAGAAACCAACACATTTATGACCCATATAAGGGCCTCTCTCACTAGATAATATTTTTTGGGTCTAACAACATCATAGAATATGTTGTGTATCTTTGTTAAATCCATAGTATCATTCTCCAAATTTAGGCACTCTCTGTTGAAGATGATGTCATGTGAATATATACATAATCATAGGATATATATCAATGATAGATTCCTCCTAAACTGCATATCATAGTCTTTATACACCTAATTCAATATATCGCCACATCAAACTGGAGTATCCAACACCATATAAAAAATATAGAATTTTTTATTCTAATATTACCTCAAATAATACTTTTTTAATAGATTAATTTATAGAGAACACATAACTAAATAAAAAATATTATAACATTATATTAAATTTTTAAATTTTAACATTATTATATAGAAATTGTATAATTATTTATATAAAAATGATACTATAATATAAAAAATATATATAATGTAGAAGTTATGGAATAAAATAGTATTAGTTTTCCTTTTGTGACCCATATTTCTGAGTTTACAAAGGTTTTATGTAAATAAGGTTTTGTATTAGACCAATCCAAATATGGAATTCAACAATTATAGTATGGGAAAATTCAACACAAGAGAATTTAATTCTCTTGGAAATTGGAAGGAAATATATGCTATCTGAACCACTGTCTTTGACTACCACCAGATTATTTGTTATACATAGGTCCAATACATAGGTAGTCTTCATATATGTTTTGGGGCTATATATGAAAAAAATAATATTTTATAACCATGTAATTATTAAAATATTGAATCATAATTATATAATGTGAAATTCATGCATTTATTATCATTATATATAATGAAAAATATTTTTATATTTTTATACAAATGAATTTATAAATATCAAAACATGTAGATAAAATAATATAATGTTCATTATTTGATAAATAATTATATTATATACTTTTTTGTTATTTATTTTTTGTTGATAAATATATCATACATAATATACTTTCATGATATGATTAATATATTAACAACAATTTAATAAATTATTAATAAGGAAAAAAAATTATAATAGTTATCAATTTATGTATTTATTTCCCTCAGATTTATTTTAAATTATTTATCCATATTTTTATTTTAATGTTCAATTCTAAAATTTAATAAATTTTATATTACAAGTAATAAATTTAATTTTTTATTTATAATTATACTATTACCTTGTGTTGATTTATTTATTATTACCAAATAAAATATTTTGAACTAAATAGTTAAGAATACTATTTTTACCAATAAGATAACTATTACAAAATTGTAATTATATTATCAAGCGATATATGATAATAAAAATTTTATTTTATAATGGATAATTTTTTGGAAATTAAATAAACTTATAAATATTATGTTGGATTGCTAAAAATCAGTATAATATTTTTTGGACTAAAGTAATATTTTATTATAAAAAACATTTTGAAGTTTTCTTTTATTTGAAAAAATGCATTCATGTTGGGTCATAAGCAGTATCTCTTAATTTTCCATTCCGTTTTTTTTAATATCTCAACACATTATTAATATACATTTACTGATTTTTATGTAAATTTTTTATTATATTGTTTTTATATATGATGTTATATTTTTCTATAAACAAAATATGTTCTAATGAACTATGAATATAAACAGTAAATTTTTCATTACGATTAGCGTAATGAGTATGTGTCTAATAAGAATCATACCAATATTCAGTAGATTAGTAGCGAAACTATATTTCTATCTTATCGTACTGAATAAGTGTCAAACATTAGGCTAAAATGGTACTAATAAGATAAGGTTACACTCATACAAATTTTCATATTTATAGTCTTATAGAAGTCCATGAAGATGAATATATTTATAATAAAAATATGAAAGAAATACTCATAATTTATGTAAATATTTATACACTAGAATTGAGTTTATCTATAAGACATCAGATATCCAATTACGCCAAGTATTCATGATCTATCATGAGTGTTGTTTCTAATGCTGATGCAACAATCTTAGAGAATTTGAATGAAGGAAGGATGCTTAAAATACCAGTTAATTTGATGAGTTTGGTGCTAGATGAATACTTTTACGCTCAAATTATTATAATAATTTACAATGTGAAATTCTCATTAAAAATAATTATATTTATTTAGAGAGATTTATTTTTACGGAAACCTTGTGAGTTATTCTCCTTAAGAATTATTTTGTAATTGTTTAAACTTATAATCATCATAAAAATTGTTGGATTCCACTGATTGTAAGAGAGTGAATCTGATCCATCAGATTGAGTGGTACTAGAGACTGTTAGACATAGATTGTAGTGGTCATATAAATTTATTATAGGGATATGGAGGTAGATCCATTCTGATCATCGTATTGATGTATTTCCTTAGAATGTGAATACATACCTTGTGTTAAGTATATTATAGTGGATAACTTTTTTATAATTTATTAGAAACATTTATATTATAGTTAGAATAGTTATCTCATTAAATATCTTGAATGTAATTATATCATTTGTATTATATTATGTTACTTGTTATATACAAGTTTTTATATTCTATTGAACAATCTATAAACAAGTGAAAAAATTTATTCTTATTTATATAATAATTTTTTAATATATATTAATTTAATCTTGATAATAAATATATTTTTAGTATTAATCTTATCCAAAGTGATTATGACTGTTATAATATAATAAATTAGATCCAAAATGATTATGATTAACACCCTGATTTAATCGTACCAATTTCTGGTTTTGATTCAATGTATCTATTAATCAAACTAAGGGCCTATTCTAGTAATATATATAAATGTTTAAGGTTTTGGTTAGTTTATTTATTTTAAACATTGTTATTTAAAATAAAATTCACTCCCGCTTTTATGTATTGGTTTTTGAGAATATCATGTACCCCAACAGTAGGTATCAGAGACAAGTCAAGTGTTCCGTCATACAGATACAAATTTTTTTTATCCAAGTAGGATTCCAATAATGAAATACTCAATATGTTTTGAATATCATACATATTAAATCCATTTTTTACTATAAACATTTTTACATTGAAATTTATTTATAAAAAGGTGTCCTACTCCATTAATGATAGTTGTAATGAATATCATATCCATAGAAAATTTAAATCAAAACATACAAAATATCTTTGATTGTTCTGATTATGAGTTTTGGAGGTATAAAAGGAACACCTTTTTCACCAAAACTATATTTGATAAAATGTTGAACAAGGATCCAAAAAATCTAGATAAGTATATAACACATTTTACACATCAATAGAAACAATAATAGTAGTGAAACAATAAAGTAAGGAATAATTTGATATCTTCTATGACAAAAAAGATTTATAGACTAATTTCTTTTTGTGTATCTTACAAAAATATAAGAAAACAATATGATATCACACATTTTTCTACATCTAATATTTTTGAGACTCTAAGATCTATATTAATATAAGACTATCGAGGCATTGACTTGTAGAGACCTGAATATTGACATACATGGACATTACATTACTTTTGCGGAATACTTAGTACATAACAAAAACACACACACAAGGATCGTAATAGTTTAGTGTCTTGGGAAACTTGGAATATAATCTTCTAATCGTGGTGAATGATCTTCAACATCTCCCATAAAGATCTTCCCTTTTTTTACATAAATCATCTCTTTATATCCTGGGGGAAAGAAAACATAAAAGGCTAAGCTCAAATGCTCAGTAAGGGTAAACAAAATAAGTATCAATCATATCATATTCATAAGAACATAACATTTTGGAAATCTTAACCTGCAAAAGAGAGAATAATATCATAACATGGGATAAATCCTAGTAGTGAAATGAAATCCCAATAATCATAACTTAAAACATGAAACTTTGTGGCATACACACATAATCATATAGAATCATTTCTTGTTAGTCAAGACTCATTGCCATGACTATCTTAGTGGACAAAGTCCATTTCTGAACCGAGTTCACTCCTCATTTAAGTCCTGTTTTACTGAACCAGTATAACCTAAAATTCTAGCCATGTCTATCTCATGAGATATAAAATCTTTACCCAATGCATTTGAGGGAGATATAGGTCCCACCCATCTCATAATGATACCATTCTTATGTGTGCCACAAAATCATAAATCATGCATCATTGCATAACCCATGTAATAAAAATCAAATTCTTAAACAACATGACATCATAAAAAAATTCATATAAGACAAAGAAATTAATAAAAATAATTCCATCACAACATAATAAAATCAATGTAATAGTTGGGATAGAAACAGAACCCTTTACTATCTTAGATGGAAAATAATTTTGATAAAACACTTGAACTCCATTCTTGAGGAAAATATCCTTTCTGCTTCAAAAACACTTTTCCTTTCTTAACATGTCGTACAATATTAAACTAAAAGAAGTTGATTAAAAATAAACATAAAAACTTGTATAGAAATCTTCTTGGAAATAATGTTTTAAAAATCTATTCATGCCGTATAAGTTAAAAAAACATTCTTCATACTTTTGTCGGAAAAGTCAAAAAGTACCTCTTATGAAAAACGACAAAAGAATCCTTTCATATCATTTACTAAAAAGTCACCGAAGGGTAAAATTGGATTTAAAAAATTGTAGGTGGATGGAAATAACATTAAATATTGAGGAAACATGGACGTGGATGATAAAATGTACCTTAGTAAATACGAAAGTATAAACAATCTCGGATAAAAATGAGATTGTGATATTTTCCCTTACCTTATGTCCGATATGCTTTGTACATATCTGAACCTCCTGTATAATGAGTTAAATAATGTCATTAACTTATTAAAGAATCATATTCATTGTTATGATATCATATATGGTTCAGTTATGTCTTTATATTACCCGTTCTTTTGTAAATTCCATGTTAAAGAAGCGTTTTGGGTAAAATCGTTTCATTTATCGTAGGTGTTTGGACTTATTTTTCTTGACATTATTATTACTTATATCATGATTTACTTACTTCCAGAATATAAAATATTATTTATATATCATATATATTCAGTATATATATATATATATAATAGATATATAAATTAAATGAAACACACCGTTCATGGAGACGGTAGTCCGTACGTACGCATGAACGCTGTTTTCTTTTCCTTATTGTCTTGAATGGAAGTAATTAGATGACATATATATATAAATGAATACAGTAGATTTACCATGTCATATATTTCATTATTATTCATTATATATACTTTATAATCATTCTGGAATGGTTTACATGTATAATGAATCTCATCGCGTCGTGGAGACGGTAGTCCGTACGTATGCACGAGCGATAATATCATTCCCATGGTCGTGGAATTGTGTTGAAGTGTATGTATACAATTTCATTATCAATATCACTTTATAATAATCATATATAGTTACTAATTACACCATTATACCCATCCAATTAAGGTGGTGTCGGAAAAAAGATTACACCACGGCGTGGCGACGGTATTCCGTACGTACGCACGCGCGGTGATTTCCATTCTCCGTAGGATGGATAGAAGGATAATTAGAGTTGTTTCATATTTATAATAACATATCAGTATATAATAAATACTTATGTTATTACATTATCTTGAAAAAACTAATGAATAAGAAGTTGAAGAAGAAAGAAATTGAAAAAGATCGGTAATGGATATTACCTCTTTTTGACGCGCCTTCACTTATCCTCCACTTAAAGAACAAAGGATAGTCTTTGAAGAAGATAAGGACCTCTAGGATGATAATAGGGAAGTGGAGAAGATATTTTTTCAGGGGTTGGACGAACATGAATGCTCAAATTGGTGTGAGGAGGAGAGGGAGGAGGTGCCCTTTTATAAGGGAGGAGAGGGGCACCTTTGGGAAAACAAAAAATATTATTTTACTATAAAGTAACGTTTGGTTTTAAATAGCTCAAAATTGATATATATCGAAGCTAAGGTGGGGATGGGTCAAAATAATCTCATCAAATACGATTTAGACAAGTTTAGGTTATTATTGTAACCTTATCAATTAGATTTAACTCTAAGTTAAATAATTTAACTTTTACCGTGTCTTTTTGTTTTCTTACACTATATGGTTCATAAACATACTATATCAAGCCAAACGAACCCCAAGATGTTTATTATTAATATATATAACCTTATATAAGTAATTTGGCCGAACCTTAGATTTTTAGGAATAAAATAACAATTAATAATATAATATTTGTTTTAAAAACTAATTTATGTCAATTTTGACACTATTTGGTACATGATTTTTATGAAATTCATAACAGTATGATAAGTTCGAACCACTTACTTAAATCAACAATAACATGTCATATTAACCTACAAAATTAGTGTACGTCATAAAAAGTCTCAAATTACATTTATTTTGGCATTTATAACATCAATTAAGTTAATATTTTCATAAAAAGGTAATTACTGCATCATCATTTTGTCATAATTAAATTATTTAATGTCTAAAAATTACAAATAAAATATCATTATTTAGAAAATCTTATTATCATTCTAATGAATATTTATAATCGAATTTATCTTATGTATAACCCTATATTAAAAATGATTTACTTATTAAACATTGATTTTAACTATTTTAACCCTTCTTTAAATAAATTAATAATAAATGTCCTAATCTAATCCAAGTGGGGTTAAATGGTCATATTTTATTCCTAAGGTTATTTTTGGTCGAAATACACTTATCCAATAGAATTAGGACATGTGTTAGGGTAATAATAAAATCATTTTTACCCTTAATTACCCTATTTATTTTTAACCGTGGTAAACAAAGTCAAAAGTTACTATTCAGCAAAAATTATTTTCATCTCATTGAACCGCATTTTAGTCCTTGATATTAACCATGTCTCTCGGATTTTCGAAATTCAACTCACAGAAGCGGTAAAATTAAGTTTTATGAAAAATTCAGTTTTTTTAACTACCACTTTGTGGTTTCACTATTCTTCAAAAAATGAACGTTTCCAGAAAAATACAAAAAATTAGGACGAAGCTATATTTGATATTATGAATTCAAAAATGACGTCTATTTTACCAAATTCAAAACATATCAGTTGCATTAATTAATTTAAAAATTAATTCCTGTCGTCAAAACAAATAGCGTGTTTTTGAGAGATAATAACTATCAAAAGATTGACACTTGTCTATGTCTGGTTTAAATGTGAAATTACATCAAATGACCAACATTGTATTAAATTTTAAAAATATTTTTTAAATATACTTTAAAACCACTCAAATTAATAATTTATCACTATTAATTATTTCAATTAAAAAAGTTGTTTTTAATTAAAATTTAGTAATTTTCAATATTCATCAGAATATGAAAGTTATCCGAAAAGTACCAAAATTTCAACCTAAGATAATTTTAATATTTTAAATCCAAAAATGAGGTCAATTTTGAAAAATAAAATTTACAGAATTTCAAAATGTTTTTATTACTCTTCATAACGGCTAGTTTTAATAATATTTATATAGCATATCGTTGTTTAGTGAAACTCAGTTTTGCGTACTACACACGCTATCGAGGATGGTCGCGATTGCATGTAATACAAGGCATGTCAAGGATGTTTGTTGTGCAAGCTCCTTTTGGTGTAGCGTATAACACAAGGAATTAATGAAATTAAAAAAAAATATTTTTCATAAAATCTCGGGGTGTTACATTCTATTCCCCTTAAAGTGAATTTCGCCCTCGAAATTCGTCGGGGTTATAAATGGTTTAATATTTGAAATTTTCATTGGTAGAAGCCCACATTGTGAAAAGGAATACCAAAACCAATCATTAAAAAAAGTATGAAACGTAACAGTTACCCAAATAAACTAATCACTGGGTTTCCACATAGGTGAAAATATGGATATGGAAGAGAAATGTAACCATCATGTTCTGATGGAGAGTGGTAGAGAACATGGCTATGGAAAATCCAGCAATCACAAATCCATAAATTTTTGACGATCTAAGCTACCATCTGATTCATTAGATATAAGAGCACTAGGACAACATTTTTGGTTTTCAAGATCGTTTCCCTAAAGTTGATGAAATTGGAATTAGAAGAAATACTTTAGTGATTTCGGTATAGTCTCACCGTTGGTCGTTCTTTGGAAAATTTCCACTTCATATCTTAAAGAAATGAAGTTTAATTTTTCATTCGTGATGTGTTAGCAGATCATGTGATAGAATGATGGGTCATTCCATCTGTCTCAAACAAAAGGTTTGAAAAGTTATCAAAAAATACATAAGTCCATCTATAGTGAGATTAATCATATATGGTCTCTAAAATGGACTTATACTTCATATATCATACTGCTTAATATAATAAAACTAGTTTCTACTAAACAGGGACATCCTGTAGGCCAGTGGTAGGCGATAAATGTCAGTCGTACTTCGGTTGTAGGTTCGATTCTCACAGCCTTGTCCGACGCGATGGGCTGTCGCCCGTCCTGCAGGTTGTCCTTTTTATATTACTATATCATCCCATCAACAATATCAAAAAAAGTATTATCCTTAAACAATACTAACTTATGTCCAACATAATCCATTCCAATCTTTAGGCTTATCTAAAATACTTCGGTCCAAGCTCATAGTATAGAGAAAAAGATCACGTGAATGCCATCATTTATCCCTCATATATCTTGTTTGTCACATTCCAGTCATGTGAATACCATAATCATGTAATCTCTTGAAAAATGAATACCCATTGAATCTTAGTGAAAACATGAGTGCTTTCAAAACATAACTCTTTTCACATACCAAAATCCTCAAAATTCTATATACTCAAACCATGAAATAACTATTTCCTTATATCCGTCATGAGCTCATGAATACTATCTAACATTTAATTTTCTCCTTATCCCTTCATTATGCGCATATCATCTACTTTCCAAAAATATCTGAATAACCTTTCATGGATACCAGTACCATTAATCATACAATTTCAAAACTCAAGGAAAGACAACAGTGTAACAATCCTTATATGTCTCATTATTCCATAGTACCATGAGATTACTTATACAACATTACACTTGATAAACATGTAATCATTCCACTACCTTCTTAAACAATTGACCGAGCTTCAACAATTCTTTCATCTCACATATCATTTGTAGTCTCTTCATCATCATCAACATTAATACTACCCATACGACCATACTGATTCTCTTCATGAGACTTTCCCTTAAGGCATTGGTTTTCATAATGCCCGTATATTCCACATTTAAAACATTTAACCATTTTTGATGTCATAGCAAGACCATTATCCTCATCCCTGGTGTAAACTGATCCTTTTCCTTTGCACGTACTGGATTTGTGTCCTTATTTTCCACACCCAAAGCATCTTCCAGTTCCTTTGAAACATTCTCCTTGATGCCTCATTCCACATGATTTACATAGGGGAAATTTAACTTTCTTTCCTCTATGATCATCATGAAACTCCATCATTCTCTTATTAGCCGAGTCAGCAAACATACCAAATTTTACATTATTGATCATATTATGATATTGCTGATTTGGAAAAATAATGATGTTTGGACCTCCAAATCCCATTTCATTTGGTTTCTCATTAATAATATCATTCCATTGTCCATCATATCCTCCATTATCGTGAATCATTTTGTTTGCAGCCATATTCTAAAACCTAAAAAGAATAGTTTGAGAGGAAAAAATCATAATAAAGAGGGAGTAACTTCAATATCTAACATCTTTGGTTTAATCTAATATCGTTACCATAGATCTAGGACTATATACTATACATATAATTATCCTTAGGGACATCTCTAGACATACCATAGAAATATCTCTAGGGATATCACTAATGTTTTCGCATCCTAGTTTCCAAAGGTTGACTAAACCTTTCCTCGGATACCAACTGTAGAGACCCGAAGCATGACGTACATGAAAATTACATTACTTTTGTGGAATACTTAGTACATAACAAAAACACACCCACAAGGATCGTAATAGTTTAATGTTTTTGAAACTCGGAATATAATCTTCTAATCGTGGTGAAAGATCTTCAACATCTCCCATAAAGATATTCCCTTTTTTACCTAAAACCTTTATTTATATCCTGGGGAAAAGAAAACATAAAAGGGTGATCTCAAAGGCTCAGTAAGGGTAAACAAAATAAATATCAATCACATCATATTCATAAGAATATAACATTTTGGAAATCTTAACCTGCAAAAGAGAGCATAATTTCATAACATGGGATAAATCATAGTATTGAAATGAAATCCCAATAATCATAACATAAAACATGAAAATTTGTGTCATACACACATAATCATATAGAATCATTTCTTGTTAGTCAAGACTCATTTCCAAGACTATCATAGTGGACAAAGTCCATTTCTGAACCAAGTTCACTCCTCGTTTCAGTCCTGTTTTGCTGGACTGAAATAACCTACCATTCCAGCCATGTTTATCTCATGAGATATAAAATCTTTACCCAATGCATTGGAGGGAGATATAGGTCCCACCTATCTCATAATGGTACCATTCTTATGTGTTCCACTAAATCATAAATCATACATCATTGCATAACCCATGTAATAAAAAATGGAATTCTTAAACAACATGACATCAAAAAACAATTCATATAAGATAAAGAAATTAATAAATATAATTCCATCACAACATAATTAAATGAATGTAATAGTTGGGATAGAAACAGAACCCTTTACTATCTTAGATGGAAAACAATTTTGATAAAACACTTGGACTCCATTCTTGAGGAAAATATCCTTTCTGCTTCAAAAACACTTTTCCTTTCTTAACATGTCATACAATTCTAAACTAAAAGAAGTTGATTAAAAATAAACATAAAAACATGTAAAGTAATATTCTTGGAAATAATGTTTTAAAAATCTATACATGCCGTATAAGTTAAAAAAACATTCTTCGTACTTTTGTCGGAAAAGTCAAAAAGTACCTCGTACGAAAAACGACAAAGGATTCCTTTCATATCATTTACTAAAAAGTCACCGAAGGGTAAAATTGGATTTAAACAATTGTAGGTGGATGTAAATAACATTAAATATTGAGGAAACATGGACGTGGATGATAAAATTTACCCCAGTAAATACCAAAGTATAAACAATCTAGGATAAAAATCAGATTGTGATATTTTCCCTTACCTTATGTCCGATATGCTTTGTACGTATCTGGAATTCATGTATAGTGATTTAAATAATGTTATCAACTTATTACAGAATCATATTAATTGTTATGATATCATATATGGTTCAATTATGACTTTATATTACCCGTTCTTTTCTAAATTCCATGTTAAAGAAGCGTTTTGGGTAAAATCGTTTCATTTATCGTAGGTGTTTGGACTTGTTGTTCTTGACATTATTATTACTTATATCATGATTTACTTACTTAGTGAATATAAAATATGATTTATATATCATATATATTCTGTATATATATATATAATAAATAGATAAATGAAATGAAACACACCGTTCATGGAGATGGTAGTTCGTACGTACGCATGAACGCTTTTTTCCTTTCCTTATTGTCTTGAATGGAAGTAAGTAGATGAAATATATAAATATATATATATACATAAATCTAGTATATTTACCATGTCATATATTTCATTATTATTCATTATATATACTTTATAATCATTCTGGAATGGTTATCATGTATAATGAATCTCATCGCATCGTGGAGACGGTAGTCCGTACGTACACACGAGCGATGATATCGTTCCCATGGTCGTGGAATTGTGTTTAAGTGTATGTATACTATTTCAGTATCAATATCACTTTATAATAATAATATATAGTTACTCATTACACCATTATACCCATCCAATTAAGGTGGTGGCGGAAAATAGATTACACCACGGCGTGGAGACGGTATTCCGTATGTACGCACGCGCGGTGGTTTCCTTTTTCCGTAGGATGGATAGAAGGTTAATTAGAGTTTTTTCATTTTCATAATATCATATCATTATATAAGAAATACAAATTTTATTACTTTATCATGAAAAAACTAAAGATGAAGAAGTTGAAGAAGAATGAAATTGAAAAAGATCGGTAATGGATATTACCTCTTTTTGACGCGCCTTCACTTATCCTCCACTTAAAGAACTAAGGATGGTCTTTGAAGAAGACCAGGACTTCTAGGATGATACTAGGGAAGTGGATAAGAGATTTTTTCCGGGGTTGGACGAGCATGAATGCTCAAATTGGTGTGAGGAGGAGAGGGAGGATGTGCCCTTTTATAAGGGAGGAGAGGGGCACCTTTGGGAAAACTAAAAATATTATTTTATTATAAAGTCATGTTAGGTTTTAAATAGCTCCAAATTGATATATTTCGAAGCTAATGTGGGGATGGGTCGAAATCCTCTCATCCAATATGATTTAGACAATTTTAGGTTGTTATTTTAACATTATCAATTAGATTTAACTCTAAGTTAAATAATTTAACTTTTATCGTGTGTTTTTGTTTTCATACACTATATGGTTAATAAACTTACTATATCAAGCCAAACGAACCCGAAGTTGTTTATTATTAATATATATAACCTTATCTAAGTCATTTGTCCGAACTTTAGATTTTTAGAAATAAAATAACAATTAATAATATAATATTTGTTTTAAAAACTAATTTATGTCAATTTTGACACTATTTGGTACATGGTTTTTATGAAATTCATAATAGAATGATAAGTTCGAACCAGTTACTTAAATCAACAATAACATGTCATATTAACCTTTAAAATTAGTGTAAGTCATAAAATGTCTCAAATTACATTTATTTGGGCATTTATAACATCAATTGTGTTAATATTTTCATAAAAAGGTAATTACGGCATCATCGTTGTGTCATAATTAAATTATTTAATGCCTAAAAATTACAAATAAAATATAATTATTTAGGAAATCTTTTTTATATTTCTAATGAATATTTATAGTCGAATTTATCTTATGTATAACAGTATATTAAAAATGATTTAGTTATTAAACATTGATTTTAACTATTTTAAACCTTCATTAAATAAAATAATAATAAATGTCCTAATCTAATCCAAGTGGCCTTAAATGGTCGTATTTTATTCCTAAGGAAGTTTTTGGTCGAACTACACTTATGTAATGGAATTAGGACATGTTTTAGGGTAATAATAATATAATTATTACCCTTAATTACCCTAATTACTTTTAACCATGGTAAAAAAAGTCAAAATTTACTATTCACCAAAAAATTAATTTCATCTCATTGAACCAAATTTTAGTCCTTGATATTAACCGTGTCTCTCAGATTGTTGAAATTCCACTCACAGAAGCGGTAAAATTAAATTTTATGAAAAATTCATTTTTTTAACTACCACTTATTGGTTTCACTATTAAACAAAAAATTAACGTTTCCGGAAAAATACAAAAAATTAGGCCTAAGATATATTTGATATTATGAATTAAAAAATGACGTCTATTTTACCAAATTAAAAACATATCAGTTGCATTAATTAATTTAAAAATTAATTCCCGTCGTCAAAACAAATAGCGTGTTTTTGAGAGATAATAACTATCAAAAGATTGACACTTATCTATGTCTGGTTTAAATGTGAAATTACATCCAGTGACCAGCATTGTATTAAATTGTAAATATATATTCAAAATATACTTTAAAAACACAAAAATTAATAATTTATCACTATTAATTATTTCTATTAAAAAAGTTGTTTTTAATTAAAATTTAGTAATTTTCACTATTCATCAGAATATGAAAGTTATCTGAAAAGTACCAAAATTTCACCCTAAGCTAATTTTAATATTCTGAATCCAAAAATGAAGTCCATTTTGAAAAATAAAATTTACAAAATTTCAAAAAGTGTTTATTACAATTCATAACGGCTAGTTTTAATAATATTTTAATAGCATATCATTGTTCAGTAAAACTCGGTATTGCGTACTACACATGTTATCGAGGAAAGTCGTGATTGCGTGTAATGAAAGGCAAGTCAAGGATGCATGTTGTGCAAGCTCCTTTTGGTGTAGCGTACAACACAAGGAATTAATTAAATTAAAAAGAATATTTTTCATAAAATCTGGTGGTGTTACATGACTTCTTACCAGGTGAATATATTGGTGACATGCATCATAGGATCATTATTATTAAAAAAATAACAATATATTAGTGGAAAAGGTCTTGATGGAGATATAATTGTTGAGATGATAATTGATATCATTTCTAATTAATGGTAATCAAAGTGAACAATATTTTATCATAATATAATGTTAAAATAACATACCATGCAAGATTTTATTAGAACACTTATGCCTTAATAAGGTTGTCTAAATATATATGATGAGACATATAAAAATGGTCATATTACATTTGATTCAATGTCTACATTAAATTTTAATTTAAAACATACTAAAGAGGTTGCTAATTCAAAAATAAAGAAGAAATTGTTTATTCAATCTAATTAATTTGTCTCCATATATTATTAGAATAAAATATTAAATTTCTCTAGAAGTATATGTATGAGAGTCATAAATAAATATTTACAATACCGATAAATAATTGGCACAAGGATATAAATGATAAAAATTATATAGTCACTTGTTATGAATGAATTAATAATTGAAACATATGGCCATATTTTCTAAATATGAATATGAAATATAGGAAAGAAAATAATTCAGAGAGGAATGCTAAAAACTATTATAAATATAAGTGTATGAATTTAATGAAAGCTGATAACATATGGAGTACAAGTTTAGTTAATTCTTCTAGGAGTTATATAGACTATGAATGTAACAGTTAGTGGAATATATATCTTTTTTCTAATATACCAAATGGAAATCAACGTTTCATAGAAAAGGCATGAACAACATAAAATATTACCATGATGAGAAGGATTTTATATCAAATAATGATAATCATTCCATATATTCTAATTATCATGATGATAATGGTTATGTATCTTATGATAATAAATATTCCTTAGAAGATAACAATTTACTTCCTTCTTATGATAAATTTTCATGTTTGCCTAAATTTACTCTGAATTTAAATTGTATTATTTTAAATATGATGAAATTGAAATGGTAAAATGTGAAAAAGATAATTTATGGATAATTTTTTAATAAAATGAAATATCAGATATTTCAAAAAATATTTATGTAATTTTTTTTAGAAAGAAACTATTTCTAATAAATATAGAAATGTATTGTTTGAGAATATGTTTTCCCAAACACAACTTAACTATAAAAGTAAAACTAATTAGTCTAAATATTTAGTTGTCAAATTAAAGTCCCAAATCCATAGTTTGAAGAAAAATTTTTATATCTCTTACACTTTAATGGAATATTTTGATAAAATTAATTGAAAAAATATTACGTGTGATAATGTTTCCAAAATGGGTTATAATTAAAAATATTGTGTTTAGTGAAAATTTAATTTTTTATAAAAATTCTTATTTTTACATTAAATGTCAATATGTTGGCCATTGAAAAAAAAGTTATTCAACAAATAAAATTAAATCCCATGAATTCAAAAAATCCTATTTTTTGAAAAAAATATTGATTCCTATTATAATATTTTTTATATTAACGGACCCAAAATTGTTTGGTTGCTAAGAGGATAATAAATTTATTTTCCAGAATAAAATATATTATGAACAATAGAAAAATATGGTATATGGATAGTATATATTCTAGAAACATGATTGGAAACAATGATTTTTACTTGAAAATTGAAAAAATGAAACGTAGAAATGTATCTTTTGAATTTAAGGCTCGTTGAGATATTATCAGCATAGTTAAAATTGTTTTTATCAGGAAAGAACTTAATTAAAATGTTTTGTTTGTTAGAGGTCATAATCCCAACATTTTTTGCATAAGGCATTTATGTGATTATGGTTTCTTTTTAAAAATCTGGATTGGTAAATTTTTTGTACCAAGATCCAATGTAGAATTTAATATTTATTCCAAAATAGATGATAGTTGTTATAAACATAACATAGAAGACATTGGTAGCAATAAACTAGCTAGGATTAGTGAAATTACAGATCAATCATTCTTATAAAATAGAATCTTAGGACTCTATAATCTATGAAACTTATAAAAGTTTACAAATAAAGGTCTTATTTTGGATCCATCAGAACATAATTTTTTTATATTTAATTTACTATTACATTTATCAATATGCTAAGAGACTTAAGTAAATTATTAGATATATTAGTGAAGTCTCTATTTCTGATTCTTTATAGTTACTACACGTAGAAATAATTATCCCCAATAAAGTCAATGTTTTAGTGGGAAAACTATATATTATCATTTATTGTTTATTATGGTAGATATATAGGGGTTTATTTTATCATAATGAAATATAAATACTTTCATTATTTTAAAAATTATTAGTGGGATTAAAAATAAGAAAAACCTTCCCTTGATTACTATTCTTAGTTATCATAGTGTAAAAGATGTAAATTATAATTTTGAATCTTTTATAGTAAGAATGGTATTTAATATAAATTTTCAGATCCTAGAACCCCTCAAAAAAATGTTGTAGCTAAATGAAGAAATATAATTCTTCAAAAAATAACAAGAACCACGTTATGTGAATAATAAATTGTTAATGATTTTAGCGCTAAATAAATTAGTACTTCCCACTATACTATAAATCAATTTTTTATTTTTCCTTATCTAAATAAAACTATTTCTATGTTTTGGACTGGTGTAAAACCAAATGTTTCTTATTTAAATGTGTTTGGTTTCAAATTATTCATCTCGAATATCAATGATAACTTTAAAAAAAAAATAACCCAAATCTGCGAAGGTATATTTATAGGTTATTCCCCTACTTATATAACATACTATGTTTTGGAAAACAATTATTTTGTTTATGAGGAAACAATGCATATTATATTAGATGAAATATAATATTTTATTTTTAAAACCACAACCAACTTCCATAGATGTAATTTCAAAAACTATTTTTCCATATTTTATGGAATGTTCTTCTCCTAGGGTTATTACATACAAAAATGTTTCTAAAGTAATTCCTCAGGTTTATTTTCAACATATTATTGACAATAGACTTTTCAAAACCCAATAAGAAATTTTTTTATTACTACTAATTATTGTGATAGTATCATAGGTCATATAGATCAACCAGTTTAAACTAGAATTTATATAAGGAATTAAATTAAACATCTAGTTTTATTATACCCATTTGAACCTATGAATATTGATAATAGTTTTTGTAATGAGTATTGTATTAGGGATATTCATGATGATAAAAATAAAGTCGACAGGAACAACGTCCTGAATTTAGTTGAACCACAACTATAATCTTCAATAATTGTAGAAAATTATTTTCCATAATATGTTTGAATAGAATGAAATATCTTATGAAAAAAATATAGTATTATTAATAATGGTTATAATAAACAAGAAGGAATATTTTATGAAGAAACCTATTCATCAGTTGTAGGAATTTAAGATATTAAAATACTTCCAAAATTTCTAGCATTCATTAATTTAAATCTTTTCAAATTGATGTGAAGTGTGTTTTACTTAATGTATTCATTTAGGAAGAATTTTATATTGATCTACACACTTTTTTATAAAAAAAAAATCTTGAATAGGATTATAAAACAAACAAGGATTTATTTGGACCAAAACGTGCCACTATAGTATGGTATAACAGGATAAATTTTTTTGTTAAAAAAAGTTGTCAATGAAGATAAAGATTATTATCTTTTCTTATAATAAGTTAATAAAAACTTATCAATATATATATTCATGATTATGTCATTATATTCATATCAAATCATCCATATTTAACATATTAATTTTGGGATATTATGAAATCGTTGTTTGAAATGATTACGAGTGGTGTGTAAACAAATTTACATGGTTTTTAAATTTCTCAAAAACCCGAAGGAAAATTTTTATATCAAGATAATAATATGAAATATTTTCTTATAATATTTTGATATGATATTTCTAAAAATTATTATTACTCCCACCGATACCTAAAGTACTATAGAACTCGTTGAAGTTGGGAAATATCATGGTGAAAATATCATTAGAGTTATGATATGATGTTTACTTTAATTATCTACAAGTCATCCATTATTAATAGTTTTTGTATGATTATGTAAAATATATCAAGAAAATACTATGTAATATCCCCTAAGATAATTAAAATGAATTTTCCTACTATCTTAATAGAACTATGTATTTATGATATCTAAATTCATATGGAAGCATCTTCAAACTAATTGTTTTTTTGAATGATGAATTTGGGGATTTTAAAATGAATAAGAAAAGTATATCAAAACTTTTCTTTTCATATGATAATTATTAGATTATTAGTCATTTATGAATCAAAACATGTATCACATTCCACAACTAAAGCCAAACATGAAGTAGCTAGAGGTTTTAATACTCAAGTGTTTTCGATGAAACAAAAACTCAAAAATTATGGAATTATTTTCACAATAAGTAAAATAATTTTCGATAAAATAAGTGACATTTAAATACGTAAAATAAATAGATCATCTCTCGCGTACTAAGAACATATATATAATCTACCATTTCCATCAACAATACACACTTAAGAGATATATAATTTTGCAATTTATCAGAACATAAGATCAACTTGCTAAAATATTTACAAAACTGAATATTTATAATTTATTTGAATATATCATACAAAACCTAGGAAGGGTCAGTGATATATATTCATTCATATCAAATTATTTTATTTTCTATCTAATTAAATTAAGTCATTATTTTTCATATGGGGTGTAATTATGTTTTACATTTCCCAAAAACATTTAGTTCTTCATAAAAAATTATTTTTATAAATGTTTTAGATTTCATGAAATTTTAATGGTATTCTGTTTTTTGATCTCATATATAATTATAAAACATTAGGAGTAAGAATCCATAATAGGTTATTCAGGCATAGAAAATTTTATAAAATTTCTAGACACATGTTTTTACAACGTTTTCATATTTGAAGAAAATCAAAATATTTTTTTTGATAAAACGATAATAATTACTTTTCTTAATTGAAAGCATTGTAATTTTTTGTGTCTATAAATTATTATAATTATGTTTTATATAAAGAAAATTCAAATTTAATGTTTCATAATCCAAATAATCATAAACAATTTAGTTTAAAAAATCCAATAGTAACATAATATTCATTATGATGGAATTCATCACTCAAAAAGGTTCATATATATTATATGTAGGTTTTATATTATTTCATTATATATGTTATTTAATTGTTTATTTAATACTTTTAGTTATTATAAAAAATATATTGTGTTTCTAATTCATTATAATATTTATCCCCTCTAATAAGATTCAAATTCAATTGGACAATTTTATTTAAAATCCCCTCAAGAATTCTAATTTCAAAAAAAGTTAGTCGGATGAATAACATTCATTAGATCAAAATTATTTCAATCCCAATTCATAGGTATATTTTTTAAAAAATAAATAACATTTAAATCGACTATATAATGTATGATGAAACCCAAACCACATTATCTATCATTGTGATATATTCCCTAGTTACTGATTTCTTTATGTCTCTAGTACTATAATATTCATTTACATTTGATCCCCCAATTTTAGCCTTAGAATGTGATGAATGAAAGAGCCAAATAATTTAATAATGTATAAAATGATATGGTTAAAATGGATATTTTTTGAAAATAATTTTATTAAGAATATATTTATCCTACATAGTAAGTTGAAAAAATCAAGAAGAAGATCTATGAATTCAAACGAGAAATTTCAAGACCTTGATCTGGAGAAGAAAAAGTTATTCTACTCAAATATCATGAAATAGGAATTGTCTGAATAAATTTTGATTCATTAAGAGATTGTTTACGATCATGAAAATGATAAAAATTAGGTCATGACAATCATGTATTTTTTAATAAATTGATATAAAATATTTTTTTGGGTGAAATATCTTTGGATATATTTTAAAAGAAATTTTGACTGGTTTTTTAAATAACGTTTTAAATTTATATCAAATTATAATTTTTTTTGAATATTTTGAAATTTTAATTT
The DNA here is from genome assembly GCA_963277665.1 of Viscum album. Taxonomy (NCBI): domain Eukaryota; kingdom Viridiplantae; phylum Streptophyta; class Magnoliopsida; order Santalales; family Viscaceae; genus Viscum; species Viscum album. The sequence goes on from OY728160.1 coordinate 172,193,452, forward strand.
GCTTAATGTTCATTCATATTTTTATATATGATTAGTTAGTTAATTATATTGATTCATATTTTTATTTTTTAGTTTTTATGGAAACCGCAAATTTATTCCACATTACATTTTAAAAATCCCAAAGGTGGATAATTTAATATGAAATAGGATATATATTTATGGGGGAGATGTTTTTCTTAAAAAGGGTGAGTTTTTTTATTCAAATGGTTGAATATGATTATTAGGGGGAGAATTATACTATGGGGGATTCTATAATGTTAAACATCATACTCTCCACCATATTTGGAAGAGTTATAAACTCAATAGGAGTTATTGTTTCAAAAATATCTTTGAATATAAAGTACATAAGAAAAATTGATTTGAAGTTTCTTAAAGATATTTTTCATTTATGTTTTATGGGGTTTCTCAAAAAAGGGATATATTTTTGAGTTATATGTTATACTTATTAATTTTTCATGACAATTTTTTTGAATATCACAATCACTTTCATTAAAAAAATATTAATTACATTTTATTTCCATAGTGTTTGAGAATTGTTTTCTAGAAGAAATTTCATTTTATTATACATAGTATATGTTCTAAAGAACTAAAAATATAAATATAACGTTGTTAATTTTGATTATTTTAATTACTATCTGTCTAATAATCATCATACTAACATTTATCATATTAGTTCTTAGAATTTTTATTATTTATATCTTAATAACAAAATATTAAACATTGGACTGAAAATAATACAAAAAATCAAATTTATACTAATAAGGATTTTTATACTGATAGTCTTAAGGATGTTAATTGGACTAAAAATATTTATAATCATAATATGAAGGAAATATTTCTATTGTAATAAAAACATTAAACACTATGATGGCTTTTATCTATATAACATAATACTTTAAATTATGCCATAGTGTAATGACCTGTTCAGAGACAGGTATCCAATTACATTATAAAATTCTTTAAAAATATGATTATTGGATGTATGGATATAAAAATTAGGTCAAATAAATATTTTTGAGATGGTGGATTACATTAACTATATTATTTTTAGAAGAGAACCTATTTTGAACAGCTTGTTCTTGATCATTCAATTTCATTAGAGAGTTGTTTTTATAAGGATTCCTTGTCAGTTTATTTCATTAAGAATTGTTTTGTGACTATTTCGAAGATGGATCATCATAAAAATTATGGAATTCTTGGGATAATATGGAAAATAATGTGATCCATTGGATTGAGAGATATCATGGATATGTAGATACAGAATCCCATCATTTTATCGACGTTTTTTAGGGATTGAAATACAGAGCCATTCCAATCATCGTATAGATGGAATTTAATGGTAGAAAAAGATATATATTTCTGTCAGTGTAAATTAGTGTATACCATAAGTCTCTGTTATATATTACTTATATCTAAAGGCTAAAAGAGTTATCTTTTTTTAAATAACATGAATGTTATAGTTTTGTGTTTATGTTATTATATTACATGTTTTATTATTTTTGTTATATTCCTATTCAATGTTAATAAAAAATTAGCAATTTTATTTATCATTCTATATTGATTTTTTATATTTATTAATTTCACTACTCTAATAAAAATAAATTTTCATTAATAGTATGCATCATGATTGCTATTTTCTTACTATATTAAATCCAATCCATTGAGATTACTAATAAATTATTTATTTAATTGGACTTATTTATAGTATTGATTCTGTGTCTTTGTTAATATGACCAAGGGTTATGTCTAATAATATAATTAAATATTATTTGTGTTTTGGATAGTTCAATTCTATTAAACTATGGTTTTAATCTATAATGCACACCCACATATTGTATTATTGTGTTTTGAGTTGATCTTAGAATCCTATAATTCATAGATTTTTTTAACTATCATTCAAATCCTTATAATCGTAAATGTTATATAAGTATTCCATTTATGGTATAGTATATAAATAAAATTGATAATTTTTTCCTAAATAATTTTTAATTCATAAAAATAAAATATTTCTTCATATGAGTTCATAAAAATTGAGTTTGATAATTTTGATATTAGCATTTACCTCCTATAGATATTTTATTTTATTTATTGGTTTACATATTTGAAATATAAAATTATAAATTAGGGGATATGGTTCTTTCCTTTGTTAAATCATAAAAATTAGATACCAAGGTCAGGATTATAATTTACCCAATAAAGTTAAATTATTGTGAATAAAATCGAAATAAGTGTACAATAATTATAAAATATTAATAAAAATAATTAATATAATTTTTTGATTTATAGAACAACTAGAATTTATCTCATCTCAATTATTTTCCACATCAAATTACAGTTTCTATGTGATATTTGTCTTATCATTATATTAATAGGTTATATGCACAAATATTCGATTCTCCTAACTTCTAAAATGGGTCTTCTACCATTCATTCATTAGCACTAAAAAATTCAACATCCCCATGAACCTATTCTATTTTTAAATCTAGTATGTCCAAAACATACTTTTTATATCCCATCAACACAATTATATGTTCTTACTTCACAATATTCCATAAACATTGTATATAAAATTTTATATTCCTAACGTGAACATAAATCTTTAATTGATATATTAGGTTTTCTAAAATTATCTTCCATATAAAATTTATAATTATATTATGATGAAATTAGTATTATTTTTTTAAACTAATTTTGTTATTTGTAATGATTAATTTATATCCTCCTTGCCCCTTTTCCATGGAAAAAATGAATATACCTTTTCTATGTACAAAATGAATATTGACTCTATGGTGATACATTTTTAAATTTTAATAACATACAGATATAGATGGATTTTATCTGTGCATATAATAATAAAAGGATATTTATAAAACAATTGAGATTTAAAAAAGGATAATCCTATTTTTAAATTTCTTCTTCATAATGGGAAAATCCATAAGTTATATGTTTTTATTTTAGGACTACTTCCTCCCTTGAGTGAAATTTTCTATTTTTTTCATAACTATAAAATAATACGCATAATATATTTTTCATTAATATATGTTATATTAATGAGTAATATATTTCATAAATATGGAATTTAATGGGTACCATAAAAATTAATGATCTTTATAATGTAATACATTAACATCAATCAAATTTAGAATACAATATTATCATGGTTTTTGTTCTCATGAACCCTAACCATAAATTTATCAATTGAAAATTGTGATGCATAAGTTGTTTCAGAAAAAATAAATTCAATGTAATTTCAAATCTGAATAATTATTATCTTTAGATCAACGAATGAGGTTTTACATCTCTATAATAAACCATATAAAAATGACCAAAACTACAAACATCTAATAATTAATATATTCATTAACTAGAAAAGGAAAATATATTGAAAAATTATTATTAAATATTTTACTTGATAATATATATGAATAAGGTCATGTATTAGGATATTTTTCTGGTTGTATTTATGATAAATGTGATTAAATAATATTTTGGACGTTTTTTGTAATGGTAAGGGTTTTTTGAATCAAACCTGTGTCCTTAGACAATATGGTTCATAATTGACTGCTGTTTTTAATGATTATTTTTATCTATTTGATTATGATATTATATTTTATTTAATCATTTTAGGTAATTAAATCTTTATGTCCAATTTTTTATGATATATGATACTGTAAGAATATTTACAATTCTCATCAAATGTGATATTTCTATTCAATATCCATACACATGATTTTCAATAATATTTAATTTTATTATTTATAAAATAAAATATAATTCATTTTATATAATTATTCTATTTATCTTCAACAATTTTAAAACAATTATTTATTCCTCCATTTATAATGTGGGTTTTAATTGAATAATTTTTAAAAATATTTAAAAATAAATTCTCTTGTATATTATTATTATAATTATCCACTATATATTTAATGTAGATACTTAATAAGAAATTATCATGAAACTATTATTTATAATTAATTTATAATTGTGTATTAAAATGGATTCATGTTACATTTTTCAAAATGAATTCTAAATTAAATTCAAAATATTTTCCAATTATGAAAATGTAATTATTTTTTTAATAATTACTCTCTCAGAAATTCATTTAGTTTTCATATTTATAAGATATATCTTTTTAGTGTTACATTTTAGTATTTTCTCTATAATTTTCTCTATAAAATGAAACATTCATGTGATTTAGTGTAGTAAACAATATATCGAATATTATTTTGATAAATTTTGAAATAATATGAAACCAATTTTTTGTTATTGATTTCTCTATGATATAATAAATTATAGAATTTACATGGCTCACATATATATGTACATTTATGATTAAGCACGTATATCAAGAACCAATGATTTCGTTATGGTTTCACATCTTTTGTTTTAATATAACATGAAGCATATTGCATACTCTCTAAATTCAAAGGATATTCCTTATCTGATTTTATATAAATTTATTGGTTGGTTATTATAAGATAAAATCAACATATGATTAATCCTTATGATTATGTTTGTGATAAAGATCCTTTTTTCTAGTATGTTTTAATCGAATTAGTCATTTGTTTTCTATATCAACAAGATTATTCAATATGAATCTTGTTTATTATCTAATTGTATATAAATTTAATTTTTTTCATAACCTTCTTTCAAAACATATTGTCATATCTTATTATTCAATGTATATCTAGTATGTTATTTTCCCAAACTATTTTTTTATCATGTCATTATGATCTAACCCATGAAAATATATTGTGACTTTCTCCCTTTTGTAGAATTTCATCTCACACTTTCCAAATATTTTTATTCCCAATTCTGTGAATACGATTATGACAAATCAGATGGATAGAATTGAGAATATTATGGAATTAATATTTGTAAATTATCACTCTGATGGTAAAATATTTTTTTAGTTAAAATATTCTAATAGAATGTATACATGCATGTTATCAGATTTTTTTACTTGTGACATATATTATATAAATTATATAATTGGGTAAAATTGTTGATATGTTTATCATGGGTCATATAAAATTTAATTAAAACATTAATTTAATGTTTTCTTTTATAGGAGAAGACATTGCATTCTGGGTCAAGGGTGACTGATTTTATATCAGAGTTTTGTATTTCTTTTCATCATTATTCCAGTTACTTTCTATATTATAATCCGATAACATTAGTGAAATAACAGAATTCAATATTTTATATAGTATAGGATCCTTTTTTCTAATGTAGTGATTTTTTTCCTATAAAAAATCCCAATTTACAGGGTACAATATAAAGAAACATAAATTATATATTTACATGTTTTATTAATCCTAAAATACGTATATTTCATAATAACTAAATCATCACATTCTATATGAAATAGAGGACTAATGGCACACATGGTTTCATACTCATTAGGGATACACATTATTTCATCATATATTTTATAATAGATAATACATTTAATTTTTTTATTTATTAATTCAGATATAAATTATGATAAAATGAAACATAAGTTATAATGGGGTTATCTAAAATTGATTTAAAAACAAATTAATATATATTAATATAATGGTGAACAAATATTATAACATTTTAGTGTTTGATTCTAAATAGAAAAGTTATCTTTTGTGGTGAATTATTTAATAATAATATTAATAGTTTAATTTGATTAATGGATTAAAATTTATGGAACCGTGTTAATAATGGTTGTCATGGAAAATGTTGAGATTTATCATGTAATAAATCAATTTCGGTAAGATATATTTTGAGAAATATTATTTTATAAAAGCCAGCATTTTAGAATTATCGTTAACTATTCGAACATATTTGAATTCAAAAAAACAAGGATATAAAGTATTATTCCATGGGATGTTCAAGTGATTATGATGATTAAGGAAAAAAATTTCACTATCATACATATTAATAATTTTAGAATAATCACCTATGGATGTATCTTAATGTGAGTAGAAATCAATTAGAAAATTTCCATGGAAAAATAACGTGTTTTGTAGTGGAAAATTATGTTTCTCCAAAAGAAACACTTATTGATCAATATTAGTAACACAAGGAAATCCAGAACAAAAAAATATAACTCCTAGTTAGAAGTCATAACAAGGAATATGAGGATCAGGTACCTCGTAGGCTAATAAATGTAGGATGATTTTATAATGTCACTATAATTGAGGTTGTTCCAAATATTTATGTGAGGTAAAGAACAATTATCATCCAATATTCTGTTATATATATCATGATGTTGCTCTACTTTATGAATTTATTTATATTGAGGATTCATTTTATTTACATTAAATCAATACAATGATGATTTAATTATTAAAGAAACATCATTTAATGTCATTATTGTATTCCATGATAAATATTATGGAAATTTTTCCTGTAAAAGTATTATTATCCATAAAATTTATGAATTTAATATGTCTTTTGGAAATGTTTATATTTTATCTAAATATAGGAATATTCTTAGATGGAATAATGTAATCAAAAATATTATCAACCTATATTAGTATTTAAATGTAATGATGATTATGAATGTCCTTTAAACGAGTATTTTATAATGTTGTTATTGATACCAAATTATGATAGACTATTGGCTCTAGTATGCTTTGGAAAACATAAATATTAAAAAATAAAACCATTCTAATGAAAAATATAAATTCAATGTGATAGAAATTATATCATGAGTTCCATTTATATTTTATATATCATTAATAATTTTCAATTGTATGTGTTAATTAAAATTTCCAGTAGACACATGTAGTACCCCGTGTTTCTGGTATGTTACTCTTCCTTGATGATTTTAATGGTTATAATGTTAAGAGTGATGAATGAATGATTCAGTAGAACATGGAATGTATTTGGGGGAAAAAAGGGAAGTCGCACAAGATGTGCACGATTTTTCTAAACCGTGCGGCCAAACCATGCGGAGTTGGTGTTTGAGGCAGTAGCTTCCGTAAGGGCGGCACATGGTTGGTCTAATCGTGTGGCCAAACTATGTGAGAAGGGTGGCCAAGGTAGTAGCTAACGAATGGTTTATGAAATGGTGAAAACTAACTGTGCAACCACTTAAAAAATATCCTATAATATTGGATCTCACACATTTTTCCCTCTAAGTTCCTTGAGTAAGCTCTTAAGCGGCCCTAACTCCGGATTTTGGTTCACTTAAGGTCAAAGAGGGTTCTCCCATCGTTTCAGAGGTGATCTGGAGGCTTCACTTGACAAATCAAAACTGAATACTTGAGGTATGTGATTGTTTTTGTTTGGTTTCTCAGATCAACATAGATCTACTTTCCCTCTTCTCTCAGTTTCATAGATCTAGGCCTCTTATGGGTAGATATAAGTGATTTTATGCCAAACATGATGACATTTGGTCTTGGTTGTGTTAGGAGAAGAAATATAAGGAATACCCTAGGTGAATCGGTTGGGTTTTCTTGTATGTTCTCTATTTGTTGGGGTTTTCGTTAAAACCACTGTGGTAGGTTGCTTCACTCTCAAATCCTCTTGTTAAAATTGATTATATTAGATTCAAATTGGTTTATATTAATTGATTTGATTAGGAAAAGAATGAAATAATTCTTCTTTAGTGATGATAAATGGTTTTAGTGAAATTGAGGAATCTTGGTGATTTGTTGTGCAATGTGAATTGGCTTCTAGAATTTAAAATGATGATTTTAAATTTCTGATTTTCTAGAAGGGTAAATATTTTGATGATTGATGGGTTTTCAATAAAAAGGGGTGTTTTATTTAAATTATTTAAATTGGATGAACACACTTGGTTTTAATGGAAATGGTTTTCAATAAATGGATGTTTTATTGAAAGGATGTTTTTGGAATGATTGTTGTGAATGTGTGGTGTGTTTTCATGTTGCGTATACAGGGCTTAGTTGAAATATGACCTTGTTCTCAGTGCCAAAAGTGTAATGGAACATGGGAAACAATTACCTTGTGATGACTTGGTAGATTGACGAGAAACCACTCATTAGTATGGAACTATATTAACGAAGCTTGCATGGTTGATTTCATGGGTTGTGAATTGGCTGGGTATGCCAAAATGGCTCAAGGAACCCATCATGATCTTGCATGAATGAGGACAGGGGTATGTGGTGTATTGTGGTGCTTCAGGAACAGGGTTGTGATGTGTTCTCATGAAAGGAGACCATGTGGTTTCTTATGGCTCAAGGTAGTTGAGGGTGCATGAGAAAAATTACCCAACACATGATATGGAGTTAGCTGTAGTCGTCCATGATTTTAAAACATGGAGACATTATCTCTTTTTTGAGAAATTTACTGTGTTTACAGATCAAAAAAGATAGAAAATATTTTTCTCAAAACAATAATTGAATATGAGGCAATGAATGTGGATGGATTATCTCCAGATGTTTGACTTTGACTTGATGTACACACCAGGAAAAGGGAATTTGGTGGTAGATACATTGAGTAGAAATTCCTACGATCAGTTAGTGAAAGTAGCTTCAGATGAATGGTAGTTGATGTAAGTCTTAGCCGACATGCATGTGAAATGTGAAAACCGAGGTGATGTTGTAGTTTTCTTTTCAGATACACTTGTTCTTGATTAAGTAAAGATGATCAATGAAGCACAGAAATCTGATATAGAATGTCTTGTTGTAAGTTCAAAACTCAATGGTGGGGAGACCATTGATGGCTGGAAACTCAATGGGGGTTCAGTTTTGTGTTTCCGAGATCAGATGGTTGTACCTATGGTTTATCAAGAACAACTCATTCATTCTTATCGCCATTCAAGATGGGTTGTATACCCAGGTACATAGAAGATGTATAAGGCGATGAAGGCGCAGTTTTGGTCGAGCGGCCTGAAAAGGATCATGGCTGAGTTCGTCTCACTGTGCTTAACTTGTCAGTGGGTTAATGATGAGCATCATAATCCACCTGGTATGTTACAATATTTACCTATTCCAGTGTTGAAATGGGATCAGATAGTAATGTATTTTGTTACAGGTCTTCTAAAAACTCTTCGGAAACACAATGCCATTTGGGTGATAGTGGATCGTCTAACCATGTTTGCCCATTTCATCCCTATTCTGGAAACTCATATGGTGGATGATCCTTCAAAAATCTATATCTGAGAAGTGGTAAAGAGACATGGTGTACCAATGTCTATAGTCTCAGATTGAGATCTGAGGCTCACATCTTGTTTTTGGAAATCGTTAGAGCAATCCCTTGGGACTGAGCTGATGACGAGCACAGCGTATCATCCTAAGACGGATGGGCAATCTGAGCAGATGATACAATTGTTGGAAAGCATGTTGCAGGCTAGTTTAATTGATTTTGGTGTCTCATGGGAAGAGCATATACCCTTAGTGGAGTTATCATACAATAACACTTATCAAGCCTCGATACACATGGCTCTGTTTGAAGAATTGTATGGGCATCCATGTCATTCTACACTATGCTAGCTGGAAACATGTAAAACATCACTAGTCAGGAATAACCTTGTCCAATAGACAACATAGAATATACAGTTGATTAGGGAGAGGATGGAGACGGCTTAAATTCTTCAGAAATATTATGAAGATCACCATCGAAGACCATTATCGTTTGTTGTGGGTGATTATGTCTTCTTGAGAATCTCTCCAAAGCATGGAATTTTTTGTTTCGGAGAGCATGGAAAGTTATCTCTTTGATATATTGTCCCATTTGAGATACTGGAATAGGTTTTTGTGGTGGCATATCAGTTGGGATTACCACTATGGTTCAGTTTGGTTCATAATTTGTTCCATGTATCTCATTTGAAAAAGTATCAGCCTGATCCTGACCATGTGATCAGATGGGATCATGTTGACCAAGAGCCGGATGATTTTTTTATACATATCTCTATATGGATTGTGGATTGGAAAGATAATGTATTGTGTGGAAAAATCATCGGTCCACTGCGGGTTTTATGGAATCATGGTCAGATTATGGAAGAGACTTGGGAATGCGAAAAAAAATGAAAGAGTAGTGGCCAGAACTCTTTTAGGCAAGCATTGGTTTTCTACTTTCCGGGGACAGAAAGGACAATAATGGGGAGAATATAGTACCCCCAGTTTCTAGTATGTAACCCTTCCTTGATTATTTTAAGGGGTATAATGTTAAGTGTGATGAATGGGAGAGTCGGGAGAACATGGAATGAGTTTTGGGGAAAAAGGGAAGTCGCATGGGAGGCGCACAGTTTGTACAATCCTTGCAAAGTTGGTGTTGGAGATAGTTGCTTCCGTACAGGAAGTGCACAGTTTGTCAAACCATGTGGCCAAATAGAACAAATATGGTGGCCGAGGCAGCAGATAACGCATGGTTAGCGCACGATTTTTCAAACTATGAGTACTAACCGAGCATCCACTTAAACATGATCATATAAAAGTGGATCTCATGCATGTTTTCCTCTAAGGTCCTCATTTAAGCTCCTGCACGGCCCTAACTCGTTATTTGGGTTCTCTTAAGGTTAAATAAGGTTCTCTCATCATTTCAAAGGCTATCGGAAGGCTTCTCTTTAAAAATCGAAGCTGGATTTTTGAGGTACGTGATCATTCTTGTTTGGTTTCTCAGATCTACTTAAGTCTACTTCCCCTCTTCTCTCGGTTTCTTAGATCTATACCCATGGGTAGATCTAATTTTTTTGATTCCAAACATGATGATATTTGGTGTTGGTTGTGTTAGGAGAAGAGATCTAAGGAGGATCCTTCGTCAATCGGCCGGGTTTTCTTGTTCATTCTCCATTTGTTAGCGTTTTCGTCAAGACCTTTGATGTAGGTGGATTCAATCATGACTCCTCTTGTAAGAATTGATTGGTTTAGATTAAAATTGGATTATTTGAATGGATTTTATTGGAAAAACAATGAAATAAATCTTCTCTAGTGATGATTTATGGTTTTAGTGAAATTTTGGAATCATGGTGATTTGTTGTGAAAAGTGATTTGGCTTCTTGAATTTAAAATGATGATTTTAAATTGTTGATTTTCTGGAATGGTAAATGGTTTGATGAAAGATAGGTTTTAAAAAAAAATGGTTGTTTTATTGAAATGATATGAATTGGTTGAACACACTTAGTTTTAATGGAAACATGTTTCAATAAAAGGGTATTTTATTGAAAGGATGGTTTTGGCATGATTGTTTTGAATGTGTGGTGTGTGTTCATGTTGCATATACGAGGCTTGGTTGAAATAGGATCTGGTGCTCGGTGCCAAACATTTAATGGCCCATGGGACTTTTAATTACGAGGCATGGTTGAAATATGTCCTTGTGCTCAGTTCCCAAGGTGTAATGGCACATGGGAAACAATTACCTTGTGAAGACATGGTATATCGATGAGAAACCGCTCATGGGTATGGAACTATCATAAAAAAGCATGCATGTTTGATTTCACAGGATGTGAATTCGTTGGGTATGCCAAAACGGGATGTTTTTGAAATGGATCGAAATCTTGTTTGGTTATTTTTCTGGAAAAATAACTTGTTGGAATAATTTTTTAACTAGAACTTGGATTCTTTTGAGTATGAATGGATCTGAAAACTTGTTTATATTTAGTTATAAACAACTTTTGAGAAAATGTTTTATATAAACTATTTTTATATAAATGTGGAGAACTCTTCTATCCTAGTGGTGTGAGTAGGGAAGTCATTGGGGAAAACCTACTGAGTTTTATACTCACCCATTCATTGGAACGTTGGTGCTTTGGCAGATGTTGTATTCCAGGACACGGGTAAAGGTAAAGAATCATATGGCTAATGTATCGTGCTGATGCTTGGGAGATGTGAGGAGCATGGATCTTGTTGAGAATGGAGTCTTAGTCTCTTTGGAGAGTTTTGAGTTGTTTATCGGTTAGGCACTTTGATACTTGGTTTGGCCTTCGGTTGTTGTGTACTATGATGTGGTTTTCCATAAATGAAGTTTTTTAATTGGTATTTCATTTTTCATGCATCATATAGTGAATGTTAGGTTGTTGTTGGTTTATGGGTTTATTTCATAAAGGGTAAATCGTCCCCCTCTTGTACTTGAAACCCTTCGTCATTTATTTCCAGCCTTTGGCGCCTTGGGATGTCTCTTAAGGCCATGTAATGACTTGTTGTATTCTTCAGCCAATAAGGATAAGAGGGTCATTACAACACATTTTTACAGGGTTAATGTAATGCCTCAAAAGTTTTTTATTCAATTCCCTTTAAATAAACACTATAACTAAAAGCATTCTTTCACATGCAACATAATATTCAAATGAAAATTCATTACATGAAATTTATTTTTTAAAATTCGACAACTACAATATATTCATTTAATTATTCCATATAAACAAATGTAACAACATTATAAGAACAATGTATAAAAGGGAAGGTATCTTTACTACCGATTTCCTAGGACTAAGCCCTATATAATTTAGAAAAATTATGTTATTTGAAATATATTATCTAAGAGAATTTAATGCTCATTGAAAATAATATGAGATCAATACCAGATTAACTACTACTAATTACTATAAACAATTATATATTATGCTAAATACATTCACTCAAATCTTAGGGTTTCAAATAATTAGAAATTATGATGGTATAAACATTTCATTATTAATTTAATCTAATACTTATATATAACACATTTTACAAAATAAATATTTTATAAATTTTAATGTAAATAATGTTTTCTTTTTAATATTAATTCACCTATAAAACTCAATTAATAAAAACAAATAATGAATTGTTTCATTTAATGATAAAAAAATTTATCAGAAATTATATAGCTAAGATAATTATTTTTCTAAAACAAATATATCAAGTGTAAAATTTAACAACCCTGAACCAAGTAGCCTAGAGTTCGTGGTCAATTTATTACAATTTAATAGATTCAAGATATCCCATCAACTTGGATTAAGAAGTTTAATATTATTGAATAAACTATATATATACATGATGCCCTTAATACGTTAGTAATATATAATATATCATATAAAAGAATATAAAATACATCTTGCCACATATTAATAGTTTTCATCTCCAAACCCTGTGGAAAGACAAAAATTAAAACGGTGAAGAGAATCACTCAGTAAGGGATGCATTAAATACTAATTAGTAATGAAAATTAAATATGGGATAAATAGTAAGGTAAGGAAAAGTTCTAAAAAACTCTTTCCATTAATTAACAGAGAATGAAAATTAATACGTAGATTTTGTAATATTGAATTTCTCATGTAATTCAATAAAAAATCATTTTATGAGAAAAATTATTATTCGTTGGACATCGTGTATTTGTAATATATATAATTACACTGCCAAGAAAGTTTAATATTGTGGGTATAAACTAGTCTAATTTTATTTAGAAACAAACACAATGTGGTTTTCACCAACTCTATTGTCTCATTAGACCTATCGATGAATCAAGAGGCTATCTATAACATGTCCTAACATGTGACTACATGCACAATGTATTATTAATACATATATTAAACTAAATGACAAATCCTCATGTAAAAAAATTGTAATGGATAAATAATAATCATATTCATGATAACATATATTTTTATATTTATTTGAAGATGATCATCAATAAAAGATAAATATACGTACACCACACACAAGGAATAAGTGGTCAAAGGGATATAAAAATGGTTTCCTTGAAATAATTTATTTAAAATATACATTTAGATTTATTAAGAAAAATATGCATAAAACATGATAAATTATGTTCGAATGATGTGAATACATTTAAAAAGGTTTTTTATGAAAATTTAGAATGGATCATCATTAGTGAGATTAAAATAAAAAATAAAAATATTGTCTAATGTGGGAAAAATTAATATTCATAATAAAACCAAAAATGAACAAGTATATTATATCATTATAAGAATAGTTATTTTAGAATGTTATTGGTTACTTAAAAGAGATTAGGGAGTGATGTTGAAAATGGTAAATAAATTTGAATGTTCCCTTAAAGCGGGTTCACTTATCCGGAGGAATTAAAATATGACACATATAAAAAATAATTTTCCAATAAAAGGAAGAATAATTGAGATAGAAACATATTTTTGGAACCTAAAATATAATATTAGAGTATTAAATTAGAATAATTATGTATTAAATTTTGGTATAGAGAGAGATAGCATAATATGAATAAAAAATGCAGATTCGAGGAGAATCCCTTACCTTATGACCAAATGTGTTTCTCACTTCCACATAATGTCATGGATAATAATATTAAATTAATTAATTAATTAATTAATTAAAAACACATTGTTATTTTTTTGATTTTTTATAATTTTATTATATTTATTTATGATCTTTTTAAGGATACATATGATACAATTTTATCATTTTATAACATTCATTTCCTCGGTTTCCTTAATAGGTTTACTTGTATCCATGTATGATAAATCATTTAAAATGAAAATAGCTTTCCAGAATATTAATTATTAGTAAATAATGAAATTAAATTATATAAAATGTATATATATTTCATTAGGTTATAATTTATGATTATTAATCACTAGATAAAATTTTAGTGACAATCATTATGATTAATTTATATTTTTTTGACCATCATAATCTAGTTTTGTATGATTAATTAATATTATGTATATATTATATTTAAAATTAATTTATTATTTAATTATAAATAAATTATAATATATTTTATCGAAAAAATTTGTTTTATTACAATAAATGATGTTGTAATTGGAAAATTAAAACATTTCATCCACAAAAGAGGTGAATCAGCACCTCATGGATGATGTTTCATTTTTAGAGTGAAAGGAAGATGAGAAGAGACTTGATAGTGGATTTTAAATTAACATAAAAAGATTCTAGTATATATAATATTCCATAGGTATCATCTGTGTTTTTATATGGTATTTGGGTTAAGGATAAAAAAATATATATTAAATTTAAAAAATTAATAGAAAATGATTGAGGGTCTTACCTCTTGAATTCTTCTCCTTAACAACCTTTGTAACGAACTTGGGTTTTGGTATTTTATTGAGACCAAAGACTCATCGAATTTGGGAAGAGATATGGGATAAGGATTGGACTGAAATTGGAAAATCATCAATTCATACAAGGTGTGAGGAGAAGAGGTGGTTATGGGTTGTATTTATAGTGGATGAGAGGGGAGTTTCTGGATTTTTTTATACATTATTTTATTATTTTGGATAAATACATGAAATAGTGTTGATTATATGAATAAATAACGTAATGGTTGAATGGTTTTTTGAGATATTATTTCTTACAGAATTTATAACTCAAGAAATTTAGTATTTATGTTATATTTCACTTATAACATTAATTAACATATTTTACTTTTCACAAAAATGCAACTATTTCAAAAAAATAAAAAAAATAACGTAACATTTAATTTGACCTATAGAATTCAATATTTTACACCATTTTATAAAAATAATTTTACAAATAATAGAAATTTAATTTTTATTTAAAGTCATAGTTTATTCAAAAATATACATATTCATAAATTATAAATGATTTTGAAACACATTGAAAAATTAATTAATGTATCATAATATTATATTAAAATGATAAAAAAAATATAATTAATAATTAATCTATTTGTGGACATAAATATTATTTTAAATAATTATATTAATTCTAAAATAGTAAATAATCATTTATGTATTAAAAACCCATTAATTAATTAACAATTTTTAAAACATTTATTTACTTGCTCCATGATATAAATATATTAAATTTTCATTAATGAGATACCGAAATTTTATCTAAAAATTCATTGGTGAGGTTACTATTCAAATAATTAATCGATTATTAATATTATTAAAATGAATGTTTTAAAAAAATTTAGAATTTTCACTCTCCATTACGAAACAAATATTTCTAGAAAAATACAAAAATTTAACATCATACTAATTTTTAAATTATGGATTAAAATCGAAGTTACTTTTTATCTATATAATTTATAAGATAATAAAAATTTGGTATTATAATAAATATTCCATTACAATTTGTTGAATCTTTTTTAGAAAAAAGTCTTTTAAGAATAAAATTTTAATTTTTCTTATCTTATGCCAACAACAATCATTTTGATTAATTTAAAAATGAAAATTTCATAATGTAGTAAACTCTATTCATTCCAACCGATGACATGTCTAGGTTATAATGACCATCATTTAAATAATAAATCATGGGTTAAACATGGTGTTGTGTGCATCATAGGCTATCAATGATGTTAAATTTAAAATAGACATACTATAAAATGTTAGGGTGTTACATTATCCCTTTATTAAATAAATTGAATCCTATCAGTTTAATATTGTGATTGGTAATTATGGATTTTTCATTATAGAATACACTTGTGGAAATCACACATCCTGAAAAGTCTTAATAAGAAATACTCTTAAAAAGATTTAAATATAATTGCAAATGTCACAACAATATGATGAATACAAAATAGAATAATTTTTTTAAAATATGGACAGGGAAGAGTTATATAACTATCATAAAATAATTTAGAGTGATAAATAAAATGGATATGAAAATTTATCAATCACAAGACAATAAATATATGTTCAGTTAAAACACTATTAATTTATTAGACTGAAATATAAACAGATAAAGTTATTGTTCATGAATAATTTTTCTAGATTTTAGTGTTTCATTTACTATCCATAGAATCACTTTAGAAAATAATGTTATATTATTCCATTTCATTTCATAATATAATCATATGGTAGTGCTTCAACCTATCCCCACATTATTTTTTAAATATTGAGATGGATAAGCAAGAAATATTTTTCCCAAAGAGACATTTATTGAATGATCCTTACGTCATTCCTTAATCCTTTAAATTATTTGTAAAACCTTAGATGTTAGAAATATAAATCCAATATAAAAAATCATATATTAATCTTAATCAATAATATCATTAACTCATTCCATAATTAGTTGATATTATGACTCATCCATAATATTTTTGTAAAAAATCAATGGCCAATGATTTAGAAGAATGGTTTATTAACATAAAAATTTTCCCATAACAACACAATGATTATCTTATTGTCAACTACCAAATATATAAATACCATGATCCTTGTTAACCTTAATGAAATAATGTATTATTTCATATGTCATGTCTCAGGTTTTTTAGTAAATTCCATGAATTGAAACATCTAATAATAATAGAATTATATAAACCATCTGATAAATAACCACCTTCATGGTCACCAATACAATCCCATAAAAATATATTTATTATTATATGAACATCAAAAAAAAATTTTGGGTTATGTTTTCCATTTCATTTTTCTTAATCATGATTATTACACAATAGAATCACTCTTCTGGATGAATTATGCTAATCGTCACAAGATTCCAATTCCTTAGAGAAGAAGTATCATAGTAAATTCATTATAAATATAATGAATCTTATAACTAGAAAAATATTGATAAAATTATAAAAATTATAATTCATGAATCAAAATATATACATAAAAATCATACCCCTTAATATGTGGTAGTATCATTAATTCTACCATGATCCATGGTACTCTTTTGGGAGATATTGTTATAATTATAGGTTTAGTGCCATGTATCCTTAATGATAATGTTTTGGATAGATTATTTCATTTGATTTCAATCAATATCCTATTTTGACATCTCAATATGCCTATATAAAACTATCATTCCCTTTATGAACGCAGTAGGTTGTTTCCTTCCACAATTACCACATGTTGGAAAATCCTTTTTCCCTTGTTCTCATTATCTATCCCTTTCACATCCATAATATTATTCTCTTCTTTAGATTAAAATTAAAAAAAACATATAGAATAATATCTATAAAATTATAGTACATGATACTATATCCCCAAATGATGAGATATTTTATGAGATTTGTTCCTTTCGAAATATTTCATAAAAATTGAAATGATACGATCATTTTGGTACATAAGATCATATACATGGGAGAGGTTCCCATCGCTTCCATGAGGTTCCATTAATTAAAAACTTAATACAGTAAATGATCTTATGAATCACAATTCATTATGTTGAACTATCAAAAAACTAATCTAATATAGGGAATTTATGCATATATAATATTATAATAATAATCATGGATTCTAAGGGGATATATTTTCTTTTAAATACTTCAAAATATTTTTAAAATATAATGTGAATTATCATAAACATAGGCCATGGTAGTTTCAAACTAGTTTTATATTAAGGATCATTTTCATGTAGCATGTTACATATAGTCTTTCCTGACACACCTTGTTAGAATTGTTACCCCTAGGTACATCTATGGCAAAACCACGTCTAATTTTAGTATCATGATTGGAATTTATTTTTAGGAATACCCACTTAATATCTACCATACCGAAAATATATTTTGGTCATTTATGATTATACTAAATTTGTAGCTTAGTTTTATGTTCCCAAATCTAGTTTTTACAACTTATACTAAAATAATTTTGATACTAATATTAACAACCCTTGATCTAGTAATCCAATTGTGGTGTTTGTTTTTTTATATTTTCATAGTTACAATAGATCACATCACCAAGGATTGATTGGTTAATTATTATTAAAGAAATAATATACATACATATTTCCCTTATTATATAATAAATTAATAATATAATATTATAGAAGGAAATATAGGATCTTTTTCTCTTATTAATTGATTTTATCTTTACATACTTGTGGATGAAAAAAAATAGTGACAAAAAATGCATAGAAAATGATGAAGTGAAGATATGTCTATAAGGACAGTACATTAATGAGAGGTAAGAAACTAAAAAACACATTTCAAAACTAAAATGTGAATGAAAATGCATACATATATTTTTTGATAGTGAAAATATCATGGAATATAATTAATGAATTCTAAATGAATAAATTTACTATTCATTGGGCATCATTTATATTGAACATGAACAATTATACCATAATGATGATTTAAATATGTGTGTAAAAACATTTTATATTCTACTTGAAAACAAATACTTAGGGTTTGTCAACAATTATTTTTTCTCAAGAGATTAATCAATGCAATGAGGGGCTATCTATAGCTGGAACCCACTAATCACTGAAATCCTAGATCATTCTTAATAAATATATTTAATTTAATTATGACACCATATATATAAAATGGTATAAACATATGAAAATAATTGTATTTATGATATAGGAAATTTGGATATTTATTGAACGATAGTCTCAAATAAAAGAGAAATATGCTGACATCACAAAAAATGAATAATTTTTTAAATGGAATATCATAATGGTTTTCATTATTATGATTAAGAAAATAATAAATAAATATTCATAAGTGAATATAGAAACTGATAAGGATAAATTATGTCCAACTTAAGTGAAAACATGTAAAAATATTTATTAAGAAGATTTACAAAAGAGTGTCTGTCATGTGATTAAACGAAAAATATAAGGTAGTCTCTAAAGTGGTAAAATGCATAATTGATAACATAAAACCAGATATTATCAATGAATATTTTTTCAATATAATATGATTTATTTAAAAAAAACTTTCCTTAATACATATTATGTTGCGTACATAAAAATTGTTAATAAATTGTAATGTTCACATAAATTAGGCTTTCATATTAAGGTTATTAAAGAGGGAACCTTATGAAACATTTATTTCCACATCAAAGGAAAATTAATTGATCTTAGAACATAAAATTAAGGTAAAATATGTAGGATTATTAGATAATAATAATTAATAATTACATTTTGGTACTGAGAGAGAAAGCATCTCACGTATTAACAATGGAGGTTTGGAGAGAATCTCTTACCTTATGTCCGAATATATTCTGCACATTATCCTAATATCATCTATAAACTAAATAAATCCATTAAATAATTAATTAATAAGAGTTTTAATAGTTATATGGTTCATTTTGATTTTATTATGTTAAATTATAGATTTTTTTTATGTTACAAGACACAATTTTATCATTCGCGCGCATTTGTTTCATTGATTTTCCATGATCTACATATTTTTTTACATGTATAAAAAATCATAAAAAATTTAAATTATTTTATAAAATTTAAATTATTTTTTATTAATCAAATTAAATATTATTAAATTGAGATATATTTCAATGGGTAATAATTTTTACTGGATAAATCATTAGATAAAACGTTACTGACAATCATTCAGATTTTTTTGGTGTTTTTTCTATCATCACCAATTTGTTTTATTTGATTAATAAATATTATTGATATTTAATGGATAAGGAGGATAAATTAAGCTTTAATACATATTTCATAATATTTTTTAACCATAAAAATGTTTTATTACCACCCATCAAGGATGAATTATATATTTAAAACACATCGTCCACAATATTGTTAAACTGGACATCAAAAATGATGTTTCCATTTTTTCAATAAATAGAAGAAGAGAAAAGGATTAATGGTTGATTTTAAATTAAAATAATTAGATTTTTTATAATATATTATAGTTATATTTCATGGTTGGATAGATTATGAATGTTAAGGATAATAAAATAAGTAAAATTGAAATAAATTGGAAGAGAGGAATTAAGGGTTATACTTCTTGAAAAATCATATTTGAGAACTTCCTAAAGGAACTTTTATTTTGGTATTCTGTTAAGGGAAAATGAACATATACATGGGGGAAAAATTGGAAGTGGATTGGGAATAAATATTAAAAGATTCAATGATTTATATATGGATGAGAAAAGGTGGCCATGAGTTGTATTTATATTGGAGGGGAGGGGTGTTTATGGATTGTTGTATTCGTTATTTTATTATTTTTCCTAAATACAAAAAATAATGTTGATTACAAGAGTAGAATAAATAAATATATAAGGAATGATAGATATTATATTGATTGCATCAGTGATGACTCAATGAATAGTGTATTTAATGTATAATGTATTTATACCATAAATTAATAGATTTCACTGTTCAGAAAAATTTCATCTATTTTATAAAAATATCAAAATATCACCCGAATAATTTTTCAAATTGTAAATATAAAAAATATATAAATTTTATGAAAATTTATTCACAAATATGGATAATTTAATTTTTAATTAAAGTCATCATTTATTAGAAAAATTTTGATCTCGAAATTTCAATTTATTTTGTAACACTACAAAAATTAAATTAAGGTCTTATAAAATGATATTATAATCATAAGAAAGAATAATATTAATTCATTAATATTTTTTCTAAAGAAAATCTTTATTTGAATATTTATATTAATTTTTAAATTGTATATAAACATTTAGGTTTTACAAATATACCTATAATTAATTTATCATTTTAACACATTTTTTACTTATTCTCTAATATAAATATATTATATTTTCATTTGTGTGATACATAAACTTTTTTAAACATTCATAGGACATGATATGATTAAAAACATAAATATATTATTAATATATGAAAAGTGAAAAATTCATAAAAATTGGATTATTAACAATTCACTGGTAAATAAATATTTTCCAAAAAATACCAAAATATCACCCTACGATAATTATGAAATTACTCTTTTTAAAATGATGTTTATGTTTTTCTGTATAATTTATAAAATTGTATGAATTTAGTTTCAGAACTACTGCACCATTAAAAGGTTGTTAAACTATTTTTAGAAAAAAAATTACTTTATAGGAAAAATAAGATTTATTCATAAATTTTGCCTACACAATAATTTGGATGAATTTGAACATATAAATTTCATAATTTGGTTAATACTATTTATTCGAACTAATTTAATTTATAAGAAATAAAAATAATCTTTAATTTATATTTTTGTAGTTATAAACTCATTATTGTGTGCAACATATTCAATCAATGATGGTAAATTTAAAAGAGATGTACTATAACATCATTGGATGTTACAATAAATATATTTTTTATATTGACAATAATGTATTATAAATTTAATAATTTATTTATATTATTTTAGAATTAGGAGAGTTGAGATTTGGAAAATAATTATTAAAAAACACTTCCTTATATTATTATGAATATATATAATAGTGAAATTCTTAAATTTCGGAATTTAAATTTGAAGAAATTGATTTCATATATTTCGTTAAAAAATTAGTATTAACTTATAAATAATAATTCTAATTTTTGTAAATAATTTTATTTTAAAAAAATTCTGGAAAATAATGTTTTTACCATTACTGTAACTCTTACAAAACAATCATTATAAAATCAACAAAAAGAAGTTTATAAAACATGTAAATTAATAACAATGAAAGTAAAGAATTTAAAATAATATTTTAAAATAAAATACGTTATTTATAAACCATATATTATATAATTTGGAATAGAAGTAATATTTTTTTAATTTAACAACTTTTTTATACTTTTCATTTAGTCAATTATTTTCATGAAAAATGTAAGGATTTCATTTCATTATAATCATCATAAATAAATAAATTCATTTAAAAAATAAATTAATGTCATTAAAATAACCAATAATTTAATTATTTACTAATCATATTTTTAATCATAAAAAAAAATTATCTAGAAATGAGTTTTTATAGGTTTATTTTTTAAATATAAAAATTAATATTTATCACCTTTTGAATTTTTTTATGATATTATGGTTTCCAATTTTGAAATTATATATTAAAAACATTGTAGTATTTATCCTTCGATTTTAGTCATAATAATTATTATATGAGGTAACTCAATATAGTTACCACAATTAAACTAAAGTGATTAAATGGTCATTAATGATGGGTCAATATGTGCTTACTATGTTTTAATGAACTAGTATTTTAAAGATATTTTTTTGGATGTTATTAAAATATCAACCATGAAAATTTGATGATTGTTGAACTTATCTTATGTTCAAAAGCATGTATTTATATGAATAAAAAATTATTTATATCATGGGGATGAACATGAAATATTTTGATGAAAATAAAATAATGACATGATTCCACAATGAATTATAATATAATTTGGATGGTATTTTATTATGAACTAGCATGAATGTGTGGATAATTATATTAAATATTTTTTTAATATATTACCCAGTGATTATAATGGACTATTAAAAAAATAGGTTAACCATCTATACTGTTAATGGACTCATGTTTAACTACTAATAAGGTGGTAATTAGAGTCAATCCCATAATGGAAATTAGATGTAGAGAAAAATCAGAAGAGAAAACATGGTGGTTTAGTTTAATTGAGTACTAGAGAAACCATGTGGGTCCACACTATGGACTACTGTCCCAACAAGGGTCGGTGCTAGCGGGTGTTTGATAGCAATGCCTATTACTAATTCTTTTATATGAAATGAACATTAATGATTATACAAGAGTACTTGACCACTTAATAAAACCATTTTGGAAAGTATTAGATGGGTTAGTATAAATCCATCATTAAAATATATAAATAAAATAGTAATAACCAATCAAGATCATCTCAGTTTTCAAATTCAATGGGTGTTATCTTATTCATACCACATTCCAGGGTTTACCTATTTATGGTTCCTCCATGATTTAAATGCTATGATGATCTTACCAATAATGAGTATTGTATCGAGCTATCTCCAATCATCACATATAGTTTTATACTATGATTTTTGATGGGTGAAATCATCTTGTAATCATTCCATGTATCATAGATTGTCCATGATCAATTCATATGGGTATGTGTCGCGATTAGTTATAGAATCCATAACTTAGTGATGCATTTACTTAAATGATAGATTTATAGAAAATTGGATATCATCATATCAAATCCATGTTGTCATAATTGCATGAATAAGCATGAAAAAATGGGAAATGAGACTTATACTAATAGTTTGACGAAATAATCCAAATGGAATATTATGAAAATTGGGTATTCATATTGTTGAATAATAAATGTAATTAATTTTTAATTTTATATGTATCTGTTTAATTAAGAAAACCATATAGAAGAATGAAAAATAAAAATTCACATAGCTAGTCATATATGTAAGAGAATATATGAAACATGTATTTTTAGAGGAGAAGAACATAGATTATTGTTCCAAAGAGCTTCACATAGTTATTTCCACAATGATTTCAATTCTGTGAAGTCATGGAAATTTTAGACCACTATGGATGAAGTGATTACTAAGGATTTGAATAAGTTAAATAATCGTAAATATCATGTGAATAAACATCATAATACCTTAGTCAACAAGATTCATAAATTAGAATATACCTGTAGATTTTAAAGGGTGATATTATTACAATGTAAAGGGGAATAAAATAATATAGAGAATTTATAAAAATATTTGGAGTGATTGTAGAATATATTTCATAAATCATTTATGGAAATCATGAGGTGTGTTATTAGAAAAAAACATAGAAGGGGATGTTTAGTGAACATGGAGGGAAAAATTTTAGACAATAATAAATACATATAATTTTATTATATAATTCAGGATTTATATATGTAATAGGTGAGAGGATTTTTTTGAGTCAATTTTTTGTTTCCTCTAAAGAGAAATTACATGTAATATCAACTAGAATCAATGATGTGATATGTTAATGTAAAAACTAATATACGATGAATACAATTTTATAAATAAATTTAAATTCTTCATACATTAGTTTATTATTGTAATCATGAGTCAAATTTGAAAAATACAACAAGTTAAAAATATCAGGTGTTACAGTATTTGAAAAATATTTGGAGTTTCAAAATTTCACTAGATCAGATGTTGGGTTTTGAGAACTTTGGAACTGATAATTATTATTTTCTTATGAAGAACATGAAAGAGTATACAAGTAATGTTAATTGAAATTTATTTTAGGGGAAGTTCATCTATATATAAATATATTTCCATTTATAAATCATCATTTAAGAAGAACCATGTATCTAGAGTGTTTAACCATCTGCTGTCTAATGATATCTTCTCTAGGATATGTATCTAGTTTTATTCACTTATAGGTATATTGAAGAATCACTATGTCTGTAAAAATAACTATAGAAATGGGTATGATTTTATTATAAATACTATAAATCTTGGGGTGATTATTTCAATATTATTAAAAATACACATGTGGTGATAATGGAAGATAATTTTAAGTAGATTGAGAACATTAAGAAAGATAGAGATGTTGAATTTAAAATAATAGATAGTTCATAATAATTAATAAATAATTCATCCCTCGGCCCTCAGTGGTTCATCCAACCTTAGGAACTTCAAATTTCATTAAAGTGATATGTTCATTTAATGATAAAAGGGTTTAAATTTATTATTTTTAATCACATTAAAAGAGCACCGATTTTTGTTAGTTTGTTAGATTCCTCAAACTTGAAACTAAAGATACTCCTCAAGTTTAAAATTTTGAGTGTTATTAAAATAAATATATGAAAAGGAGGAAAATAATTTAAATGAATCTAAATAATGAACCTAATATAAGGGGTGATGTACTACAAATATAATATTATCAATATGATATAAGTAGAAGATATGTATTTTATATTTTTCATCAAATGAATAATATTCGGGATATGTTAATGAAATTTGACAATGTAATATTGATTTTCAACATAAATATAAAATGAAAATTCTTATTAAAGTGAAAAGTTATATTGTTGTAATAATAATGTGACATTATAATGAACATTTGAATCTAAAAAAAGAATTAAATTCTATGTAATAGAAACTAGATAAGATTTTTGGCATATGAATCTCTCCAGAAATACTTTTTTACAGAAATGATAATCAAATATAAGATTATAATAAAATTTTTGATGAAAATTTTGAGGAATTGTTATGAAATATTAAAGGTAAATATGTTTTGAGACAATTTTTTTATAATATTTCCTTGTATTTTAATATTTAAACATTTTTTTGGATTTCCAGGATGAACAATTATTTATTAAGTCCAAATGGAACACGAATTTTGATTTTTTATTCTACATAAAGTATTCTTTGCATGAAGTGGATTTTATGATGATAAATAAATATTATGATGATATTTTGGAATTTTCTAAAACTCAAATAAATACCATCATCATAAGATTTTGTGAATTTGGAATAAATTAGACAATTTTGAAGAGACTCTTGTAGAGACTTTACAATCAAAAAACTGTGGTTTTCAAATATGAAGATCCCTATCATAGATTTTATTATTATAGGACATGTATGACATGAAAATACGAATCCTTACCATATAAAATGATCTTTTACATGCTGTTATAATGAAAGTGGTGTCATCCTTATCTCAAATTATTAATTTTCATAAATCTGAATATAAAATATATAAATTCTCATATATTAAATCTATAAAAATATGGATGAGTTGAAATGAGGAAGACCATCCTATAATGCTCATGGTTGATAGCCTAATGTATTTATGTGATGTTTCTTTATGATTATTCCAACATGGGGTAATGAAAACACCAACATAGTATTATTTATATGTTGTAAATTTAAGACAACATGAAGAAAATTAATGATTAACAATGTATTTTATTTTATTTTTAGTGAAATAGTTGACTTGTGTTTTTTGAATTGTATTCTTTTATTATAAAATAAATTATACAATAATCAGAAGTCTATATCAATGGGATAAATCTATAGAATATTATTAAATAATCCTAGTATATGAAATACATTTCAAGATCAAGTAGATATTATATTAATAATTATATTTGATATTTTATTAATAAAATATGTCAAAAATTCGATTCATGTACATATCAACATGAATAAATAATGAATTATAAGAAAATAACACATGCAAAGGAAAATTCATACATGTGTAGAAACTAAATAAAATTATTAATATGAATTTCGTCAAATAATATTCCTGATAAGTTAACATTTGGCACAATATGTAAGAAATATCAAAACCAATTCATGTACATGTATATGAAAATAAATAATATATCTCAAAATAAATACATGAATAACAAATATTTTTAGAATCTATGGGAAAATTCTATGAAATATGTAATCATTCCAACTGATATTCTTGACATATTTATAGTTGATTGTGATTAATATTTAATAATTTAAGAAATAGAAGGGGAAATTAGTCAAAAAGGTAAAATAATTATTCATCCTGAATTAGATGAATTTCATCAGAGGTTTTAAAAAATGAATAACTCATATATTGAATATGTTATGTTATAGAGATGAATAAATACTGGACACATAGTAAGATGATGTTTATCCACATTGTTAACAAACGAAAAATCATAGTAAATAATGAAGTATACATTTATATATACATATGATTTTATGTTTAAATAGAATAGAACCATCTTAAATAATAAAATTTTATGAGTTATAATATATATTCTAGCATAGTATAATTCTAAATTGAAGAAATATATGTAATAATGAATACTATTGAATTAGCAGTAACATAGTTAATAAATCCATATCAACCTTTCTATTGAAACTAACAAACATTTAGATCCACCATATTCCCTTATGTCATTTTTGTAATGTATTTGTGAAAAAAATACAGGAAATTGATGTTGTAGTTTGTTCTCTAGGGGGGGAACATGAGTTGTATTGATTTATATCAAATTATAGTTAGTAAGGAGTTGATAATGATATCACAACCTGATAGACACATAAAAATAATCCATATTTGGCATGTTCTAACGTTAGAACATCTTGAAATACATTCATGAATTTATCCACAACCAGGAATATGTTTATGAGTGCTTCCATTAAGTGGGGTTCATATTAAGAAACAAGGAATGAAACCTAGAACAACTAAATAATATACATGTCTTATTAAACCAAATACATAAATTAGGGTTATATTACAAATAAATACACTAATTATAACAGATTTGTTCAGGATAACATTATACCAATATAGAATATCAGTCACTTTCTATCATAGAAAACATCATGTACTCTTTTGGAAGAAAAAAAATAATGTGATCTCAAATTCTTGGTAATGTTTATGCACATCATGATAAATCATGAATTAAAAAAAATATATAGAAAGGTAATCATTGAATGCACATTCCATATAATCATGAAACTCAAAACAATGTGAACAAACAATATGTAAATTTAATTAACTCAACACAATTTCCATATAATCCATAAATTGAGAAGGATGTGGTTAAAATAATTTCAAGGTAAATAGAGGAAAAACATGCCATTTAAATAACTGGATATGGAATAATCAATATGGCATGTTAAATAATTTAATACCATACCATTTAATAAATAGAATTAGAAGTAAATGAATCCATATATTCTTTCTATTTTTAAATTTACACGGATAAAAATAATTTAATAGTGACGGAAGGAAATCCTTAATTATTGAATACCATGATTCGTATGTACATGTTACCATTACCATCAAGACCATCCATATGATAGTTTAAAACATACTAGGAGAAACTAACACTAATGGTATCCATCTGACTCATCTCATTAGGCTACCAATGTATCAAGGGGATATCTATAACTAGGCCACTCCCTTTTCGTACCTATTCAAATCATTCCTCATATATTGAATAAATGATTTAATTCATCAATAATGTGCCTTATCAAATATCT
This sequence comes from Viscum album, assembly GCA_963277665.1. Taxonomy (NCBI): domain Eukaryota; kingdom Viridiplantae; phylum Streptophyta; class Magnoliopsida; order Santalales; family Viscaceae; genus Viscum; species Viscum album. The sequence continues at coordinate 172,221,958 of OY728160.1, forward strand.
ATATTGATTAAAAGATACGAATTTATCAATATTTACAATATCAATTGAATAACAATGAATATAGAAACCCAGTGAAAAAATTATATATTGTCTTAGAAATAATCATAACCATCATACATATATTTTGTGAATATTTAATGATCAATGATAATTGGAAGTTGAATAATTCAATGGGGCTATAAAAATGCCTCAAGGAAGTGAATGTCAATACTATCATTAGTCAAAATGAAAATATTCCATACATAGAGAGAATAAGTATGGAATAAATATATTTTATTCTCATTTAATTAAGAAAAAGGTTTGTTTTCATTCGTTATATAATTAAAATATCATTAAAAACATTCATGAGGAAAATATATTAAAACATTCCATGTGTCCCATATCACTTTGAAATGTTTTAATAGTTATCTCCTTGAAATAATTAAATTAAATAAATCATATAATATAATGATAATTTTGATATTCATGTTATATAATGTATGGGAAATAGTATATACACCTCACAAATTAGATATGTGTATATCCTAACAAACAGCTCGAAGAAGTGATGTTCTGAAAAAAAAATCCACTACCACTTTTGTAACATTGAATATAAAACCCCATGAGTTATATTCATTAAATGAAATATAATAATACCATGAAGATAAAATAATTCATGATATATTATTTCTAAATTTATAAAAGATACTTCAATCAAAAGTAATGATTTGTGAATATGACACGTATCTCATAGTTAAAAAAGTGTACTGAAAATACCTTACCTTGTGTTTCCTTTAGGGTCAAAATCATAAAACATTTTATATATTTGAATTAATAATGTTATTATCTTATAATATAACCATAATCCTACTTATAATATCACATATTTTTTTATAATACATTATTACCAGTTATTCAATAATATATCATTATTTTCATTATTAACTGTGTAAATTGCCTAGTTTTAGAGTACAACTAGACTTGTTATTTTTTACCCTTTTAAATTGATCAATATTTCATCATCAATAAAATATAAACCATTGTTTTAATGTAATTTATTTTTATTAAAAAATTTATTCAAAATAATCCTTAAAATATGGGATTGGAAATGAAATGCACCATTCATATAGACGGTAGGTCGTAAGTAAGCATAACTGATTATTTAATTTAATATTTATATTTATTAAAATTAAAATGAAAAGATATTTATATTTATATTATTGATGAAATACAATATATCTATCAAATATTTAAAATAGCTTTATTAAAACCGTCTTTTATATATTCTATGAATAGAATGAATAAATAACATTAAATTGTGAAGGCGGTAGCCCACACATCCACAAACGATGTTATCATTTTCCCAAAAATAGAAATACTAAATGTATGAAATATTTAATAATTATAGAAGAAATTTATTTCAAAAATAAAATCTAAATGCACCATATATATATATATTATAAATTCATCATTATTTACAACCATGAATGGTGGTAAATGAAATAATGAATGACATTTGTTCCCAAGGAGGATGTTTTCCATACACACAAACAATTATTGCATATCCCATTTAAGGGATTTGGGTAAAAGTCTAGGTATAATTATTGTCATAACAAAATCCTAATATATTTAAGAAACATAAGTTATTATGTAATCTAGATATAAATATAACTAATTGGGTAGAGAAATAAATTATTCAAAAGTGATTGTTGAAAAATGTAACCTCTTATTTGTGTTACTCCTTTTGGTTTATACAAAATAAAGAATGAGATTGATTAATTAAATAATTTAGGATTCTAGGATTTGGGGAGGGATATTTAGAGACTATTTTTACCAATAAATGATGTGCCAAATGTCTTGATAGGTGTGGATAAGTAGGAGGGGTGAGTTTCATTTTTATTTTAGAGGATGGATGAAATTATTTTAAATATAAAATGGTAAACACTATTGAGAGGTATCATGTACATAATGTTCCTCCATTATAACACCCCAACCCTAATTACCTAGGATATATGAATTTTTACATAACATTGGTATGATATCGGAAATCATGTCCCAAATGATGGATTAGTTTAGTTTCCTCAAAAGTAAGAGATACATGAATAAGTTTTAAATTACATCCGTAAATATAAAAAAACTCTGTGTAACCTTGTAACAATCATATATACAATATCCTATTCCTAAAATTTAACCATAATATACATCATTTCATAATAGAAAAATTAAAATATATGAATGTGGTGATCTCAGATGATCAGTAAAGATAACAATATAGTAGAAATTGTCATAAATAAGCATTAATATTAAAGGCAATGTATAAGACTAAAACCCAAGCCTTTTAAACCTAAAAATCAGCATAATTTGGATATATAAATCAAATAATTCCCTTTAAATATTCACATGGATATTATAAAAGTCAAATAATCACATGTAAAATCAATATCCAATTTCATAATGATGGATTTCACAATGCCGAACATCATATCCACATAGTCAAGGCCTCATGGAAAAACTACAAATAAGATTTTGTATTGGATTTGGGCTAAGACACTATTTTGTATCATGAGAAATACCGATACATTGAGGATAAATAGTGGGCTCCACCCATCACTTACGAAGTCCAATTAATTCCTCATATGAAAATTTCTAAACATAATCTAAACAATTGTATTAAAACTAGCTTAAGAAATGTCAATATTTTAGGCACAAACTATGAATTGTATTAAAATAGCATATCCACAGTTGAAAATAACACATGAAATAAAATATTAAATATTGTATCATCTTCAATCAAGAATAATGAGGTATATAAATGAATATAATCAGTAATCATATTAAAGAGAAATATCCCCTTTTTTGTTGAAAACATTTAAATGTATCACTAATTATCAAGATTCTTTTTAAAGTAGATTTTTTAATCAAAGCTTCCCATACCACATTTAAATTTTTAAAAGTAAATTACTTTTAAAACATCAATGACAATATATATCGATCTATAAAATCATTTTTTAAACATGGACAATAATGTGAATGATTTAGAAGAACAAATAATTAAAACATTAAAAAAAATATTTTAGTTAGAGTTCCTTACCAAATGAGAGACATTTGAATTAAAAAAATTAAGGCAATAAAAACTTTATACTATAATGAGATTAAATTTATTCATGATATACTATGTAAAAGTACAATATATACACCATATAAATGTGAATTGGCGTAAAACCACAAAGAAGTCTCAATATAATGTAAATTGAGATGAAATCCACCATAAATGTAGTATCCTTATGTTAAGGATAAATCAATGACATAATTATGTTTGAAACTTATATATACACTCAATATTATTGGATATTCAATGTGAATCAATCTGAGGACAATCATACATATTCTTGTAAAACCAACACCAATGACATGAATGTTTAACACAATGAATATAAATTGATTTAAAATTACTCTCATTAAGTTCATATTGATTATTTGAGAATTTATCAATTGAGTGATTATGTGTATCATAAAAATAACCACACAAAGGGGAGTATAAATTACTAAATAGGAAAATAAATAGTGATTTCACACATAATCATTCAGTAAAATAATCATTTAATTTTGTGTAAAACCAAATGAGTGGAAGTTGAAATTGGAAATTCCCTTACTGATTTGGTAACATACGAAAAATACACCCCATGAAAGAAGGATCATACAATGAAGATTTAAATACCCATAAATTAAATTATATTACCAAAATAATTCAATCATGGGTAGTATATAAAACACAAAAAAGGTAATAGTGGAAAATATATAATTAGTCTCACAGGAATAAAAGTGCGATGAAAACCCATTACCTTATAATTTTCCTTAGTAAAGGGTTTGTTAACCTCCTTTATAATAGTTAAATAATTTTTATAAAATTAATCATGAACAACATACATAAATTTAATATCATATATGATCTTCTAATATAGCTTTATTAATAATATTTTATTTGTATCACTGTTTTGGGTGTTACCTGATTTGATTCTCTTTATATGTTTTGTTATGTAAGTCATTTTTGTTTTGGATATGATTTATTTGATTCATATATATAAGTATATTAGGTTCTTAAACCTTATTTTTAATCATAAAATGAAAATTATTCTTTAATGGTTACGATTGAGAGTGAATCTCATCGCGTTCATGGAGACGACAATCCGTACGTATGCATGTGAGCCAATATCATTCAATTGTTGGTGAAATCTTATATAATTGAATGTTATATCATATATATAGAATCATTAAAATTATATATTTATTAGTTATATCAATTATAAATCATTATTATAACCATCCAAATAATGAAGTGTTTAATAATAACTCAACCATGACGTGGAGATGGAAAGCCATATGCACACACGTACGGTTACATTGTCATTCGTAGGATGAATAGAACAACAAATATTATTTTAACATATTTATAATATCTTAACATTATGTATATGGTACTAGAGTTATTATTTAGGTATGAAAAAAATAAAGAGGAAGTGGAAGAATAAGATAATTTTGAAAGAGGTGTTGAAATTATTACCTATTCTTCGGCTGATTCCATTTGATTTGATCAGAAGGGCTTATTATGTTGGAACTCTGATCAATGGAAGGCATATAGGTTGATGTTTCCATAGTTGGGAGGATATTGGGGCCTGGTTTTCCAAGCCAAATATATTTGGAGGTGTGAAATTACGAAAATGGGAAGTGCCCTTTTATAAGAGAGGTGAGGTTCACTATAGGAAAAGCTTGAAGTATTATTTTATTATAAATTCATTTAATATTTCTAATGGATAAAAATGGATTTATTTCATGGATAATGTAAGGATGATTCAAATACATCTCAAAAAAATAGCTTTTAGATAGGTTTAGGTCACCATATTAACCTTATCTTTTAGATATAACTCTTAGTTAAATAGTTTGGCATTTACAATGTCTACTTGTATTTTTATATAATATGGTTGATAAACTTATAGTAAACTATAAAGAGTACCCCAAGTGGTTATTTAATGAAATTTATATCATTATATATGTTCTTTGTCTGAAACTTAGGTTTCGAGGACTATTATATTATTTAATATAATATTTTTTATTTCAAAAAATTAATTATGTTTATTTTGACACTATTTAGTATTTGGTTTTTGATAATGGCATATCAACTTCTTACATAGAATTTTTTTATTAAATAATCCTAAAGATTTTATTTTCACCTATAAAATTATTTTAATGCATCAAAAGTTTCAATTTACCTTAATTTTAATATTTATAAATGAAATTATTTTTATCATTCCTTAATTAGCTAATTACTGCATCATCATTGTGTCATAAATAAATGAGAATATTTAATGTCCAAAATTTATAAATAAAATATCATGATGTAAGAAATTTTTTATATTTATAATGTATATTTATTGTCGAATTTATCATATGTATAACCATATATTTAAAGAGGTTTAGTTAGTAAACATCGAATTTTACATTTTTAACTATTCTTTAAATAAAATAATATTAAATGTCCTAATCTAGTCCAAATGGATCAAAAGGATCGTATTTTATTCCTAAGGTATATTTTTGTCTAAATTATATTCTCCAATAGAATTAGGAAATGTGTTAGTGTAATTAAAATATTATTTTTATCTTTGATTACCCTTTTTTACTTTTAACTGTGGTAAATAAAATTCTGAAGTTACTATTTCCCAAAAATTATTTCATCTTATTGAACCACATTTTACTTACTGATTTCAATCCTGTCTCTTGAATTTTTGAAATTTAATCCCCAATATTGGCAAAATTACTTTTTATGTAAACATGAAAATTTAACTAGAAGGTTTGTAAAAGGCGGTAAATAGTTCAATAAAATTTTATACATCTAATCTAATTTTAAAATGACACCAATTAATAACATTTAATTGATATAAGTATTATGTATCTATTTTTTATTTAATTAAATTTATGTAAATTAAAAATTTATTTAAGTAAAAAGTCAATTTTAAATAATAACTCACTGTTTTCACAACTCATAAAAAAGCAAAAGTTTTCATAAAAATAAAAAAATTCAATCTAAGATATTTTTTATATTTCAACTTAAAAAAATTATTTTTATTAAAAGAAATTAAAAACATATAATTTGTATTAATTAATTGAAAAAATTATTCTTGTTGTCAAAACCCGAAAGTGGTTTTTTGAGAGTTAAAAACTATCAAAATATTGGTATGTGTTTATGTCCAATATTAAAGTAAAATTACATTCACTTACAAAATTAGATTAAATTATATTAATATAATATAATTATACCTCAATCCATTCAAATATATAATTTAAATCAATAATTTATTTTTATTAAAAATGTTTTCTTAATTAAAATATAGTATTGTTCACTATTTATCAAAATATGAATGTTATTAGAAAAGAACAAAAAATTTATCCAGACTAAATTTTAATATACCTCATCTAATTAAGAGTTTTATTTTGTAAAATGTAATAAATAAATGTGTGAAATTAAGGAATTAAAAATGGTTCTCTATTAAAAGCCGGTAAAATTGCATTTTTCGAAAAATACTTGTTTTATCTAAAAAATTAAATTGGTTCTTATATTATCTCTAAGAAACACATAATATTGTTTTTAAATTTTTGTAGAGTATATAAAATTCAAAATGCAGTTAATATTATTCATAACCACTTTTTGAATGGCTAGTTTAGTAAGTGGTTGTGCACTCAAACTCTATGTTTTGTGTAGTGCAAGATATTGAATTAAATTAATGAAAATAACATACTATGAAATCTTGGCGTGTTACATTATTCCCCCATTTTGGAGATTTCGTCCTTGAAATTTTAAAATTGGGCTTGGGAACATCATTAAATTTCCCACAACAGAAAAAGTGTTTATAAAACTATCTATATTTAATAAAGAAAGAGAAGTACAAAGGTCACTCGAGATAACCCATAATAGGATTCCATGTAGAAAATCATGGATAAGGAAGCTAAGCTATGTGTCAAGATCTGATGGAGAGTGATAGAAAACATGTTCCGGAAAAAGCTAACAACAAGAAAACCACAAACCTATGATGGTTTAAATGGTAATTAGTTTCCCAGTATGAAAAGTAAATGGACAACATTTTATTTTAAGTTCCATTTCATAATGATAGAGAATTTATTAATGAGATTGACTAACAACATAAAGAGATAAACATAATTTTTAATTAGAGTTTCATCCGTTAATTAATTTATACCACTTACTTATCTTCTATTTAAATTATTAGTATTCAATATGACTTGGTCACACCTAAAGCTCTAGAATAAACTTCTAGAGAATCACATAATCCACAAAAGATGGACAATATATTTACCTTACCTTTTTAGATTAACCAAAGACAAATGGTTAGTACAAGATCAGATGATACCCAAATTGGATAATCCTTAATAGAATGAAATACTAATATTAATTTCTAAAACTGAACAAATAGTAACCAAAGATCAATAAAGACCATTCAATAAACATTTTTCCAAAAAATCCTTCATTATAATCCAATGTATGATTGATTTCCAAAACTAAGAAGAGTTGAATCACATAGTATTTCATCTTAAATTTTAACTTTTATCTCCAAATAACTTCAACTACACTTAATGTATCATAAAGAAGTGTAATTAACCAAATTTGAAATTATCTATAATAGGTTAATAATTTACTTTAATAACCTAAATCTCTATAAAAACATAGATTTTCCTAAATAAAAAAATCTATCAATACACCTAAAATGACCTTCTATATTATTAAATTTTGTTATCCTTATAGAGTTTCCAACAGATCATATGTCTTCAAAAATAATAATTATCACTTAATCACCAAATCATTTTTCTATACTAAGGATATATATTTTGTCAAAATAAGATCCCAAATCAAATTATTATTGACAAATAAAATCATATAACGAAAATAATTAGTAACACTAACCAGGGACTTCACATAGTTCGTTGGTAGGAGAAAAATCCCAATCGCACGGTGGTTGTGGGTTCGATTCCCACAGCATTGTCCAACGTGATAGGTGGTCACATGGTCTGCGTGTTGTCCTTTTTCAAAAATGATACTTTATAAAATTCCCAAAATGAGATAAATTCTTCAAAATAACCACAACATATTTTAAACAAATAATTTATCTCATACATTGCATCTTCATCCAAAAAATTAATATCATGTAATTGCCCCAAATTCATGGATAATATAAACCCAAATAGTTATTTATAACTATATTTACAATAGAAAAGGTAATTATTCCTCAAATAGGATTTTCACATAACAAACTGCATGGTTACAGATACTATATAGTAGTCTTCCAATGTAATCCCATAAATAAAGATCATAAATACTTTTAAATATTTCTCCATCCATTTACTTCCACATATGTTCATCCTAGACCTAAAGGTTATCCTATAGAATATATCATTGAATCGTATAATTCCAAGGTCCCTTACATTTCTAGAAAATGACTGTAATTGGATTCTTAGTATAATTTTTATTTTCATCTAAAATACTATTCATTTTTAGTCAGAATTTCATTACATTATGTCCTTTTTTCCCACTCATAATGTATTTTTTTGTTCTATTGAGACACTTTTTGGGGTGCCTTTATCCACATTGAAGTAATAATAGAAATTGATAATTCTTTTCTCTGCGGGTTCTACTATTGGAGCTTTTATCATTCTCCACCTTTCTCATCATTATTGAGTTTGGGAGTTGGTTAATGTATATATTGTTGATCATATTTTTTGAATTCTTCTTCGGCATGAAAACTATATATTTTATACCTATCATCATTACATTTAGATGCCAATTTCCATCATCATGTCCACCTTGTACATCTTGTTCAATGTCAATATAACTTCCTTGGAATCCAACCGCTGTCTAATAGAAGAAAGCATAGTGTGAGTTATAAAATCATTTAGAGAATATCCTAACACCCTATTTTCAATCTAAAACACCTTAGGATTATCCATGGTTATTTATTCTCATCTTATATTAAAATCCATTAAATAATTTTGTAAAGAAAATTATAATTATCATAATCATATCCATCGGGACTGTCGTAACCAAGAGTGCAGCAAGCCTTGTTGTCATGTACCCGGATACCCCAGGTCAAGCCTGAAACTCCTTGTCAAAGTTTTCAGTCTTAGGTACATTTGTTCCAGTTCCGTCTCTACCTGATCGTATCCAGACAAGGATTTATTTCTTAGAAATCCCACATAATATTTAAATTAATTTTTTGGATGTTCTTATATACTAATCCTTAATGTATATCACAGGGTAGTGTTTTATAATCATAGTTTTTTCTAAATCTAGCTTCAAAGGTTTGTAGTAATCTTCCCCTGATACCAACTGTAATGACCCGACATGAGTTACCCTAAGTCCGCTCATTATTATATATCATTGGCATGATACAAGGAATAATGTATAGAATGACCGATCAATTTTGTTTCTTTGGAAGTACTAGATACATACACAAGTTTTACATCACATCGTAAAATAAAAAAAACAACTTTGTGTCCCCTTTGAACAATATTATATCCCTTAACCTATTCATGCAGGTTAATTGTAATTTACTTAATTTCATATTGTGAAAAATAATACATAAGAAAGGGGCGAGATCAGATCCTCATTAAGGATAACAATATAGAAGAAACTATCATCAATAAGAATAAAAATTTAAGTAAATGTTTCAGACTAAAACACAAGCCATTTAAACTTAAACTTCAGAATAATATATAAAAGATAAATCAAGTAATTCCATTTACTTGTTCACATGGATATTCTACATGTTGAATAATCACATGTAATATCAATATCCAATTTCATAATGGTGGAATATATAATGTTTGACATCATAACCACAATGTTAAGGCCTCAAGCCAAGACTACAAATAAGATTTTGTTAAGGCCTGGTTACATGAAGCCAGTTTGTCTAATGAGACCTAGAGATACATCGAGGAGCTATAGTGGGCTCCACCTATCACTTACTATGTGCAATGCAATCCTCATATGAAAAGGTTGAAACATAATCTAAACATTCATATTAATACTATAATATTAAATGTAAATATTTTCACCACAAACCATGAATGGTATAAAAATAGCATATCTACAGTCGAAGATAACACATTACATATCATACATAAGATTGTATCAACCTCAATCAAGATTAATGATGGATATAGATGAAAATATTTAGTAATACTATTTGATAGAAATATCTCCTTTTTTCTTGAAAACATTTAGAAGTATCATTATTTATCAATAAGATGTTAAATATAGATTATTGAATCAAATTGTCCCATTCCAAGTTGATAATTTTAAAAGGAATGTTACTTTTAATACATCCATGTACATATAAATCAATCCTTAAAACCATTTTTAATACATGGACATTAATGAGGAATATTTTGAAAAATAAATATTTAAAAAAATTAAAAATATATTTTAGTAAGAGTTCCTAACCAAATGAGATGAATTTTAATACAAATTATTAGGGAAATAAAAACATTATAATATCATGAGAATAAAGGGATTCATGATATACTATTTCAAGTTACAATATATACACCATATTAATGTGAATTGGTGAGTAACAAAAAAAGAAGTATCAATGGAAAATAATTGGAGATGAAATAACATATAAAGACCATATCTTTATGTTAAGGATAAATAAATGACATAATTATGTGTGACAATTGTAAATACACTTAATATTATTAGATATTCAGTGTTATCAATCAGAGGACATTCACACATATCCATGTATAAACAACACCAATGACTTGGATGTTTAACTCAATAAACATAAATTGAGCTATAATTACTCTCATCATGTTCATATCGATGTCTTGCGACTTTATCAATGGAGTTATTATGTGTATCAAAATTATATCAACTCAAAGTGGAGTGGAGATTACTAAATAATTAAATATATATTTTTTCACACATAATCATTGAGTCAAATACTTGATCAAGTTTGAGAAAAACTGAATGACTGGAAATTGAAATTCGAAATTCCCTTCCAAAGTAGGTGACGTACAAAATATACAATCCAAGAAAGAAGGATAATAAAATTATGATGTAAATACTAAAAAATTAATTTATAATACACAAATACTACAAACATTGGTAGTTTAAATACCACACAAAGGCAATAGTGGAAAATATATCATGAATAACACATGAATAAATGTGAGATGAAACCCCCTTACCTTGTAATTTTCCATATTTGAGGGTATTCTAAACTCATGAAAAATAGTTAAGTCATTATTATTAAATTATAAAAGAACCACATACATAAATATGAAATCGTATATGATCTTCTAATATTACTTTTTTAATAATATTTTTGTTATATCATTATTTTGGGCGTTAACTGATTCGTTCCCCTTTATATGGTTTGTTACGTAAGTCATGTTTGTTATGGATAGGATGTATTTGATTCATATAAATAATTATTTTATGTACATAACCATAATTGTTTATCATAAAATGAAAATTACTCTTGAATGTTAACGATGGAGAATAAATCTCATCGCGTTAATGGAGATTTTAATATGTTCGTACGCACGAGCGAAAATATCATTCAATTGAAGGTGAAATCATTTATAATTTAATGGTGTATCACATATAGAGAATCATTGACATGTTATATTTATTATTTTAATAAATTATACATAAATATTAAACCCATCCAAATAATGAAATGTTGAATAACAACTACATCATGATGTGAAGACGATAAGTCGTACGTATACACATATGCTGACTTTTTCATTCATATGATGGATTTAATTGGGAATATTGTTGTAATATTTTAATAATAACATCATAGTATGTGTAATGTACAGGTTTTATTATTATTTATGAAAAAAAATGAAATAGGAAGTGGTAAAAGAAGATAATTTTGAAAGAGGTGATGAAATTATTACCTCTTCTTAGGTTGCTTTCTTTTGTTTTGATCAAAAGGGATACATAGGTTGTCTTTATGATCAATGTAAGACCACTAGTATGAAGTGATAGAATATGGGAGGATATTTAGGCAGGGTTTCATAGAGCCAAATGGCTTTGGAGGAATGAAATTAAGATAGGGGGATGTTACCTTTTATAAGAAGGTGAGGGTCACATTAGGAAAATCTTGAAATATTAATCTCTTATTATTTAATTTTCTATTTATAATGCCTCCAAATAGATTTATATATATATAATGGTATGTATGGGTCTAAATCCTTTACACCAATAGGTTTTATATAGGTTTAGGTCACTATATTAACCTTATCTTTATGATATAACTCCTACATAAATAGTGTGACATTTACCATGTCTCCTTGTATTTTTATATTATATTGTTAATAATCATAAAAAACTACCAACAGTGGACCATGTGCTTAATTAATAAAATATATATCATTATATCAGTTCTTTTTCCTTAATGTAAATTTTTAGTGCTATTATATAATTTAATAAAATAGTATTTGTTTTATAAACTAAATTTTGTCAATTTTGATACAATATTGTATTTGGTTTTGGTTAAAGTCATATCAACATGATTACATCGAACAAAATTCATTAAATCAACCCTAAACTATTATATTAACCTAGAAAATAATTTTAATGCATCAAAAGTCTCAATTTACATTTATTATAATATTTATGATATCAATAATTTTAATTCATCATTAATTATGTAATTACTACACAATAATAGTATCATAAATAAATTTAAATATTTAATGTCTCAAAATTATAAATAAAATATCATGAAGTAAGAAATAATATTATCCTTTAAATAAATATTTATAGTCAAATTTATCTTATGAATAACCCTGTATTAAACATGGTTTAGTATTTAAACAGTAAATTTTACACATTTAACTCTTATTTAAATAAAACAATAATAAATGTCCTAATCTAAAACATGTGAATAAAACAGTTCATATTTTGTTCCTAAAATTTATTTGGTCGAAATACACTTATACAATAGAATTAGGGCATGTTTTATGGTAATTATAATATCATTTTTACCATTAATAACCCTTTTTACTTTTAACCATGGAAAATAAAATTCAAAATTGACTATTTAAGAGAATTTTTTTCCTTTTATAGAACCAAATTTATATACTAATGTCAACCATGTCTCTTGTATTTTTGAAATTTAATCTAAAAAATCAGTAAAATTATGTTTTATGTAAACTTGTAAATGTTCCTAGAAGGTGGGTAAAAGACAATAAAAAGTTTAATGAAATCTTATACATGCAATCTTATTATAAAATGTAACATCCTATATCTGGGTGCCACACAACAGGTTCCCCGAACTCGGTTGGTCACATGAGCTCAAGAGAATTTCCCCAAATGCCAGTGTCATGACCCGTCCTCAGGGCTCGTGTCGTGACTACACCAAGATCGTCATCCATAGGCCAGGGGCTAGCAACTAGCACTAAAGGCGTAAATCCCGATTAAATAGAAGGCATTGCATTGATGATAGTAAACAAACACAACAGAGTATGCAGGCTGAAGTAAGCACAATGTAATACTAAGTACAATGTAAGTGCTAAAAAGTAAATGGGCCAGTATACAAACACAACTAGAAGTACGGTATAGTACAACTGAAAAGAAAGTACAATAGCAGTAAAGTAAAGCAGAAACCCCTGAATCGTCCTCCGGATATCCAACCAGAAGGGTGGGTACAGATGGTCTCCCCAACTCCTCGAGTCCGACCGTCCACCCCGTTTATGCCCTGCCAAGTGGTCCACCTCCGGGTACCGTCCAGCTCCACAAGCCTCCACCTCGATCAGTTATGTCCGTCATCTGCATCCAACACAATGTAGTGCAGACATAGCCCATGCAGGGGTGAGTGTATGATACATAGTAGGGACCCCGAGACCCCCAAAGGTCTCCCAGAATCCAGAAAGGATAAACCACAAAGGAATGATACTATCAAAATGTATCTACTAACTCTACTTAGGTATATGACCATACATATACCTATGTCATCAATTACAATTAGGCTCCAACACTCAAGCCCAAGCACAACCTAGTCCACATAGGAATGATGTCCATCACAATGTTTGTAATGATTTCAAGTCAAGACTCAGCTCACATAGGTATACTACTCATGAAGAAGGGTAGAGATGATTAGATGTAGCCTCTAAATCATCTTCTTTGCCGAACCCACGTAGGATCCTAGTACAGATGTCGTCGCTGTCGATCCCGCATAGGAACCATGTATAGTCGTCACCGCTACCGAACCCACAGAGGATCCAAGTATAGTATTCATCACTGACGAACCAACGGAAGATCCAAATACAATCGTCGTTGTTGTCAAACAGATGGAGGATCCATGTACAGCAATCATCATCGTCGAACCCACAAAGGATCCCAGCACGATAGTTGTCGTAGTCGTAGCCAGCTCTTGGGTTCCCACACACAGTGTGCTCAATTCTCAGAGGGTAAGCTTCTCAAGTAAAGGGTTCAATACATCAACAATCATGAATTACATAGTTGATGTATCTTGATGTTACGTCTCGTCAAAAGGAACTCAACGTGACAGACTTTGTGTCAATCGGACGCCCGGTCTAAGAGATATTGGTTTTTTCGTTCCAGCAGCCCGGTTAGAAATACGCTCTTTCTAACCCATCCATTATCCAATGTCATCAAAAACTCACTTAGAGTTTCTTAAAAGTACCGTCTTGTTGAAATGGTCCTAGTTCCGCAGACGGCGCGTCGTTCGGACATGCAGTCTTCAAGATATTAACTTTTAAGTGAAAATGTGTCCGACCCGTTAAGCATAGTGGGCTGGCTGGTCGGGTCAACCAGGTCTTGGCGGGTCCAACATGGCTGGTGTCGGACCGACCGAATGAAACATGTGGTCCGGTACAATGTGGCTGAACCCAGCCCGGCAGGGCGTGGCCCGGCCCGGTAGACCACGGCTCAGCCCCGCCGGGCACGACCCTGTCGGCTGAGTGGTTAGAGGGGGGGGGGCTGCCTGAACCAGTGGCGCCAAGCGGCTCTTGCCGACCTCTTGGCACAAGCGGCCGGAACAGGTGGGCCGCAGTTCGTCCGACGCGGCTCCCTCCCAGCACCACGACTCTCCTCTACACGTCCGGCCAATGAGCCTACCGGTTCTTCCGCCGAAGCGGCATGCGGAACCCAGGCCACAGTCTTCCGCAGCGCGACACCGTGGGGCGCCGCGGTTTCTCCCTTCGGCCCTGGTCGAGCGGCCCACGGTCGAGGACCGATGTTCTTCCTCACGCGGCTGGTGCCTTCGTTTGTCGCCACCTCTAATCATCCCAACCGTTTTTTGACATGTTCTCAATCGCAAATAAAAGAAACTATGGAGGGTCGTCAGGCCATGTGGATTCGGTCAGCGCCCTCCGTGTCAGGCGGTAACAGTTGGACGAATTCATTTCAGAAAAATTGAATGAAGAACAAGAACACTTTTAATCAAATAAAATTGTATAAAAATCCACCTATCTTGGAAAAGCATCACGTTAGTTATGCATTGTAGATGACGGTATCGATTCTGTCATCGTCGAAGTGCACCCTAAGAATAAGTGACATATCCTCTCTTGTCACAGAGAAATGAAAATAAGGCGTGTTGTCATCCTTCATGGATTTGGAATTCTTCGTCAAATAGGCGTCGTTCTTCGTTGAAGGATGGTGTTCTTCAATGAAAATGGAAATCTCTTCTTCTTTTACACAAGAACTCTCTCAAATATTCTCCCAACACAACGTGTGCCCGAAATAAAATAATAGCTATGGCTATTATTTTATTAACACATGAAATTCAAAATTCAAATCATATAATTAATAAATTTGCGTTGTTGAATTAATTAATTAAGGTATGTTGGCAAACAATAAAGAGAGAGGGGGAGAGGGATATTCCTCATAATTAAGGTGGGTTGTTATGAATTAAACAAGGGATTTTAAATAGGGTTTAAGGGAGGTTATGGGAAGATGAATGGTCGGGGTTCGTGTGGGACCCACCTCTCAAATATCCAGAAATGGGAAGTTGGGTGGGTGTGGGACCCACCCATAACTTCTCATGGGAGAAATTAACTTCCATATATATAAATAAAATTGTTTTGGGAATTTTATTTATCTCCATAATTAAACCCCAATTTTAAAATTCATCACGCATAAAATGCAACTGCGGTAAGGTCCCCTTATGTAAATACTGGTGCTATGAGTTCATCGGTGCTCTCATATTTTAATTCCAAGCACCGCTTCAAAATATAGATAACCTGATCATTCGTTCACTGAATGTACTGGATCTAAACTTCAGAAAATTATTTCGGGAACACCAGTCCTCGGAATCTTGTGCCGTCAGAAACTGCGTACACATAAAATTCCAATAAATTTAAGATTCAATTTTCCTTGAAATTTCCGGGTCTTTACATTACTCCCACCTCAGGGATTTACGTCCCCATAAAGCTACAACATAGACTAGGGGAAAAAATGTGGTACTGAGCAAGAATCTGAGCCTCCCGCTCCCATTTTCTCTCCTTGAGGTTCCGGTGCTTCCAACGAATGCACAACATAGGAATCGACCGTCTATACAGGACCCGCTGCTATCGATCCTCGATCTCCACCAAAACCTCTGTGAGTGTTGCCCTATCATCAATGTCTATCACCCCGTGATAGATGATGTGTGATGGGTCGTGAAAGTATCCCTCAGCTGAGATACGTGGAAGACATCGTGCACCCGGTGCAACAGAGGTGGAAGGTCCGGGTGGTAAGATACCTCCCCTACTCTGCTGGGGACCAGGAAAGGCCTGATTAAGCATGGTGATAACTTTCCGCCCCGGCCAAATCTCTGTAGACCACATCGGGGTGAGACCCGTAGGAAGATGTGGTCACCATCCTCGAACTCTGGTGGTCTCTATCTCTTATCAGCATAGGACTTCAATCTGCTCTATGCAGTCTTCATCCATTCATGGATGATCTGCACCTTCTCCGTCGTAGCATGAACCATCTCTGGTCCTACAAGTGCTGACTCCCTAGTGTCAGTCCAATAGAGAGATGATCTGCATGGTCGGCCGTATAGTGCCTTGTAAGGTGAAATCCTGATGGTCGAGTGATAGCTGTTGTTGTATGCAAACTCCTCTAATGGTAGGTGATCCTCCCAACTGCAACCAAAGCTATGAACACATGCACGAAGCATGTACTTAAGAGTCTGGATGGTCTTCTCTATTAGGCCATCCGTCTGAGCATGAAAGGTGGTACTGAAGCGTAGCTACATCCCAAATGCCTCATGAAACCCCTTCCAATGTAGGGATGTGAAGACAGTGTCTCGATCGGAGACGATAGATGATGTCACACCATGAATCTGTATGATCTCATGAACGTAGAGGCATCCCAAGATCTCTATTGAGCCCTGCTCTCTGATCGATAGAATGTGGGCCGACCTGGTGAGTCGGTCTATGATCACCCTGATGGAGTCGTGTCCTCTGGAAGTACGTGGAAGTCCCATCACGAAATCCATGGATATCTCGTCCCACTTCCACTCTAGGACCTCTAAGGGCTGTACCAAGCCTGCTGGTACCTGGTGCCCCGCCTTCACTTGCTTACATGTGAAGCATCATGAAACGAAATATGCTGCAACCTTTTTCATACCCGGACACTAGTGCTGTCGTCTGATGTCCTGGTACAACTTCGCCAGTCTTGGATGTACTGCTAGAGGGGATGTGTGAAACTCCCTCAGCACATCCTCCTACAGTGAAAATGGTACCATGGTACATCACCTAAAGAGGATGTCGTGCTCTCCTCCTCCAGAAAATCCATCAGGCGCCTACCCTATTGAAATCTTAGCATATCGCATCTCACAGTCAACGTCCCCACACTGTGCCTCTCTAACCCGCTGAAGTAGTGGAGGAGTGACCGTTAGAGACTGTAGAAAGGATGACCCATCTCTATCCATGAAGGATATCTGCAACGTCGCTAGACGCTCTGCTGCCTCCCCTATCAGTTGCATGCACGATCTTTTTCCGAGAGCATCAGCTACTACGTTCCCCTTCCCATGATTATTGACTATCTCAAAGTGATAGTCTTGGAGGAACATGATCCATCTCCACTGTCTCAGGTTCATTTCCATCTGCAAGAAAATGTACCTGAGACTCTGGTGGTTAGAGTAGACTGTAAAGCACTCGCCAATCAGATAGTACCTTCACATCCTTATGGCGAAGACCACTGTTGCTAACTCCAGGTCATCAGTAGTGTAGTTATTCTCATGCTGCCTCAACTACCATGAGACATAGGATATCACTACCCTAACCTAAATTAGGACACACCAGATTCCAGTCCCTGATGGGTCATAGTAAACCACGTACCCAACTCCCTCCTTCGGTAGCCTCAAGATGGGCACACTGGTCAATCTCTGTCTCAGCTCATGAAAGCTCTGCTGGAATCTATCTGACTACCATAAGGTTTTCCCCTTCTTCATCAATGATGAAAGTGGTGCTGCAACTCTAGAAAAGTCTAGAAAACATCTCCTATAGTACCCAGCTAGAACCAGAAAACTATGCACCTACATCACGCTCCAGGGTGGATCCCAAGCAAGTAATACCTCGATCTTCGCAGGATCCACCGCAAATCCCACCTCTGAGTTGACATGCCCTAAGAAGTGTAACTCTCAAATCCAAAACTGAAACTTCAATAGATTACCATAAAGATAGTGATCTCGGAGTGTATCCAGTACAACCTGCAAGTGGTAGGCGTGCTCCTCCTCAGTAGTCGAGAATATCAGTATGTCGTTGATGAAGACTATGAAAAAATGATCGAGGTAAGGCTGGAAGATCCTGTTAATGAGACTCATGAACACTACTGGTGCATTGGTTACGCTAAAGGGTATAACCAACAACTCATAGTTTCCATACCGACACCTGATGGACGCCTTCTGCACATCCTCGTCTCGAAATCTGAGCTGATGATAGCCTGACCTGAGGTCTATCATCGAGAACCATCATGCTCCCTTGTGTTGATCAAATAGGTCATCAATCCTCAGAAGTTGGTACTTGTTCTTTATGGTCACCTGATTCAGGCGACTGCAGTTGACACATATTCGTAAGCTTCCATATTCCTTCTTGGAGAACAGGATTAGAGAAGTCCAGGGTGAAACACTGGGTCAGATGAATCTCTTTCCCTGCAAGTCCTCCAGCTGTACCCATAGCTCATTAAGCTCATCAGGAGCCATCCGATATGTTGGAGTAGATATCAGTGTTTTCCTGGGGTACAGGTCTGTGTAGACATCTACCTCTCTGTGAGGAGGTAGTCCGGGAAAGTCGTTAGGAAAAACATCTGCATACTAATTCACCACAACAGGAAAACATGGACTCTGCACCTCAACTACACCTATGATGAGACTATCCAACTGATGTGTGGTCAGATTCCCACTAAACTGCGTAAGTCCATCGTACACTGTAATGGCTCCCTTCTCGCTGGTGAAGGTGGACCTGATCCCATATGTGCAGACACACCGCACTTTGTACCAAATAAAGTTGATTCAGGAAAGGACTGTAGATAACCAGTCCATACCCAAGATGACTTCTTAAGGCCTCTAAACCATTACAAGAGGATCCCAGCTGAAGCTCTCTCCTCCTAAAGTAAGCTCATCCTGCTGACACCAGTGCATAATCATCGAGTCTACTCCCGTATGAGTCTCTATCTATAAGGATCGAGCCAACGGCTCTATCGAAATCTCCGAGCTCCGAACAAGGGAAGTGGAAATAAAAGAATGACTTGATCCTGTGTCTATAAGTACTATAGAAAGGGTGGGGTAGACATAGATAGTACCTTGAATAATCATAGGTGCGCCACGGTCAAACAGTATATCTGGTGAGCTAAAAAATTGGAATCAGAGTTGTCGGTTCTACCACAGAACTCAGGTCTCTAATCATTCTCTACTATGAATCAATAGTTTTAAGAGTAATGAGTATGGTTTTCAAACGTCATGGTCCTGGTGTATGGATATGTCAGCCACAACACCAAAACTGGACTCCCTAGACTGAAAACCAAACTCATTACTCTTGACACTATTGCTTCACATTAGAGAATGATCAGAGTCCTAAATTTTGTGGTACAACCCTCTCCTTTGATACCAATTTTCAGCTCACCCGGTATACTGTTTGACCATAGAACACCTGTTTCTTTTTAGGATTTCCCCATGAAGGCAACCAGGAAGGGTTCCTTATTACATGCGAGATGGTAGCCCCCGAGCATTGAGGCCTCAGTGTGTGGCCCCATTACAGTGGAGGCCCCAGCGGTACCACTACCCACTAGGAAACCGATACCACCAGCCCTAGCAGTAGAGAGTGCACACTACCTAAGTGCGTTTCACGTGTTTCAGTGACAAAGGCCGCCCAGGTTCCACGGAGAGACGGACCCTCTGGCAGCCGAGGAATGGCTGGAGGCTATCGTCAGAGTCTTCATATTAATAGGGACACCAGCTAAACTTATGTTGATCCTTGTCACGAGTCTCTTGCACACAACAGCAGGTAGACGGTGGAGCTTGATGCTCTAGGTGCATGACGAGGCATCCCGAATTTGGATGGACTTCGAGAGTCTCTTATTCTCGGAGTTTTTTCCATCCACCCTTTGTGCTGTGTGGATTCAGGAGTTGCCACATCTGCGGTAGGGAAGTATGAAAGTATCTTAGTACTCAGGAAGGTTTACTAACCTCTCACGCTACTCCACAGACATGGTAATAGACCCATTCTTCTGGGATCGGATCTTCGAGCAGGGACTGAGGCATTATATCAGGGCTTCGATTATCTCCCTCAGCATTCTGACGCAGGCAGGAGTGCTGGAGCGATCCCTTTCTGTAGATAGCTTTCTTGCTGAGCCGACACCTGTAGCAAGACCCACCATAGGGCAATACGTAGTGGAGTCTTCTACAGCCGGTAGTAGACAGATGTCACAGAGGTCCAAAGTTGTGAATCCTGATAAAATGGAAGTCATTGACTTTATAGAAGTAAACAAACACAACAGTGTACACAAGCTGGAGTAATCTCAAAGTAAACTGAGTACAAAAGTAAGTGTTGTAAAGTAAATGGGCCAGTATACTAATCCAACTGGAAGTACAGTACAACTGATAAAGAAAGTACAACAGCAGTAATGTAAAGCAGCAACCACTGAGTCATCCTCCGGGAATCCCTCCTGAAGGGTGCGTATAGATAGTCTCGTCGTTACCTCGGGTCCGTCTGTCTGCTCCGTGTACGTCCCACCAGGTGTTCCACCTTTAGAAACCATCCAACTCCATAAGCCTCAACCAAAATCAGTGATGTCCGTCATCTGCAACCAACACAACATAGTGGGGGTAATGACCATGCAAGGGTGAGTATAACAATACTCAGTAGGAACCCCGAGACCTCCAAAGGTATACCAGAATCCACTAATGATAAACCACGAAGGAAAGAAAAATCATGAATTATCAACCAACTCTACTTAGGTATATTCCCATACATATACCTAAGTCATCAATCTCAGTACGGCTCCAACTTCCGAGCCCAAGAACAATCTAGTCCACACAGGAAAGAAGTCAATCGTACCAATGATAATGATTGAAACTCAATACTCAGCTCACACAGGTATTCTTCTCACAAATAGAGGTGGAGATGATTAGATGTAGCCTCTAAATCATCTCCTCTGCTGAACCCACGTAGGATACAAGTACAGAGGTCGTCGTTGCCAAACCCACGTAGGATCCAAGTACAATAACCATCACTACGAAACCCACATAAGATCCAAGTACAATCGTCATCACTACCGAACCCATGGAGGATCCATTTATAGTCATCCTCATGGCCGAACTCACATAATATCCCTGTACAGTCGTCATCATCATTGTAGTCGCAGCCAGATCTAGGGTCCCGCACATAACGTACATGATTCTGGCAGGGTCCGCTCCACAAGTAAAAAGGGGTCGATACAGAAACTGTCACGAAATCCAGAGTTGATGTATCCCAAAGTTCATTCGCGTCAAAAGGAACTCAACGTGACAGACGACACGTCAAACGGACGCCCGATCTGAGAGATATTGGATTTTCCATTTTAGGGGCCTAGTTGGAAATATGCCGATTCCAAACTCGGATGTTTACTAAAGTTGTCCAAAACAAACTTAGAGTATCGTAAAAGGACATCCTCGTCGAAAGGGTCCCAGTTACGTAAATGGCGCGTCGATCGGATGTGTGGTCTTTAGGTTATTCACGTTTAGGTGAATAACGGGCCCGACCCGTTTAGCCCTATGGGTCGACAGGTTGGGTTATCCCAGTTTGATGTGTCCGACCCGGAAAGGGTGTCAGGCCGTTCTGAAGGGAAACTCAACTCGTCCAAAAGGAAATGGCTTAGCCCATAGGGGCGATGCCTGGCCCGAAGTGGTGCGGCCCGGATCAGTGGGGCGCAGCCCGGCACGGCCCGACCTGGGGAGGCACAGCCCGGCCCGGCACGGCGTGGTCGGGCATGGCCTGGATGGGCAAGCAACCCGGCTGGCTCGGTTGGCTGGTCGAGCAGTCCGAGGGGGCGCGACGCCCGGCTATCCGAACTAGCAGCACCACCCTTCCCAAACCGGCCGTCTAGGCCGGCCGGCCTTCGAGCATTAGCGGACCGCAAGGCGGGCCGCGTCTCTTCCAACGTGATGCCATCCTGACACTGCCGATCTTTCGCACCCAGCTGGCCGACGGGCCAGCCAATTCTTCCGCCGATGAGGCCCGGGATGGGGGCCATACTTCCTCCCGCACAGCCGGTGCAATGGCGTCGGCTTCCTTCGCCACGTTCCCAGCATAGTGCGACAGCGTCATGCCTCCTCCGCCTTCGGTTACCGATTCTAAAAATATTAGCAAGTTAAATAAAGGTTCGTTGGGCCATATTCATTCAGCCCGCTCCCTCCATGTAAAGAGATAGCAAAAGTCTATATATAAACATAGATTTAAAATGAAGAATGGGGTACGAAATCATTCACTTTCAAGAATAAGCCCCTACCTTGATAATTGATGTCATTCGTCTGGTGTCACGGAAGACGGCGTCGCGAGGTGAGGATTCATAGACGTCATCGGAGTGCGTCCAAGGAGGATGCGGAACCTTCCCACTTTTCGTGGATAATAGAAGGTAAGGTGCATTGTCGTTCTTCATCGGAGGGCCAGTGTTCTTCAAAATCAACAGAGATCTCCCAATATCCCCTTAGCACAGTGAAAGCCCTCCCCAAAAATAAAATAATAGGCTTCTCCTATTATTTTATTATCACATTCAATTTAGAATTAAAATTCTAACCACTTAATTAATTAATTATTTTTGTTTAATTCCTTAAATTAATGTGTTGGCAATTAAATTAAGAGAGGGAGAGGAGGAGGTGAGAGGTCTCATTAATATGGGATAGTTTTCAACACTAAACAATGGAGTTTAATGGGGGGTTTATGAGAGTTATGGGGAGTTTAATGTGAGTTATGGGAGATGAAAGGTTGGGGCTGGTGTGGGACCCACATCTCATATAACCACACATGGGAAGTTGGGTGATTGTTGGCCTCACCAACAACATCCCACAAGAGGGTTTGACTTCCATGTTTATTAAAATAAAACTGTTCAAAAAATTTATTTATTTTAAACTAAATCCCTAAATAATAATTCTCAACCCCCTAAAAATGCAACTACGGTAAATGTCCCCTTAAGAAATTACTGGTGTTGCGAGTTCATCGGTGCCCTCCGATTTCAATTCTGATCACCGGTTCAGAAGATACAAAACCCCGTTTGTTCGTTTACTGATCGTATCCGAGCTAAAATTCTAAAATTGATTCTGGGCACACCGGGTCTCGGAATCAAGTACCGTCAAAAGACACAGACTCGTAAAAATACAAAGTATTTATCAAAAAAAAATTCCTTAAATTCCTAGGTGTTTAAATTACTCCCACCTAAGGGATTTACGTCCCCTTAAAGCTAAAACATAAACTAGGGAAAAAAATGAGGGTACTGAGCACGCATCTGAGCCTCCCGCTCCCATGTGTTGTCCTGGAGGTTCTCATTCTGCCAAAAAATGTGCACTAGAGGAATCAACCATCCACATAGTACATGCTCTTGTCGATTCTCGATCTTCACCAAAACCTCCGCAAATGTCACCTCGTCATCGATATCCAGCTCCCCATGATCAATGATGTGGGTCAAGTCATTTATTTATTCCATCAGCTGAGATATGTGGAAGATATCATTCCCCCGGTGGAACTAAGGTGGAAGGGTTAGGCGATAATCCACCTCACCTACTGTGCTGAGGACCTAGAATGGTCTGATGAAGAACAGAGATAAATTGCCGCCCCAGCCAAATCTCCATAATCCACGTCGAGGTGAGACCTGTAAGAAAATGTGGTCACCATACTCAATCTCCAGTGGTCTCCTTCTCCTATCAGCATAGGACTACGGTCTGCTCTGTGCATTCTTCATCCTCTCCCCGATGATCTGCACCTTCTATATCATAACCTGAAGAATATCTGGTCCTACGAGTTCTGACTCCCCAGGGTCAGTCCAACACATAGGTGATCTGCAAGGTCGGTCGTATAGTGCCTCGTAAGGTGTCATCCTGATGGTGGAGTGGTAGCTGTTGTTGTACGCAAACTCCACCAAGGGTAGGTGATCCTCCCAGTTGTGACCAAAGTCAAGGACACATGCACGGAGAATTTCCTCGAGTGTCTGAATGGTCCTCTCCATCTGGATATCCGTCTGAGGATGAAAGGAGATGATCAGGCGTAGCTGTGTCCCAAATGCCTCCTTAATCACCCTCCATAGCCGGGAAGTAAAGTGAGTGTCTCGATCGGAGACGATAAACGATGGAACACCATGAAGCCATATGATATCCTGAATGTAGAGGCGTCCCAAGCTCTCTACTGAGCCCTGCTCTCTGATCGGTAGGAAGTGGGCCGACTTGGTTAGTCGGTCTACAATCACCCAGATGGATTCGTGTCCTATGGAAGTATGTGGATGTCCTATCATGAAATCCATGGATATCCCATCCCACTAACATTTCTGAACCTCTAAGGGTTGTACCAAACCTGCTGGTACCTGGTCCTCCACCTTCACTTGCTGGCATGTGAGGCATCATGAAATAAACTCTACTACGTCCTTCTTCATACCCGGTCACCAGTGATTCTATCTATGGTCCTGGTACATATTCTCCACTCTTGGATGTACCGCTAGAGGGGATGTTTGAAACATTCTGACCACTTCCTCCTGTAGTTAAATTGGTACCATGGTACGTCCCCTGATGAGAATGACGTGCTCTCCTCCTTCCAAAAATCCATCTGGCACCAACCCTGTGGAAATATGAGCATGTCGCGTCTCACAGTCAATGTCCTCATGTTGCGCCTCTCTAACCCGCTAATGTATTGGAGGAGTTACTGTGAGGGACTGTAGAAAGGATGCCCCATCTTGATCCACGAGGGATATCTACAATGTGGAAAACAATTTTTTTGCCTCTCGAAGTAGCTGAATGCCCGATCTCTTGCTGAGAGCATCAGCTAATATATTCCCCTTCCTAGGAGTATAGACTATCTCAAAGTCATAGTCTTTGAGGAACATGAGTCATCGCCGCAGTCTGAGGTTCAGATCCTTCTGCGAGAAGATGTACCTAAGACTCTGGTTGTCAGAGTAGAATATAAAGTGCTCGCCCCTTAGATAGTGTCGCCACATATTCTGGGTGAAGACCACTGCTGCTAACTCTAGGTCATGGGTAGCATAGTTCTGCTTGTCCTGCCTCAACTTTCTTGAACCATAAGTGATCACTGCCCCCTCCTGCATCAGGAACACCCGAGTCCGGTCACTAATGCATCACATTAAACCACATACCCAACGCCCTCCTCCGGTATCCTCAAGATGGGGACACTTGTTAATCTCTATCTCAGCTCTTGAAAGCTCTGCTGGCATCTATCTAACCACATGAAGGGTTTCCCCTTCATCGTCAAAGCTAAAAGTGGTCATGTAACTCTAGGGAAGTTTGGCACAAATCTCTAATAGTACCCAGCCAGACCTATGAAACTCCACACCTCTATCACGCACCTAGGTGGATCCCAAGAAGGTACCACCTAGATCTTCATAGGATCCATAGAAACTCCCACCTCTGAGATGAAGTTCCCAAGAATTGAACCTCTCGAATCCAAAACTGGCACTTTGAGATCTTACAATAAAGCTGGTTCTCTCAGAGTTTGTCTAGTACCACCCGTATGTGGTTGGCGTGCACCTCCTCAGTAGTCGAGTAAATCAGTATGTCATCAATGAATACTATGAAAAAACAATCGAGGTAAGGCTGGAAGATCATGTTCATGAGACTCATGAACACTACTGGTGATTTGGTTACACCGAAGGGCATAACCAATAAATCATAGTGGCCATAACAACACCTGAAGGTCGTCTTCTACACATCCATGCATCAAACTCTGATCTGATGATAGCCTGACATGAGGTCTATCTTCGAGAACCATTCTGCTCCATTAAGCTAATCAAAGAGGTCATCAATAATCGTGAGTGGTTACTTGTTATTTACGGTCACTTGGTTTAGGTGATGGTAGTCGACACATAGTCATAAGCCCCCATCCGCCTTCTTGGTGAATAAAATCGGAGAATCCCAGAGTGAAACACTGGGTCAGATGAATCCCTTTCCCTGTAAGTCCTCCATCTATACCCGCAGCTCACGAAGCTCGGCTGGAGCCATCCGATATGCTTGAGTAGATATCAGTGTTGTCTCGTGGTACAGGTAAATGTATAAATCTACCTATCTGTGAGGAGGTAGTCCTAGAATGTAATCAGGAAAAAGGTCCACATACTGATACACCACAACAAGAAAACTCGTACTCCACACATCAACTACTCCAAGGATGAGACTATCCATTTGATGGGTGATCTAATTCCCTCTCCTCTGCATAAGTCCATCCTGTGCTGCAAAGGATCCCTTCTCTCCGGTGAAGGTGAACCTACTCCCATTTTTGGAGACACACCACACCTTGCACCTAATAGAGTCGATCTAAGAATGGACTGTAGATAACCAATCCATTCCCATGATGACATCGTATAGCCTTGATGCCGCTACAAGAAGATCCCAAACGAAGCTCTCTCCTCCTAGAGTAAGCTCGCACTACCAACACTAGTGTGTAATCATCGAGTCAGCTCCCGTAGGAGTCTCTAGACGTAAATATCGAGGCAACGACTCCTTCAGAATCTCCGAGATCCGAACAAGGGCAGCGACAATAAAAGAATGACTCACTCCTATGTCTATATGAAATGCAATAAGGGTGGATTAGAAACAGATAGTACCTCGAATCATCTCAGGTGTGTTGTGGTCATAGGCCTCGACTGCCTGGAGAGGATCCAGCCCCTGTCTGCCAGCTCCCTATGATCAAGGTGGTCCTCATGGTGGTGGTGGTGGTTGATCCTCAGTGTTTCATCCACCACCTGCTGCTCTACCAGCTCCTCTACCTCGTCCGCTTGCTCCCAGCGGACTTCCACTATCAAACCTCTACCTCTACCTGGGAGGTCCCTCTATTGAATGCTTCTCCTCTACATGGAGGGTCGGGCATTCACGAGCCATGTGGCCCTACCCGCCATATACATAGCAGTGACTGCCTCTCATATGACTTGCACTGCTGTGTGTGCCCCGCACATCCGAACTAGAATCTTGAAGTCGCCCACCTGATGTCCTGGTCATCTTGGACCTCTACTACATCTGTCTGCTGCCGGCTGCAGAAGAATCTACTACGTGTCACCCTACGGTGGGTCTCGCTGTTGGAGTCTGCTCAGTAAAAAATCTCTCCACATGAAGGGATAACTCTAGTACTCCTGCTTGCGTCGGAATGCTGAGGGAGATCATCAAAGCCCTGATTTCATGCCTCAGTCCCTGGTCAAAGCTCCGGGCCCAGAAGAATGGGTCTCGTATCATGTCTGTGGAGTAGCATGAGAGGTCAGTAAATCTCACCAAGTACTGGGCTACTGTCATGTTGCGCTGCCGCAATAGTAGTAACTCCTGGATGCGCACCGCACGAAGGGTACTCGAACAAACTCCAAGCGAAAGAGGATCTCAATGTCCGTCCAATGTATAGATGCCTCATCATGCACCAAGAGAATCATGCTCCACCATCTACCTACAGCTGTGTGCAGGAGACTCATGGTAAGGTTCACCATAAGGTCTGCTAGTGTCCCTACCAATATAAAGACTCTGACGATAGCCTCAATCCAATATTCAGATTCCTGAGGGTCCGTCTCTCTGCGGAACCTAGGTGGCCTATGTCGATGAAACTCGTGCAATGATCTTAGGCGGAGTGCACTCTCCACTGCTGGGGCTGGTGGAATAGGTGGCTCAGCGGGTAGTGGTACTGTTGGTGCCTTCGATATAATGGGGCCCTACACTGAAGCCTTGTCGTTCGGTGGGCTTCCATCACACACGTAACTAGGAACCCTGGCTGGCTTCCTTCGTGAGGCCATCCTGATGAAAAATAGGTGTTCCACGGTCAAATTGTATACCTGGTGAGCTGACACAATGTAATCACAAAGAAAACTATTGAAACACACATACAATCAATATTTTTGTGCATTGTGTCGGAAATCAGAAGTTAGGGTCCTAGTGTATGGATACGTCGGCTGCCGCACCAACACATGACTCCCTGGACTGATAACCACACCCAATACTCTTAACACTATTGCTTCATAGAGAATAAATTATCAGAGTACTGATTTTCGTGGTAAAACAGACTCCTTTGATATCAATTTTTAGCAACTCGTCCTCAGGGACCGTGCCGTGACTACCCCGAGCCCGCCTTACATAGGTCAGGGTCTTGCGACTAGCACAAAAGGCGTGAATCTCAATAAAAGGGAAGAAATTGACTTTATATAAGTAAACAAACACAACAGAGTATGTAAGCTGGAGTAAACACAAAGCAAACTGAGTACAAAAGTAAGTGATGTAACGTAAATGGGCCAGTATACAAACCCAACTGGAAGTACAGTACAACAACTGTAATGTAAAGCAGCAACCATAGGTTCGTCCTCCGGGAATTCCTCTTGAAGGTTAGGTACAGATAGTCTCATTGGTACCTCAGGTCCATCCGTCCACTCTGTGTACATCCGTCTAGGTCTTCCACCTCCGGAAACCATCCAGCTCCACAAGCCTCGACCACGATCAGTGATGTCCTTCATCTGCAACCAACACAATGTTGTGCGGGAAATGCCTGTGTAGTGGTGAGTATAACGATACTCTTTAGGGACCCTGAGGCCTACGATTTTCTACCAGAATCCAAAAATTATAAACCACAACGGAATGATACAAGCACCAAGTATCAACCAACTCTAATTAGGTATATGCCCATACATATACCTAAGTCATCAATCTTAGTATGGCTCCAACTTCCGAGCCCAAGCACAATCCAGTCCACATAGGAAAGAATCCAATCATACCATTGATAACAATTGAAAGTGAATAATCATCTCACACATGTCTTCATCTCAGGAATAAGGGTAGAGATGATTAGACGTAGCCTCTGAATCATATCCTCTTCCGAACCCACGTAGGATCCAAGTACATAAGTCATCGCTGCCAAACCTACATAGGATCCATGAATAGTAACCATCGCTGCTGAACCCATGTAGGATCCAAGTAAATTCATCATCACTGCCAAACCCATGGAAGATCCAAGTACAGTCATCCTTATTTCCAATCCCACGTAGGATCCAAGTACAGTCGTCATCATCGTCACAGTCACAGCCAACTCTTTGGTTCCCGCACACAGCGTACTCGATTCCGGGAGGGTCCACTCCACGAGTAAAAAGGGGTCGATACATCAACTATCACTATGTCCGTATATGATGTATCCCAAAGTTATGTCTTGTCAAAATGAACTCAAAGAGCCAAACGACACATCAAATAGATACCTGGTCTTAGAGATATTGGCTTTTCCGTTTTAGGGGCCCGATTGGAAACATGCTCGTTACGAACCCAGCCATTTAACAATGTTGTCCAAAACTCAATTAGATTATTGCCAAAGGACCACCCCGTCAAAAGGTTCCCAGTGTCATTGACGGTGTGTCAATCAGACACACGGTCTTTAGGTTATTCACGTTTAAGTCAATAATGGGCCTGATCCGTTTAGCCCAATCAGACGATGGGTCAGTCTATCCCAGTTTGAGGGGTCCGACCCGGTAGAGGTGTCGGACCAGTTCGAAGGGGAACTCATCTCGGCCCGAAGGATGCGGCCCGGCTCGAAGGGGCGCAGCCCAGCCCGAAGTGGCACGACTCGGCCTGGCGGGGCACGGCCTGGCCCGGCGGGGAGCAGCCTGGCCCGACGGGGCACGGCTCGGCCCGGCCTGGCGTGGCCCATTGCGGTCCGGCCGAGTGGGGCGCGACCCAGATCAGAAAACCCCCTCTAGGCACCCTGCCCCTCTTGCTGAGCGGCTCGGCCCGAAGGCCGAGCAGTCCGAGGGGCTGCGGCCCCCCAACTGTCCGAACCGGCGGCGTCAAGCGGCACCCCCTTCCTATACCAGCCGGCTAGGCCGGCCGGCCTTCGGGTGCAAGTGGCCCGCACAGATGGATACGACTCTTCTAGTATGGAGCCCTCCTGGGGCAACAGATCTACTCAGCTTGGCCGCCGACGGGCCAGCCGGTTGTTTCGCCGAAGTGTCCCGCGATGCCGGTTGTAGTTCCTTTCTCAGAGCCGGCGTGAGGGCTCCAGCTTCCTTCACCGTAACCTGGCACGGTGTGATGTCTTCGTGCCTCCTCCAACATCAGTTTCCAACTCTAAAAATAATTAAAATATCAATGGGGGTCGTCGGACCACATTCGTTCGTCCCGCGCCCTCCGCGTAAAGCGATAGAAAATGGCCGTATATAAACATCGATTTCCAACAAATAACGGGGTACGATATCATTCACTTTCAAGAATAAACCCCTACCTCAATAATTGATGTCGTACGTCGGGCGTTGCGGAAGACGACATCATGAGGTGAGGATTCGTAGACGTCGTTGGAGTGCATCCGAGGAGGAATCAGCGTCTCCTCACTTGTCACGGAGAAGAGAAAGGAAGGTCTATTGTCATTCTTCGTCAGAGGGCCGGTGTTCTTCAAAATCTCCAGAGATCTCCCAATTTCTCCTTAGCACAATAAAATCCCTCCCCAAAAATAAAATAATAGGATTCTCCTATTATTTTATTATCATATTCAATTTAAAATTAAAATTCAAACCACTTCATTAATTAATTTTTGTGGTTGAATTCATTAAATTAATGTGTTGGCAATTTAATTAAGAGAGGGAGAGGAGGAGGTGAGAGGTCTCATTTATATGGGAGAGTTTTCAACATTAAACAAGGGAGTTTAATGGGGGGGGGGGTTATGAGAGTTATGGGGATCTTAATGATGGTTTTGGGAGATGAAAGGTTGAGGGTCGTAGGGGCCCCACTTATCATATAACTGCACATGGGATGTTGGGTGGTTGTGGGCCCCACCAACAACTTCCCATTTGAGGGTTTAACTTCCAATGTTATTTAAATAAAATTCTTCAACAATTTTATTTATTTTAAACTAAATCCCCAAAAAATAATTTTTAACCCGCTTAAAACGCAATTGTGGTAAAGGTCCCCATAAGAAATTACCAGTGCTGCAAGTTAATCGGTGCACTCAGTTTTGAATTACGAGTCATCCTCCAGGAATCCCTCTTGAAGGGTGGGTACAGATAATCTTGTCGGTACCTTGGGTCCGTCTGTCCACTACGTGTACGTCCTGCCAAATGGTTTACCTCCAGAAACCGTCCAGCTCCACAAGCCTCGACCAAAATCAGTGATGTCCGTCGTCTGCCACCAACACAACGTTGTGTGGGAAATTCCCATGCAGGGGTGAGTATAATGATACTCAGTATAGACCATGAGACCACCGAAGGTCTCCTTGAATCCACAAAGTATAAACCAAAATGGAAAGATACAAGCATTAAGTATCAAGAAACTCTACTTAGGTATATGCCCATACATATACCTAAGTCATCAATCTCAGTATGGATCCAACTTCCGAGCCTAAGCACAATCCAGTCGACACAGGGAAGAAGTCAATCATACCAATGATAATGATTGAAAGTCAAGACTCACCTCACACATATATTTTTCTCATGAAAAAGTGTGGAGATGATTAGATGTAGCCTCTGAATCATCTCCTCTACCGAACCCATGTAGGATCCAAGTACAGATGTCGTCGCTACAGAACCCACGTAGGATCCAAGTACAGTAACCATCGCAGCCAAACCCATGTAGGATCCAAGTACAGTCTTCATCACTACCAAACCCACCGAAGATCCAAAAACAGTCGTCCTCGCTGCCGAACCCACGTAGGATCCAAGTACAATCGTCATCGTTGTTGCAGTCATAACCAGCTCTAGGGTTCCCGCACACAGCATACTCAGTTCTGAGAGGGTCCTATCCACGAGTAGAAAGGGGTCGATACATCAACTATCACGAAGTCCATAGTTGATGTATCCTAAAGTTCCATCTTGTCAAAAGGAACTCCATGCGACATATGATGCATCAAACAGAATCCCGGTCTGAGAGATATTGGCTTTTTCATTCCAGGAGCCCAGTTAGAAATATGCTCGTTCCAAACCTGGCTATTTACCAAAATTGCCCAAAACTCACTTAGAGTATCACAAAAGGACCGCCTCATCGTAAGGTTCCTTGTTCCAAAGATGGCGCATCGATCAGATGTTCAATATTTACGAAATTCATGTTTAAGTGAAACATGTCCCGGTCCGTTAGGCCCGATGGGTTAACGGGTCGGGTCTACATGGTTTTGGCAGGTCCGACCCAGAAAACGGGTCGGACTGGCCCGGTGAGCCTCGCGGCCTGCCCTGAGGGGCGCGACATGACATGAAGTTGTGTGGCCCGGCTCGTATGGGTCATACATTACCCGTAAGGGCGCGTCCCGGCTCGGCCCAGCTCGGCGCGGCCGGGCTGGCTCGGCCTGCCTGTCGCGCGGCATGACCCGAAGGCCGAGCGGACCGAGGGGGCGTGACCCCCCAGCAGTCCGAACTAGAGGTACCCTCCCAAACCGGCCGGCTAGGACAGACATCCTTTTGTTGCGACCGGCCCACATGGGCGGGCCATAGGTTCTCCAGCGTGGCGCCCTCCTGGCGCCGTGGCCTTGCTCCACCCGGTTGGCCGACGGGCCGACTCGTCCTTTCGCCGAAGCGGCCTGCAAAGCGGGCTACAATTTCCGCTACACAGCCGGCACGATGACGCTGGTTCCCTCGGCCATAGCCTATGTTATCCCTAGCTCCGCATCCCTAGCACGGCACGATGGCATCGTGCTTCCTCCACCGTGGCTCACTTGGCTGCGGCTTTTCTAAGCATGAGCGACGGCGGGCCTTGCGCCGCCGGCCTCTTCTGTGTTCCAATAATAAACAGGATCAAACAGAGGGTTGTCGGGCCGTGTTGGTTCGGCATGTGCCCTCCACGTTAAGCGATTACAAAAGTCCAGAAAAACAATATTATACAACAACGATCCGAGGCACAATTTTCATCCATTAAAATTGATCTTATCCCCTACCTCGATAATTGAGGTCCTCCATCGGGTGTTGTGGAAGACGACATCCTGAGGTGAGGATTCATAGACATCATCGGAGTGCGTCTAAGGAGGATGCGGTGTCTTCTCACATGTTGTGGAGTTGAGAAGGGAAGGTGCCTTGTCGTTCTTCGTCGAAGGGCCAGTGTTCTTCAAAATCTCTAGAGCCCTCCCAATTTCTCCTTAGCACAAAAAAATCCTTCCCCAAAAATATAATACTAGGCTTCTCCTATTATTTTATTATCACATTCAATTTTAAATTCAAATTCAAACCACATCATTAATTAATTGGTGTGGTTGAATTCATTAAATTAATGTGTTGGCAATTTAATTAAGGGAGGGAGAGGAGGGGGTGAGAGGTCTCATTAATATGGGAGAGTTGTCAACATTAAACAAGGGAGTTTGATGGGGGAGGAGGGGTTTATGATAGTTATGGGGAGTTTAAAGAGGGTTATTGGAGATGAAAGGTTGGGACTTGTGTGGGCCCCACCTCCCATATAACCACACATGGGAAGTTGGGTGGTTGTGGGCCCCACCAACAACTTCCCATCGGAGGGTTTAACATTCAAGGTTGTTAATATAAAATTTTTCAACAATTTTATTCATTTTAAACTAAATCCCCAAATAATAATCCTCAACCCGCTAAAAACTAAAACTGCAGTAAAGGTCCCCTTAAGCAATTACCGATGTTGTGAGTTCATCGGTGCCCTCAGATTTCAATTCCAATCACCGGTTCAAGAGATAGAAAATCCCGCTCGTTAATTTACTAATCATACCAGAGCTAAACATAGGAAATTGATTCTGGGTATACCGGGCCTTGGAATCATGTGCCGTCAGATGCCACAAATATGTAAAATTCCCAATTATTTAAGTAAAAAAATTTCCATGAAATTTTCTGTTCTTTACATTACTCCCACTTCTGGGATTTAGGTCCCTGAAAATCTACAACATAAACTAGGGAAACAAATGAGGGTACTAGGCATACATTTGAACCTCCCGCTCCCATGTGCACTCCCGGGGGTTCCCGTGCTTCCAATGAATGTGCACTAGAGTAATCAACTTTCCACAGAGGACCCGCTCTTGTCAAACCTCGATCTCCACCGGAACCTCCACAAATGTCGCCACGTCATCGAAGTCCCACTCCCCATGATCAATAATGTGGGTCGGGTCGTGCATGTATCCCCTCATCTGAGATACGTGGAAGACGTCATGCACCTAGTGCAACTGAGGTGGAAGGTCCAGGCGGTATGCCACCTCACCTACCCTGCAGAGGACTTGGAATGGTCTGATGATGCATGAAGATAACCTGCCGCCATACACAAATCTCCATAATCCACATCGAGCTGAGACCCATAAGAAAACATGGTTTCCATCCTCAAACTCTAGTGGTCTCTGTCTCCTATTAGCATTGGACTTCTATCTGCACTGCGTAGTCCTCACCCGCTCCTGGATGATCTGTACCCTCTTCGTCATATCCTGAACCATCTCTGGTCCTAGGAGTGCTGACTACCCAGGGTTAGTGCAGCATAGAGGTGATCTTCATGGTTGTTCATACAGTGCCTCTTCTGGTGTCATCCCGATGGTTGAGCGGTAGATGATGTTGTACGCAAACTCCACCAAGGGTAGGTGATCCTCCCAGATGTGACCAAAGTAATGGACACATGCACAGAGCATGTCATCAAGTGTCTGAATGGTCCTCTCCATCTGGCCATCCGTCTGAGGATGAAAGGTGGTGCTTAGGTGTAGATGCATCTCAAATGCCTCCTGCAACCCGTTCCAAAGATAGGAAGTAAAGCAAGCATCTCGATCAAAGATGATATATGATTATACACCATGAAGCCATACGATCTCATGAACTTAGAGGTGTCCCAAGTACTCTTCAATGACATTCTCCCTGATAGGTAGGAAGTGGGCCGACTTGGTGAGTCGGTCTATGATCACCAAGATCGATTCGTTTCCTCTGGATATACATGGAATACCCATAAAAAAATCCAAGTATATCCCATCCCACTTCCACTCCGGAACCTCTAAGGGTTGTTCCAAACCTGTTGGTACCTGGTGCTCTGCCTTCACTTGCTGGAAAGTGAGGCATTGTGAAACTAACTCTGCTACAACCTTCTTCAAACCTAGCCACTAGTGCTGTCGTTTGAGGTCCTGGTACATCTTCGCCACTCCTGGATGTACCGCTAGAGGGGATGTGTGAAACTCACTTAGCACTACCTCCTGCAGTGCAACTAGTACCATGGTACATCCCCTGAAGAGGATGACGTTCTCTCCTCCTTTATAAAATCCATCAGGTGCCTGCCCTATGGATATCTGACCACTCCGCGTCTCACAGTCAAAGTCCCCATGTTGTGCCTCTCTGACCCGCTGAAGTATTGGAGGAGTTACTGTGAGGGATTGTAGAAAGGCTACCCCATCTCTATCAATGAAGGATATCCACAAAGCGGCTAACTACTCAGTCGCCTCTCTAAGTAGTTGAATGCCCGATCAACTGATGAGATAATCAACTACAACATTCCTCTTCCCAGAAGTATAGACTATCTCAAAGTCATAGTCCTGGAGGAACATGAGCCATCGCCACTGTCTCAGGATTAGGTACTTCTGTGAGAAAATGTACCTGAGACTCCGGTGGTCAGAGTATATTATAAATCTCTCTACCATCAGATAGTCTCATCGGTGCCCCAGTCGGTTCGTCCTCTCTATGTATGTCCCTCCAGGTGGTCCACCTTCGGATACCATCCAGATCCACAAGCCTTAACCACGACCAGTGTTTCCATATTCTTCATCAACAAAATGTTGTGCGGGCAGTTTGTGTGTAGGGGTGAGTATACGATACTCAGTAGGGACCCCATGACTCTCGTAGGTCTCCCAGAATCAACGAAGGATAAACCACAAAGGAAATGAACTAACACGGAGAATCAGCCAACCTTACTTAGGTATATGCCCATACATATACCTGAGTCAAAAATCTCAGTACGACCCCAACATCTGAGCCCAAGAACAATCCCGTCCACATAGGAATAAATTCAATCATACCAATGATAATGATTGAAAGTCAAGACTCAGCTCACAAAGGCATACTTCCCACGAAGAGGGGTGTAGATGATTAGATGTAGCCTTTGAATCATCTCCTCTGTCGAACCCACGTTGGATCCAAGTACAGAAGTCGTCGCTGCCGAACCCACATAGGATCCAAGTACAGTAACCCTCGATGGAGAACCCACGTAGGATCCAAGTACAGTCGTCGTCACTGCCGAACCCACGGAGGATCCAAGTATAGTCTTCCTCGCTGTCGAACCCACGTAGGATCTAAGTACAATTGTCATCGTCATCGTAGTCACAGCCAGCTCTAGGGTTCCCGCACACATCATACTCTATTCCAGGAGGGTACGTACCACGAGTAAAAAAAGGTGTTGATACATCAACTATCACAAAGACCAAAGTTGATGTATCCCAAAGATCCGACTCGTCAACAGGAACTCAACGCGACAGACGGCGTGTCAAATAGGCGCATGTTCTGAGAGATATTGGCTTTTCTGTTTCAGGGGCCCGGTTGAAAATATGCTCATTCCAAACCCAGCCATTTACCAATGTTGTCCAAAAATTACTTAGAGTATCGCAAAAGGACCACCTCGTCGAAAGGTCCATAGTGCCGCAGAGGGCGCATCGATCAGACGCTCGGTCTTAAGGTTATTCACGTTTAAGTGAATAACGGGCCCGAACCATTTAGCCCAATGGGTCGACAGGTCGAGCTAACCCACTTTGACGGGTCCGACCTGGCAGGGGTGTCAAACTGGTCTGAAGGGAAACTATGCTCCGCTCGAAGGACGCGGACCGGCCCGATGGGGCGCGACCTAGGTTGAAGTGGCGCGGCCAGGCCCGGTGGGGTGTGGCCAGGCCCGGCCTGCCACATGCCAGCTCGGCACGGTCCGACATGGCCTGGCATAGCCCGGATGGGCTCGGCCTGGCAGGGCACGCGGCACGGCTACCGCAGCCGGATGGCTGAGAAAACCGAGGGGGCGTGACCCCCTACAATCTGAACTGGCGATGCCACCGTTCCCAAATCGGCCGGCAAAGCCGACCGACCTTCTAGTACAAGTGTCCTACACGGCAGGCCGCGACTCTTCTAGCACAACACCCTCATGGCACTGGGGATATGCTCCTCCCGGCCGGCCGATGGGCCGGCCTATTTTCTGGAGCGGCGCCCTCCTGGCGTAGTGACACCCCTTCACCCAGCCGGCCTATGGGCCGACGGGTTCTTTCACTGAGGCGGCCCATGATGCGGGCCGCAGTTCCTCCCGCACAGGCAGCGCAACGGTGCCGTCTTCCTTCGTCATGTACCCGGGACGGCATGACGGCATCGTGCCTCCTCCGCCTTTGGTGGACAATTATAAAAATAATAATAAGATCAATAGAGGGTCTTCCGGCTGTGTTCGTTCGGCCCACACCCTCTGCTTAAAGAGATAGAAATTGGTTTTATATAAACATTGATTTCCAACGAAATACGAGGTACCAAAACATTCACATTCTAGAATAAACCCCTAACTCAATAATTTATTGCGTGCGTCGGGTGTCGCGGAATATGGCATCATGGGGTGAGGTTTTGTAGACGACGTCGGTTTCTATCGTCGTTCTTTATGGAACCAGCGTTCTTCATTGAAAAGATGTCGTTCTTCGTTGAGAGAGAAGTTCTCTTCTTCTACACAAGAGTTCTCTTCCAATATTCCTTAGGACAACGAAATCCCTCCCAAAAATAAAATAATAGGCTTGTCCTATTATTTAATTATCACATGCAATTTAAAATTCCAATTCAAACAACTTCATTAATTAATTGATCTGGTTGAATTCATTAAATTGATTTGTTGGCAAGAGTTAATGAGTGAGAGAGGAGGAGGTTAGAGGTCTCCTAAATATGGGAGAGTTTTCAACATTAAACAAAGGAGTTTAAAGAGGGTTAACGAGTTTAGGGGGAGGTGAAAGGTTGGGGATTGTGTGGGCCCCACATCTCATATAACCACACATGGGAAGATGGGTGGGTGTGGGCCCCACAAACATCTTCCCATGGGAATAATTAACCACCATAGATATAAAATAAAATTGTTCCAACAATTTTATTTACTTCATAATTAAACCCCAAAAAATAAATTCTCCTCCTGTGAAAATGTAATTACGTTGATGGTCCCCTTAAGCAATTATCGGCGTTGTGAGTTCATCGATGCCCTCAGATTTTAATTCTGAGAAACGGATCAAAATATAGAAAAACCCGTTCATTCTTTTACTGAACGTAAGCAAGATAAACTTCAAAAATTGATTATGGGCACACCGGGCCTCAGAATCAAGTGCTATCAGAAGCCACAGGCTCATAAAATTCCAAAGTATTTAGGAAAAAAATTTCCATGAAATTTCCAGGTCTTTAAATTACTCCCATATCAGGGATTTACATCCCCGTGAAACTACAACATAAACTAGGGAAAAAATAAGGGTACTGAGAACGTATCTGAGCCTCCCGCTCCCATGTGCTCTCCTGGATGTTCCTGTGTTGCCAACGAATGCATGCAAGAGGAATTGACCGTCCATGTGGGACCCACTCCCGTTGATCCTCGATCTCCACCAGAACCTCCACAAATGTCACCATGTCCTTGATGTCCATCTCCCAATGATCAATGATGTGGGTTGGGTCATGCACGTATCCCCTCAGCTGAGATATGTGGAAGATGCCATGCACCCGGTGCAATTGAGGTGGAAGGGTCAGGTGGTAAGCCACTGCGCCTATCCTACTAAGGACATGGAATGGTATGATGAATCGCAGAGATAACATGATTCCCCAGCCAAATCTATGTAATACAAATCGAGGTGAGACTCGTAAGAAAACATGCTCGCCATCCTTAAACTCCAGTTGTATCCATATCTTATCAGCATAGGACTTCTATCTACTCTGTGGAGTCCTCATCCGCTCCTGGATGATCTTCCCCTTCTCCATCGTAGCCGGAACCATCTATGGTCCTAGGGGTGCTGACTCCCTAGGGTCAGTCCAGCAGAGAGGTGATCTGAATGGTCGGTCGTAAAGTGCATCATAAGGTGCCATCCCGATGGTGGAGTGGTAGCTATTGTTGTACGAAAGTTCCACCAAGGGTAGGTGATCCTCCCAGATGCGACCAAAGTCAAGGACACCTGCACGAAGCATGTCTTAGATTGTCTGAATGGTCCACCCGGTCTGGCCATCCGTCTGGGGATGAAAGGCGGTGCTCAGGCATAACATCATCGCAAATTCCTCCTAGAACCCCTTCCAAAGCCAGGAAGTAGAAGAAGAATCTCAATCGGAGATGATAGATGATGGCACACCATGAAGTCATATGATCTCCTGTACATAGAGGCATCCCAAGATCTCTACTGTGCCATGCTACCTGATCGGAAGGAAGTGAGCCGACTTGGTGAGTCGGTCGATGATCACCCAGATGGAGTTGTGTCTTATGGAAGTACGTGGGATCCCTATCACAAATTCCATGGATATCTCATCCCAAATCCACTCTGAAACCTCTAAGGACTGTACCAAGCGTGCTGGTACCTGGTGCTCCACCTTCACGTGCTGGAATGTGAGGCATCATGAAACAAACTCTGCAACATCGTTCTTCGTACCTGGCCACTAGTGCTGTCGTCTAAGGTCCGAGTACTTTTTCGCCACTCTTGGATGTACCGCTAGAGGGGCAGAGTGAAACTCCCTCAACAATTCCTCCGGCAGTGCGACTGGTACCATGGTACGCCCCCTGAATAGAATGAAGTTCTGTCCTCCTTCAGAAAATTAATCAGGTGCCTGCCCTGTGGAAATCTGAGCACATCGCATCGCACAGTCAACATCACCACACTTTGCCTCTCTGACCTACTAAAGTAGTGGAGGAGTGACTTTGAGGGACTGTAGAAAGGCTATCCCATATATATCCATGAAGGATATCTGCAAAGTGGCAAACTACTCTGTCTCCTCTCCATGTAGCTGAATGCCTGATCTCGTGCTGAGAGCATCAGCTACTATGTTCCCCTTCCCAAGTGTATAGACAATCTCAAAGTCATAGTCCTGGAGGAACTCGAGCCATCGCCGTTATCTCAGGTTCATGTCCTTCAATGAGAAGATGTACCTGATACTCTAGTTGTCATAGTAGACTGTAAAGTGCCCACCCATCAGATAGTGCTGCCACATCTTCAGGGAAAAGACCACTGCTACAAACTCCATGTCATGGGTAGCGTAGTTCTGCTCATGCTACCTCAACTGTCATGAACCATAGGCGATCACTACCCGCTCCTATATCAGAACACACCCGAGTCCAGTCCCTGATGCGTCACAGTAAACCACATACCCAACTCCCTCCTCTGGTAGCCTAAAGACGGGCGCACTGGTAAATCTATGTCTCATCTTCTGAATGCTCTCCTAACATCTATTTGACCATACGAAGGGTTTCCCCTTCTTCATCAAAGGTGAAGGCGGTGTTTCAACTCTAGAGAAGTCTGGAACAAATCTCTGATAGTACCCAGCTAGACCTAGGAAACATCACACCTCCGTCATGCTCTTGGGTGTCTCCCAAGAAAGTATCGCCTCGATCTTCGTAGGATTGACAGCAACTGCCGCCTCCAAGATGACATGCCCCAAGAGGTGAACCTCTTGAACCCAAATCTAGAACATCGAGATCTTACCATAAAGCCAGTGCTCTCGGAGTGTGTCCAGTACAACCCGCAAGTGGTAGGCGTGCTCCTCCCCAGTAGTCGAGTAAATCAGTATATCGTCGATGAAGACTATAACAAAACGATCGAGGTAAGGATGGAAGATCCTATTCATGATACTCATGAAAACATCTTGTGCGTTAGTTATGCCGAAGGGCATAACCAAGAACTCGTAGTGGCCATACCGACACCTAAAGGCCGCCTTCTGCACATCATCATCTTGAACTCTGTGATGATGATACCCTGACCTGAGGTCAATCTTCAAGAACCATCGTGCTCCCTTGAGCTGATCGAAGTGGTTGTCAATCCTCACGAGTGGGTACTTGTTCTTTATGGTCACTTGGTTCTGGCGACGGTAGTTGATACATTGTCGTAAGCTCACATCCTCCTTGGCGAATAAAATCGGAGAAGTCCAGGGTGAAACACTAGGTCAGAGGAATCCTTTTCCCTGTATATCCTTCAGCTGTACCCGCAGCTCATGATGCTGGGTGGGAGCCATCCGATATGCTGGAGTAGATATCAGTGATGTCTCGGGGACTAGGTCAATGTATAATTCTACCTCTCTGCGAGGAGGTAGTCATGGTATGTCGTCAGGAAAAACAT
The DNA here is from genome assembly GCA_963277665.1 of Viscum album. Classification (NCBI taxonomy): domain Eukaryota; kingdom Viridiplantae; phylum Streptophyta; class Magnoliopsida; order Santalales; family Viscaceae; genus Viscum; species Viscum album. Next base: position 172,263,841 of record OY728160.1, read on the forward strand.
CTTCATACTGATCCACCACAACAGGAAAAATGAGAGTCCGCACATCAACTGCTCCTAGGAAGAAACTAGACAACTGATGTGTGGTCGACTTCCCTCTCCTCTGCATAAGTCCATCCTATACTACAAAGGCTCCCTTCTCGCCGGTGAAGGTGAACCTACTCCCATCTGTGCAGATACACCGCACTTTGCGCCTAATACATTTGATTTGAGCACGATCAGTAGATAACTAATACATGCCCAAAATTACGTTGTAAGGACTCGAAGCCACTACATGAAGATCCCAATTGAATATCTCACCTCCTAGATTAAGCTCACACTGGAGGAACTAGTTCGTAATCGTTGAGTCTGCTCCCGTAGGAGTCTCTAGCCGTAATGATCGAGCCAACGGCTCTGTCGAAATCTCTGATCTCCAAACAAGGGCAGCGGTAATAAAATAATGACTCAATCCTGTGTCTATAAGAACTGCAGCAAGGGTGGAGTAGACACAGATAGTACCTCGAATCATCCTAGGAGCACCGTGGTCGCAGGCCTTGAGGTCCTGGAGTTGAGCCTGCCCCTTTCTTCCAGCTCACTATGGTTGGGGTGGTCCTCTAGGTGGTGGTGGTGGTCGTAGAGCCTCTAAGCATCATCCACCACCCGCTGCTCGACCAGCTCTTCTACCTCATCCACCTGATCCCTACGGACCGCCACGGTCAAACCTCTACCTCTGCATGGGTGGCCCCTCTACTGTCTTCTGCTCCGCTGCATGGTGGGTCAAGCAGTCACAAGCCATGTGGCCCTACCCGCCACGTGCATAGCACTACCTGCCTCTTGTATGAATGGATCTGATGCGTGTGGCCCGCACTTCCAAACCAAAATCCTGAGGTCACCCACCTGATGGCCTGGTCCACTTGGATCTCTGCGACATCTATCTACTTCCGACTCCAGAAGACTCTTCTATATGTCGCCCTGCGGTGGGTCTCGCTGTTGGCGTCGGCTCAGCAAGAATGCTCTCCACAAGAAGGTCTCGCTCCATTACTCCAACCTACATCGGAATGTTGAGAGAGATCATCAAAGCCCTGATCTCATGCCTAAGTCCCTGCTCAAAGGACTCATCCCTGAAAAATGGGTCCCGTACCATGTCTGTGGAGTAGCGCAAGAGGTCGGTAAATCACACCGAGTACTAGGCTACTATAATGCGTCCCTGCCTCAGCAGTAGTAACTCCTTGATGCGCACCACACGAGGGTTGGGTGGAACAAACATAGAGTAGAAGAGGCTCCCGATATTCATCCAAAGCAGAGATGCCTCGTTGTGCACTTTTAGAATCAGGATCTACCATCTACCTGCAGCTGCATACATGAGACTTGAGATAAAGATCACTATAAGGTTTTCTGGTTTCCCTACCAATCTGAAGACTCTGACGATAGCCTCCAGTCAATCCTCGACTTCTTGAGGGTCCATCTCTCCATGGAACCTAGGTGGCCTCTTTCGCTGAAACTCAGGCAATGCACTCAGGTGGCATGCACTCTCCGCTTCTAGGGCTCACAGCATCGGTGGATCAGCGGGTAGTGGTACCGCTGATACCTCTACTGTAATGGGGCCCTGCACCGAATCCTCATCACTCAGTGGGCTTCCATCCCTCACATAACTAAGAACCCTGACTGGCAGCCTACGTGGGGCCATCCTGAAAAGAAATAGTTGCGCCACAGTCAAACAGTATACCTGGTGAGCTGACACAAAGTAATCACACAGATAACATTTTAAACACACATGCAATTAATGTTTTCATGCACTGAGTCGGAAATAAAAATTTAGGGTCCTAGTGTAAGGATACGTTGGCCACCGCACCAACACTGGACTCCCTGGACTAATAACCGCACTCAATACTCTTAACACTATTTCTTCATAGAGAAGAAATTATTAGAGTCTTGAGTTATGCGGTAGAATCGACTCCTCTGATACAAATTTGTCATGACCCGTCCTTGGGGCCCGTGTCATGACTTCCCCAAGCCCTCCTTCCATAGGCCAGCGGCTGGAGACTAGAACCAAAGGCATAAATCCCAATGTAAAGGGATGAGATTTCCATTATATAAGTAAACAAACACAACAGAGTACGCAAGTGAAGTATGCACTATGTAAAACTGATTACAAAATTAAGTGCTGAAAAGTAAATGGGATAGTATAAAAACCCGACTAAAAGTAAAGTACAATTGAGAATGGATGTAAAACAACAGTAAATTAAAGTGGCACCACTGAGTCTTCCTACGGAAATCCCACCTGAAAGGTGGTACAGATCGTCTCGTCGGTGCCTCGGTCTGTCCGTCCGCTCCGTGTACATCTCGCCAGGTTGTCCTCCTCTAGATACCGTCCAGTTCCACAATCCTCATCCACGATCAGTGCTATCTGTCATCTGCATCCAACACAACATTGTGTGGGAAATGACCATGCATGAGTGAGTATAAAATACATAGTAGGGACCCCAAGACCCCCGAAGTTCTCCCAGAATCCACGAAGTAGAAACCACAAAGGAAAGGAACTAACACGAATAATCAACCCACCTTACTTAGGTATATACCCATACATATACCTAAGACATCAATATCTGTATGACTCCAACATCTGAGCCCAAGCACAATCCAGTCCACATAGGAATGAAGTCAATAATACCAATGATAATGATTGAAATTCAAGACTCTTCTCACACAGGTATACTTCTCACGAAGAGAGGTGGAGATGATTAGATGTAGCCTCTGAATCATCTCTTCTGCCGAACCCATGTAGGATCCAAGTACAGAAGTCGTTGCTTCCGAAACCATGTAGGATCCAAGTACAGTAACCATCACTGTTGAAACCATGTAGGATCCATGTACATTCCTCATCGCTGTTGAATCCACGGAGGATCCAAGTACCATCGTCCTCGCTGCCGAACCCACGTAGGATCCAAGTATAGTCGTCATCGTCGTCGTAGTGACAGCCATATCTAGGGTTCCCATACACAGTGTACTCAGTTCCAGAAGGGTCCACTCCACAAGTAAAAAGTGGTCGATACATCAACTGTTACGAAGTACAGAGTTGATGTATCCATAAGATTTGTCTCTTCAAAAGGAACTCAACGCAACAGACAGCGCGTCAAACGGACGCCAGATCTTAGAGATATTGGATTTTCCTTTTCAAGGGCCTGGTTGGAAATATGCTCGTTCCAAACCCAAAAATATACCAATGTAGTACAAATATCACTTAGAGTATCGTAAAAGGACCACCTCATAAAAAGGGTCCAAGTGCTGTAGACATCACGTCGATCGGACGCACAGTCTTTAGGTTATTCACGTTTAAGTGAATAACGGGCCCGGCCTATTCAGCCCAATTGGCCGACGAGCCGAGATAATCCAATTTGAAGGGTCCAACCTGACAGGGGTGGTGTACCAGTCCGAAGTGAAACATAGCTCGGCCCGAAGGACATGTCCCGGCCTGAAGGGGCGCAGCGCGGCCCAAGTGGCGTGGCCCTGCCTTGCGTGGCCCGGCATTGTGTGACCCAACTCGGCCCAGCCCGGTGCGGTGTGGCCCGACATGGTGCGACTGGCTCTTCCGGCAGGCCGAGGGGTCCAAGGGGCGCAACCCCCTATCTCTCTGAACTGGCGGGCCCAAGTGCTGTCGCCCTTCCCAAACTGGGCCGCTAGGTCGGTCGGCCTTCTGGTGCATGCGGCCCGCACGGCGGGTCGCGGCTCTTCTGGCGTGGTGCTCTCCTAGTGCCTCAGATTTGCTCCACCCTACCGGCCAACGAGACACCAGTTTTTCGGCGTGGCGCCCTCCTGGAATCATTGCTCCCCTTCGCCCGGCCGGCCAATGGGCCGGCCGGTTCTTCCGCGGAAGCAGCCCCTGATGTGGGTCACGGTTATTCCCGCACAGTCGGTGCGACAACGCCTTCTTCCTTCACCGCATACCCCACATGGCACGACGACATCGTACCTCCTCTGCCTTCGGTTGCAGATTCTAAAAATAATAACAAGATCAAAAGAGGGTGGTTGGGCCATTTTTGTTCGGCCTGCGCCCTCCGTGTAAAGCGATAGCAATTGGCTGTATATAAACATCGATTTCCAATGAAGAACAAGGTACAAAAACATTCACTTTCAAGAATAATCCCCTACCTCAAGAATTTCTGGCATGTGTCGGGCATCGTGGAAGATTCCGTTGCGGGTTGAGGTTTTGTAGACGACGTCGGTGTCCATTGTCGTTATTCATGGAACCTTCCCTCTTCGTTGAAGAGACGTAATTCTTCGTTGAGAGAGGAGTTATCTTCTTCTACACGAGAGTTCTCTCCCAATAATCCTTAGCACAACAATATACCTCCCAAAAATCAAATAATAGGCTTCTCCTATTATTTTATTATCACATGCATTTTAAAATTCAAATTCACTCCACTTCATTAATTAATTGTTGTGGTTGAATTCACTAAATTATTTTGTTTGAAATAGTTAAGGATGGGGAGAGGAGGAGGTGAGAGGTCACATATATATGGGAGAGTTTTCACAAATAAACAAAGGATTTTATAGAGGGTTAAGAAGTTTAGTGGGAGGTGAATGGTTGTGGGTCATGTGGGCCCCACCTCTTATATAACCACACATGGGAAGTTGGGTGGGTGTGGTCCCCACAAACAACTTCCCATGGGAGGAATTAACCTCCTTGGATATAAAATAAAATTGTTCCCACAATTTTATTTACTTCTTAATTAAACCCTAATAAATAACTTCTCCTCCTGTGCAAAAAGAATTATGGTAAAGGTACACTTAATCAGTTACTGGCATTGTGAGTTTATCAGTGCCCTCAGATTTCAATTCCGAGCACTGGTTCAAAAGATAAATAACCCAACTTGTTAATTTACTCAATGTACCCATGAAAATCCTTGGAAATTGATTCCGGGCACACTGTTCCTTGGAATCGAGTGCCGTCAAGAAGCCACAGACTCGTAAAATTCCAAAGTATTGAAGAAAAAAATTTCCTTGAAATTCCCAGGTCATTATATTAGAAAACATGGATTGCATGTGTGTATCAAAAGTTTTCATTATGATTACTTTGTGTTAGATCACCAGGTATATTGTTGGTCCATGGCACACCTGTTTCATTTCAGGAAGGCCCCATGAAGGTACCCAGCTAGGGTTCTTAATTACATGTGAGATGGTAGCCCACTGAGCAGTGAGGCCTCGGTGTAGGGCCCCATTATAGTGGAGGCACCAGCAGTACCACTACCTACTGGGCCACCGATACCACCAGCCCCAACAGCAGAGAGTGCACGCCACCTGAGTGATTTGCACGAGTTTCTGCAACAGAGGCCGCCCGGGTTCCATAGATAGGCAGACCCTCAGGTAGCCGAGGATTGGCTAGAGGCTATCGTTAGTGTCATCATATTGGTAGGGACACCAGCTAACGTTATGGTGATCCTTGTCATGTGTCTTCTGCATGCAACATCATATATATGGTGGAGCCTGATGCTCCAGGTGCGTGAAGAGGCATATCTACTTTGGACGGACATCGATAGTCTCTTCTGCTCGGTGTTTTTCAAGCCACCCTTCGTGCGGTGCAGATTCAGGAGTTGCTACATCTGCGGCAGGGCATCATGACAGTAGCTCGGTACTCAGAGAGGTTTACTGACATCTCATGCTACTCCAAAAGCATGGTACGAGACCCATTCTTCTAGTACCGAAACTTCGAGCAGGGACTGATGCATGATATCAGGGCTTCAATGATCTCCCTCAGCATTCTGATGCGGGCAGGAGTGCTGAAGTGAGTCCTTATTGTGGATAGCTTTCTTGCTGAGAAGACGCCAGTAGCGAGACCCACCACAGGGCGACACGTAGCAGAGTCTTCTATAACTGGAAGTAGACAGATGTTGCCGAGATCCAAGCAGACCCAAGGTGCTGAGGAGGCCATATGTACCCAATCATCAGGTGGGATTCATGGAGGAAGACTCTGTGGTTGTTTTTTTACATTACTGCAGTTGTAATAGCTTTTATGGTGTACTATACATTAACATTGGGCATGTATTTATGGCCCCTTTCCCTTTCAGTACTTACTTTTTTATACAGTTTCACATAGTGTTTACTTCCTATGGAATGCTCTATTGTGCTTGTATACTTTCATAAATGCAATGCCTTCCCAACTGAGAGATTTACACGTTTGGTGCTAGTCTCCATCCCCTATCCTATGGAAGGCGGACATTGGGTAGTCAAGACACGGGCCCCGGGGATGGGTCGTGACAGCCAGAGGCTAACGACTAGTAGTGAGGGCCTAGGTCTGATAGTGGGGAAACTATGCCCTAATTTGTTAAAGTGTAGCACATAGGGAAAATATAAAAATACCAAAAGAGAAAGTAGTAAACAATATAATGAAGAAATGGACAACGATGGTGTACTAAAAGATAAACAATAGTATTATATATGAAGATGCAATATATCTCTAATTATACGAAAGTAGCCATAATTGGATACAATTCAATCTAATACAATACAACATAAGGTATAGGTATAACAAAACTGAACCGAAATAGTGAAACATGAACTCAGCAGGATCAGAAGCCTAAGCTTGGTCTCATTCTTTCTTACTCCTCTGCAACAATATTGTACATGTGTAGGGAAAGTTTCCTTTATGAACATCTATAGAAATATAATATTTTTGGGCCCAAGACATGACCCAAACAATGTGTGAGAAAAAAATTGTAGTAGGCAACCAGAAAAGGCCTTTGCCTAACTGTAAGTGAAAATGTGCAACAACAGTGTGCAATAAAGAAATGCAGTAAGCTAGGAAGTACTCAAAAGTAACCATTTCTACCAGTTATATTTCCATTTTAATAATAATTTATCAATTAAATAAAATTATATGATGATTTTTCTGAGACTAGGACTCAACCGAAATTCTCTTATACAATGCCACAGCAGAAACCACAACATTCAATCTAACTGGTAGAAGATAAAATAACACCATGATTTTGCTTTAGCATGGTTGGTATAACATAAGAAATCACCACAGAGAATATTCAAGAAAACCTTTTCCCCAAAAAATCAATTCCTTACCCTCGAGCAAATAGAAATGAAACCCTCAGGTGACTACCCTCAGTCATAACTACTATTTCTCTCTAGCATACAAGATATTTCCCTCAGGCATAAGAAATGTACCCCTCAGGCTAATCAGAACCCTTCCCTGAGGCCAACCAAAATCTTTCCCTCAGGCTAATCTGAACATTTCACTCAGGTCAATTAGAACCAAAGCATGTAACCATGAAGATCCCAACACATAAGCAGGAAATTTTAAATATGTTTCCTCTCAAGAAAACTCAAAACATGCTATAATCACGGTATACCCACGGGCATCCTGGCCAAACAAATAAACAAGGGTAATGCACCCTCGGGGTGGCCCTAGATCAATTCAATGATCGAAAAAAGTAGTTTATACTTATTAATTAGTTTACATATGCAATTATAGGTATATTAAAAGTGATGGCCTCAGCCATACAACACCCCGAACATGGGTGCATAACACAGTGGTTCACAAAATCAACTCAATAGTGGGAAATAAACACAAGACCACCTACCTTGATCTTCTTTGATCGATATACGTGAAAGGTGCCTCCCGAAAAAATAAAAAGGAAGTAGATATGAGATAAATATTTACCCATTAAAACCCAAATAGCATCCATTAGAGAAATAATTGGATGGAAATAATCATGGATAAGGAAGACCATACCCGCATGGTCCAAATGAGATCAACGACGGAGGAATCAGAGTCCCGATGAGCGTTCGGGAGCTCCTCCAAGGCTCAGCATCATCTCCTGGTGATCCTAGTTCATTCTATGCTTCCTCTACTGAATGAGGTGGGTAATTCCTATTTTTAATGAAAAAAAACTACACGGCATGTACTCTCAAGTACAAGGTGTGTAATTTCTTTTTAACTGTTCACTGGCGGCCACTCTCCACCAAATTACTGTTCAACTACCGACTGATTACATGGGTTGTATTACTATATAAACAATGTGTACTATCCTTTTCACTATTAATTGGGTGGCTAATCTCCACCACCTTACTGTTCACATGTCGATTGATTACACGACATTTATTACTAAGTACATGGTGTGTAGTTAGCTTTTAAACCCTAAATCGCTGACAAGCCGACACGCCCTGTATTCTCATCCCAGACGGCCAAAGTACATGGAGTGTGAAAAAGTACATAGTGTGTACCCATAAATTTGGTATTTTCTCCCATTTTCTTTATTTTCTCAAAAACAAGTGAGGAAAAAGAAAAGAAGAAACACGTCCCTCAAGAATAAGAACCGGGTTCTTACAAACCTCCCCCTTAAAGCAATTCATCACCAAATTTTCCTTCAATAGTTGATGAAGATAAAGTTGAGAACAACTCATTCCACTGAGCATGTATGTCGGTCTACTACTCCCAGGTTTCATCCTACACTCAGCCATGCTGCCATAGCACCTGTACGAGTGGAACTGTCCTGCCAGAGAGAACACTGTTTCTCCTATCAACAATACGAATCTGATGCTCCTCAAAAGATTTATCAACCTGAAATTACACATCCTCGGGATGAAAAAGGTGAGAAGGGTCTAATTGATAATGGTTTTGCTGAGATACATGGAAGACGATGTGCATGGCCCGATTCCTCTGTGGTAACTGCAACTGATATGCAGCCAGCCCGACTCTCTCCAGAATCTCAAACGGCCAAACATACCTCAGTGAATGTTTACCCTGTCTCCTGATCCACATGTTTCCAAACCTTGGTGAAACACTCAAGAAAACCTGATCCCCGACCACAAACTCCAAGGGTCGTCTGTGGTGATCAGCATAAGATTTTATATGAGACTGTGCAGTAGCCATCTACTTCTGAATTACCTGGATCTGCTCTGATGTCCCCAATATGAGACGTGGTCCAAGTAAAGCTGCATCACCTACCTCCAACTAGAACAAGTGTGATCTGCATGGACTACCATATAAATCCCTGTAAGGTTCCATCTCAATAGTTTCCAGAAAACTATTATTGTAGGAAAACTCAACCAGGGGTAGGTGCTTCTCCCAAGAGCCCCCAATGTCAAGGATGCATGCACACAACACGTCCTCTAGCACCTGTATTGTATGATCTGACTGGACATCGGTCTGAGGATGGTATGTTGTGCTCAAAAGCATCTGTGTACCCAGTACCCTCTGAAAACTCTTCCTAAAACGAGATGTAAAATGTGCGTACCTATAGAAAATGATAGAACGATGTACCCCATGAAGACGCACTACCACTCAGATATACAACATTTCATGCTCATCAACACCAAACGTCTCCTTGATCAGAATAAAGTGATATACCTTCATAAGTCTTTCCACAACAACCCATACGACATCATTGCCTCGAAGTGACCTCAGAAACCCAGTCACAAAGTCCATCATGACATCATCACATTTTCCACTATGAAATTGTTAACTGTTGTAATAGTCTGGCAGGCCTCTGATACTAAACCTTCACCTTCTAAAATGTGGAACATATTTTAACAAAACCAACTTCCTCTCTTTTCATAACTGACCACCAATACTGACATCTCATGTCATGGTTCATTTTGGTAACTTCGGGATGAACTGCCCAAGCTGAAGCATGAAATTCCTGCATCAAATCCACTCGTAGATCCCCTAGAATCCACACTCATCCATGGATACACAGTACCTAGTCATATATTATCTTTCAACTAGAAGGAGGGTCCTCAATTATTACCAGCTCCCGTAGAACTAGGCCTTCAAAACCTGATAGATGTCTCATCCACACTCTATCCAGTAGTGTAGAAGTCATAGCTAAGGATGAATGATAGGTCAACACCTGACTATCGTTCACCTCCAAATGCATATCAGAGGACAAATCCATAAGCTGGAACTCACCACTGGCCTCGTGCACTCCCGGTATCTGAGTCCTCCTACTCAGTGCATCAGCTACTGCATTTCCCTTACCATGTGTATAGGAAAGCTCAAAGTCAATGGATTGAAGGTATTCAGCCCACCTTCACTGTCTCAAATTCATGTCACACTGGGTAAAGATGTATTCAATAATTTTTTGGTATGTAAACACCACAAAATGATCTTCCAAGAGATAATTTCTCCAACAACGTCATGCATGAACAACTACAGCCAACTCAAGATCATCCGTCAGGTAATTCTTCTCATGTGGCCTCAACTACCGAGACACATATGCAACTACTCAATCGCCTTACATCCACACGGATCCCAGCCAAATACCAGATGCATCACAATAAATTGTATAGGTCTTCCATTGCTCTGGAAGTATCAGGACCGGTGTAGACGTCAACCTTTCCTTCAACTCCTGAAAGGTTGTCTCGCATGCTTCTGACCAAACGAACTTCATACCCTTATTAGTCAAACATGTCAGTAGTGCTTCTATGTGACAGAATTCATGTACAAAGCACCTATAGTAACCAAAAATCCCTAAGAAACTCTATATTTCAAACAAATTCCTAGTCTTGTTCTAGGAAACTACTACTCTCACTTTATCTTGGACTACTACAACACCTGCCTCTATGATAATAGGATCCAGGAAGTGTATCTAGTCCATCTAAAAGTGGAACATTGAGAGTTTAACATATAACTGATGCTCTCTTAGTGAATTCAATATGATCTCAAGATGGGTGCATGGTCGTGTCGAGTGTGAGAGTACACCAAGATATCTTCCATGAAGACTGCAAAAAAATGATTCCAGATTTGGATAGAAGACAGGACTCATCAAAGCCATGAAATCTGATGGCGTGTTTTTGAGTCCGAACAACATGACCAAGTACCTGTATAGAACATATCTAACCCAAAAGGCTGTAACCGGAATGTCCGGTGGTCTAATGCGCAACTAATGATATCTGAATCTCAAGTCAAACTTCGAGAACACTCATGTTCCTAGAAGATGATCAAAAATATCATCAATACTTGGTAAGGGATATTAGTTCTTAACCATCAACTAGTTCAGTTTCCGATCATCAATGCATTGTCTGAAGGTACCTTCCGCCTTCGCCACTAATAGGACAGGTGGACCCCAAAGAGAAGTGTTGGGTTAGATGAACCCTTTTGCTTGTAACTCTTATAACTGCTTCTTGAGCTCATGAAATTCTTTTGTACTCATGATATAAGGAGGAATGGACACCAGTGCCACTCCTCTTACATGATTAATAGAGAAATCCACCTCTCGCTTTGGAGTTAGACCTGAAAATTTTTCCGGAAAGACATCCCTAAAATGATTAACCACTGGAGGGAAATATTTCTCATATGTTCCCTAGTCATCCAAATATAAACTCGCAATCTGGGTTGTCACTCCACCTCACCCATGATGCTTGGGTCCATCTCGACTCACCTAGACATCCCATTCACACTTTTATAGAATCTATCTGCTCTATGGTTACGTGAAACTCACCCTACGATGATAGAAATCTAAAAAGGCATGAAAGGTTACCAACTAGTACATCCCAAGAATGACATCACAGCTCGTCATCTCTAAGGAATAGAGGTCCCATAGAAAGTGACACCACCAACCACTAAGGGGAACTCTTAGAATTGATGCACACTAACTATTCTAAATCCCAACAGAGTCTCTAGTGTCATGTTATTAGAAGAAGAGTAAACACAGAGCCCAAGTCTCTCCACAACAGGAAAAGATATAAAGCTATGTGTAGCACCAGTATAGAAAAGTACTGAAGAAAAAATAGAAGCAACTGGAATAGTACCTCTAACAGTGGAAGGTCTGGGATATTTCACTTACTGGGTCTGTTGTACTGCAAATGCCTACCCAGTGTCGTGGCCCTATGACCCAGCCTGGCTACCCTGATCTAACCCGCCCGGTTGTCTTTGAGATCCTGGTGTTTGGCAACCTGGCCATAGTCACCACCTCGTCCTGAACATCCTGACATATTCCAATTCCATGACTAGTAAGAAGCGGTTTGCCCTAATCCTGCATGATAAGTCTACACAAAACCCCTATCACTAGTCACTGGTTGAAATGCCTAGCAAAAACATTGAAGACAACCCACCTAACCACATGCTCGGAACTCTAGTAGGTCACATGGACACTGAGGTCTCTTGTGCCCCTCCTTACCACACTGTTAGCACATTACCGGGCCACCTAAAGTGTTCTTCTATCTTGTACATCCCCTATGAGAGAAATCAATCTTCCTCTTCCCTTTACCAATATAAATAGTACGATAAAATATTGTCGAACCACCCTGGATCACACCACTAGCTTCTTGTAGGTTCCTCCGTGTAATCAACACATGGCTCACAATAGCATACACTGTAGGCAACCTAAAAACATTCACCAGTTCTAGGATGTAAAATTGAAGAAAATCCTAAAAGCATCTTTCCCTTAACATCTCATCACCCACAAGAACAGGTGAAAAAAGTTGTAGCTTGGGGAAGCAGGTAGAATAGTCTATCACTGACATGGCACCCTACTGCAGATTCCTGAACACTCGAGCTCGATCATACCTTAGAGTATCCAGAAAGATAAATTCATAGATGATTACATGAAATTATTGCCACGCCATGTATCATTGATTCTCAGTCTGGTTGGTAACATCCCACCATATCTTGGTGGAATCGTGCATCATGTAAGTAGCGATCTTGACCCTCCACCTAGGAGGCATCTCAAGATGCTCGAATATTGTCTGTATAGAATCCATCCATGATTCTGCAGCAAGTGGTCTGCCATCCCCTAAATACATAAGTAGATGCTGCTGTTAGAATATACATGTCAGCTCTTCCATAGATGTGGAAACTGACAGTGCTCACTGGAAGGTCTGCATGAACCCCATGAAGCCTTCATGGAAATGTGCAACATCACCTATGACCGGTTTAATGACAGGCGCCACATTAGGCACTGCTAGAGGAACCATTGGTATCCCATAGCCTACCATCTCTAGAGTATAATCATTTCCACACTCTTAGAAAACAACTCGTGGTCGTATCAGTGGCATGACTCTACAAGGTCAATCACACACTAAATATTAAGATCATCAAGGACTGGAAACGTAATAAGGGATTTGGAGGAAGAAAACATTCTGGTTTTACAAAACAATGCTATATGGCATGTTCCATTAAGACATTATCATGGGAATGTACTTCTGCCACAACTGGTTGTGTAACACCCGATACACATGGTGTGTTGCCCTTACACATCGCATGTACATGAATTTTCATACCCTTCTAAAGTCCTTCAACATGGATAAGACAGAAAACTCTCCTTATAACTAGAATACACGGCGTGTATAAGGTCTACATTTCATGTACCCTTAAGTCATTACATGGTTGTTTTCTGATGCTATCATGGGGGTGTCTCAACCATAAGTACACTATGTGTTACACCCACACACGACATGTAGACCAACCCATCTCCCTAGCCACATGATCAAGTCCACACAGTCTCCAACTGGTCAAGACTACACGGTGTGCCCCACTGGTACACGTCGTGTATTTGATGAGCTCCACTGACCCATGTTTTTTGAGACATGGTCGTATCCCCAAATTAAACTAAAGAACGTGTTAAGAATTGACACAGAATTTTTGAGATAAGGTCTCTCCATCCGTGTAGTTAGACACATGATCATTCACAAGATAAAAACGACATGGTGTTTACATATGGTACACGGTGTATTCCCTGAAGAGTTTATATATCCCCTGTTTCTGCCTACACGGCTTATGAAATAGTTAGAAACTAAACAGCGTGTACATAAGGTACATGGCGTGTACTTAAAAAAATTTCAATTCTTCCCAAATAGAAGAGTATTTGGCGTGTGTTCATAGAACCGCATGCCGTGTTGTCAGGGTTTTTGGAGTGTAAACCTCAAAAACTACTCTGGATCCCCTTTTTCTTAATTTCATGGATTGGTATGCCAAATTATGCTCTTTGGGGAACAATATTCTCCATGAACCAATGTTTTGAACCCGAAAATTCCCATTATATTACAAAATGCAACAAAAAGGTTGGATCAGGATCCGCTAAATTCTGGTCCAAGAGAGCATGTACATCTCAAGAACCAATTTTTAGCATCCATAAACCCAATCTTAACATGTACCAATCCCTGTCAATAGTAGGTGTATCTATCAAGGTAGCTATCACAACAACATGAACTTTATATCACAACATCTTTCACAACAACATGCAATTTCTAATGCACCAACATGGCATGGAAACTATGCATGGCATGAGATTTTAACATGTGCCTAAATGATGCATGATATGGCATACCCTCCTCTCATCGGGTTGAAAATAAATATAAACCAAGTATAATAATATAAACAACACACCACATGTTCGTCACCCAATGGTGAAATCAAATCAACTGTAAAATTGAAAACCCAGAAAAATTACAACACGAGGTAAATTTTCTATACCCTATTCACTAGTTAGCTACTCCTGGGCACAGATTTTTACCAAGTACATATTCCACCCTACCCCTGAATATATGATCAAAACAATAAGTCAATAAGAAAATAAATACCTATGATACCACTTTGTAATGTCTCGGTTCTAGGTTGCACACAACGGGTTCCCCAAACCCAGTTGGTCCCATGACCTCAAGCGCATTTTCCCATATGCCAGAGCCTACCGACTAGCAGTGAGGGCCTAGGACTGATAGTGGGGAAACTAGTCCCTCATTTGTAAATGTGTACCAAGGTAGAAAAGTATAAGTTTAAAAAAATCATAAGTACATAACAATATAAATCTAAAATATATCATGGTAATTAACTAAAAGATAACCAACAGTCATATATATGATGATGCGATATGTCTCTAATTCTAAGGAAGCTTCCAAAACAGGATACACTAAAATCTAATACAATATAGCACAAGGTACAAGTACAACAAAACAAAACTGAAACAGTGCTACAGGAACTGAGCAGCATCGCACGCCTAAGCTCAGTCCCATGCTTTCCTACTCATCTACAACAATAATATACCTATGTAGGGACCCTTTACATTATCAAAACATACATCAATATAATCGTTTTGGGCCCAAGACTTGACCTAAACAAGGTGTGAGTAATAATTTTTAGTTGGCAACAACCAAAGGAAAATGCCTAACTGTTAGGGAAAATTTGCAACTACAGTGGGAAATAAGGAAATGCAGTAAGGTAGGAAGTAATAAAATGTAAACATTCCTACCAGTTATATTTCCATTTTAATATTCATTTACCAATTCAATACAATTACATTATTAGTTTTCCGAGACACAACCTCAACTGACAATCTCATATAAAATGCCACAGCAGAAACCAAAATAGTCTATCTAATAGGTATAAGAAAAAATAACACCAATCATGTGCCTTAGAATGGAAGGTATAACATAATAAATCACCATAGTGAATATTCATGTAAGCATTGTCCTCAGAAATGAAATTCCTTACCCTCATGAAAATTGAAATGAAACCTTTAGGTGACTGCCCTTAGGCATAACGACTCTTTCCCTTAGGCATATGAGATATTTCCCTCAGGCACAGAATCTACTGCCCTCAGGAATATGAAATGTTTCCATTAGGCTAATAGAATCCTTTCCCTCAGTCTAATAAAAACCTTGCCCTTAGGATAATAATAACCTTTCCCATAGGATAATCAGATCCTTGCCCTCAGGTTAATCAGAAAAAAAGTTGTTAACCGGGCCGAGCCTAATCATTATGCATGTAATTATGTCTATGTTTCCTCTTAAGAAAACTCAAAAAATTCTATAATCACATCATACCCACGGGTATCCTAGACAAACAGCTAAGAAAAAAGAATGCACCCTCGGTGTGGCCCCATATCAAAGAAAAGATCCCAAATAGTAGTTTATAGATATTCATCTGATTACCTATATAATTATAGGTATTTTAACAGTCAAGGTCTCAACCATAAGATTCCCCGAACAATGGCGCCTAGGACAAAAGAACAAAAAATCAACTTGACAGTGGGAAATAAACACAAGACCACCTCTCTCGATCTCCACTGATCGATATACATGAAAGGACCCTCCCAAAACAACTGAGAACGACGTAGATCTGAGAAAACAATTTTCCCATTCAATCCCAAAAAACATCATGTAGGGAAATAATTGGAAGTAAAGACTGAATGAGAGGGAAGACGTTACCCCTGCGGTCCAAACGAGATCGACAGTGGAGGAATCAGAGTTCAGGTGGTCATTCGGTATCTTCTCTAAGTCTCAGCCTCCTCTCCTAGTACTCCTTGTCCTTTCTATGCATGCTCTGCCAAATTAGGAGGCTACTACCTGTTTTTAAAGAAAAAACATAACTACATGACGTGTTCTCTCAAGTACACGGTGTGTACTTTCTTTTAAATAGTTCACTAGAAGCAACTCTCCACCGCCTTACTATTCATCTACCGACTAATTAAATGGCATGTATTACTATGTAAATTGTGTGTACTATCCTTTTTACAGTTCATCTGGCGGCTACTTTCCATCACCTTAGTGTTCACCTGGTGACTGCTTACATGATGTTTATTACTAAGTGCATAGCGTGTAGTTAGTTTTTACACCCTGAATAACTGAAAAGCATACACGCCCTCTATTCTCATCCCACATGGCCAAAGTACATGGCGTGTGGAAAATTACATATCTTGTACCCATAAATTTTGGTTTTTTCACCCATTTTCCTTATTTTCACAAAAACACTTAAGGAAATGGAAAAGAAGAAACTCGTACCTCATGAATAAGAATTGAGTTTTTACATAAAATGAGACCAATGAATTAAAAAAAAGGTATTATGTAACTATTTTCACTGAAAATAAATTTAAATTAAATAAATAATTATTTGTTAGAAAGTCAGTTTTGAACAATAACATAGTGTTTTCCACTATTCATCAAAATTTTTTGAAAGTTTTCAGAAAAATACCAAAACATTACTCTAACTAATTTTGATATTTAAATTTTAAAAATTATTTCTATTTCACATAATTAAAAACATAGAGGTTATATTAACTAGTTTAAAAAAAATTCTTATTGGCAAAACCAGAAAGCGGGGTTTTGTGAAGTATAAACTAACAAAAGACTAATATGTGTTTGTGTCCTATATTAATGTAAAATTACTTCAAATGGCCAAATATGGATTAAATGATAAAAATATATTAAAATTATGCTTAAAAACCATTTAAATATTTAATTTTACACTTTAAATTATTTTGATTAAATTTTTTTTTAGTTAAAAATAAATTTGTGCAACTATTCATCAAAATATTAATGTTATCATTAAAGCGCCAAAAATTTATCAAAACTGAATTTTTATATCCCTCAACTAAAAACAAAGTTTAATTAATCAAATTTAATATATAAATGTGTAAAATATTGGAATAAGAATAGTTCTCCATTAAAAGGTGGTAAAATTAAATTTTATTAAAAATACTTCTTTTAGCTGAAATTTTGAACTTGTTCTTATATAATGTCTATGAAAAACAGAATATAGATGTTAAATTATATGGAGTATATAAAATTCAAAATTTAGTTAATACTATTCAAAAATACTTTTTAAATGGCTAGATAGGTAAGTCATGGTGCGATCAAATTCAGTGATTCATGTAGTGCATGTTATTAAATTACATTAAAAAAATAACTTATTGTAAAATATTTGGGTGTTACATCCATTAAGGAAAAAATTATTTATAGGTGAGGATATGGTAGAAATATGTCCATAATTTTATTGGCACATTTTTCTAGTTCATTATGGACTTATGTTTATGGTTAATCCTATTGTTAAGCTTAAGTTTACCTTGATCACTATAAATAAATTTAATTACATTAAATAATATTTTAGGTCAGAATTCATTTTGTAATTATTATAAATTACAAATTATTATAAAATAATACATGAAATACATTTTTTAGAATTATAATTTGAGAACTGGTCGAAATTATTTTATATTTAATCCCGTAGATGTGATGATAATGTGGGTGTTTTTAAGTAAAATGTTCAAAAGTTTGAAAGGATTTTATATACAATATCAATGTTAAATATATTGTAATGAATTAAATTACATAAATTAATTTAGATTCAATATAATTATTCTTTTATAAAATAATAATTAATGCTATGAATTATTTACACAAAAATGTAATTTTCAATTAAAATTTAGTATTTTTACTATTCATAAAAAAAATCAATGGAAGATACCAACAATTCACCAAAAAATAATGTTTCTATTCAGCGAAAAAAAATAATTTTATTTTTACATTTAATATTTTAATAAATTTCAACATTCAGTTATAATATAGGCACACCATTAAAAATCTACAAAATTGCCTTTGGAAAAAAAAACAGTTTTTTCTATATAAAATTGTTATTGTTTTTATCTTATGACTCTAAAATTTATTGGATGAATGTAAAACAACTTTAATATAATATATTTATATTTATATAATTTATTTAATTATCTAATAGTAAATAATTTAACAAATTATGATAAAATACCTTTGTGAGCATAAAATTAAAAATGTTTTCTTTTTATTTATTTAGTTTATATTTTTGTTTATAATTAATTTGTATCGAATGAATTAAATGAAATATTTTCATAAGAAAGTTACCCATTTTCATAATGGATAATTTTAAGACTATTTAATATGTTATTTTAATAAATAACAGTAATTTATTTATATTTTTTCAAGAAAAAATCAACCTTGAATGTATCCAAATATATTGAAAAAATGTGTTGTTGCATGCGACCTATGATAACTCAGATTTGCGTGCATTGCAATCTATATAATATTATAAATTTATTTAATATATTAAATATACAATAAATTGTCATGTGGTTATATTCTTTTGTATGTTTTTTTCATGTCAAACATACCATTGAATAAAAGTTATACTTTTAGAATTTTTGTGGAATTTCATTCTCTCCAATATAAACAAATTAAATCCTTTGAGTTTAAACTCAATATCATAAATTCCGAGTTTAATATTCAAAATTTCCAGAGATTAAATTACGCATCATGAGAATAGTTTAAAAAAATTTCTTTTTAATAAGAGAAAATAATATATACTATGGTCATGTGGAACAACACATAAAAAGGTTTCTAGTTAGGAGAACATCAATGGAAAGATTAGATATGGAATTTGAGGAAAAACATAAATAATTACACGGATTTATTGAGGACATTGATCAAAATAATTTAAATGAAAAAATTAATGTTGAGAGCATTAAATTTATAAATATTTAGTGATTTAAAATACAATCACTTAAAAATTATTTATGAAAACATTTTTCTTCTCTATCATTTTCCTAATATTTTTTAATTATTATTTTTTAATACTATAAAGAAATTTATGTTTATAACATATTTATATAACCATATTTATAATTCTTGGTTTATTATTGGATAAATATCCAATTAATTTATTACATCATTAAATGGACATCATAAAATGAAAAGTTTATTATTCCTGTAGAAAAAAAATTTACTTTTTACAGTATGTCAAATATATAAAATAAGTCTTTACATTTGTCAATAACTATTTTACGAAGCAAACATGGTCAATTAATTAATCTTAAAACCCAAAAAGTAAGATTCTTGGTTCATTATTAATATTTATTCATAAATTTTTTACCTAAATTAAATTATACATTAATAGGGACATCACATTGGCTAGTGGTAGTAATGAAACCCATATCATCATTTGACCATGGGATTAAGGCCCACCACATTGCATGATTGGATGGGTCATAAAATAGAATATAGATTTTCAATTCATTAAATCTATATTAATATGATTTCAAAAACTACTAAGATGTAAATCATTGAAATTTACACATCAAATGCCCATGTTATGTATGGTTTTCTATACACTATATTTTATAACGCTTGTTAAAATAATTTGACATTTAATAAAATGACATAATTTTTGATAGTATTAGAAACTTTTATCAATAAAATTAAAATCATATCACATAAATTTTTACTCATTATTCCTTAAATAACATTTAAACTTAAACATGAACAAAAAAATGAGTTTTATTGCATTTAATTTTGTCCAAAATAACATTGTTCATGGTTGGATTCTATAAAGTAAAACCCAAAAAATAGATGTTTGTAACCAAGATCCTATAATCAAATATAAGGTCATTATCCTGTAAGGGTATCCATAACTCATATGTAAATGAATACATATAATCATATTTTGATCCTTAATTTATATGTTAGGGTTATGTTCCCTAATTTATTTTTTCTTGAATATATTTCCCAAGGATTCCACTAAAATTCATCTAACACCTACTACAACAACCTGACACCAGAAATACCTAATCCTATATCTAGTATCTATAAATTGGCATGATTACATGGAATAAACTCCCAAAGGACTGATGAGTTTAGTATTACTGGTAAACCAGATACATACATGAGTCTTTTATTTCAAATGAGTTCATATTAAAACAATTCTTTCTGACCATTTAAATTATCAATGATCATTATTTAAAGAACAATTCAGGGATTACTGGGGAAGGGAAAAAACATGGATGGGCTGAAATTCTTAGTACGTGTTACGTACATCGTAATAAATAATGAATCAATGAGAATAAGAAATATTGAAATTTGAAAAACAAACACACAATACATTTTATAAATATGCTGACAATGAAGTGGGTAAAAGTTATGTAAAGGTAAATAATGGAAGACCCATTCCATACAATCAATATATTGAGTAAAAAGTGGATACACAATATGTCAATGTAAATAACTAAAAACAAATTCCATTCATTAAAATGGATAAATAATAATAATTTAGATAAGATAAATAACTGAAATCCATGATATTTAATTCTAAACAATAATGAAATGAATCCATTGATTTTTTTCCAAATGAAAATATCATGTATAGTAATAAAAATAATTTAATACTGAATGGAGGGAATTTTTAATTTTCAGACTCCATGTTTCTTTGGTACATTATACCTTTACCATCAATACCATTCACATGATTTTTTAGAACACACATGGTAAAATACCCATGAAGGCTATCTAACCAGATCATTAAATGATGCTACTAATACATCAATGAAACACCCCAAGCATCCTCTATATTTTTCTCTTTAAATAATGAAATAGCTTGCGATGTAGGTAACATAGAGTTCGACCACACCACAACCAATCAATCAAGCTGTTATGAATTGTAAAACCAACTTTTTGAAAATTTTAAAATTTTATTTTACACTATGGAGATCATTTATTGATTCAGAATATCAAAATTAGCTTAGGGTGAATTTTTTGTATTTTTCTAAAAACATTAAATTTATTATGAATTGTGAAAAACATTTCGTTATTATTTAACTATAAAATTTTATTTAAATAATTATTTGATTTATATTAATATATATTAATTCAAAATAGATACATAATATTATAATAGTTAAATTTAATTCATTAGAGTCAATTTATAATAAGAATAGATATATAAAACTTTATTAAACTTTGTAACGTCTTTTACCTACCTTCTAGGCACATTTTTAAATTTTCATAAAACATAATTTTACCACATCAGTGAATTGAATTTAAAAAATCTGTGAAACATGGTTGACCTTAGTAAATAAAATGTGGTTCAATAGGATGAAAATAAATTTTGGTGAATAGTAACATTTAAATTTTATTTACCAATGTTAAAATTATATATTGTAATTAAAGGTATAAATTATATTATAATTATTGTAAAACATGTGATAATTCTATTGGATATGTTTATTTCATCAAAAATCAACCTTAGGAATAAAATATGATCCTTTTGGTCCACTAGGATTATATTTTGACATTTTTTTAAGGGTTAAATATTTAAAATTAATATTTTTATAACTAAAAAACTCTTAATATATTATTACACATACAATTAATTCAATTATAAATATTGATTATAAATATAATAAGATTTCCAATATATTATTATTTTATTAATAATTTTTAAACATTTAATAATTAAATTAATTTATGACACAATTATGATTCGGTAGTTACATTATTATTGAAAGATTAAAATAATTGATATTAGAAATATTAAAATATTTTAAATTGATACCTTTTTTGTATTTAAAGAATCCTCTAAGATAACATGACATTTTAGGATTGATTAAATTATTTTTTTCAAATTGATAATGATTTTATGACTTTCACAAAATCCAAATACTAAATAGTTCAAAAATTGACATAAATAAGTTTTTAAAAAAAATACTATATTATTAATTGATATAATATTCTTAAAAATATAAGGTTCATAAAAAGGACATAGATAAGGTTAAATATATCAATTATGAATTATTTGGGGTTCTCATGGATTTTTAAAAATATATTTATAAACCATTTATTACAATAATACAAGAATACATTGTAAAATATAAACTATCTATCTAAGAGTTAAATCATAATGATAAGTTTAATATGGTGTCATAAACCTGTCTAAAACCTGTTGGATGAGATTTTGCCGACCCATTCCTACCTTATCCAAAAAATAAATACTTTTGGAGCCTTTATAAACTGAATATGATTGTATTATAAATTAATATTTCTCGGTTTTCCTAAAGTGAACCTCACCTCTCGTATAAAGGGTTCTTCCCCTTCTCTCAAAATAAATCTTCCAAAGCCGTTTGGATCATCCAACCCTTGCTAAAATATTCTCTTGACTACCCTCACATCATCCAAGTGGCCTTACTTTGATCAAAATCTAACCCAAGGATCCCAATTGACCAAATCAAAAGGAAACACCTGAAGAAGAAGTTTTAATTTCACCACATCATTCAAAGGTTTTTTTCTTATTAAACTTCCTATTTCATTGTTGTTTCCATACCAAAATAATAAATTCTGTAACTTATAAATATTTTTATATTATTATAAATGTCATGACCTGTCCCCCAGGGCTCTTTCCGTGACTACCCCAAGCCCGCTTACCATAGCCCAGGGGCTGGCGACAAGCACCCAAAGGAATATTCCCTAAAATCAAGAAGGCAATGCCTTTATATCCTATAATAACAGTCAAACATGAACACACTGAGATATGAACACATGTAAACATTATAGAAAAAAAGATTTTTTACTATAACTAAAAGGCTCCAGAATACAATCCCAACTGGAAAGTAGAAGAAAATTGAAAGGTAAAAGTAAACTGAAACAGCTCCTGTGAACCCACCAAGGATCTTACCTGAAGGGTAGGTATAGATCTCAAAAAACCATCTATATGGTACTCCAAATCTAATTTCCACCTACAAGCTACCACTATTCCTTGTACTCTCGTCCTTAGTCAGCGATTTACATCATCTGCATCAAGCAGAACAAGGTGCGGGCATAGCCTGTGCAGGGGTGAGTATGACGATACTTAGTAGGGATCCTGAGACCCTCACAGTCTCACAAAATAAACAAAGGATAAGTCACAAAGCATGTAACCAACAGATAACCCTTCTTAGTTATATTCCCATAAATATACCTAAGTTATCAGGTATACCCATCTCAATTATGAGGAAACACAGGGTCCAACCCAATAGCCCGAAGCTCTACTATTCCACAAAGGAAGGAATACCACGAAGGTATGTACTACACAGAAGAATACCACCAAGGTATTACCGTGATGGAAAGTACCACACAGGTACACCACACAAATGAATACCACTAAGGTATCACCACGATGGTGATGACCCAGATCATACAAGTTATATAATAGATATAGTAGTAGAGATGATTGGATGTAACAACTGGATCATCTTACTTTGTTAAGAGGAAGACCCACATATGATCCTAAATCATCATACCCACACAGGATCCTAGTATATCGTCAGACCCACACAAGATCCTAGTATAACAGACTAACATATGATCCTAGTACATCATCAGAACCACATAGGATCATAGTACAATAGTCCCACACATGATCTTATATTAGTCCCACATGAAGTCCGAGAGCAGATCCATGTGGGATCCTCGAGCACAGACCCATGAAGGATCCCTTTATCATGTAATATCTAGCCACCGGGTTTTCGCACTAAGCTCGCTTGATTCTGAGAGGATCCATGCCTCAACCGACAGGTCGATACTCCAACTACCATGAAGTCTCACAAAGAAGTATCTCAATGGACTTAATTGTAATATGAGTCTCAACATAATAGACGGTGCATCAATCGGACACCCATTCGAAAAATTATTAGCCTTTTATTAGCGAGGTCCAGGTTGAATTTGTGTTCGATACAACCCAGCCGTACCCCAACATTATCCAGAAGTCATGCAGGGTTTACCAAAAGGTATGTCTCACTCCATGGTTTCTCGTGCCACTGATGGTTCCTAAAATGGATGCCCATAGCTGAAGATATTGTCAATAGAGACAAAATGGGTTAAAGTTGGTCCGGGAACAGTATGACCCAGTCAGACAGACTCGTCCCGACCTGGCTTGGGTCGTCCATCCCAGTTCGGGTCGACTCGGCCCGCTAGGTCCATCCCAACCTTTGTTGGGCAGCCTAGCTTCGCCACATACGGGGGGGGGGGGGGGGTGGAGTTACGCGCCCACCGCCCTCAAACCATGAACGGCTGAATCCGTTCAGTTGCCACCAGCACGCGGGACACACCACGGGTCCCGATTGGTCCAGATCGGATGGTCGTAACTGCGGAGCCCTTTTCTTCTCTATAGTACATCGTGGGATGCCGCTCCGCAGCCGACTGAATGCTAGCAGCCTTCCTCATCCTGTAGCAGCCATGAGGGCCGTGACCCCTTGCTCCGATGGCAGCGTGTCATGTGTTTCCCCTCCATGGCCGCCCGAACGTCATCCTCCCTTTATCCACCACCATGGTCGACAATAGTCGACCGCCCTCTAGCCTCTGTGCACCCTCTTCCTCTACTGAAAGCGTGGGAACAGGACACCCCGGTTCTGTGTGGCTATTCCGAGAGGCATGTGCAACCTATCTCAACCGTGAAGAATACCACAACCATGAAGATCAGCAGAAGGATCCGACCGTGTCTATTTGGCCCACACCCTCCAAATTAATTTGGTTGCATGCAGATCAAGAGGATTAATTAAAATCAAACCATTAAAAAAACAATAGAAACCATACCTTGATGGTTCCATAGGAGGGGTCATGAGTAAGAAGATGTAGTCGCTGAAGAGTCGGCGCTTGTTGCTTCCACAAGGCATTTCTGATCCCGGCTCGGGGTCGGTTCCTCATCCTTCGTTTGAGAGGATTTCTTTATTGGGAGGTGTTCTTCATTGGGGGCTTTGATCCTCCAAAAGATATCCCTTAAAATTTTATTCCTTTCTGAAAATTTTCCCCAACAATCAAGTGAGGAGCAAACATAAAATAATTAATAACTATATAAATAAATTTATGTTGACACATTTAATTAATTGGAGAGTTGAGACATTTTCACCCCATTAAGTGGGGTTCATTTCATCCTGACCACCATGGATTCACCTTGGGGGATTCCTATTTAGGGTATTCCCCAACTCCATAACTCTAACAATGAGGTTTCTAAAGAATAATAAAAATATTAAATAATTTCTTTTTTCTTCTCCCACAAAAAACTGAAAAACTAACTTCCACCCTCAACCAACTACGGTCATCGTGAAAGTCTCTTTAATAGAATAATGGAGCAACAAGAACAATGGTGTTCTCATATGTCAATTCTGTCACTAGATCAGAAGTTATAAAAACCCCCTCACACGGTTACTGAACTTACTAAAAAAATGTTCAGAAATTAATTTCGGGCACACTGGGTATCAGAATCATGCACTGTCAATTTTTATGGACTCGTACAATTACCATATAAATAAATAAAATTAAATGGAATTTTATGGTATTTACATTCTCCCCACCTCAAGGATTTTCATCCCTGAAATCCAAATTACAAAAACTAGGAAAAAAGTGGTGGTAATGATCACAAATCTAATCCACCGGCTCCCATGTGCTCTTGTGGAGATTCCTATGCTGCCGGTGAACACGCACCAGAGGTATCGACTACACACGAAGGCCCCACTCCTGGCGATCCTCAATCTCTAATGGAATCTCTGTAAACTTCACCCCATTATCGATGTCCAGCTCGCTCTGGTCGATAAAGTGGGAAGGTTCATGCATGTATCTCCTCATCTGGGATACATAGAAGAAGTCATGCACCCAGTGCAACTGAGGGAAAAGTGCTAGGCGGTAAGCCACCTCACCAACTATACTATGGCACTAGAAGGTTCCAATGAACCTCAGAGATTACTTTTCGTCCCGGCCAAATCTCTACAAACCACGTTGAGTTGAGACACGTAGAAATACATGGTAACCCTCCTCGAACTCCAGAGGACTCCATCTTCTATCGGCATTAGACTTCTTCCTGTTATGTGCTGTCTTCATCACCTCCTGGATGATCTGCACATTCTCTATGGTAGGTCATACCATCTTGGGTCCCACAAGTGCTGACTCCCCTTGGTTAGTCTAGAACAAATTTGACCTAAAAGGTCACCCGTACAACGCTTAGAATGGTGAATACTAATTGTGGAGTGATAGATGTTGTGTTATGAAAACTCTACCAAAGGCTACTGATCATCTATGTTGCAACCGAAGATGAGGACGCAAGAACGTAGCATTTCCTCTATGTTTTGAATGGTCTACTATGTCTGACCATCCATCTAAGGATGGAAGGCTGTGCTCAAATCAAACTATGTCCCGAAAGCCACCTACAACCCCTTCCATAACCGGGAAGTGAAACGTGCATCACGATCGGAGACAATCATTGAGGGTAAACTATGTAGACACATAATATCCTGCACATAGAGGCATCCCAATCACTCTTCTGAACCATTCCCTCTGACCGGTATGAAGTGGGCCGACTTGGTGAGTCATTTGATGATCACCTAAATAGAATCATGGCATCTGGATGTAACTGGAAGTCCTATAACAACGTCCATGGATATCCCATCCTACTTCTACTATGGGACCACTAAAGGCTGGACTAAGCCTTCTAGTACCTTATGCTCTACCATCACTTGCTGACAAGTTATTCACCAAGATTCAAATCCTATTACTTTTTTCTTCATTCCCAGCCAGTGGTGCGGTCTTCGTAGTTCCTTATAAATCTTCACCACTTCTGGATGTTTTACAAGAGGGGACATGGGGGAATCCCTCAACACTTCCTCCCAAAGCAACACTGGTACCATGTTACATCTTCTATAAATGATGATGTAATCATCACCTTCATGGAAAACCATCAGGTACCTATCCAATGGATATTTGTTCACGACGAACCTCGCAGTCAGTGTCCCCGTGCTGTGCCTCCCTAACTTGTTGAAGATGTGTGGGTGTGACTATACGTGACTAATGAAAACATGCTCTATCTTGATCCACAAAGGATATCTACAAAGCATCCAACTGCTTCGTCGCCTAACCTTGCAGTTGTATACCAGATCTCTGGCTAAGTGAATCTGCTACAACATTCCCATTCCCAGGAGTTTAGACTATCTCAAAGTCATAGTCATGGAGGAACTCAAGCCAACTCCACTGTCTCAGGTTTAGTTCCCTTTTCTAGAAGATATACCTAAGACTCTTGTGATCTGAGTAGACTGTAAAACGTTCTCCAATAATTTATTTTTACCACATCTTCAAGGAAATGACCAATGCTGCTAACTCTAGGTAATGTGTAGCATAGTTATACTAATGTTGTCTCACATATCGAGAACCATATGTGATCACTGCTCGCTCCTCCATCTAGACACATCCATGTTTGGTCCCGGATGTGTTGAGGTAAGCTATGTACCCAACACCCTCCTCCAAAAACCATACGATGGTTGCACTAGTTAGCCTCTGCCTCAGCTCTGGAAAACACCATCGGCATCTATCCGACCACACAAAGGGTTTCCCCTTCCATTTTCAAAAATGATAAAGGTGTTTCAAATATTGAGGAATCCGACATAAATATCTGTTAGTATCCAGCCAAACCAAGAATCTTCATACCTCCATCACACTACTGGGTGGATCCAAAGCATGTGTTGACTCAATCGTCTCTGTATCCACCATGACTCTAACCTCCGAGATGACATGTCCCATAATGTGAACCTCTCCAATCTAGAACTGGTACTTCTCGACCTTATAATAAATATGATGCTCTCGGAGTGTGTATAGAACTACATGCAAGTGATAGTCAATGCTCCTCCTCAGTAGATGAGTAGATCAAAATGTCATCAAGGAAGACCACCACAATGTGATCATGTTATGGCTAAAAGATCATGTTCATGAGTCCCATGAACACTGCTGAATCATTGGACATGTCGAACGACAAGACCAAAAACTCACAATGGCCATATCGACATATGGAAGTCATCTCCTTCACATCATCGTCTCATACTCTGAGCTGGTGATATCCTGATCTAAGGTCTATCTTTTAGAACCACAATGCTCCATTCTGCGGATCAATGAATTCATCAATCCTCAAGAGTGGATACTTGTTCTTCACAGTCACTTGGTTCAGGCATTGATAGTCAATACAATGTCTCATGAAATCATCCACCTTCTTTGAAAACAAATTCAGGGCTTCCCAAGGAGAAAAACATGTCCGAATGAATCTCTTTCCCTTCAAGTCACATAGTTGTACTCGCAGCTCACGACGCTACGTGAGAGCTATCAGATACACTGGTGTAGAAATTGTTGTCATCCCGGGGTACAAGTCCAATTAAAATTCCACCTATCAGTAAAGAGGTGTACCTAGAACATCATTAGGGAAGACATCCACCAACAAGTCCACCACTACAGAATTTCTTGGGCTCTCCACATCATCCTCTCTATGGGTAAGACTAGCCAACTGATGAGTGATCGGTTACACTCTCCTCTGAGTAAATCAATCTTTTGCTGAAAAGGATCCCTTCTCATCGGGGAAGGTAAACTTGGTCCCATCCATGCAGACACACCCCACATTGCACCTAATATAGTCAATCTAAGCATTTATTGCAGATAACCACTCCATACCCATGATGACGTCGTAAGGACTTGACGCCACAACTAAAAGATCCCAGCCAAAGCTCTCACCTCCTAGAGTAAGCTTACACTATTGGCACTAGTGGGTAGTCATCGAATCCTCTCCCGTATGAGTTTCTAGCTATAAAGATTAAGACAAAGGCTCCATCAGAATCTCCATGTTCAGAATGACTGCAATGGAAATAAAAGAATGACTAGCACCTGTGTCTATGAGTACTGAAGCTAAGGTGGAGTAGACACAAATCGTATCTTGTATCATCTCCAGATCACCATGATCATAGACCATAGCTACTTAGAGATAATATCTCCCCTGTCCAACTACTCCCTGTGATTGGGGTGGACCTCACGATGGTGGTGGCAGTAACATATCAAATTGTCGCCCACCGCCAGCTGCATGACCTCCTCCTCTGCCACGTCAGCCAGCTCCTTGCGGCCCTCCTCAGTCAAACCTATGTCTCCTCCTGGGTAGTCTATCAACCATATTTTGATCATCTTTATGATGGGTTGGCTAGTCACAAGCCATGTGACCCTACCCACCGCATGTGAAACACTACCTACTCCTCACATGACTGGCTCTATCTCCGGTTCCCTGCACAACCGATCCTGAATCTTGCGGTCGTCCTCCTGTAGGTTTGGTCCTCTTAGACCTCGGTGAGATATGTCTACGATCAGCTACATAATACTTCGATACCTGATTCCCGGTGTTGGGTCTAACTGATGGCTACTGCTCAGTAGGAAAACTCTCCACTCTAAGGGCTCAATATAACACCCCTTCCAACCTTGGTATGCTAAGAGAAACTATTGAAGACCTGATCTCCATCCTAAGTCTCTGCTCAATGGTTTGGGCCCTAAAAAAAGGGTCCCACACAATAACAGTGGTATAGCAGGAGAGGTTGGTGAGACACTCTTAGTATTGAACCACAACCATGCTTCCCTACTACAAATGAATAAGCTCCTAAATACGCACTCTAGAAAGGGTCGCTCGGAGAAACTCTGCCTGAAATAGGGTCTCGAAGTCTGTCCATAGTAGCGTCACCTCATATTGAACATGGAACATCAAGCACTGCCATTTTCATACTGCTATCTGTTGAATATTGGTGGCAAGTATCACCATGAGATCAGCTGGTGTCCCAACCAGACAGAAGACTCTCACCATGGCTTCCAACCAATCCTCATATGCATGTGGGTCTATCTCTACCCTGAACCTGGATGGCCTCTGGCACTGGAACCCATGCAATGCGCTTTAGAAGTGTGTACCCTCTTCTACTAGGGTTGGTTGAATCATTGGACCAATGGGTAATGGTACCACTGGTGCCTCCGCAGGTTCCTCAATTGGAAGAGGTCCCTACACCGCAGCCTTGTCACTAAGTAGGCTATCATTACGTACTATACCCATAACCCTAGAAAGCTGTCAGTGTGGAGGCATCTTGAAAGGAAACAAGCGTTCGATTTTAAATATGTTATACCCGGTGATCTGACTCAAGAGAACACCAAAAAAAACTCGTGAAAGCACACATGAAATAAGTGTTTTCATGCACTGAGTCAAAAATCAGAAATCAGGGTCCTGGTGTATGGATACATGTGATTTCGCACCACTGCTAGATTCCCTAAACTAACAACCACACTAACTACACCTTACACTATTATTATCAAAAAGAAGATCAGAGTCCAATGTTTTATGGCAGAATCGACTCCTCTAATACCAATTAGTCATGACCCGTCCCCTGGGGCCCATTTCATGACTACCCCAAGACCGCATTTTATAGGACAGGTGCTGGAGACTTGCACTGAAAGGTGTATTACCTAAAACATGGAAGGTTTTGACGTTATATTTTGTAAACACACTCAACCTAGAACACACTAAGACACGAACACATGTAAAATGAATTGAAAAAAGAGTCTATACTGTCAGTAAAACGGGTAACAATACAATGCCAAATGGAAAGAACAATAAAACTGAAAGGTACAAGTGAACTGAAATAGCTCCTGTGAACCCACCAAGGATCCCACCTGAAGGGTAGGTATACCTCTCGAATAGCCGTCTCTATGGTGTGCCTCATTTAATTTCCACCTCGAAGCTACCTCTAGTCCTAGTACTCTAGGTCTTAGTCTGCATTGTCCGCCACATGGAACAAACACAACATGGTTTGGGCATAGCCTGTGTAGGGGTGAGTATAATGATACTCAGTAGGGAATCGAGACCCTCAAGGTCTCACAATATCCAAAAAGGAAAAACCAAAAACAATTTAACCAACTGAAAAACCTACTTGGGTACATGCCCATACAAATTCCTAGGTTATCAAGTATACCCATCTCAATCCTGAAGAAACACAATGTCTAACCCAAAAGCCCAATGTTAAATAGTTCCACGAAGGAAGGAATACAATGAAGGTAAGTACCACATAGGTATGCCCCACCGAATAATACCACCAAGGTGTTACACGAAGGAGAGTACCACACAGGTACAACACCCAAAAGAATTCCACAATGGTATCGCCAAGAAGGTAAAGACTCATCTCATACCAGGTATATCTTAGTTACAGTAGTAGAGATGATTAGATGTAACTACTGAATCATCTTACTATATTATGAGATAGACCCACATAGGATTCAAAATCATCAGACCCATACAGGATTTTAGTACATCCTCAGACCCACACCAGATCCTAGTACAATAGAGAAACACATGACCCTAATACATCATCAGACACACACATGTTCATAGTACAACAGACCCACACAGAATCCTACAGTCATCCCAGATGAATTCCTAGAGTGGATCCACGTGGAATCCTTGAGCACAGACCCACAAAGGATCCCTTTCTCATGTTACAACTAGCCAATGGGTTTCCTCACTTAGCTCGCTTGATTTGAAAATGATCCTATCCTCAAGCTACAGGTTGATACTCCATATACCACGAAGTACCATGAATAAGTATCCCAAAGGACTTCCTTGTAATAAGGGTCTCAATAAAATAGACAGTGCATCAATTAGATGCCCGATCTGTAAGTTAGTAGCCTTTTCATCCCAAGGGCCCAGTTGGATTTGTGTCTGATCCAACCTGACCATACCCCAATATTATCCAAAACTCAAGTGGGGTATAAAAAATTCTATGTCTCACTCCATGGTTTCTAGAACCGTTGACAGTTCGTCCATCGGACACCCGTAGCTCATGATAAGGCCAAAAAATCAAAAGTGGGTCCAAGTGGGTCTGGGTTTGGTCTGACCTGGCCTTTGTCACCTCGGCCCGCTGTGTCCGGCCCGGCCCGACCCACGCTGGGTGGCCTGACCTGGCTGGATGCGGGGGGGGGGGGGGGGGGGGGAGAGTAGCGCGACCCCCACCCTCAAACACCGAACGACTGAAGCCGTGCGGTTGCCAACAGCATGCACAACCCGCCACAGGTCTCGCTCGATCTAGCTCATCCGGCCGAATACCGGCTTCCTTCCACCATCCACCATGGCTAGGCAGGTTGCGGTCCCTTGCTCCGACGGTGGCAGGTCATGCGCCTCCCCTCCATGGCCAGACGAATGCTGGAGGACCTCCGTCCACCGCCGCGGGCAACAAAAGTTGGCCACCCTCTGGCCTCCACGTTCCAACTTTTTCTTCCGGAAGCGCGGGCACGTGCCACCCCGGTTTTGGCCAGCTATCCTGGGAGGGAGTTACCACCTTTCCCCACCATGTAGAATACAACATCCATGAAGATCAGTAGAGGGATCAGGCCTTGTTCGTTTGGCCCACACCCTCCATATTAGTTTAGTTGCTGGAAAATCAAGATATTTAATTCAACTAAAAACACAAAAAACAAAAACAAAAACCCTACCCTGAAGGTTCCATTGGAGGAGGCATGGGGAAGAAGAAGAAGTTGATGAAGAGTCGACGCTCATTGCATCTTCAAGGCGCTTCCAATCTGGGCTCAGGGTTGGTTCCTTATCCTTAGTTAGAGAGGAGTTCTTCATTGGCAGGTGATCTTCATTGCAGAGTATGATCCTCCAAAATACCTCAATTAGAACTCCTCTCACCTTCTAACTATTTCCCCCAACAATCATGTGAGGAGCCAACATAAAATAATTAATAACTCTAACAATTAATTTATGTGGACACATTTAATTAATTGGGGAGTTGAGAGTATTTCCCCCTTTTAAGATGGATTTGGGTGTTCCCCGCCCCCATGGATTTAAATTGGGGGATTCCTAGTTCGGGTGGTCCCCATGTCTATAACTCTAACAAAGAGGTTTAAAACAAAAATAGAAATATTAAATAATTTTTATTTTTCTTCTCCCACAAAAAAGTCAAAAACTAACTTCCACCCTCAACCAACTATGATCGAGGTGAAGGTCTCCTTAAGAAATACCAGTTCTATGAGTTCAACGGTGTCCTTAGATTTCAATTTGGAGAAACAGTTCAAAAGATACAAAAACCTACTCTCACCTTTACTGAATGTTCTTTAAAAAAATTTAGAAATTTATTTTGGGCACACAAGGCCTCAGAATCACGCGCCATCAATTTTCATGGACTCGTAAAATTCCCAAATAATTTAAAAACATTACATGGAATTTCTAAGTC
Source organism: Viscum album (assembly GCA_963277665.1). Classification (NCBI taxonomy): domain Eukaryota; kingdom Viridiplantae; phylum Streptophyta; class Magnoliopsida; order Santalales; family Viscaceae; genus Viscum; species Viscum album. Next base: position 172,297,359 of record OY728160.1, read on the forward strand.
TTTAAAATAAATATGGTATGACCTTATTCATTATTATATCCATCCTATGAATGAAAAGTCACCATACGTGCGTACGTACAACTTAAGATCTCCACATCGTGGTGTAGTTCGTTATTCAACACATCATTATTTAGATGGGTATAATAATGAGTATAAATGATGTAAAAATAAATATAACATCTTAATGATTCTTTATATATGATATATTATCCAATTACATATTATTTCACTATTAGTAGAATGATATTGTCACTCGTGCATACATACGGATTACCATCTCCACAAACATGATGAGATTCATTCCCCATCAAAAATATTCAAGAATAATAATTATTTTACTATAAAAAGTAATTTTTAGGAACATAATATCATTCTGGATATGAATAATGTACATATTATTCATAAAAAAAATGCTTAAGTGAAAAACCATATTAATAACAATATCTTATTTAACACCCAAAACAATGATACTACTGAAATATTATAAACAAAACAATATGAGAAGATCAATAATGATATAATATTTATATATGTGGTTATTGAATAATATAATGAAAATGATTTAAATATTATACATGTGGTTAACATACTCTCGTCCAAGGATAAGTACATGGTAAGGGTATATTTTAGAATCTCTTTTTTATCTGAGATCAACTAGAAAATGATCATATACCCATTGTTTCAAACCATGGGTATAGACCCCAAAACCATGAGTATAGGCTATACCCACGGTTCGGGGAACTGTGGTCCTTGGTGGCATCAGTATATGTCCTTGACCTACACCCATGGATTGGAAAAAACCATGGGTATAGGTTTTGCCACCGTGTCATAACTCTATACCCACAGTTTGGAAACCGTGGGTATAACATATTTTACCAAATAGTGGCCCACGAGATTCGATCTCGTGACCACTTCTCCTTTCATGAGTGGCCATAAAACTTCCCCATTACTATATATATGTATGTATATATATATATTTTATTAAATATTTTTTTTAACCAAGGTTATAGAAGAATAAATTGTGGGTATAGAAATCTCGCAAATTTTTTTTTGTTCCCATAAGAAAAAAAAATTCCCCACGCACACGCGGGAAACCCATACCCACAGTTTTTCAAAACTGTGGGTATTATATTTTTATCCAATGAATATACCCACATGTTTGGGAGAAACCATGGGTACAGGTCACCCTATCCCCATGGTTTTGGGAAAACCGTGGGAATAGGCATTTTTTGATACAATATACCCACGGTATGGAGAAAACTGTTGGTATAGGGTAGCCTATGCCCTGGGTTTGGGGAAACCATGGGCATAAGCTATCAAAAAATTCCTATTCCCACCGTTTTCCCAAAACCATGGGGATAGGGTGACCTATACACACAGTTTCCCCCAAAACCATGGGTATAGGTCCATTTTCTAGTAGTGGGGGATGTTTATATGTATGTATCTACTAGTACTTCTTTATCATCAACATCTGTGTTTTTTCCAAATGTATTTAAAAAAAATTACTATTTCTGAGTATATGGTTTAAAGTAATTTATACCCTTGTTTAATGTTTTATAAATTTTTTATAAAGGTGTCTTTCCAACCTTTTCCAAAAATGGTCCATTATGACCATTTCGATAAAATTATGGAAATAATGTTGTTTAACTTATATGGAGACTGTGGATATTTTCCACCTTTATAACAACTTAAAAGAATTATTTATATTATTATAAGAGTATTTTCGAAATAAATGTTTTATTTTATAATAATGTGACTTTTAAATGATTTCAAAATAAAAAGAGATATTTCTTTCAGTGGGTTTTGATTTAATCTATGTCAATATCCTTTGATGAATTTTACACTTGTTTGATGTATATTTATTATGATACAATATTCCATATTGTATTTATGGTTTTGGGATATGTTTGACTATGGATGTGTTATTTTTATACCATACATGGTTTATGGTTACAGTATTAACATTTTATAGGATAGTTTTAATATATATTTTTATGTTATGTTTTATCCTTATCATATGAGGAATACATAGTACATTATAAGTGACGGGTGAAGCCTGCTATAGCTCCTTGATACCTCGGTAGCTCTAATGAGGCAAACTAGTGTCTTTTCATCGGGCCTTGACAAAATATTATTTGTAGTTTTGGCATAAGGCCTTAACTATGTGGTTATGATTTCTGAAATTAGGCATTCCATCATTATAGAATTATCTATTGATATTAAATGTTATTATTTGACTAGTATAATATCCATGAGATTAAGTAAATGAAATTATTTGATTTATCTTTTCCATCTTATTCTGAAATTTAATTTTTAAAGGATTGTGATTTAGACATATACATTTCCATCAATGTTTATAATTATTTATAAATATTTCATCTATATGTTTATCTTTACTGAGCATATAAACTCACCCCATTCGTATGATTTATTTTTCCGATGATGTGAATAAGTATATTATGATCAAACTGCTGGGATAGGCTGGGGGATATGAGTGTCTTTAATGGACTCAAAATGTTGTTTTTTATTTAATCATGTAATTTAAAATTTACATATGTATCTAGTACTTCGAAGGCTACTAAACTAATCAATCTTTCGAGACTTGATCTATTGAGATCATGACAATGTTATGTAATACTTCACCAAGAATAGGAAACTAGGGACCCAGAATTACAATTGGTATTAGAGGATTTTAGTAAAATCCTTGGATGAAAGATTTAGGAAAACTCTGATTAGAGAACATTACCCTAAGATAGACATTGATGATTTGTATATAAGAAAATCATATTTTTTTTAATGTGTAGATTTTTTTGAATTTTATAAGAAATACGTCCCTATTTGGATATGAGCAGTTAGAGGCAGCTATGGCACTGATGTACCTAGGAGTGGAAACTCTGACAAGGATTTTTGGGCTTGACCAGTGGTATCTGGGTATTTGACAATGGGTCATGATCCACTATTGGTTAAGACACTCTTGGGGGATATTCTTAAGATAATTCACAATTTCATTACAAACCATTATGATGTATTAATTACTCAATACTACCTCAAAAAAACATTTTTTAAAAATTATGGATTATATTCATAAACTTCATAAATTTATGTTATGTGTTTTACATGTTTAGAATTTTTTATTACGATTCATAAACTAATCTAGTGTATGCTGTTGTTGAGAAATGGCGCCTATTAAAATGAATGGAAACCATGTCAATGCCATTAATCCATGTAAGGATTTCCCTCGTACATAAGATAATTATAGTGGAGATGGTGATGCAACCATTGCTAAAGAAATTAATACCATACTAGGAAAACTCACTCAGGTTATGAATAATAAACATACACGTATGAAGAACCCTAATCCATAATGTAGAGGATCAATGTTAGACCGCTTAATGAGGTAACAACCACCATCATTCAATGGAACTATAAATTCTTTTGTAGTTGAGAAATGTATAAGTTACTTTGAGAAAATATTTCATGCTTTGGGGAGTAGAGAAAGGGAAAATGTTATCATGGTGGTTTATCACCTCACAGGATATGCAGATCAATGGTGGTTATTAATTGATTACACAAAGAAGGATGAAGATGTGTTGACTATTTAATGGTGGTAGTTTTAATTTCTTTTCATATAAATAAAATTTCCTCATGACTATTGAGGGGATATAGAATGACAATTTCTCAGTCAAACGAAAAAAGAGGATGAGAATGTTGAAAAGTATGAGGCTAACATCACAAGGTTAGCATAGCATGTTTCAGATTATATACGTAACCCAAGGATAATGATTGATCAATTCATTAATGGGTTAAAATCACTAATTAGTTGAGCATTATCCTCATAATACTTCTCATCATATGAAGATATTGTCATATGTCCCATTATGAATGAAATGAAATTCAAGATATCGTAAGACAATAAAGAATAAAAGGGAATAGAATATCTTCTAAACACTATGTTAATGGATATTAGTAGAGTAAGGGAAAGGTTGAATTTCTATCCTACTGTAAATGTGGGAATAAACACCCTTGTACTTTCCTAAAGGGAATGGGATTCTGTTACAGTTGTCCTAAAAAAGACACCAAGATCTTGATTTTAATGGAATGAATGAGTCTGTAAAAATTGAATGCTACAATTGTAGAGAAATGGGAAATTATGAAAAAGAATTTCTTAAGCACCACTGAAAGATACATCATAAAAGGCAATGGGAGTGAGGACAAGCATATGTGATCACAACTACTGAGATTGAAGATCCGAATAATGTGGTGGAAGGTAATTTATTGGTTCCCTCAAGTTTAGATATTTATTTATTCGATTCCAAATCATCTCATTGTTTCATATCAACATAATTTGAAACGAAAATTAGATATTTCCATTTTGATTTAACATGTTATTTTTATGTCCAAACATTTAAGGGAAGTATCATTGCAACAATATTTTCTGAATCAATTCCCATTAGGTCAAATAAATGTTATTTATCTATTGGTATTCTCTTCTTACACATGATTGAATTTCATAAAATACTTTGGAATATTGGCTTTCAAAAAATGATTTAAATATTTATTGTACAAAGTAAGAGGTTACAATTTTCAATGACGATAAAGAGTACCTTATCTATAGAGAAGATTCATAACCATATAATTCTTATCTAGATCCACCCTCAATATCTCAACTAAATTCAATTATTGGAGAGGAATATAGTGAAGAAACTATGGGTGTGGAATGTAATGTTCAAATAGAGGATGTAGTTATTCTGAAAAAATAAGTTGATGTGTTTCCAGGGGATTTACCTAGACATCATCCAAAATGAGAAATTGAGTTTCTCATTGACATAATTCCTTGTTAAAGGCCTATATCCATGACCCCATATATAATGAACATTGTGGATTTATGGGAACTAAAGAAACAACTAGTGGAATGGAGTAATAAAGGATTTATTCTCCCTAGTGTTTCTCTATTGGGGCCCTTGTCGTTTTTGTTAAGAAGAAAGATGGATCTATGAGGTTTTACATTGATAACATGAATATAGGTTCTATAACAATAAAAAACAAGTATAAACTACCGTGGATTGATGATTTATTCAATAAAATTCATGGAGGACAATTTTTTTAAAAGATTGACCTTGGAACTGGATATCATCAGTTGTGTGTGAAGAAGGAATAAATTATGAAAACAAAATTTCAAACCAGGTGTGAGTATTTAGAGTTTTTAGTAATTCCTTTTGGAATAACTAATGCACCCATTTTTTTCCTGGATCTAATGAATAGAGTTTTAAAGGAATTTATTCATTCCTTTGTAGTGATATTTATTGATAATATCATGGCTTTCTGTAAAATCTATGAAGATCCAGAATGTCTCTTGCACACTATTAAAAGACTCTTAGAATAAATGAATTACATTTTAATTTTAGTAAGTGTGTATTCTGGATTTAGATGATTTATATTCATGGGAATATTGTCTCTATGGATAGAATCTCTATTGATCTATTTAACAAGAGTGAAATAAAAGAATTTCTGTCACTGATGAGTATAACTGAGGTACATAGTTTTATTAGATTAGCAAGTTATTATTACCATTTCGTCGAAGATTTTTCCTCATTGGATAACTCACTAAACATGTTCATAGGTAAATGGGGAAAATTTGTTTGGACCAAAGAGTGTGAATAATTTTTTGAAGAATTGAATAGAATATTAGTCAAAGCTCCTATCATGAATCTTCCTTCGAGGAATGGTGGGTTTGTTATTTATAGTGATTCTTCAATGAAAGGACTTGGTTGTGTCCTTATGCCGAATGATAAAGTTATTTCCTACAAACCATAAAAGCTACAAATTATTTACCAAAACAATCCCACTAATGATCTTCAGTTATCAGCTGTAATTTTTGCTCTAAATATTGAAGACACAATCTCTATGGAGAAAATGTCAGATATATACTGATCACAATATTTTAATGTATATTTTCTCAGAGAAATAAATAATCATGAGGAAAAGATTATGTATTTGACTACTCATGGATTATGATTTCACTATACACTACCACCCGAGGAAGGAAAAGAATGTGGAAGATTATTTGATCAGAAAGGATCATGGTGTTTTGAACATGATGAGAGTTGAAAGGAATCATTTTTTCATGGATCTAGTAAAGATGGATATTGTAATAATCATTGATGGTGAAACATCAATAAATATTCATATGGTCACAAAATCAACTTTACTATAAATGATAAAAAGTTCATAGAGTGATTTGTAAGAGTTTCAAAAGAAAATTACAGCTGTGAACGATCAGAGATTGATTGAATTCATATATGAATATGGTATTTTGAAATTTGGGAAGAGACATCCTATTCCTGACATACCTGATCTAAAAAGGGAATTTATGGATGATTATCATAACTCCAATTTCTCTATACATCCTGGTTGCACTATGATGTATATTAATTTGAAGGAACATTTAGCATGGGACTACATAAAGAGGGAGATTACTGATTATGTGTCAAGATATATGGATTTTCAACAGGTTAAGGCTGGAAGAAAACATCATAGAAGATTCATCCATCCACTTCCTATACATAAGTGGAAATAGGATGATATTACAATGGACTTATTCATGGTACTACCATAGTCCCCTTGAAAAAATGATGCAATATGGGTCAATGTTGATCATCTTACCAAGTACGAAAATTTCCGTGCAATAAGAGAATATTTACACCTTGAATGTTTAGAAAGAATATATATTAATTTTTTTGTAAGACTTCCTAGAGTACCCCTATTGATTTTTTATAATCATGATACTCATTTTACATCAAGATTCTAGAAAAATATTCAGAAGTCCCTAGATAGAAAACATCATTTGAGAACTGGATATCACCCTTAAACTGATGGAAATCATAATGTACTATTAAAACCATAGAAGAAAAGTTGATATCTCCCTCTCTTTACATTCAAGGTATATGTGATCAAAATTTATCTCTAGTATAATTTTTCAATAACAATTGCCTCAATTAAAGTATTCTTATGGAACCATATGATGTGTTATATGGAGAGGGATGTCGCACACCTACTTGTTGGAATGATGTTGGAGAATGAAAAATCATATGCCCAAAACTTGTTATGGAAACAATGAAAAAGCTAAATTTCATACAAACCCACATCAAAGAATCTTAATGTTGGAATAATAGCTATGCCGATAACCGAAAGAAGGATTGGGAATATTAAGTAGGTGATCATATTTTCTTGAAGGTATCTCCATGGAAGGATATTGTAATGTTCATTAAGAAGGATAAATTATTTCCTAGGTACATCAGACCTAATGAAATTTATGATGTGTTCCACGTATCACTGGTGAGAAAATACATGTCTGGCACAATGCATGTACTCACATATGATGGAATAGAACTGGAACCTGAAAAGTCTTATTGTGAAGATCTTACCATGAATCTTGAAACTAGAGAACATGTGTTGATAACATGGATGTCTTATCTGAAGAAAGTTCAATTGAGAAACCATAAGATGGAAGAGGCAATGGGAAAACCCAAGGAACTTTTGATGAAGAACCACCTGAATATTTTTTTATGTAATATTATAGAAATTTCAAGGATGAAATTATTTTAAGTAGGGAATAATGTAACACCCCAAGCATCCACAATATGTTTCTCTTTGAATAATGAAATAGTTTTCATTGTATGCAATATCGAGTACCAGCACACCATGACCAATCAAACTAGTCGTTATGATATTAATATCAATTTTTGAAAATTTTATAAATATTATTTTACAAAATGGACTTCATTATTGGATTTGGAATATCAAAAATACCTTAAAGTGACTTTTTTGTATTTTACTGAAAACTTTCAAATTTTGATGAATACTGGAAAACACTATTTTGTTGTTTAAAATAAATTTTATATTTAAATAATTATTTATTTAATTTAAAATAAATTTAGGTCAAAATAGATATGTTGCACCTATATTAGTTCAGGGTAATTTATTGGAGTCATTTTATAATAATATGATATGTTTAAAATTTTCTTGATCTTTTTAACACTTTTAACCACCCTATATGCATGTTTGAAAATTTTCATAAAATGCAATTTTACCACTTCTGTGATTTTAATTTCAAAAATCGAGAGATATGGTTGAAATCAGTAAGTAAAATTTTGTTCAAATGACTGAATACAATTTTTGGTGAATAGTAACTTTTTATTTTTATTAACCACAGTTAAAAGTAAATGGGGTAATTAATGTAAAAAATGATATTATTAATATCCCAAAACATTTCCTATTTCTATTGGATAAATGTATTTCGACCAAAAGAAAACTTTGTAATAAAATATGATCTTTTTGGTCAACTTGGATTACATTAGGGAATTTATTATTATTTAATTTAAAGAAGAGTTGAAGGTGATAAATTCAAATTTTAATAAATAAAACAATTTTAATATAGGTTTATTCATAAGATAAATTAGACTATAAATATTATTAGATATATAAACAAATTTCCTACATATTGGTATTTTATTTATAATTAAAATACATTATATAATTAAATTTATTTATGACACAATGAGGATGCAGTAATTACCTTTTTATTGAAAGATTAAAAAATAAATATTATAAATATTAAAAAAATTGTAAATTGAGAATTTTTATATATTCCAAGAATTTATTTTGTTATAATGGAATTTTAGGGTTTATTAAATAAATTTATATTGAAGTGATAAAGTTTTTGACATTTAGAAAAAAACAAAATTTGAAATAATGTTAAAATTGACATAAATGTGTTTTTAAAACAAATACTATATTATTTATTGATATAATTTACCAAAAAATATATGGTTTATCCAAAGGACTTAGATAAGGTTAGATATATTAATAAATAACCACATAGGGTTGTATTGGCTTTTTATTGTATGTTTATTAACTATTTAATAAAATAATATGTAAATACATGGTAAAAGTTAAAGTATTTAACTAAGTGTTAAATCTAAAAGATAAGGTTAATATAGTGACCTAAACAAGTCTATAACCTAATGGTTTGAGAGGTTTTCGACCCAAACTTACCATAGATTCTAAATAAATATTTTTCCAGCCATTATAAACTGAATATGATTGTATAAGAAATTAATATTTCATTCTTTTCCTAAAGTGACCCTCACCTATCTTATAAAAGTGAACACCCCCTTCTGACAAAATCACACCTCCAAAGCCATTTTACTCAGAAAAACCCTTATACAATATCCCCCCAAATACACTCTCATCATCCTAGATGCCAGAATTTGAGCATATGTCAACCTATAATGCCTTTTGGACCAAATCAAAAGGAATCACCTGAAGAGGAGGTAATAATTTCACCACCTCGTTCAATGTTCTTTTCTTCTTCCACATCCACATTCATTGTTGTTTCTATACAAAAATAATAAATCTAGTAAATTATATATAATATGATGCTATTTTCAATATGGTAAAACCATATTCATTATTCTATCCATCCTATGAATGACAAGTCACCATGCGTGTGTATGTACGACTTACCGTATCCACGTCGTGGTGTAGTTTATTATTTAACACACATTTATTTAATTGGGTATAATATTGAGTATAAATGATGTAAATAATAAGTATAACATATTAATGATTATTAATATATGATATACCATCCAATTACATATTATGTCAATATCAATAGAATGATTTTGTCGCTTGTGCGTACGTACTGAGTACCATCTCCACGAGCACGATGAGAATCATTCCCAATCATAACCATTAAAAAGTAATTTTCATTTTATGATTAAAAATAATGTTTAAGAATGTAATATAATTCTAGATATGTATCAAGTACGTCCAATACATAAAAAAATGTCTTCTGCAACAAATCATATAACATAAAATGAATTAGTTAACATCGGAAACAATGATACTACCCAAATATTAAAAACAAAGCAATATTAGAAGATCATATATTATTTAATATTTATGTATGTGGTAATTATATAATTTAATAAAAATTATTTAACTATTATATAGTATGTTAACCTACCATCTATCAAAGAAAAGTATTTGGTAAGGGTTAATTTTACAATATCTTTATTATCTGAGGTTGTTTATATGTAACGATCTACTAGGACATCTTTATCACCAACATCCGTGTATCTTAAAAATGTTTTTGAAAACATTTTTAGTATTTCCTAAAATATTGGTAAAATTAATTTATAACCTTGTTTGACTTTTTATAAAAAATTTACAAATAAATATTTACGTCATTTTTTAAAAAAGGTCATTTACAACCCTTTCGAAAAAATTAAGGAATGAAATTTTTAACATATAAGGTGAGTGATTCTATTTTCCACTTTTATATCATCTTCAATTATTCCCCTACAAGATTATAAGAATATTTTCAAAATAAATGTGTTCTTTTGTAATTATATTACTTTTAAACAATTTAAAAATTTAAAGAAATATTTTTTTCAAATAGTTTTGATTTCATATATGTCAACATCCTTTGATGGATTTTAAACATGTTTGTCTATGATTTATTATGATACAATATTCTAGATTTTTTTGAAGGTTTTGTAAAATGTTTGACTATGGATGTGTTATTTTTATCCCAGTCATGGTTTATGGTTAATGTATTGACATTTTGAATGCTAATTTTAATACAATTTTTTTATGTTATGATTCAACCTTTTCATATGAGTAATTCATTTCACTTATTATGTGATAGGTGGAGCCCGCTATAACACCTCGATGTATTAGTAGGTATCATGGGAAAAACTAGTGTATTGGAACAAGGCATTGATAAAATATTATTTGTATTCTTTGCAAGAGGCCTTGATTATGTGGTAATGATGTCCGAAATTATGAATTCCATCATTATAAAATTAACTATAGATATTAAATGTTAATTTTTAACTAGTAGAATATCCAAGAGAATAAGTAAATCACATTATTTTAATTATCTTTTCCATATTATTCTGAAATTTAATTTTAAAAGGAATGTGTTTTAGTCCTATACATATCACTCAATGTTTATGCTTATTTATGAATGTTTTCGTTATATTGATATCCTTATTGAGCATCTGAGTTCACCCGTTTCTTATATTTTATTTTTCCTAGGATTTGATTGACCTGTAGAGATAGGCTATGGAATATGAGTGTGTTCAAAGGAGACCGAATTTCGGTTTTTTATTTCATGATTTAATGTAAAACTAATGTATGTATCTAGTACATACGAGGCTATTAAATTAATCGGTCATTTGAGACTTGATCTATTGTGATCATGCCAATGTTATGTAATAATGCACCGAATTTGGGTAAATAGGGTTGGGGAATTACAATCAAGTGGATATGTATAAATAATCCTTACATTGTCATAAATATCCCAATTATAACTCATATATTGAATAATTAATTTAATTATCTAATAATATGCCTGATCAAATATCCATATTGATTAAAAGATAGATATTGATAAATATTTTCCTAGTAGATAAAACAACATTAAAATTAAGAAATATATAACAAATGAAAAACAGTTTAAAAAATAATCATATACTAGATAAATGATATAGATAATCAATGTAAATATAACGATCATTGAAAACAATATGTTGAATATTTCGAGGTGACAACACAAATGATTCAAATAAGTGAATGTCCCTCCAATGCTTGGGGAAAATGAATATATAAAATTCATAGAAAAGACATGTATGGTAGAAATATGATTTATATAAATCTTAATAAGATTAATATTTTAATTCATTGGTTATATAATATAAAATTCATTAAATAAAATTATTGAGTAAAATATCATTAAATGTTCAAAGTGTCTCATACCACATTGAAAATCTTGAATTTTAATCCTCCTGAAGGAATAACAAGGAAATAAACATATAATATCAAGAAATATGGAGATTAATTATATATCATGTTAAAGTAAATTTATATACATCTCTTAAATGATGATAGATGTATAACAAGACAATCATCTTGAAGAATAAAAATTGTGACAAGAATCCATAATTGCTTTGGTAACATTGAAAACCATAACCCCGTGAGTAAAAGTAATTAATTAAAATAATTAAATAAAGTGAAGATAAATTTTTTAATGATATAATATTTCATCATTTGTAGTATATACACAATAAATAATATTTATTTTTTGAATATGACATTTACCTCACATATGTAAAAAGGCAGATAAAAATACATTACCTTGATTTTCAGTTTGTTTGAAAATTCATTGACATCATGTATAATGTTTAATTTTTTTTGAACATATAACAGAATAATAATAATATTTATAAAACAATATAAAATATTCTTATAGTATTGTATTACCGATTTTTTTATAATATTTCATTTTTTCACTATTTTGGGTGATAATTTCCTAGTTTTCCTGTATGCTTTGAATTTTTATTTTTGGTCCCATTAATTATATCATGACTTAAAAATTTAAACAATTTTAATCCTAATTTAAATATCATTTATATTATTTACCTATGTTTTTATAATAACCCACTAAATTTAGAGATATGAAAGGAAATGCACTATTGTAAGTGATGGTAGGTCGTATGTTTGAATGGATGCTACTTTCATTTCTTTGTAAAATTTATAAGAATGAAAAATAAATGATATATATATATGTAGTTAGAACAAGTGGCATAAAAATCCCATTATATAAATAATATAGAGGTTGTTATATAATAATGATATAAAAATAACTAAAAGGGGGAAAAATAAATGAAACAAAAGTGATCATTGAATAATGTTACCTCTTATTCAGGTAACACGTTTTGGTTTATATAAAATGATGTAATTGGAATTAATTATTCAAAGAGTTCGGATCCTAGGTTTAGAAAATTTATTTATTTATATCAAATTTAGGATGTTTTTGGAATAGAAAAATTCCATGATAGTTGTGAAAAATTGGGATGGGTGAGTGCCTTTTTATAGTGTGGGAGGAGTGGCATTTGTGAAAATATAAATAGGTAAAAAACATTGAGAAGTATAACAAACATAAGTTTCCTCAAATAATGAAAAATATTTTACAAAATGAAATATATATTCTAATTTTTTCATGCCAATATATTTTGGACATGTTTCTAGGTCATTTTTTACAAACGTTTATTGTTTAGTCCATTGTTAAGCTTAATTTTATATTAATGAGTGTATTTATGTTTATTTAATCTGAATAATATTTTTTCTAATTTTTTTACCATATTATAAATAATAAGATAGTATTAATCCAAATAAGGAATATAATATTCAAAATCATAATAAATATTTTTTAAGGAAATAAATTTAATTTATCCTGGTATATAGGATGACAAGGTGGGTTTTTTAAAGTTAAATGTTCAATTGTTTGAAATGTGTTTTTATTCATTTTCAATTTTCAATTGAATTATAAGTACTAAATTGGATTAATTAATGCATACTCTAAGTATTTAAGCATTAAAACATATTAAAATATAATTTAACATTAGTAATTATTTAAATGAAAATAGTTTTTAGATAAAATTTGAATTGTTTACTATTAAATAAAAAATGAAACATCACTTGAAAGTACAAATATTTTACCCAAAGATAAATTTCTCATTGTTAATTAAAAATTTTAGTCTAATTGTTTATGTAAAATTAATAAAAATTTTAGAATTTAGATTCAAAACACGTACACAATTAAAGCTCGATAACATTTCCTTTAAAATATATTTGTTTTTACATGTGAAATTTGTTTTATTCAAATATTATGAGTTTAAAATTTATCAAATGAATGTAAAAAATATTTTTTTAAATATATAATAGGGATATATATTTCAATAATATCATTCACAAATTGTAATTAATTTAATATATTAAGATAAAATATCTTTGTTAGAATAAAAAGATAAAAAATTTAATTTATATTTTACAAGTTTATCATTTCATTTCAAATTAATTGGTTACCAATTAATTCGACTATATATTATCATATATTAGATTATACTATTCATAAATAATAATAAAACTTTAATGTTATATCATATTATATTTAATAATAATTTTATCATAATATACTACTATTGTATAAAACTTTGTCGTGCATGTGTTGCATGTTATGAATGAAAGTCACTATTTTATGTGAAATAGGATAAAATAGTATTTCCTAATTTGAAACTATAAAATATATAAAATTTAGTAAAATATAAAATAAAAAATAATAACTTTATAGGTTTTATTCCATTCTATGTATGTTTATTCATTTCACACACCCTATAGAATAAAAGGTACTCCTTTTGAATTTTCGGGGTGTTACATTCCTTGAATCATTTAAATGAATTTGATTTCCTACACCCATAATTTGAGAAATGGAATTTTATAGATTTGAGTTCTTCTATGAATTATTTTTTTGGAATCATTGACAATATTAGTAATATATCTATTATTTTATAGACCATATTGGTGCACAAAGTCATAGGGTTGAATAAAAAAAGTCTATCTTAAATAAATCACGTGGAATCATCATATCTTTAAAAATAATAATATAATCTATTTTTTAGAGGAAATATGAGATGATAAGTAATGATATAAAAATTTAATTTAATATTAAATAAGGGGGAAACATTGTGACACACATATTTAATTTTATTATTTGAATGGTATTTAAAATAGAACATAAATGGGGATACTGTTGACCCTTATTGTTCCATAGTTTTTCAATGATGTTTTGAAATGTGTTTTTTGAATTATGATTTTGTTTTAATTCTGATATAATTTTTGTGGAAACAAATTATCCATTAAAAAAATATATTTGACTTCTATTTATAAATGTATATGTTCCATGAAATGTGTCAATATGGCAGAAAATTTATTTGGAGAAAGATATCAAACCTGAATTCTCTCCCCTGTAGGTCAGTCATAAAATACATCTTCGCATCCTGGGAAAAATAAAACATTGAAAGGGTGAGATCAGATGATCAGTAAGGATAACAATTTAACGGACACATTTAAAAATAATTCTAAACATTAAAGGAAATGTATAAGACTAATACAAAATCCTTTTAAAGTTGAACTTCAACATAATATGGAAACGATAAAATCAGATAATGCAATTTAATTACTCAAATGGATATTCTACTTGTTGAATAATCACATGCAATATTAATAGCCATATTCATAATGATGGAATGCATAATTCTAGACATCATAACCACATAGTTAAGTCCTTTTGCCAATACTACTAGTATGATTTTGTCAAGGCCTTGTTCTAAGAAACTATTTTGTCTCATGAGACTTACTGATTCATTGAGGAGCTATAGAGGTCTCCACCCGTCACATTTTAACTCAAAATCATTCCTCATATGAAAAGGTTTAAACATAAAAAAACATAAGAATTCATATTAAAAATGGCATAAGAAATGTAAATACTTTATCCCCAAATCATGAATGGTATGAAATAACACATATATAGTCAAACATATCACAAAACCTTCAACACAATATATATGTTTTGTATCATAATAAATCATCTTCATATAAACATAGAATCAATCAAAGGATGTTGACATAGATGAAATTAAAACATTTTTAGAGAAATTTTTCATTCTATTTTGAAATAATTTTAAAGTCACATAATTATAAAATAAAATATATATATTTGAATATATTCTTATAATCTTGTAAAGGAAGCTTTGACATTGTTATAATGGTAGAAAATAGCCGTACCCACCGTATAAGTTAGAAAAACATTTGTACCTTAAATTTGTCCAAATAGTTATAAAGGATATTATTTGGAAAATGATGAAACGATTACTTTATAAACATCATATAAAAGTCAAACATGGGTATAAATGAAATTAACCCATAGTCAAAGAAATGGTAAGAAGGTTTTGAAATACATTTTTTAGATACATGTATGTGGATGATAAAGAAGTCCTAGTAGATAATTACGTATAAATATCCTCTGATAAGGATGAAATTGTTGAATTTACCCTTACCATGTAATTTTCCTTTGTTGAGGGTAGGTTAACCTCCTATATAATGGTGAAATAATTGTAATTATATTATACAAGAATCATATACATTAATATGATATCATATATGATCTAGTAACATTTCATTGTTAATAATATCTTAGTATTATCATCATTTTAGGTGTTAACTGAATCATTTTATTTTATATCCATTGTTATGTGAGTCATATTTGTTAAGGATGAAATGTTTCTTATTCATATCTAGAATGATATTAATTATTTGTACATTAATTGTAATAAAAAAAATAGTCTTGAATTGATACGATGTGGAATGAATCTCATCACGTTCGTGGAGATGGTAATATGTACATACGCAAGAGAATATATACCATTCTTTTGATATTAAAATAACATATTATTGGATGGTATATTATCTATATACAGAATCATTATAATGTTATATTTATTATTTACATAAATTAAACATCATTATTATACCCATCAAAATAATAATGTATAGAATAATAATTACACCACGACGTGGAGATGGTAAGTCGTACCTACGCACGTATGGTGAAATGTCATTAAAATGATGGATTGAATAATGAATTTGGTTTTAATATATTCATAATAACATCAATGTATATAGATGATACTGGATTTATTATTTTAGAATGCAAACAAAAAGAAAAAGGAAGTGGAAGAAGATACGAACTTGAAAGAGGTGATGAAATATTTACCCCTTCTCCAGGTTCTTCCTTTTGATTTGATCAAAATGGATCCTTAGGATGGATTTATGACTAAATGAAGGCCTCTAGGATGAATTAAAGATAGTTGAAAGGGTATTTGGTCTGAGGTTGGTAGAACCAAAGGGCATTGAAGGTGTGAATTATAGAGAATGGGGAGTGCCCATTTATAAGAGGAGTGAGGGGAACCAGAGGAAAAGCTAGAAATATTATATTATAAAAAAATATTTTCCGATTATAATGGATCCAAAATTGATTATTTAAAGTATAAGGTAGGGATGGGTCGAGAGCCATTCAAAACACTGGTTTTAGATAGGTTTGGGTCACTCTATTAAACTTATCTTGTAGATTTAACTCTAAGTTAAATAGTTTGTCATTTACCATGTCTCTTAATATTTTTATATTATATGGTTAATAAACATATTATATACTTGAAAGATAATCCAAACTAGTTCATTAATGATAAAAATTTCATTATCTAATTATTTTTGCTGATCCATACATTTTTAAGAATAGAATATAATTTAATAATATAATAGTTGTTTTAAAAATCTTTTATGTCAAATTTGACACTGTTTTGTATTTTGTTTTTTCTGAATTTAAAACAGCATTGTTACTTTAAAAAAATAATATAAACAACCCTAATATGTCATATTAACCAATAAAATTAGTTTAATTCATAAAAAGTCTCAAATAAAATTTATTTAGATACTTATAATATCAATTATTTTAATATTTCATTAATTATGTAATTACTTCATCATCATTGTGTCATAAATAACATAAATTATTTAATTTCTAAAAAATATAAATAAAATACAATTATGTAGGAAATATTTTTATATTTATAATATATATTTATAGTCGAATTTATCTTATTTATAACCCTATATTAAAAATGTTTTAGTTAATAATCTTTGATTTTAACCCTTTTAACTCTTCTTTAAATAAAATAATAATATGTGTCCTAATCTAATCCTTGTGGACCAAAGATGTTCATATTTTATTCCTAAGGTTGTTTTTGGTCGATTTATACTTATCCAATAAAATTAGGACATGTGTTAGGGTAATAATAATATCATTTTTACCCTTAATTACCCTATTTACTTTTAACAGTGGTAAATAAAAGTAAACAGTTACTATTCACAAAAATTATTTTCAGCATATTAAAACACATTTTTCTTACTGATATCAACCATGTCTCTTGGATTTTTGAAATTTCACTCACAGAAAAAGTAAAATTTTATTTTATGTGAATTTTCAAATTCTACTAGGAGGTGGATAAAAGATGGTGAAAAGTTCAATAAAATATTTATATATCTAAAATTATTATAAACTAACTTCAATGAATTAAATTGAACTTATATAGGTATTATATATCTATTTTGACAAAAATTAAAATTAAATAAAATAAATAATTCTTTTAATAAAAATTCAGTTATAAATTATATATCAGTGTTTTCACTATTCATAAAAAATTTAATGTTTCCGAAAAATACCAAAAATTCACTCTATGTTAATTTTGCTATTCAGAATCGAAAAAAGAAGTCCATTTTGAAAGATAAAATTTATAAAATTTCAAATGTGGATATTACTATTCATAACGGCTTGTTTGATCGGTTGTGGTGTGTTAGAACTCGAAGTTGTGTACAACACACGATATTGTATTATTCAAACTGAAACATACCGTGGAAGCATGGTGTATTACTAGTGACCCCGACCACCAAGACCACGACCCCTATGACCCCGACTCTAGTGAGACGCCACCCAAAAACCTTCTCTCTTGATAGCTTGTCAGAGACGTAACCCCCCCCCCCACCCACATATTTTTTCACCCATTCCTAGTTCCCCTCCTTATCAGTAATACAGACCCCTCTACAACCTCCCTCTCTCGAGATCTAATCCCCTCCTGGGTATCAATACATATCCCTCTTAAGGGATGCATCATCCACACCCTAAATATTTTTTAATAGCAATATAATATATGATATCATCCCACAATTTTTAATTATTATTTTATGTATGATACAATATCATGAATTTTTATAAAATATTATTTACTGTAGATACATTTTTATATAAAACATATTTTAAAAATAATATGATTTAAATTCTGACAATATGCATGATCTATGAAAACATTTTACAAGCTATTATAACTACTGTATTAATATAACATGGATATATTTGATAAGAACTCATAAATAGTATCATATACCATATCAACGATAGAAGTTCAAATATTAGAAATAGACAAAAAAATGAGATGAAATATGTTGAAATAATCAAATTTATTCTACCTACACCTATTAGATTGAATACACAATCTAATAGAAATTTATTATTTATTAAATAACATCATGAGAGTGGTATTACTAATAATTTTAGTTATAAAAGGATATATTCTAATATCATGTAGTAGTATTATTATTTTTAATTTATATATCATAATTTTAGTGTGTGTGAAGCAAAATATTTTAATTTAATAAGTATATATAGATTATTTTTGGATCATAAAAAATAACATTACTTTATATCTATGATTGATAGATATTAGGATATATATTATCAATTGTAAACTTTTAATATTTTATTATTGTCTGTTTGTGTATAAAAATACATATGGCCATTATTATTTTTTACATAAATTACATAGAGATACTATAATCAATACTCAAGGCCAATCAAGACCCAGAGACCATTTTATAATCCATATGTAAAGGCTTTCCAAATTTTATTATTAATTATAACATGAATGGTTTTATATGTGTTTGTTTAGAAGTTCACGTCCTTGTTAATTAAGGATTGAACCATTTTACTTATGAATATATCATCAAAATTAAAAATAAAATATAAATACAGTAAAATATCTATTGGTACCACATGTACTCTATGATCAATATTGATAACATATACTATATGATGATCCATAAGAAATATTTATCATTATATTTCCTCTAATGTTTTTATATCGATTAGAAAAATATAAATATACAATGTCATTATTGGTAGATGAAAAAAATCAATGAATATTAATTTTAAATAGGTATCAATAAAGAGTAATATTGTATAGGGTATTGAACCCAAACACATTTATATATGGATCTCATTATTTATATGGAATTATATCATTTACTATTATTTCCTTAGAGATACATATAATTTACAACTTTTGGAATTTAATGATGTTTTTATATTGTAATTTATGAACATTGATATGGAAATATATTTATTATCAATAATTATATGAATCATTATAGTGAATAATATTTGAATAATAACCAATATAAAAAGATGAATTGAAACATTATAGTACATAAACTATACCACTGGTCTACTGTATGATTTGATAAATTAATCTAAGAAATATCTATTTATTTTGTTATGATTATAATAATGTGTTTAATATATATATAATATTAAAATATAATATTAAAATATAATATTAATTCATTCTAAATTATTCACCCATTTTATATAATTTTGATCAGTTTGAATCAAGAAATAATGGTCGTTAATGAAAACTTATTTTACATCTCAATTAAATGGGGATTCATCAAAACTCTATCAAATATTATTCATAAAAACAATCATTTAAAAACATTTACAATAATTTTATCCCAATTTTATTACCATAACATTGTAATAATACTAAACTCAACCATTTCAAATGCAGGATTGCTGATTACAAAAAATCAAGATCCTATCCGATGAGCATCATAGTGCATACGACCACTACCAACATCTTTTGGGGATTCTATTGATCTATTGTACCTGATACTACTATAATGAAATATATTTCTCAATATTTTATTGGTATTTAACCACCTAATTCACTTATTTTGAAACAACAAATCGCCGCCTCTCAATCTAGGGAATATTTGTGAGTTACCATTACTATTATGCATGTCATATTTTGAAAAAAATGATTATTATATAAGTAGTTTAATGAACTATTCATATAAATAAAGACAACCATATAAAAGACACAAATATGAACATGTAATATATATTTTAACTGAAGTAATTCATGATTATCTTCCAATTTATTGAGTTTGGGGAACATACCATGGATGATATAGAAATATAAAGGCATGGGTAGCTTGCTTGCATGATAATGAGATTTTCTATTTATTATAACGATTGGAGGCATATTCCTACAGTTTTGAAATGCGAGTTTTTTGATACTCAAGTAAAGGAAATATTAATTTAAAATTCTTTGAAAACTAATTTAAAATTCACTAGGAAAACATTCTAATATATTGATAAAGTGTTATGTTTTTTATTTCAATATGTTACTTGAATTTTATATCCCTTACTTCGTTTCATGTCCACGGACTTTGAAATATTTTGGTAAGAAATGAAGACATTCAAAACAGAGATTATGGAATGATCTTAGTGAAATATCTATGAACTCATGAAAAATGTTAGATAAAATACCCGAAGGCCTTTCTTATATGTAATGGACGCTCTTTTTCAGTATTAACAGTGAGGCCTCTCATGAGGTAATTGTTTGTTTTACAATATAAAAATAACAAAAAAAATGTAAAATCACAATTTTAATTAATGTTTCAATTTTTATATGAATTATATAAAAAATCTATGAATTATGACAAGTAAGTCCTTCCTCACACTATAGGGTCATAGATTATATCAAGGAAAAAAAATATAGTATGTATTTTATTGATTATTATTTAAATTATTTTATTATAACTCTACAGTTTTTATAACATCTAAAAATAAATTATAATAGATAATGAAATTGGCCACTCTGTTGGATAAATAATGATGTGGTTTAAAGTGAATAAGAATCCTGATGGAAATTTGGTTAATAACCTTTCTAAAGATATTAGAGTATTTTCATTTCATTACCATTTTATATTATTTAATTAACATAAAATCTTAATAATGAAAAATTTATTAAAATAAATAATAATCCATAATACCAAATAAATGGGGATAGATACGTGGATGAAACAATGAAAATTTGGCATTGTTTGATAAATCTAGATGTCCCATTAAACTGGGTTTAAGGAATGTTTTTTTTACAATATAATTTTCAATATTAGGGTATTATAGTTTTGAAATAAAAATAAAGAATAATGACAAATTTATCATTTAGATATCATTATGATGTTCAGATATTTTCAATTTTTTTATTTTTTATTAATAGGCTAGAATTATTTTGTTTAGGATGATAACCCTTTGCAATCATCATCAGTCTTCCAGAATGATGTAGATGGAATATTTTCAGGTAAGGATCATTAAGAATGTGTACAAGGGTTATGTTTTGGGCCTTCTACATTAGTTGACTTCGTTAGGCTGATGTGATCCATTATTATTACACCTTGTGGGGGTTTAACTAGTTATATTGATGGGAGTTAACAAATATAAATTGAAATATAGAATGAAAAACTGAAAGAAAAATATTGTTATAGGAAATCATAGGCTCAATGGTAAGTTTAGATGGAAAATTAGTCAGTTTTTGTATTTTACATGATGACATACATGATATTTATTGATGTCAACATCCTTATACCTCATCTCATTAAGATAAATTAAAAATTCCATAAAAAATTCACACTTTTTCAAAGAAAACATAAAATATCCATAATATCTTCATCTATAATTTTTTATTACCATTAGTAAATTATTTTTATTTAGTGATGATTACTTATAACTGTAGGAAAATAATTTAGAAATGGTTATAATAACTTCTCCTTTTTTTGTTTTGTTATTTGATAGAAAAATTGTCATAATCATAATAAAAACCCACCATTAAGTGCCCAAAAACAATACATATAGAAACAATCTATAAACGATTATTATCACCACTATTTTATTGTTTAAAAAGAAATAAATGACAATTTAGAAATTTAAATTCTCTTTCATCAATCAAATTTGAGAATTAACACATATAAAATAACCTTAATAAATTTTAGTAATTACATTACTATAATTATAAATAGCCCTAAATCATTTATTTTATTAAAAATATATTAATTATAAAATTATAATTTTTAAAAATTATTTACATATTAAAAATTTTAACATAAGAAAAAAACCATATATTGATTTGTGGAATGTAGGAATCGACAACCCATCAATACAAGTTACAGTTTTACAATGATACTCTTAAATAAGTTTTTATTGGTTTAAAACACTAAAATGAAATTCTAGTGATCAAAATAATAACAATATAACTCTTATTGATTATAAATCATAAAAAAACACCTATGTATTATTTATGATAATTATAAGAAAAAATCTTGTCCATTAAATGTGTCGTGTTCTTTGAATGTCTCAATAAGAATATATAAAAAATATTAGAGATCTAGGAAAATTCATTAGTGGGTAATAAATAAGAAAAGTATTTCATATTTCCCTGAAATCATGGGACAAAGATCCTATACTAAATTGGACTATGTATGAACTAATGTAATGTCATTCCAAATTATTGTTTTCCTGTTATGGTTGTAAGCATGTTTTCGTGTTTTAAAACACTAAAACATGGATGGAATGGTCAAAACCATAGAAAAAACAATAGATTTGTTTAAATCATGGGGAAATAACCAATTAGACATTTTTGACATGTATGATTAGAAAAAACAACACTCTGACAAGCGGTGTGGTCATAATCACTTGGTATACAATTTTGAAAGGTACAAATTTATTTAAAAACATGTGTTGGGGTTCATAATTAGTAAAAAGATATCTAAAGGCACTGAAATCATAGAAAAACAAGAATTATTTTATTTCTGAAATATAGGAACTAAATACATGTCATTCTAAATTATGGGTTTCTCAATATTGATGTAAACAATTTTTTAGGTTTTAAAACACTAAAACTTGTCTAGAATCATCAAAACCATTGAAAACAAACTCATATTGAATTGAAATCATGGTAATACCACAAATGAGTTAGTTTTGATGTGTATTCTAAGAAAATATGTCAATATGACATGTAGTGTAGTCGTAATTATTCGGCATACACATTAGAATGATACAAAACCCTTAAAAAATGTTACTGGTGAAAAAATCTATGAAAAAATGTTATATTAACATAAAATAAAGGGAAAAAACCATAAATTTCATTTCGAAATTTAAGAACTAACAAAATTTCATTCCGAAATATAGTTCTTCCATTATGGATGTAAACATAATTTTAGTGTTTTATAAAACTAAAATGTGAAAAGAGTGGTCAAAACAATAACAAACAACCTCATATTGATGTCAAATAATGGGAAACCCATGGTTGAGTTTATTTTTATGTGAATTCATAGAAAAAACCTAATTCTGATGTGGGGTGTGGTCATGATTACTTGGTATATAGTTTTGAAAGTTATAGAAGCATTTAAAAACAATTGTTTGGTTGTCTAAGACATGAAAATGATCATTAATATCCATAAAATATAGGGAAAACAACTATAAATTGAATTATGAAATGTAATAATAAATATCATTTCATGGGGAATTATGGTTTTATTATTATGTCTGCAAATGCATTTTTAATGTATTAAAGCACTGAAACGTGAAAAAATCAGTCAAAACCGTAGTAAAAAACATCAGATTCATGTGAAATAATTAGAAAAATTTGATGAGTTTATTTTTACCTATACAGATAGAATGAATTTCAATCCGACATTCAGTGTGGTTGAAATTACACTATATACATTTTTGAATGGTACAAAGGCCTTTAAAAAATGTTTCATGGGGTTAAATCCAGATAAACGACATATAATTTCCTAGAAATCAAAAGAAAATGACCATACATTTAATTTTAAAAAGTAGTAACTAATAGAACCTCATAACAAATTACTGGTACCCACGATGGCTATAAACGTGTTTTTAGTGTTTTAAAAACCTAAAACAGTAATAGAATAAACATACCATAGAAAATGACCTTATATTGACGTGAAATAATGGGAAAACATGGATTCGTTATTTTTTAGAGGTAGATATAGACAAAAAATTAATCAAACATCTGATGTGATTGTAATTAGACTTAATACACTTCCAATGTTACAAAAACCATTAAATGAATGTCTCGAAGTGATAATATATAAAATCGATGTCAGATTTCTAGGAAATTATTGGAAAATATCTATACATTTTAATTTTATAATATTAGATTGGATAGAATTTCATTTTTAATTATAGTATTCTAGTTGTTTCCGTAATCGTATTATTAGTTCTTTGAAATAGTAAAACATGTGTGGAATGATCAGAACCAAAGAAAAAACCTCATATTGATATGAAATCATAGGATGGCCATATTTGAGTTGTATTTGATGTGTAATTAGAGATGAAAAATCAATCCCATGTGTGTTGTTGTTATAATTTCTCAGTATCGACATTTGAAAGTCACAAAATACATTAAAAACATGTTTTCTTGCTGGTGGGGGAAAAACTATGAAAATAACAATGAATTTATCTGAAATCATTATACAATAACCATACATTTAATTTTTAAAAGTATAAACATTTGACACAACATTCTGAATTATGGATTGCTTATTATAGCTATAAACACATTCTTTTAAAAACTAAAATATCCACAGATGTGTCAAATCCTTATAAAATGTCCTCGGATTTATTTGAAAACATGAGAAAACAACCAATGAGATGTTTTTGATGCGTACGTTTAGATGACACATCAATCTGACATGATCAGTGGTCAAAATTACTCACTATACCATTTTAAATGTAACAAAGGTCATTATAAAATGTAAAGGGGGTCAAACAAGAAAATAGATGTTTTATTTTCCTAAATTCAGAAGTCTAAGAAAACATATTTAATTGTAAATTTATGTAACTGATGGTATATCATTCAGAAATATGGTTTTCTTATTATCACTATAAACATAATTATGTGTTTTAAAACACTAAAACCTTCATGTAATGGTCAAAACCATTTGAAAAAGACCTCATATTGATGTGAAATCATGGGAAGACCATTAATGAGTTTTTGACCTATACATGCAAAAAAACATTAATCTGATGAGTGGTGTGGTTAGAATTAGTAGTTGTTCACTTATGAAAGGTACAAAATCCATTAAAACCAAAATTCAAGTGGTAAAACCAAGGAAACCAATGTCTTGTTTATGTGGAATCATGTGACAACAACTATATATTTAATCGTCAGATGAAGGAACCAACAAAACATCCTTCAAATTTACGGTTTTCCCATTATGGCCATAAACCAATTTTCATTACCTTAAAACACTAAAATGTGTGTGGAATAGTCAGAACCATATAAAATGGCACTATATTGATATGAAATCATGGGGGAATAACTAATTAGTTGTTTTTGAAATATAAGACATTTTGGGATATCTAAATCATTAATATCAATATTTTACATAAATTTCAAGAACACCAAACATCTCTTCAAAATATAATTAGAAACTTTTCTCATCCCTTTTCAGTTTCAACAACTAAATTGTAACTTAAATAGGTCTGTTTTTTGTTTTGATTTTTTTTCATTATATACTATTTTTTTGTTAAAATATTTTTTTGATTAATAAAATAATAAATTTTATTTATATCACTTTGAATATATTCATCATTTTTTCACAATAATTTTCATAAATATTCTAGTTTTGTATTGCAGGGGACAGCTTTTGGATGTTCTATAGTGGGACATGCTTGAAAACCATTGATAATACATAATTTTTTATAAATATTTGTTAAATTAATAATACACATTCCCAAGGTCCGTAATAGTTTAGTGTCTCTTGAAACATGGAAACAAAATAATCTTTCAAAGTGATTGATCATTAAAATCTCCTATATTGATCTCAACCATTTTTTATTCTACCTAACACCATTCTTCATAACCTGGGGAATGGTATCATAAGAATAGGGTGAGTTGACATTCATAGAAAGGGTAAATAAAATAAATGTGTAAGCATAACAATAACAAAAAGTGTATGGAATTTTAGCATAACATTTTATGATTATACCCTACATATTAGATATCATAACATAGATTATATGTTTATAAGACTAGAATCAGAATGAAATTATGAACATATACTATGAAATAATAACATAGTATTTAAACATGTAAATATAAATAACATAAAAGAATATAAAACCCCTAATTTAGGGATGCGTGACAAGGCCATTGTAACATGTTAATCTTAGGTTCATCACTCATGTATCTTATTTGGGATTTAGATTCCCTCCTGTGTAACCTCTTGTTTAGATTTTGGGATATTATCCCAGTTAAACTCTTATTTCATGCTTGGTATGTCTTCAATTATACCATTTTTTTGTTCTTTTGATGTCCTCTTATATACACTTTTGTTTTATGGGTGGGATGTCCTCTCATATACCCTCTTGCTCTGGGCATGGGGTGTCCTCATGTTTGACAACTTGATTCAGGCTTTGAATTTCCTCTAGTATACCCCCTTATTTTGGGCTAGTGATTTTTTCCCATGTAACATCTTTCTTAAGGCTTGTGATGCCCTCTTGTGTACCATCTTTCTTTGGTCTTGTGATATCCTCCAGTGTACTATTTTGTTTTGGACATGGGATTCCATCTTTTGTACCTTAAGATTCGAGTATGGTTTATCCTCTCATAAAACCTATTTACATTGTATTGGGATGTCCTCCCATGAAAACTCTTGTTTTGGTATTCTAATTCCCTCCCATTTACACATTGATCTCATAAAAATTTAATAATTACACAATACATGAAAGGGATATATAGGTCTCACTTATCCCATAATGAAATCATATATATATGTGAAAAAACATCATAAACAATCATATCAACACCTATAAAATTATATGTGTATCATAAACATATAATCATACCATAACATTTGGAAAAAATAGGTTTCATAATAATTTCATCATAAACATAGCCCATCAAAGGAAGCAGGTTTCACAAAAGTATAAAAAATAAACGATGAAATTGTTTCTTCAACATCCTTCCACCAAATCAAAATCTATTAAGAGAAATAATATAAAGGGAAAAAGTGAATAATATCTATATAAATTAATGAGTAACAACAAAGTATGTTGTATTTTATGAGAAAAAATTTCCTACATATTTTTAAAACATTTTTTTTGATGAAAATGTCCTTTCTGTAATGAAAAGCATTTTTTAAGACATCAAAACTTTTAAAACCTATTTTATATGAAAATATATTTTATAAACTATAGAGTAATAATTTTAAATAATTAAGCACTTATAAAATACATTTTCCTTGAAAATGGGCTTCAATGATATTTTGAAAGCATTTTTTAAAATATGTTTTAAAACAATTTTTTTTATTCAATAGATTTCCCACCATAGATATTGATTGTTATTTTTTATCTAAAACATTATCTTAATTATGAAAGTGTGAAAAAATTCTAGTAATTTCTAAGGATATATTTAATAACCACATGAGAATAATATTAATGAGTGTTCTTGAGAAATGAATCATGATTTTTCATTAGTAGGAGCATAATCATAATCAATCTTGAAAAGTTATGATATTATTTTAACAAACACATATTACATGGTAAAATGGGATCATAAACACCGTGTATGAAAATTGAATTACATTAATATTAATATATAATCAATATAACTATACTTATGATATAATAGGCCTCTAAAGGGAATTTTTTTGTATAACAAAACCTCAGTCTTAGGGATGGAAAATTGAGACAAAATTATTTTACCTATTCTGTAACATTTGAATCGTAAATCCCATGATATGAATATCATATAATTAATACGTGAATACCCATAAAATTAATTATATGATTCTTGGATTAAATTAATATGTAGTACAAACTCCACACAATAGGAAATCGTAGTGAACATAATAAGTATCTATCGAAATAAATGACCTGAAATCACTTTCCCTTGTGTTATGAATCTAATCGAACTCATTAAAATAACATGTATAATTATTATAAATTTAATATAAAACTTTTTCAGAACCGTAATATTATAACTAATAGAATAAATGGTTTTATTATGATTTTATAATACCTTCTGGTAAACAATCCTATGTTAAGGTTTCACTTCAAGAAATATCTGTTTTGTTCTTCACATGTGTATAAATCTATTATATATTTGGTACTTATACTTATATAATGATTTAAATAATGAAAAGAATGATATAAAAATAATTTATATTCATTATATTTTTAATATATTAATTAATATAATATTTAATTATGAAACAAAATACACCGTTCATGGAGACTGTAAGCCACATCTACACATGAACATTAGATTTGCATTTATAGTCGTATTGAATGAAAGAAGGAAAATGACATGTGTTTATATATATGTAAATATATATATCATTATTCTAGTAGAATTATTATATCATATATATCATACAATTTCACAAAATCCATCAATAAGTTATTCCATGTAGTGTGTGAACGAATCACATCACATTGAGGTGGAAATAGTACACACTACCTCAAAAAAATTTATCATATTTACACCAAATGAACAGTATAAATATATGTGTTGTTAAATTATTCCATAATCTAAAATATATAATAAATATCATATATATCATATATAACCAAAGTATCCAACATATTGGCCACTATGAAAGGAGGTAAGTAAAAATGAACAATCATCATTTTGTGAGTCGGTAGTTCTCCTTACACATAAATAGTATGTTTGTTACACACTAGATAGATGTGTGTATATGTGGAGGTAGAAATATTATCATGAAAAAAATACTTGTATAATTAAAAATACTATTTTTTATACAATAATGGAATAAAAAAAGGATTGTTGGGGTTGATAGAAAATAATAGAAATGGATATTAATTTAATATTAAGGAAACTTGATTAGGATGACGAAAATGGCATGTTCAATATATAGGGTGAGTTCAATAGCTAGGGAATGTTTAGTGGCTACAGCAGATATAGTAGGTGGTCATATGGTTGGGGATATATCTAGATCGGGGAAGGCGGTATATGATAAGGACGGCAGATCCAGGGTGCCTTCCATCATGGATGCGGTCTGTGGGGGAGGCTCAACAGGTGCACAGTTTTGTATACCTCTGATCCAGTTTGAGAAATGAAAACTGGAGATTCTTGACGTGTTCCCATTGGTAGTAATCTATGAAAAGCAAATGAAAAGTGTTTTGAAGGTTCATTACTATACCCTGGTGGCCAGGTTTGGTCTGGTAAAACCATCATTGGAGGAGTTTAGGAGTTTCTTGGAATCCTAGGGTCTTCAGCACTTGGTAGCTGTATTAGAGTTATTGAAGTTCGCCTCTTGTGTTTGTCTCTATAAAAGGGATGACATCGTATATGCCTGGTCGAGGGAGGAAAGGCAGTGTGGCCTTCATCTCTTAACCCTCTCACAGTGGTCATGGGAGTTCTATTATGTTAAAGTTTCTCATATAGCCATGGAGTGGATCAAACTCTCGGGTCTTCCACTACATTTCAATAACCCTTTGATTCTGATGGTTTTGGGAGATACCATGCGATGTTCCTATGTATTGATGAGAAGATGAAGTGTTTGATGGAGAAAACTAACCCGCATGACTGCATGGAGATGAACCTCTAAAGTATTTCACCTTATTTATTATGATCCGTTTAATGGACGGGTTTATGTGGCGGCATTGTTTGGGGACTCGTTCTCCCCCCATGTTTTGAACAGCCTTTAGCTTTCAAGGTCATCTAGCAGAGTTCTATAGGAAAGGGAAAAATATAATATTATGTTTCACAGAAGAACTCCCTAAGAGAGACCAGAAGACTGAGCCATCACTCAGCCCCATGCATGGATCGTGTTATAAGATGGGTGATCATGGTGGAGCCAGTGCGGTTGAGATGCTGGGTGGCCATGATTCTTCTTCCTTAGTGGGGATGAATAATTTCAATAGTATGACAACTATTTTTGAATTATCAAATATTGTTAGACCTGAGGCCCTAATGCGAGCATTATTTTCTGAAAAGGCACTATAATGATTCTTTTTGGCTGAGGGTTCTTAGTAAGCTCTTATGCCACCATTGGGTTCATACTTGCAATCTCAAATGGATTTAGATGAATTTTCCCTAAATAGGGTTTCTCCATTGTCTTCTTCTCTTCATCCCAATGGGAAATCCAAGGCTTTCCCTTCAGTTTTTTCAGACATCCCAAATGGGATGGGACCCCCTATTTGTTAGGTAATGATATCATCATTTTTGTCTTTAGGTTTGGTGAATCATTTTGTGCTATCCTTAGTATGATGTTCCTTGTATTCTCATTGAAGGATTTAAAGAAGGGCTTCCTAGAGGGAGTGGCGAAGGAATTACCATTGGCCCACAACTCACAACCCCAGTTGATTTTGAACTCGATGATCCAGGAGGAAGCATCCCTAATGTCCTCTCTAGTTTCTATGGGAACCATGTTTTATATATTAGAGGAATCATAAAGTCCCATGAAGATGATGGAGCTCATTCAGAAGATGGTTTGTTCTACCAGAGGATTTTCATGACTGGTGACTCATTCGATGGATAAGGAAAAGTTTTAAAGGGACTAATTATTTCCAAGAGTAGGTAGCATTGTCCACAAGGCCAAGCCCTCCCTTTTGTAATGACATACTTGAAAATTTGGAATTCTTGAGGTCTCGGGGGCGGGGGGAGAAAAATGTGCCTTCATGAATTCTGAGTTTATGATATATAGGGATTCTGTGGAGTTTATTCATGATCCTAAACAAGACACATGAAAGATATGATCCTTTTCAATAAAGATCGGGTTTATTAACCAGGAGCATGTGCATCTGTTTAATAAGAATATATAGATTTTTTTGGATGATTTTTATTTAGGTTAAGTTGGTGCAGGTTACAGATTATATTACTTCAGTTAAGTTCGATTTTAGCAGTTATGTGATCGTGTTCTCCTTCATTTATGCTAGCCCTGATGTTATTGTAAGTTGTAACATGTGGGAGTTTCTTGGATCATTTGATGTGCAGGTATTACCATGGTTTTTTTGAAGATTTTCACACCATTTTGACATATCAAATATGAGATGAGGAATGGTGTTATACAATAACGGTATTCTTCATTTTAATAGCTTCATTTCGAGTAAGGGTCTCTTGGACTTGGGTTTTAATGAGGGAAATTTCACCTGGAGTAATAACAATCATAGGAATAACTGAATCTTGTGTAGGTTGGGTAGAATCTTTCCTAACTTGTAGGGCCTTGAGTCCTTTTCGAGGGCCTCGGTCTCTCACATATCGAGATCAGTTTCAGTCCATGCACCATTTCTCAACGACCATAAAAAGGTAAATTAGGAGGGTAAGAAATTTTTGTATTCGATAGATTGGAGTTTCATGGAGGGATTCGAGAAAATGATGAAGGATTCCTAGGGGACAAGAGGTGGATGGAAGGTCCTAGGTTGTGTTTTTTAGACATCTCAAATGGATCAAGTGTGATATTGGAAGGTGATTTATGGGTAAAAACATTGCAGGGGTCTTGGCGGAGTCACTGCAGAAGGATATCAACTATCAAGTAGATTTACTTCAGCACAGGTGGGATGAGCCCTCCATCCTTTTTTATGTGATAAGCTATCATTTCTTGCTCAATGGCCGTTGGAGTTGGATAATGCATTATGTTAGGGATCGAGGGATAGTTTTATTAAATAAGGAGAAATAAATATTGGATATTTCTACTCTTTCTTGATGGATCTCAAAAGATTTAAAGATAACATGAGGCTGGTGGATGGGTCCTTTTCTTCTGATGTTAATGTTCCTAGAAAGCTAGCTTTGGAACAAATAGAGCGACTACTTTCTAGTGATTATCTAGAGTCCTCGAGTAGGATAACTTGTCACAGATTGAAGATAATTTAATGGGGAGTATACCACATATTATTGGTTCAAAGGAGAGTGAATCCATAAGGTATCTACCATCAGGGGATGAGATCTAAGAGGCTGTTTGCTCAATGTCGCTGGAGAGTGTGCTCATTCCAGATAGTTTTTCGAGATGGTTTTATGTGGAATCATGGGATTTTGTGAATCCATAGGTCATTGAGGTGGTGTAGGATTTTGGGGGGGGGGGTATCATGAATAGCAGAACATATTCCTCAAGGGTGGTTATGGTACCGAAAGTGAAATACCCTTTCAGCATTAGTCATTATAGACATATTAGACTTTTTAATGCATCATACAATATCCTGGATTTTTTTCTGGATATAAGGCTCAGTAAGATGATTCTGAGGATCATTTCCCCAGAAAAATGTAGATTTATCAATAGTGGAGGCTTCCAAGGGGCTGTATGAGTAGCCTAAGAACTGATATGGGATTGGAAAAAAATATGTTTGGTTCCATCGTGATTATTTAGGGTGATATGGATAATGAATATGAAAAACTGGAATAGAGTTTTTTATTTCAAGTGGTGAGATGAACGGGATTTCATGAAAGGGATTGTGACTTATGCTTCGGATTCGTCTCCTCTCCATGGTAAGCACATATCTATAGAAGAAGGGATTCAATTTTTTCAATAGTGTACGTGGGGTTAGGCAAGGGGAACCCTATCTCCTTCTCTATTTTTTATTTTTTAGTAGTATCTTTCTCAAAACATGCTTATATGGTTGATGAACCAGAAGATTTATCCATAATATTCAAAAGATTCTGATGGTTCTTGTTCCCAATTTATGTTTTTTGATGATATTCTCATCTTTTTGAATGGAAGTAGGTCATCATTGTAAAAATTTATATATTATATGTTGATCTTAAGAACCCCATGAAATCAACATGTCATTTATAGTAAGATATGTGTGTTTATTTCTTATTAATGTTTAAGAAGGACGGCCTAAAACAATCAAGACATAATGGGAATTCAAAGGAGGTAGTTATATATGATCTATCTCGGGGAACCACTTTAGATTGGTTGGGTGAAAAGTGTCATATTTGAGGAAATTCATCACAGAATGATCGACAGCGTGCTCAATTGGGAAAACAGGTTCCTAACCATTAGGGGAAGGGTGAGATTGATTAATAGTGTGGTCTCCTCCATATTGATGAACGTCTTGCCTATTATCACTCTGACTAAGGGGATTATTTCTAATATGAAGTAGCTAATGAAAATGTTCCTTTGGGATGAAAACCATTTTGGAAGAACGTGCTGGGATGCTTGGTCTAATGTGGAAAAACCAGTGGAGGATGGTAGAGTTGGTCTTAATCATATATTTGATTCGATTCTATCCATGCAGGCTTTGTTAGAATGGGATTTTCTAGAGGGAAATTTAATGTGTGACAAAATACTTATGATTATGTAAGGAATGAACTATGAGGATTGGGAGACTAGAAAGATGTCTAAAATGTTCAAAATGGTGATATTTTACCTAGAAATACTTCTGGAGGCTTCTCGGTAGGTTGTGGGATGTGGGTATATGAACCTCAGAAGAGACAATTGGGTTGGGGTGAAGCTCTTTTTCTTTTACTGCCCAGTTCTAGATTTTTATGTCCAAGAGGCCATCAAGCATCCTATGTTGCTTAATGAAATACTTAGCTCAGAGAAAATGGATTTCTTTAAAGAACATATGTTCTTGGAGGAGGTTGACATATTCTATTACACATAGGAATGTTATGGTTACTTCAACAGACATGATTCTCATCGTTGGATTTTCTTGGGAGTCCACGATATGTGGGGATCACTATTGTGGTGTAAAATATTTCCCACAAAGATGACCTTTATAGTTTGTAGAGTTAGTATCCAAGCCCTACTGACCGATGATACTATTTAGAATAAGGGAATTCATCTGGATTCTAGATGTCTTTATTGTTCTATTATGCATGAAATTTCGTTGATATAATTCTTTCTTAAGTGAAATTGGGTTGATTGTCTCTTGTCCAGTCTTGATTTATGGGGTAGCATCAACAATGCTTGATCCTCCATGCAGGAGTTAATTTTCAGTTGGTTCTCTGGTAATGTTCAGAATGAGATGGAGGTCAAAATTTGTAGTATACTACATACAACGGGTTTCTTGATGATCTCAGAGGTGCAGAATAATTTTCAGTTAGAGGATCAGTGGTCTATTTATTTACCAATGGTGAAAAAAAATGTTGGTGCATGACATAGGGTTACTGATTAATGGAGGACATCATTATCCAACACTCTATAGTTTCATGAACAGGCTAATGAAAATTACTGGGTCTCAAGAATGATGTGTAAGGTGGCACCCTCCGGGAATGGGATTCAAGCTTAACGATGATGTCTTGTTCACGGATGGGCTGATGTGTAGGGGTGGTTTGGTGAGTGATGGGATTGGTTTGGTCATTATTTCCATTATCATCTTTCATGGGTCGGAAAAATTTCAAGTTGTAGATGATCATGCATTGCACATGGGCGTTGATCTTTGTAACAGGTTCTCATTGGTATTTACTGAACTAGAATCAAACTCTAAGTTATTGATTCAGGCATTCCATGTGAAAGTGAAGGTATTGTGGTCCTTAACATACACTGTTCGTAGATGTTCCATTATGTTTTCAAATGATTTCTCTATCCTCTATATTCCAAGAGAATCTAACATTTCAGTAGATTCTCTCTATATAGGGAGTATCTTAGAGGAACCCCAACGGGTGTTCTTAAATGTGGGGTCCCTACCCCAGGAATGTAAGAATTTTTTCCAAGGTGATGCCCTAGGTCTTCATCACTTTAGACCACCTTGATCCCTTCGTGGAAGGGTGTTGTTACATTCTTTAATAATAATAATAATAATAATAATAATAATAATAATAATAATTCAATTTTTGAATAGATTGATGTTTGAGAGATTTCTTTATCTCTAAATCTGGTAATTCATTTTGGATTATGCCAAAAGGCATCCTTAAAAATATTGAATCTTATAGGGATGCATTGAAGAGTATATGAGGTATGTTGGGAGACTATTCAGGAATATTTTGGATAATCTAATTTAGCAATATTGGTGTGAGTAATGGGTAGATTACATTTCTATTTATTGGGGAGGGGACTGCAACTCTTGTAAATACCAAAAGGTATTCGATAATGGGCACTCTCATTTACCAAATGTGACAATAAAAAATAAAAAACAATGAATTAATATAAATATATGATAGGGTAAAATATACACCACACACAAATATGTTCATTTTAATAATTTGTTTATGTAACTTCTAAGATTCCCCAAATTTAGTATTTTGGTTTTCATTATATAATCTAGTTTCATAACCTAATTAATTACACCATGAATACTAAAGAAAAGTGATAATTTTTATTATATATATATAAAATAAATTGTTAATATTTTTTAATAATAAAATGTAAATTTCATCTATTTTGGAAAGAAATTTTAGAACAAAAGCATGTGAAATGAAGAAACACTACATAAACAAGGAAAGTGCTAAAAAGGTTTTTACAATATATGGGTAAATATGTAAATTATAAAGATCAATTGGTCCATTAATATAACATATTTAATATTTATTAACAGTTAAAATTCTCTTTTTATTATATATGAATTTCTTTAAATTTAAATATTTTAACCAAATATCAATTATTATAAAAATAATTAATTCCACCTTTGACATTGTTGACATAATTTTAATTTTAAAATCTCAAAAAAAAAACATTAAAATAACAATATATTTTTTCAAAATATCTACAAAATAAAATATTTATCTACAAAAATAATTATCTAAAATAATTTAATAAATTTAATTCACTTTTATCATTTCAAATATTGTTTATTTTAGATAATTATTAACTAAATAATCAGTATGTTGGCGTTTCATATGAATTTTATGTAACTAAATCATCTCTAAACATTATTTATAATTTATTATAATAATAGAAACCCATTCATATTTCCAAATGAAATGTAGAACCGAAAATATTATGTTTCTTACATATCAGAATGTTTTTTAAATTTTCATGGTAAAGAAAGTTCCTTTTTGACTATTCCATAAACTTTTAAATAGGGATCTTCCATTTAATAATCTTACATTAACCAATAAAATTAGAACCAATAGGGGATACAATCAAATTATAGGCACCCAATTTTCATTCTATATGTTATCAAGTCATTTAGGACCATATGGTAATGGTTTACACCTAAAATATGCTTAATCATTACTTCATTGTAGTGACAAATTTTAAAGACATTCACTAATATTTTTGATAAAAAATTAAGTTGATATTATTAGGGAAAAAATATTAGTCATCTTAAGAATTATTATGTTAGGTTTCTAAATTGAAATCATAGAAGTGGGAAAATTATGTTTAACTCTAATCCCACAGATGTGGGGAGAAAATCGGAATTTAATGTAAAACGTTCAAAAGTAAAATAATTTTTTTATCTAATTTTGAAATAAAAAGAATTACAAAGACCTTAATTGGATTAATATATTTATAATTGATCTATTGTGACTTTATTAATTCAATTAAAATACAATTTTATATTAAAAATTATTCAAATGAAGATATAGTTTTAACTAAAATACCGTATTATTTATAATTCATCAAAAATTAATTTTTCTCAAAAAAAATTCAAAAAAAATAGAATAATATAATTTTAATATTGGAAATTAAAAAATGAAGTTTATTTTGAAAAATAAAATATATAATTTTAATAATATATTTTTTAAATAGGTGTTCCATTAAAAGGAGGTAAAAATAGTCTTGTGTCTAACGTAAGATATTCTTGGTGTTCATGTAGAGAAAGTGAAAATTTATGTTGAGTGTAGTGAAAGACTAAATTTTTATTTAATATAATTCAAGATAGAAATGTTTTATTGATATAAAATAAACAATTTTCATTTTTGTGTGAAATGTATAATATAAAAAATAAAAAATAAAAAATAAAATAATAATTCACAAAATCTAGATGAGGTAGATTATACACCCATTAAAAATAATATCTTCATAAAAAATATTCTGAGTTATCAATGGTTTAATATTTGAATGTTTCATTCATAGAAATCCCCATTGTAAAAATTAATATTAAAAATTCACTTAAAAATGGATTTTTGAAACCATAAAAGTTACCCAACATAAAAAATATCTAAGTTTTTTCAAAGGGGATCATAGGTTGGAAGTGAAATCGTGGATGTGGAAGAAAAATATAATAATAATATTTTAATAGACATTGATATTGAATCAGGTAAAGAAAAAGATAAAAATGATAAATCGATAAATCTATGATGATCGTAGGGAATATTTGATTTAACGGAAATAGAGGTTGAAGGATATAATTTTCGGTTTCTGGATCATTATCCCAATTTTAACAAATTTTTATAAAAATATATACAAGAATGATTTCAGGAAAACCACACCCTTTGTAGTTCTTTGATCCTCTACACCTCATTCTCTAAATGTGAAAGTGAATTTTTATTCTTGATGAGTTAACAGATCCTGAGATCCATGATATTCCATCCCATATGTGATCAGATATCATCTACAAAATGTTTCTATAATAAGTTATCCAATGTGAAAAAATCCCTTATTGGGTAGTATAACACTTTATTATCAAAACTTTCATCCAAATTAAAACATAGTCTTTAAAAAAAACCCTCATAACCCTCCTGAAAGATGAGAATTCCAATATTTAGAAATAAATTCATGAAATTAGTTAAAAATTGATATAAATATATAAAAATACTATATTATTTTCACACTCCAAACATGTCAATACCCCCATCTTATATTTCCTTAATTACCATAAATCATTTTAAAAAACATTAATTCAAACATTTTACAATGATTACTAGATCTATTATTTGAATGAAATATTTTTTACACCACAACCTTGATGAAATTAAAAACATTTTTAATAATTAGTTCGAGGGTAATTCGTATTTCCAAATTTTTAATTTATTACCTTTTATATCATTAACCAAACATTATTGTCTCAATGTCAAAAATTAATTAAGGGTTACCATTCCATAATCAAGATATATTATTTATGTGAAATTACTTTTATATGTGATCGACACAATTCAGCATGTCCTTTTAAGTCCTTAATTAAAAATTATACAGAAAATAATTATATATCTCAGGATTCGATTAAAATAATATTTTAATTCAAAAAATATAAATACTTCATTAATCAGACCTTATTCATATTCTATTACCCATTATTGATCATGTAATTCTTTAATACCTATTTTCTAGAATATGAAATATGAATCATTATTAATCTTCCCCAACCTAAATCCAATCATGCTTTATATGCTTCTTGTAAAAAAAAACTATAATAAAATCATATACCTTTCAAAGTTTATTTTTTGCCTCATTATATACATTAGTATAACCAGAAGACTTACCAACATCATGATTCCCATTATGATTTTCCACTCAGGAAATCAAATCACATAATCAACATACATTTGAGTTCCAAAACATTAAATTTTAACCATGTTACTTAGATTTCACTCCATTAAATAAAACCACAAAGAATATTGTGAGAAACATTTATGAAATCTAGATACCGTATAATCAGGAAATGTACATATAAGGTTTATATATCATGGATGCTACTTATTTAATATGTGAAACTTAGGTGTGAAGTAAGGATCAATTTCGGGTACCAGATTACCCTATGTCAGGCCTAATAGACTTTTTTAAAGTTGTTACCCATTGGTAAATTTGTAAGGGATCCATATCCACATGTAGTATCTAGGATTGAAATTATTTATATAAAACCAATATCTTTGTATTTTACAAAAATTACTAGACATTTTCTTAATCATTTATTCATCCATATACTTATCCATGGAGACATCCATAGAAATATCCATAGAAATATTCATATGGATATCACTAATGTTTTCTTATCTTAGTTTCAATGGTTAACTAATCCTTTCCTTTGATACAAACTATAGAGACCCTCACTTTTCAAAAATATAAATTACACAACTTTTGTAGAATACCTTAAACACAATAAAAATAGATACACGAAGACAGTATTAGTTTAGTTCCATTGGAAAATGATAAATTTAACACTGGTCCATAAATGAGATACATTATTTCAATATATGTTATTCATGACAAGAACCCACCATAAACACCTAAAAAATAATACTTATATTTATTCCATGTTGAAGAAAAAAACAAATATCTCAATTGCTTAGTAAGGTTAATGAAGGGATATAAATGAGTATAATCATGAGTATATGTGTTTGATAACATGATCCTAAAATTAGAATATCATACATTTTATATAAATGATAATGTACGTGAATCCTGGCATAAGGCCTGGCATTTTAAAAGAGAAGAATCATTAGGATATAATGAACATAATACATGAAGTCATAAAATAGTAATTTTTTTCAAATTGTTGAAAACACATAGGAATATAAAAACCCTATGTCGTAGCGGCCAACCAAGGCCTTTGTAACATGTTAGGCTTGGGTTAATAACCCATGTACTTTCTTCAGGCTTGGGTTTCCCACCTGTGTACCCTCTTGTCCTGGTCTAGGGATATCCTCCAATGTACCCTCTTACTTAAAGCGTTGGAATTAAAACCATTAAAATTCGTGTGTCAGGATTGGTATGTCCTCCCATATAACCTGTTATTTTAATCTTGTGATTTACTCATGTGTACACTTTTCTTTAGAGTTGTTATAAACACCCATTTACAATCTTTCATAGGGTATGATATTTACTCCCATTTAAACACTTTTTTTGTGCTTGACATGTCTTCCCATGTATCCTCATTCATTGTTCATGGTATTACCTCCAATTTATCCTCTTGATTTTGCCTTAGGATGTCGTCATGTGCACCCACATGCTTCATTCAGGGATTTCCTCTTGTTCACCCTCTTGTTTTGAGTTTGGTATTCCCTTTAATGTAACATTTTATCTCATAAAATAATTATCATTACCCAATTCATTAGAGGGAGTTATAAGGACCTCCTATCTCATAATGAAATCATACATACAGATGAAAAAATGATAAT
This sequence comes from Viscum album, assembly GCA_963277665.1. Classification (NCBI taxonomy): domain Eukaryota; kingdom Viridiplantae; phylum Streptophyta; class Magnoliopsida; order Santalales; family Viscaceae; genus Viscum; species Viscum album. The sequence continues at coordinate 172,337,927 of OY728160.1, forward strand.
CAATCATATCATAACCCATGACATGAAATGGGTATTATAAAAATTTAATCATATCATAACCTTTAAAAAAATCATCTTTCATAATCATTTCATATTAAACATAACTTATGAAAAGAATAATGATTCAAAATATTATAACTCATGAATGTGAAATGAGTTTCATCAAAATAAATCCATAAAATCCTAATCTATGCATATAAATAATATGAATAGATTTATTGAATATTTTCCACTAAAAGAATGAGTAACTAAAATGGATGTTATCTTATATGGGAAATTATTTTTTTAGATATTTTAAAAACATTTATTGAGGAAACTATCCTTTTTTTCATTGAAAATATCTTTTAAAAACATAAAAACTTTTGAATTTTTTTTGAAAATAAATTTGAGGACTTTTAATGGAATCATTTTAAACTATGAATCGTTTTCGAATTAATATTTCCTTGAAAATGTGCTTCAATGATATATTAAAAACATTTTTGAAAAAATGTGTTTTGAATATTATAGATTTCTGACCAAAGAGAGAAATGCTCAAATTTAAATTATATATTTATCTTAAGTAAAAAAATTAATAATAAAATGGTACTAATACATGATGTTATTTTGAATAACTATATGGGAAGGTATGTCTTGAGGTTTCCTGAGATATTGATCCATAAATTTCATTAATTGAATCATAATCACAAAGAATATTGAAAAGTGATGAGATAAATTTAATAAAATTTTATAAATTGGCTAACTGGGATCATAATATCCATGTTGGAAAATGGAATTTCATGAATCATAAAATATAAACACAATATTTATATTATTGATATAATAAATCTCAGTAAATATTTTAGATGATTAATAAGAAATTAGTATCAACGAAGGTAAATTATGACAAAACAATTTACCTCATATGCAAAATTTTGGAAATTAATCCCCATGAACAAAAGATAATAAAATGGATATCTGAAAACCCAAATATTTAATTAGAAGATATATTGAATACATTCATGGTCAGTAAATACACAGCTGAAAACGAAACTACTGTGAACATAGAATGTATCTCATAGAAATAAAAAGTGATAAGAAATACCCTTACCATGTTTCTTGACTCACATCGTACTCATTCAAAAAACCATTATATTAAATATAAATTTATAATATATATTTTATAGAACCATTTTTTATAAATAATAACATATACGGTTTTATTTGGTCCTCATATTACCCTCTTGTTGACAATCCTATTTAATGGTTTCACTTCGAGTAATATCTACTTTGTTCATCATATGTGTCTTAATTTATAATATCTCTTGTCCTTATACTTATATGAAGATTTTAGGGATATAAAAAATTATATAGATATCATTTATATTCATTATATGTGTTATATAATAATTTATATTTTATAGAATTATGAAACAGAACAAACTATTCATTGATATGGTAAGTTGTATGCACACATGAATGTTGTTTCTGTCTTTATTATCGTATTGAAATAAAGAAGGTAAATTAAATATTTGGGTTTATATATATATAATTATTCCAGTACCATTATTATATAATTTTTTCCATATAATTCCACCAAAATCATCCTTAATACATTCCATTTATTGTGTGAATGAATCACATCTCTTCGAGGGGGAAGTAGTCCAGACTTCCTCAAACAAAGTTATAATATTTAAAAACATGAAGAGTATAATTATATGTATTGTAAAAGTATAAAGTAAGGTTAAAATTTTAGAATAAGTAAAAAAATATATAAACAAATTTTAAATCAAAATTCCCACCATGAGATGTGTCATGGGAAAATGAAAAATCCTCATTTTGTGAGGCAGTAGTTCCCCATACACATAATGAGTGAATTACCCATTAGATAGAGGTGAGTTTTAGTGGAGATAAAATCTTTAGAAATAAAAATTATATTATATTTAAGACACTTGTGTTTTTATACAATTATGGTATAAATAGATTGTAGGTGATGGAGAAAGAAAGTAATAGAATGGATTTTGAGAGAAGCCCTTACCTATTAATCTGGTAATATCATTTTTTTTGTTACAAAACAATTCCTTGTATTACATCCTTCAAAAAAGGGATGAATCAAGTATGAAGGGAGGTGTGTTGGGAGAATGTTTTTTAAGAGTCTGGATAATCCAATTTGGCCTGATAGGTGTGAGGATGGTGTAGAGTACTTTCCTTTTCGTAGTGTTGGGGGAGTTTCATTCATTTAAATAACATATAGTATTTAGTATTGGGAGGTCCCCTTTAACTAATGTTGAAAAAAAATTGAGAAATATTGGATTAATGAAATATTATGGTCTAAAAAAATATTTAAAATATAAAAATATGTGCATTTTTATAATATGATTCATTAACTTCTTTGATTCCGCAATTTTTATATTTTGGTTTTTATTAAGGCATCTAGTTTTATACCACAACTGATTTAACCATTAAGAATAAATTAATGTGAGATTTATTAGAAAATGTATATTTACTTAATTTTTAATATTATTTCTTATTTATATAATTAAAATATCATGTTTTTTGAAATTAATTTTAAAACAAATTTAGGTGACGGGCAGAAACACTACTTAAATCCAAACTGTGTAAGAATTGTTTTTACAATACATAGATCCATATGTTAATTATAAATTATAAATTTTCCATTAGAAGAACATATTTAATATTCATTAATATTTATAAGTAACTTGGAATAATATAGGATTTTGAATAATTTGAAATCATTTAATAAATTTTCTTGATTGTACGATAATATTAATATAACAACTGATAGTGATTATTTAATTGTAATTTTAAAATATCATATTAACATTTCAATTAAATTATATAATTTTTAATTCAATGTATTATGGTATGTTCATCAATAAAAATAAATAATCAAAATCAATCAATCAATTAATTGTAGTTTTATCAATTATATTATAGTTTATTTTAGTTAATTACAAATTAAATAATCTGTATGATGGATTTTATGTAATTATTTTATGTGACTAAATCATATATCAAAATTAATTATAAATTATTATTATAAAAAAACCCACATTATTTCAGAATGATATGTATAACCAAAAATATGATGTTTTTTAATGTTCATAATTTTTGTAAATTTTCATGGTAAGAAAAGTTCTCTTTTTGTCTTTTTCTTTACTAAAACTATTATATAGGGAACATCCATTTAATAATATCAAAAAAATTATAAAATTATAAAACATTTTTTATATCGTTTAATTATTGGTATAAATTTCTCATTGTACAAGTTTCCAGGTCAATTTAGTCATTATGGTGTAAGGTTTAGTCTGTAATTAAAATTAATCTTTCCTTAACCGCTGTGAATAATTTTAGTCTATTTAACTAATATTGTTTTTGTCAAATATTAACATTATATTATTATAAAGAAAAATTAGTTTGATTAAATTATTTTATATTAGTTCATCAACGTTTAAATCAAAAAATTGGGAAAATTATGTTTAACGCTAATCTAACAGACGTGGCGAGAATGTGGGTTTTAAATGTAAAATGATTAAAAATAAAGAAGTGTTTATAAATAATTTCAATATAAATAATATTAAAATTACATAAATTAGATTAATATCATTATAATTTATATTTTTAGATAATAAAACCCAATTTAAAATATAATTTAACATTAATAATTACTTATACAAATCTGAGATTTGTAACTAAAATATAGTATTTTCACTATTCATCAAAAAATGATGTTTCGTAGAAAAATACCAAAAAATAATACTAAACTAGTATTGATATTTTAAATTTAAAAACAATTTTTAATTCAAAAATTGAAATATGTTAAATTTAAAAAATTTGGTTTTAAAATAGGTGCGCCATTAAAAGGTGGAAAAAAATTAGTTTTTCATGTAACGTAAGATACCCTTAGTGTTATTTATATATAAAGCTAACTATTATGTTGGGTGTAGTGAACACTGTAACACCCCGAGATTTTATGAAAAATATTCTTTTAATTTCATTGATGTATTCAATTATACACCACACCAAGTTTAGCTCGTACTATACGCAACACCGTATTAGCTTGCAGTATACGCAACGCTATTCTTGGATCGTGTTACACACAATATCATGTTCATTTTATAATAGTAATTTTACGCAACATTGAGTGTGTTTATATATATATATATATTCAATGTATAAATAAAACATGGTTGGATTCTGTTATACCAAACAACGAAGGATTCTTTCACAACACGGAACCCTGACTTGGCTTGCATTACACGCAATCGCAACCTTCGTCGATAGCTTGTGTTGTACGCAATACCGAGTTTTACTAAACAACGATATATTATTATAATATTATTATGAACTAGCTGTTATGAGTAGTATTAACTAAATTTTGAATTTTATAACTTTAATATTCATCTTATAAATTTTCTAAAACATTTTATGTGAACAAAAAAAATTTATCGGGTAAAATAAGTATTTTTTTTCAAAAAGTGCAGTTTTCCGCCTTTTGATGGCACACCCACATTAAAAATAGTTTTTGACAAGTTTATACGTTCAATTTTACAAAATAAAATTATATTTTGGAATAAGGATTTAAAATTTTACCTTGGATAAAATTTTCATGTTATTCTGATAACTATCATATTTTAATGAATAGTAAAAACACGTTATATTTTAACTAAAAACAACTATTTTTATCATAATAATTTATGTGGTTAAATTATAATATTTAATGATATTAAAGTATAAATAGAATATATTTTTACCATTTAATATAATTTATGTCATTAGCATTGATTTTACTTTGAATTCGTAGGTTAAATCAATTTAATCTTTTGTAATGTTTTAAACAAAAACCCGTTTTCTTTCGACAACAGGATTAATTTTAATTTAATTTCTGCAACTTCTGTGTATTGAATTTGGAAAAATGGATTCCTTATTTGGAATCATTGGCTCCAAATTATATTAATAGACTACTTTTTATTTTTGGACATAATGAATAGTAACTACGGTAAATTTTATTTACCATAGTTAAAGGTAAATAGGGTAATTAAGGGTAAATATAAGATTATATAATTACCCTAACACCTGTAAAAATCCTATTTTATGACTAAAAGTCGACCCATATCACATAAGGGTCGGATTAGAATCATTTAATGGACTTTCTTCCCTGAAAATAATTTAATTATTATTAAAACCAAAGAAAGTGACAACATGTCAATCTCTTAAATATTATATGTACAATAATTTTAATTTATTGATAAACATCATGAAACATAGAACATGAATAGTCTCCAGAAATCTAATAACATTATCTACATCATGATAATTTATTTAGAATTTTTTGGGATTAAATAATTTTCATTAATGGTGATACATTAATGATGCAGAAATTATTTATTGAGTGAAAAATCAGTAATATAGATTTTATTGAAATAATAATACCAATTAAAAGGCCCAAAAACCTGACCACAACTTATTGGTAGTGTAAATACATACCATAAGCATCCAATGACTTAATATATAAACGTTTGGAGTCTTATAAAAGTGATTATGACACTTATATTATTTTATTTTAAATGATGCCAAAGTTGTCACCTTCATAATTTAATAAATATAATAATTTAAATATTGTGATTTTAAGATGATAAATTAGATTAAAAGTATTATTATATATTTTAATAGTTTTATATTTATCATAGGATTTTATTTTTAATTTTTATGCAACAAATAAGTATATTAAATAATTATACAAATATATTGTAGTAATTATTTTAATAAGAGATAAACCAAATAAAGGGTTTTAAAAATAATAAAATAAATATTATATGAACTACTTAATGTGCTACAAAAATTTTATAGATACATATGATATTTTATGATTCTATTAAAGCTTTTAGTTGGAACATATCTTCTGTATATATTTTATTTAAATTCAAATAAATGAATAGTTTCAAAATTGACACTATTGTTATTTTATAAAAATAATATATTATAAAATTGTTTAAAAATCACAAAAATATTTTAAAATTATAAATATAAATTTATATGGTAGAAAATTTTATAAAGTATCCAATTATGGACAATTTACAACAAATAATTAATTATTTGTTATAATTTAAATTTTAGAATGTTATTACCGCAAATAAAATTAAATTGATTAAATTAGGATAAATCAAGTTGATAATGATTAAAATAAATTCTTAACAAGTCTAAATTTGATTGGATTATGATATTACGACCCTATATCATCTAATATTCTGATATGAGTCATTTTTGGAGGTTTTTAAGTGGGGTTAGATTTATTATAAATTAATATTTTTTAGAATTCCAAAGGTGCCCCTCTCCTCCCTTATAAAAGGGCACCTCCTCCCTCTCCTCCTCACACCACATTGAGCTTTCATGATCGAAAAAACCCTGCTCAATTCTCTTCTCAACTTCCCTAGGAACATTATAGAGGTCCTTGTCTTCTTCAAAGACCAATTTTAGTGCTCTAAGAAGAGGTCTCAAAGAGGCGCTTCAAAGAAGAGGTAATGTCCATTACCAATTATTTCAACTTTATTTCTTCTTCCACTTCTTCTTTTTTAGTTGTTTAATTATGAGGTAATAACATTAGTATCAATAATATAATGATATTTTATTATAAGTATCAAACAACCATATTTCACCATTTATCCATCCTACGGAAAACAAAATCACCGCGCGTGCGTACGTATGGAATACCGTCTCCACGCCGTGGTGTAATCTGTTTTTCCACCAAGACATTACATGTATGGGTATAATGGTGTAAAGAATAACAATATATGGTTATTATAACTTCATAATTATTTTGATATATTATACCATCCACTCTAATTCTATAATTATGGGAATGATATCATCGCTCGTGCGTACGTACGGACTACCGTCTCCACGACGCGATGAGATTCATTCTCCATGATTAACCATACATGAATGATCATAAAGTTTATATAATGATTAATAATGAAATATATGAAATAATAATGCTACTGGATTTATATATATATATTTATGTCATTTATTTAGGTTCATTCAATTCAATAAGGAAACGAAAACAGCGTTCATGCGTACGTACGACCTACCGTCTCCATGAATGGTGTATTTCATTCCTTTTATCAATCTATAATATATACATGTATATGATGAATATATATTATATATAAATCATGTTTTACATTATGTAATTATGTAGATCAGGATATAAGTAATAATATCAAGAACGACAAGTCAAAACACATACGATATATAAAATGATTTTACCCAAAACGCTGCTTTAACATGGAATTTACCAAAGAAAGGGTAATATAAAGTCATAAGTGAACCATATATGATATAATAACAATGAATATGGTGCTATAATATGTCAATGACATTATTTAAATCATTATACCGGAGGTTCGGATACGTATGAAGCAAACCAGACCTATGGTAAGGGATTATTTGCAAATCTCATTTTTATCCGAGATTCCTTATTCGTAAGTATATTCTAGGGTTATTTATATCATCCATGTACATGATTTATAAAAGTGTAATCATGTATATTTAAAGTCCATTTTTGACATATTGACTTTTAATACATGGTATGTAAGGAATCAATCTTTTGTTTACGTTATGAGGTACTTTTTTGACTTTTACGACAAAAGTACGAGGAGAATGCCATTTTTATCTTATATGGTGTGAACATATTTTTACATTTTCATAACACCTCATTTGCATGAAGCTTAATCTACATGATTTAATGACTATTTTTAACAAAATACTTTCATTTTGAAAGTTCAGGGAATTTTTTGAAAAGAAAATGATTTTGACAAGAAAGGATATTTTCCTCAAGAATTAATTTCAAATGTTTTATCAAAACCATTTTCCATCTAAGATGACATTATTTGATATGTGTATGTTTCAAGTTTAATTTCTCTATGATTTACATGGTTCAATTTTCTTATGATGAAATGTCCATTTGGTTTATATGGATTATGAAATGATGGGATGATGTTTATGAAACCCATTTTATTCTTTGGGTTATGACGAATGTTTTAAGTTTATTTTGTGGCACAAGTAAGAATGATTTCATTATGAGATGGGTGGGACCTATATCTCCCTCCAATTCATTGGGTAATGATTTATATCTCATGAGATAGACATGTCTAGAAAGTTAAGTTAATCTGGTTCAGTGTTTAAGGACTGAAACGAGGAGTGAACTCGATTCAGAAAGGGACTTTGTCCACTAAGATGGTCTTGGCAGCAATGTCTTGGATAATATGGAAATCATATCATGTGACTAATGGTTTCCACAATTTCATGTTTTATTCCCGTGCTATGTTATCATGATTTATGTTCCATTATGATCTATGCCTTATGTACTTCAATGTTTTAAGTCATTACTCAAGATTTTGATGTTTAAACATTATTTTCATGTTTTTAAGTTCAAATGTATATGGTATGTTTTATTTTATCCATGCTTACCCTTACTGAGCATTTGAGCTCACCCTTTTTTAATGTTTTATTTTCCCCCATGATTAAAAGAAATGTTTTAGGTAAGGAAACAAAAAGTGGAAGATATTTATGGCAGATGTTGAAGATCTTTCACCACGATTAGAAGATTACGTTCCAAGTTTCCAAAGACTTTAAACTATTACGGTCCTTGTGTGTATTTTTTTATTATGTATTATGTATTCCGAAAAAGTAATGTAATGTCTATGTACGCCATGCTTCGGGTATCTACAGTTGGTATCATCGGAATGGTTTAGTCAACCTTTGGAAACTAGGATGCGAAAATGTAAGTGAGAACCCTAGAGATATTTCTAAGGTATGTTTAGGGATGTCCCTAAGGATAAGTATACGTATAGGATATAGTCCTAGAACTAATATAATGATATTATATTTTAACCTAAGATGTTAGATATTGAGGGTGCTCCCCCATTACTATGTTGTTTTCCCTAGCATGATTTTTGCCTCTCACACTATTCTTTTTGGGTTTTAGAAAATGGCTGGAAACAGGAAGATTCATGATAATGGAAGATATGATGGACAATGGAATAATATTTTTCATGAGAAAACAAATGAAACGGGATTTGGATGTCCAAACATCATTATTATGCTTAATCAACAATCTCATAATATGATCAATAATCACAACTTCGGTATGTTTTCGGACTCAGATAATAAAAGAAAGATGGAGTTTCATGATGATCATAGAGGAAAGAAAGTTCAATTTCCCTCATGTAAATCATGTGGGAAGAGGCATCAGGGAGATTGTTTCAAAGGAACTGGAAGATGCTTTGGTTGTGGAAAAGAAGGACACAAAGATAGTAAGTGCAAAGGAAAAGGTTTAGTTAACACCATGGATGAGGATAATGGTATTGCTATGACATAAACAATGGTTAAATTTTTTAAATGTGGAATTTATGGGCATTATGAAAACCAATTCCCTAAGGAAAAGTCTCATGAAGAGAATCAGTATGGTCGTAGGTGTAGTATTTATGTTGTTGATGATGAAGAGACTAAAATGATATGTGAGATGAAATAATTGTTGAAGCTCGGTCAATGGTTTAAGAAGGTAGTGGAATGATTACATGTTTACCAAGTGTAATGTTGTATAAGTAATCTCATGGTACTATGGAATAAAGAGACATCTAAGGATTGTTACGCTATTGTCTTTCCATAAGTTTTGAAAGTGTATGATTAATGGTACCAGTAACCATGAATGGTTATTCAGATATTTTTGGAAAGCAAATGATATGCGCCTAATGAAGGGATAAGAAGATAATTAGATGTTTGATTGTATTCATGAACCCATGACTGATATAAGGACTATGTGATATTATGGTTTGAGTATATAGAATTTTTGGGATTTTGGTATATGGAATGTGTTAAAATTTAACAACATTCATGTTTTCACTAAGGTTTAATGGGTATTCATTTTTCAAGAGAATACATGATTGGAATGTGACCCACAAGATATATGGGGGATAAATGATGGTATTCACATGCTTTGTTGATGACAATTCAAGTAATCATTTTCTTTATACTATGAGCTTGGACCGAAGTATTTTAGATAACCCTAAAGATTAGAATGGATTATGTTGTACATAAGTTAATATTGTTTAAGGATATAACTTTTTTCAATATTATTCAAGGGATGTTATAGTAATGTAGTATTAGACAAAGGAAAACCTGCAGGACGGGAGACAACCCATCGCGTAGGACTAGGCTGTGGGAATCGAACCCATAACCAAAGTGTGACTGGCCTTTTTCTCCTACCACTGGCCTACAGGAAGTCCCTGGTTAGTAGAAACTAGTTTTATTTTATTAAGCGGTATGATATATGAAGTATAAGTTCATTTTTGGAATCGTATATGATTAACCTCACCATAGATGAACTAATGTATATTTGATAACTTTTCTTGAAACAGATGGAATGACCCATCATTCTATCACATGATCTGCTAACTCTTCAAGAATAACAAATTCAACTTCATTTCTTTAAGAGATGAAGTGGAAATTGTTCAAAGCACGAACAATAGTGAGATTGTACCAAAATCAAGCAAATATTTCTTCTAATTCAGAATTTTCAACTTTAGGGAAATGATATTGAAAACCAAAAATGTTGTCATATTGCTCTTATATCCGATGAATCAGATGGTACCTTAGATCATCACAAATCTATGGATTTGTGATTGATGGATTTTTTATAGTCATCTTCTCTGCCACTCTCCATCAGAACAAGATGGTTAGATTTCTCTTCCATATCCATATATTCACCTATGTTCTCCTATGTGGAAACCTAGTGATTAGTTAATTTGGGTAACTGTTACGTATCATAAATTAGTTCTTTAAGTCAAGTTTTTGTATTCCTTTTTACGATGTGGGTTTCTTTCAAAAAAAATTTCAAGTAGCAAACCATTTATAACCCTGACGAATTTCAAGGGAGAAATTCATTTTATGGGGGGTAGAATGTAACACCCCGAATTTTATGAAAAATATTCATTTAATTTCATTGATGTCTTCAATTATACATCACACCAAGTTTGTCTTTTACTATACGCAACACCGTATTAGCTTGCAGTATACTCCACGCTATTCTTGAATCGTGTTACACACAATTTCAAGTTAATTTTATAATAGTCATTCTACGCAACATTGAGTGTGTTTATATATATATATATATATATATATATATATTCAATGTATAAATAAAATATGGTTGGATTCTGTTATACCAAACAATGAAGGATTCTTGCACAACACGGAACCCTGACTTGGCTTGCATTACACGCAATCACGACCTTCCTCAATAGCGTGTGTTGTACGCAATACCGAGTTTTACTAAACAATGATATATTATTATAATATTATTATGAACTAGCCGTTATGATTAGTATTAACTAAATATTGAATTTTATAACATTATTATTCATCTTATAAATTTTCTAAAACATTTTATGTGAACAAAATAAATCTTTCGGGTAAAATAAGTTTTTTTTTCTTAAAAAAATGCAGTTTTGGCGCCTTTTGAAGGAGCACCCACTTTAAAATTTTTTTTTGAAAATTTTATAAGTTAAATTTTACAAAATAAAATTATTTTTTGGAATAAGGATATAAAATTTTGCCTTGGATAAAATGTTCATGTTATTCTGATAACTTTCATATTTTAATAAATAGTAAAAACATGTAATATATTAATTAAAAACAACTTTTTTCATCGTAATAATTTATGTGGTTAAATAATAATATTGATTGGTCTTAAAGTATAAATAGAATATATTTTTACCATTTAATATAATGTATGTCATTAGTATTGATTTTACATTGAATTTGTAGTTTAAATCAATTCAATCTTTTGTAATGTTTTAAACGGAAACCCGTTTTCTTTCGACAACGGGATTAATTTTAATTTAATTTCATCAACTTCTGTGTATTGAATTTGGAAAAATGTTTTCCATATTTGGAATCAGTGATTCCATGTTATATTAATAGACTACTTTTTATTTTTGGGCATTGTGAATAGTAACTACGGTAAATTTTATTTACCATAGTTAAATGTAAATCTCATAATTAAGGGTAAATATAAGATTATAAAATTACCCTAACACCAGCCAAAATCCTATTGAATGACTAAAAGTAGACCCATATCACATAAGGGTCGGATTATAATCATTTAATGGACTTTTGTACATGAAAATAACTTAATTATTATTAAAACCAAAGAAAGTGACAACATGTCACTCCATGAAATCTTATAAGTATAATAATTTTAATTTAGTGATAAACATCATAATACATAGAACATGAATAGTCTCCAGAAATTTAATAATATTATATACATTAGGATAATTTATTTAGAATTTTTGGGGATTAAATAATTGTCATTAATGGTGATACATTAATGAAGGAGAAATTATTTATTGAGTGAAAATCAGTAATATAGTTTTTATTGAAATAATAATACCCATTTAAATGCTCATAAACCTGACCAAAACTTATTGGTAGTGTATATACATACCATAAGAATCCAATTACTTAATATATACCCGTTTGGAGTCTTATAAAAGGGATTATGACACTTATATTATTTTATTTTAAATGATGCAAAAGTTGTCACCTTCATAATTTAATAAATATAATAATTTAATTATTGTGATTTTAAGATGATAAATTCGAGTAAAATTATTATTATAAAAGGTAATTTATTTATATTTATCATTGGATTTTAGTTTTAATTTTTATGCAACAAATATGTATATTAAATAATTATACAAAAATATTGTAATAATTATTTTATTAAGAGATAAACCAAATAAATGGTTTTAAAAATAATAAAATAAATATTATATGAACTTTTTAATGTGCTACACTAATTTTATAGATACATATGACCTTTTATTATTCTATTAAATCTTTTATTTGGAACATATCTTCTGTATATAGTTTATTTAAATTCAAATAAATGAATAGTGTTAAAATTGACACTATTGTTATTTTAAAAAAATAATATATTACAAAATTGTTTAAAAATCACAAATATATTTAAAAATTATAAATTTAAATTTATGTGGTAGAAAATGTTATAAAGTATCCAATTATGGAAAATTCACAACAAATAATTAATTATTTGTTATAATTTATATTTTAGAATGTTATGAACACAAATAAAATTAAATTGATTAAATTAGGATAAATCAAGTTGATAATGTTTAAAATAAATACCTAACATGTCTAAATTAGATTGGATGATGATATTACAACCCTATCTCAACTAATATTCGTATATGAGTCATTTTTGGAGGTTTTTATGTGGGGTTAGATTTATTATAAATTAATATTTTTAAGAATACAAAGGTGCCCCTCTCCTCCCTTATAAAAGGCCACCTCCTCCCTCTCCTCCTCACACCACTTTGATCTTTCACGATCTTCAAAACCCTTCTCAATTATCTTCTCCACTTCCCTAGAAACATACTATAGGTCCTGGTCTTCTTCAAAGAACAATTTTAGTTCCCTAAGAGGAGGTCTCAAAGAGGCGCTTCAAAGAAGAGGTAATGTCCATTACCGATTCTTTCAACATTATTTCTACTTCCACTTATTATTTTTTAGTTGTTTCATTATGAGGTAATAACATAATTATCAATAATATACTGATATGTCATTATAAGTATTAAACAACCATATTTCACCATCTATCCATCCTACAGAAAACAAAATCACCGCGCGTGCGTACGTTTGGAATACCGTCTCCACGCCGTGGTGTAATCTATTTTTCCACCAAAACCATACATGGATGGGTATAATGGTGTAATGAATAACTATATATGGTTATTATAACATCATAATGATTCTGATATATTATACCATCCACTATAATTCCATAATTATGGAAACGATATCATCGCTCGTGCGTACGTACGGACTACCGTCTCCACGATGCGATGAGATTTATTCTCCATGATTAACCGTACATGAATGATCATAAAGTTTATATAATGAATAATAATGAAATACATGCAATAATAATTCTATTCGATATATATATATATATGTATGTAATCTATTTAGTTTCAATCAATTCAATAAGGGAACGAAAACAGCGTTCATGCGTACGTACGGCCTACCGTCTCCATAAATGGTGTATTTCATTCCATTTATCGATCTATAATATATATATGTATATGATGAATATATATTATATATAAATCATGTTTTACATTCTGGAATTATGTAAATTAGGATGTAAGTAATAATATCAAGAACGACAAGTCGAAACACATACGATAAATAAAAAGATTTTACCCAAAACGCTGCTTTAACATGGAACTTACAAAAGAATGGGTAATATAAAGTCATAAGTGAACCATATATGATATAATAACAATGAATATGATTCTGTAATAAGTCAATGACATTTTTTAAATCATTATACAGGATGTTCGGATACGTATGAAACATACCAGACCTAGGGTAAGGGATTATTTTGCAAATCTCATTTTTATCCGAGATTGCTTACTCGTAAGTATTTTCTTGGGTTATTTATATCATCCATGCCTATGTTTTATAAATGTGTTTTCATGTATTTTTAAATTACTTTTTCCCATTTTTGTATTTTAATACATGGTATGTAAGGAATATTTCTTTTGTTTACGTTGTGAGGTACATTTTTGACTTTTCTGACAAAAGTACGAGGAGAATGCTATTTTTAACTTATATCGCGTGAATGTATTTTTACGGTTTCAGAACTCCTCATTTTCATGAAGCTTAATCTACATGATTTTATGAATATTTTCAACAAAATAATTTTATTTTGAAATTTCATGGAATTTTTTGAACAGAAAATGATTTTGACAATGAAAGGATATTTTCCTCAAGAATTCTTTTCAAATGTTTTATGAAAACCATTTTCCATCTAAGATGACATTATTTGTTTTGTGTATGTTTCATGTTTAATGTATCTATGATTTACATGGATCAATTTTATTATGATTAAATGTCCATTTATTTTATATGGATTATGAAATTATGGGATGATGTCTATGAAACCCATTTTATTCTTTGGGTTATGATGAATGTTTTAATTTTTTTTGTGGCACAAGTAAGAATGATTTCATTATGAGATGGGTGGGACCTATATCTCCCCCCAATGAATTGGGTAAAGTTTTATATCTCATGAGATAGACATGGCTGGAACGGTATGTTAATTTGGTTCAGTGTTACAGGACTGAAATGAGGAGTTAACTCGATTCCGAAAGGGACTTTGTCCACTAAGATGGTCTTGGCAGCAATGCCATGGCTAATATGGAAATCATATAATGTGCTTAATGGTTTCCAGAATTACATGTTTTATTCCCATGCTATGTTATCATGATTTATGTTCCATTATGATCTATGTCTTATATACTTCCATGTTTTAAGTCATTGCTCAAGATTTTGATGTTTAAACATTATGTTCATGTTTTTACGTTCAAATGTATATGGTATGTTTTATATTATCCATGCTTACCATTACTGAGCATTTGAGCTCACCCTTTTTTTTATGTTTTATTTTCCCCCAGGATTAAAAGAAATGTTTTAGGTAAGAAACAAAAAGTGGAAGATCTTTATGGGAGATGTTGAAGATCTTTCACCACGATTAGAAGATTACATTCCAAGTTTCCAAAGACACTAAACTATTACGGCCCTTGTGTGTCTGTTTTTGTTATGTATTATGTATTCCGAAAAAGTAATGTAATGTCTATGTACGCCATGCTTCGGGTCCTTACAAACACAACACATGATAATGAATATTACACAAAACAAACTTAGTGATTTAATATAAAATAAACAATTTTCAATGTTTGATGACATGAAAAGTATAAAAAAGATGAAATTATTTCATAACAAATATTCAAAAAATCTCTTTGTGTTACAAGTAGGCATGAGGATGACCATTCCAATCCATGAAATTATTCAAAATGAAATTGTGGTTGTTCATAGAATACATGGTTTGCTATTTTTTCTATTATTATACTTTAATTCTTATTTTCTATGTTTAGTTTTAATTATTGTGTAAATACATATTACAGTTGTGGAGATGACGTAGTCAGTTCTAGTTGATGAAATGATGTGGAGGATGAAAGTTATAGTGGAGGTTGCGACATGAATGTATATAGGGAATTGATTTTTATTGTACATATTATATATATATATTGACCAATATATGAGTTGACTACGATTGATTTTATGATGATTGGATGTTTTTATGTATGATATATGTATGTTGTGTTTATTATATATTTGTGTTTTAGTTTGTTATATTTTAGTTTTCTATATATATAGTTTTTAATCAATTTTTTAAAAAATTGAATCTCATTTAGAGGTAGTTTTATTTTTTCACATCAAAATATATTAAATAAAAAATAATTAGTGGATGTTATGACGAACCATCTCGGAAAGGAACTTCCACTAATATGTTCCATGGTGGTTTAATTTTTTTTATTTAAATATCCTATAGATATTTTTATGAAAAAACTATTGATATAGAAACAAATAACCACCCATTAATTCTCAATTAATGACAATTAATAACCCAATCATTAAATTATAAAAACCCATGTGAAATGACTAGAGACTATGCAATATGCATGTGTTTTAACAATTTTTGTTAAACTATAATGTGGTGGTTCAAACACCTTCTAGTACAAGAACAAATTGTTGTTACTTACACTTTTTTTGAGTGTCCTTTCATAGAATCATGAATCATGTTATGATACAAATTATTGGATAGAAAATCCACTGAATTTTATAATTTAGTTAAATAAATTGTGTGATCGAAATATCAAATTTACACAGATACACTTCCTTTCATTAAAATCATATAATGTAAAATTTCATTTCTACAATGATTTTTGAATAAATAATCAATATTAATGATTGTGAGAAGTGATATTTAATATAGATAAATATAATATAAGATTCATGTATATTTTATGTTATTAATCCATTTATATAATAATCTTGTATAGCCAAATGATGACGAGAAATCCAAATGTCTGATCTTATACATAAAACAAATTCACACTCATTTATAGAAGATATGCACTTTTTTTATTTTGATGAGGAGCATCACATATCCATATCAACTATATAGGTTATTTCACGAATGTGTGAAAATTTTATTGC
The DNA here is from genome assembly GCA_963277665.1 of Viscum album. Taxonomy (NCBI): domain Eukaryota; kingdom Viridiplantae; phylum Streptophyta; class Magnoliopsida; order Santalales; family Viscaceae; genus Viscum; species Viscum album. Next base: position 172,355,078 of record OY728160.1, read on the forward strand.
ACTATTGTTAAGAGATAATTGAAATTTTTAAAAGTTAGATAATTTTAGATAATTAATGCGAAAACATGTTAAATAAAATTCTTATAGATATTTAAATGGGTAGGTTATTCAATAATTATTGGAAAATTTTATTATTCTATAAAAGGGAAATGAATATATCTGGTCATTTATGAAATAATTTTGGTTATATGTGGGTATTATTCATGATATAATTATAGAGAACATGTTAAATTTTGTTTTTGCTGCAATAGAAAGGAAAATATTAATAGATCAAGGAAGAAAAAATAATTTCATTTAGAAATTATTATTAATGAGATTTACTTTTAGGGAATGAATTATATAATACTTTTGTTATAATATTGTTGTGATTGTTTTTTTATATGATACAAAACTTCTAAAGAATATCTACTGAATTTGAAGTTGTGATGTGTTTCTTAACATAACATAGATATCATGAACATATTGTGAAAGAATAATTTGAGAATCCTCATACAACAGTGTAACATAATGATAATGATTTAATGAAAAGTAATACTGAATGAACAAATTCACTAATGATCATTAATTAAATTAATACAATAAGTATCCTAATTAGGACATATTTGGAATGTGAGATCGGAGACTAGTGAAATTGAACCTTATTAGTTTCAACTGAGGATCATGAGAAAATATATAAGTAAATGTAATACACCTATATTGTTGTAGAAAAAACTCTTTAGATAGATAAATTTCTATATCTAGATCATTGTTAAAGAAAATTCTTATGTCTATATTGATTAATAAGAATTTGACAAATGAGGTCCAAAATAGGGTGTGTAACCAGTTGTATTCACTATTGGGTTTAGGGAAGTATATTTAACCATTGGGATAACCAGTTTTAACAAAGATTAGGTTTTTTGCTGAACCAAATAAATTCATGTTTGATGATTTATCTATTTCTCTAACTGAACAAAATTTGATATTTTGTGAGAATTTTTAGTGTACATAGATCATTAAAATATTTTAGAGGTCGAATTTATAGAATAAAGAATTCATAAAATGAAACCACTAATTCAACCCTCCCTCTAAGTGGATCATCCAAAATGAGGAACATCAACCATTATTTAGTGAAATTAATGTTGTTAGACTCACCTATTTTGATAATCCCATATCATGTTACATTTATATTATAATCATGAATCATTTGTTTTTATAGTTTTTATCGTGTAATAATTATGTATATTTAATATAACTGTTTTCATGATTATGTTTACAGTGAAATAACTTCTAAGTAAAAGGACACATGTATAAAGGTCTCTGTTTAGAGCCTTCTATTTAAGTCACCAGTTGAGGCTACTATTAGAGAGGTTACTGCAAGAAGGTTACTGTCAGAAGGTTACAATTAGAAGGTTACCACTATAAGGTTACTGCTAGAAGGTTACATCTGAGGAACACTACCGCTGAGTCACCAATGAATGTTCACCACTACAAGTCTACTGATCAAGGCTACTATTGTAAAGATACCACAAGAGGTTATTGGTTCAAGGTCACTATTGGGAACCATACCATAGAAATGTTACTAAAGTAACCACAAGAAGGTTATTGTTATAAGGATACCATTGTAATCTTACTTCTACAAGGTAGCTGCTATGAAGTTACTACTGGAAGTCTTATAATGAATGGTTTTTGATGGAAGAACTATTGGAATTCACACATATTCTGCTAATAAGACAACCTTTGAAAAGAAGTAGTTGAGAAGGTTACTTCTAACAGTCTATTGTTACAAATAATCGTCTGCTATATACTTTTTTCAATTTCATAACATTATTACAACATACATATTTGGTAAATTTAATGCTTCTAACGTTTACTAATGTTGATTGTAGAATTATCTAGAGACCGTACTCGATATGTGGAAGACCTCACATGGAATGATCATTCCTACAATCAAATATGAAGAATAAACTAGATAATTAAGATAGAATATACTATCCAGGGTGAGAGATATTACAGAATATACCTTAAGAACAAGGATAACATACCAACACATACATTGTGAACCCAAGAGCTTCAAAAAGGACATTTGGGTGAAAAAATTAAAGGATTACATGATGTGGATCATCGAATCTATTTCAAACCACAAAGCTAAAAACCATAGTACCTGGAAGCCAGAACCAAAGGTTTCCACACTCTATTTTGGAGACAACTTCCCGAGTAGGACTCAAACTGCAATTTCATCACACCCTGGAGTCCAAAGCTGAACTGAAAACACCTCGATCCTTCTAAAATCAATCCTCATAACAATAGATCTATTTTGTTATTTATATTTCACTTCATTGAAGTGTGTATTTGTCTATTACACACACACTGTCTCCTATGCATAAACTGAAGGATACTGAAAATACTAACAAAAAACATTCCTTCCATTTTTATTTCCAACGTAAAAATCGGGAATATGAAATATGTGGCATATTTGTTTTTGTTTTTTACATGAAGAACTATGGTGGGGGTTGTGAAACCTGGATTGTTTGTGAAAACAGTGGTATTACCTGATACAGGTAGACTATCATGATTACTAATATAAACAACATCATGACTGTTGATCACCAAGTGGAGAAGATTAAGTCTCAGCTTGAGACTGAACCACTTCTTTAATTTTTTGTACACTTTACATTTTAATACTCTATTTTCTATTAAGAAATGCTTATAATTTCAAAGACAGAAAACTATTTTAGATTAACTCTGATAGATAGGTTTGGTTGGTGCGTATATGTGTGTAATTTAGTAAACATGTTTGAAAAGGTGTATATGTTTTTACACTCATTCAACTAATGACTAATCATCCGTTGAGAGACTTGTTGTGAAATTGAACATTTTCATCTCTGTTTCTTTAATTAACAACTCTGTTTAAAATTGGTTGATTTTATTATAATGTTTTTAATATAAATTTTCTGTAGAAAATCAATTAACCCCACATAATTTTACCACTTGACCAACATTTGGTATCAGAGGTGTGTTTACTAATACCATCAGATCTATTTTTCATGCCCTATAAATTCTATTCAATAATGATATTAGTTGTATCTTAAAGATCATACAATTTTGGTCATATCTCAATTTTCTTTTATTTAAATTCAAGTCAACTACGGATAATAGAGTTGAGGGTTAGACTACTAATAGACCACCATTATTTATTGTTAATAACAATGCTCGATGAAAATTGAAAATGAATATGTATCGAGAGAGCATTGGTTCATGAATTTGGGACACAATTGAAGACTAATATGCATTACATTCTACTGCTAGTGACACATGGTTTTCGTTGAATTAATAAACATATAATAATAATTTTAATGCAATGAATTCATTGTACTACACTTTAGGTGATGAATAATTCAATAGAATATTTTCCTGTAAAACTGCTTATGAAATTTTGGAAACATTTGATATTCTATATGAGGGAAAACCAAATATTATAAAAATGATATTAAATACTATTAAATATGATAATTTAAAAATTAATAAGGATGATCCTATCACTAAAATGTATCTCACGTTCAATGAAATCGTAAATACCTTGAGTGTTATTGGGAAACTAGTGGACAATAAGGATTAGATTATGTGATTTCATTGATGCGTTCCTGAAAAAAGGAGAAGAACTTCTATTTCTATCAGTGAATCTTGTGAGCTAATAAAGATACCATGAAAGGAAAAAATATGGAAAACTCATGATGTACGAAGAAGAGCTTAAGTTGAATCAAAAAGAAGATGAAGTATAAATAAGGAAATCTGTCGCATTCAAGACTACTACCTCAAAGAGAAATTTCAGGGAAAACGTTCATGTTCCTATAGACAGTTCCTCCAGTGATGATTCAGATTCCGACAGTGATGAGAAGATGTTTCATATTTCTACAGGATTAAATATTTTTTACTGAATGAAAAAGATATTTAGACATTCAGAATATAGAAGAAGGTATGATAGTAAAGCACATTGTAAAAAATATAAAAAATGGAATTACAACACAAATGAGAAAATATGCATTGAGTGTAAACAAAAAGGTCTGGTGATGGATGATTTCCCCAAAATGAAATTTTAGAAGAAATATAAAGACAAGGGTATGGTATATAAAAATGATATGAAAGCTACTTGGAGTGCTTCAGAAGATTTCTCTATGGGATCTGAATATTCTGATACTGAACAGAACATTCATTCAATCTTGTGTTTAATGACAAAAACATTTTAGGTAATAATTAATTCTCCTATACATAATTCATACTATTCTGAGAATCAAAGTGAATAAAATATTGATGAGAATTTGACTAAGGATGAACTGTTTGAAAACTATGGAATACATGAGGATAACTTTAACGAGTTAAAAGACAAATATAAATCATTGAAAAGACAACATGATTTAAATGGCAATTATACATCTAATTTGGATATTTAATAGGAAAATTTTACTCAACTATTAAAAGAAAATACTGAACCGAAATTTTGAAAAGAGAATTTAAAAAGATATCTTGATATGTTAACTATCGGTAGATAAAACATGAATGAAATTCTTGGGAAACAAAGTGCTCTAAAATAAAAAACTAGTCTACAAAATCAACTATGATAGTGAATGATTACAGAAAACAAATTTTATAAAAAATATACACTATTCTATGCTAGTTCACGTTCTGGATGTCCTATTGAAAAATAATTTTCTAAAGAACCTAATAATTTTTTTGTCTCAAAACATTTATGTTGATTATAGGAAACCTATAAGACATATATGGGTTCCCAAAGCATTACATGCTAACCTCTCTAGACCTAAGAAAATGTAGGTGCCAAAGATACCATATGCTTGATCTATATTTCAAGAAAATTGTATAAATAGTTGTGGTAATGCCTTATGGTACATGGATAGTGGATGTTCAAGATACATTGTAAGAGACTATTCATTATTCAAAACTTTAATCAAAGTTGATGGTGGGAATGTTAAATTTGGTGATAATGTTAATGGAAATATCATTGTCGTAGGCTAAATTGGTAACCCAAATACTATATTAATTTCAATAGTACATTTTCTATGGGATAAGTATAATCTACTTAGTATCTCTCAGTTGTGTGATGATGTTTTTAATGTTATGTTTGAAAATAATGCATGAAATTTTTTTATTTCTAAAAAAGATTTAATATTCACTAGAAATATACATGAAAATGTTTAAGCTATTGATTTATACTGAATATCATGGAAAAAGGTTTTTTATTTCAATGATTTTCCTAAGGAATATTTTTTATGGAAAAGATGATTACGACACTATAATGTGAACTATCTTTGGAAATTATCTAATAAATGATTAGATAAAGACTTACCTAAATTGTAATTCCCACCTAATAATGTTTTTAATCCTTTTCAAAAGGAAATAAATGGAAAATTTTCTTCCATCCCCCAAAAAATTCAAATTCTCAACCACTGGATTCGGTTCACATGGATTTGTTCGGACCATCTAGATTTTCAAGTTTAAATGGGATGAATTATGTCTATATTCTTGTATATAATTTTTCTAGATACACTTTTGAATACTTTCTAGCTCCCAAAAGTCAATACATTTTTACGTAAATAGATATTCTATGTATGTGGAAATTCCTAGTGGACATTGAACTAAGACCATGAAAAGTGATCATGGTCTTGAGTAGGAAAATCAGGAGTTTGAATCCTTTTTCTCACATAATATCAATAATATCAATTTGTCTTTTACTATAACACCTCAACAAAATGGAGTTATAGAAAGAATAAATAGGACACTTCAATAGATTTCCCAGACTATTCATAATGAGTATAACATGCCTATCGATTTTTGGGATGAAGCTGTTAATACAACATGTTACATTATCGACAGAGTGTTAATTAGAACTATTCTTAAGAAGACAAAATATGATATATAAAACAATATGATGAATATGGTTAATTACATTAGATTTTTCAGTTGAAAAGTCTTAATCCTTAATACTAGGGATAATCTTAACATATTTTCTTCCAAAAGTGATGAAGTAATTTTTCTAGGTTACTCAATCTCTAGTAAATCCTATAGAGTATTCAACAAGAAAACTAAATTTGTGGATGAAAAAGTTCTTTTCTAAATATATGAGACTGATCCACTTGAAACTAATACCTCAATTGAATATCCTGAGGAATATATATCAATTCTATTCTTTGATGATAAAAATAGTGAACCACTTGTTAAAACAACAATTTTTTTTAAATATTCCAGAATATAAACCTGTTTAATATAAACCTATTTAAAATAATGAGGAGTCTAGTACAACCCTTTATTGAGGTATTATAACTCTATATAATCATCCTTTAGATGTTTTAGTATGTTATCTAAGTAGAGGAACACAAACTAGAGTTTCTATATGAAACTAGGTTGAACATCACGATTTTCTTACACGGTATGAACAAAAAAATATTAATGATGCTCTCAATGATAAATTTTTTGTGATTGAAATGCAAGAAGAGATAAATTAGTTTTAAAGAAGAAATGTTTTTGAATTATTAGAATGACCTAATGACACTGTGAGTATATTCACTAAATGAGTGTTTGAAAAAAAAAATAATGAGTCTGAAATATAGTTAGAAACTAGGCTAGAGTAGTTTCACAAGTATATAATCAAGAATAAGGGACAGACTATGAGGAAACCTTTGCACCTATAGCTAGACTATAAGTAATTTGGATACAACATTCTTATGCATCTCATTTGAGTTTCAATCGTTATCAAATTGATGTAAAAGTTCATTTCTGAATGGGTATATAGTTGAGAATGTGTTTTTGGAAGAACCCCTAGATTCACAAATCCCCATTTTTTGAATCATGTTTTAAACATTCTAAAGATTTATATTGTCTAAAACAAGCTCCGAGATCTTTGTATGATAGGCTATGTTATTTTCTTATTTGAAAATCATTTAATAACGGGATAACATATCCTACTATTTTTACTAAAAGGATTCCCAATGCTGTTTTAATATTAATAATTCATGTAGATGACATTATTTTTGGATACTCTAAAAATTATTTATGTACTGAATTTTCAAAGATGATGAAAAAAGAATTTTAAATGATTATAATGGGGGAATATAAAATTTTCCATGGATTTCAAATATTTCAAAATAAAAAATGCATTTTTTTAAATTAAAGTAAAACACTAAGGATGTTTTGAAACATTTGGTTTGGATAGTAATAAAGGTAGTGAGACACCTATGAGTACCACTTGTTTGTTGGATGCTGATGAAACTAGTAAATTGTTGGATCAAACCAATTATAGAAGTATGATTTAATGTATGCTCTATCTTATAGATATCTGACCTGATATTGTGTTTTGTGTATGTATGTGTGCTCATTTTCAAACCAATCCCAATGAATCTCATTTAACTGATGTTAAAAATATTTATAATGATCTCAATTATACTACAAACTTTGGAATATTTTATCCAGGAGGACAATAATTTGATTTGATATGTTTTTCAGATGATTAATTTTCTGGATTCATGTTAGATAGAAAGAGCTCCTCTATAACATGTCACATTTTGGGCAAGTCACAAGTATCATGGTGTATAAAGAAACAAAGTTCCCTTTCATTATCTACTACTGAAGATAAATATATATGTGTTGGATGTTTTTGTACTGAAATTATGTTGATGAAACACAATTTAATAGAATATGGATATCAATTCAAACATGTATCTATAAATTTTTATAATACAAGTGTTTTTAACATCACTAAAAAGCTTGTTTCTAATGCAGGGACATATATTATTGATGTGAGACATCACTTTTTGAGAGATCATTATCAAATAAGTGATATCACTCTTGAATTCATTGGAACTGAACATCAATTGACTGATATACTAAAAATAACTTTGAATTAAGAGAGGATAAATTATATCAATCATGAGTTAGGTATGTATTAATTTTATTTAAGTACAACTCAACATTAGGAAACCATACTGTGGGACCTCTTCATTAAGAAACCTTACTATTGGGCCTCACAATTAGGACACCTCACCGTTGGACCTCATAGATATGACACCTCACTATTGGACCTCAATATTAGGATACCTCGCTGTTGGACCTCACCATTAGTATACCTCACTATTGGACCTCATGGTTAGGTCAAGAAAATGTTGTACATCACCATTAGGACACCTCACCATTGTGCCACTTCACCATTAGGACACCTCACCATTAGGACACATTACCATTGGAACTCAGTGACATACTTTAATGTTGGAACCTCACCACTAGTCAACCTTATTGAGACGTCCTAGACTTCATGATTTTTTCCAGAATATGAAACATTTCAATATTATTCATTTCATTTACATGATACTTTTGATCCCATAATGATAAAAACAATATGCTATGTGACATTTTCATTCAGATAAATCCACTTGCAAAACATTTTTCTCCCAAAGCCTTTAGCCTATTCTACTTCTATATCCCTTGAACCACCTCACGTCGTAATTACAAGATTAAAATGATAGATCCTTGTTGATGAAGGGGATGTACAGAACCATAACATGCCTCAAGCTGAGTCTAGGGGTGGAAGAAATGTTTTTGAAAATATAATAAATCCTCATTTTCAAAGAGGGAAATCATGGCCCATAAAGAATTATGTTCAGAATGGTTGTTGTCGAGTAAGTCTTTAGTTTAGAAGGAACTAAAAACTCATGACTGGGTAAAATGCTTCGAAAACCTCAATGAAAAATATTACCCAAATCTAGTAAAATAGTTTTATGAGTTTCTGATGTTCATAAATTATGAGAATGAGAACCGAATCATATCAAAGGTAAATGGACTTAGTGTGAGAATATATTATATTGAGTGGGATGAATTTTTAAGTGACCAATATGATTGAATATTTGTCTATTATTCAGGAGTGGTTCCTCCTACTAGTTGTCTTTCCTACTATGAAGATGCTTTGGCTGAACTGATAGGAAGTGGAATCCCTAGAAAGGTTATTACTTCTGATATGGATGTGGAAAAAAATTACTATTTATGTTAATCCAAAATGTCTTGAGTCCAAGGATAGGGGACTTGTATAGTTTGAAATATCAGGACATATTTTTGTTGTATTTGTTTAATCATGGACAAATGATAATCCTTTGAATGATTTTGATGGTTTAGTTAGATCATATTACTAGTCCTGGTTCAAAGTCAAATTATTTGTTTCTTTTTAATTTTATATGACTGATGATGAATGTGAAAGGTGATTCTGGAAATAAGGAAGAAACTATAGTTGTAATGGAAAACTCATCTATTACCAAAATGATTTGCAAGTGTATGCAGATAAACTGGAACCCTTTGAAAATGGAATGGGTGAATGATGAGGCTAAGTTATATAAAGACATCAACACTATTTTAAATATTACTAGGACATAGGATAGACAATATCCACAATTAATACCTAATGAAGTGGAACCAGTGTATTCAGATGAAGAAGAGAAGGTTGATGTTGTGAAATAAAGAGGGGATTCTCTTGTAGATGACAGGAGTGATCTTAACCTTTCATCAAGTCCCCATGTTGTTTTTCTATTATTTGGTGTGCCTAGTCCACCAAATAAATTTTCCCATAATATAGACTTTCCTAAGGTACATTGATGGTGAAGAATCCACTAATGAAGAATGTGAGGAGAATGTATTAAGAAACATTACTCTTTGAGAGACCACAGAGGTTGAGGATTATGTTGACTTTGATCATGAGGAGTTTGAAACAACTGATGATGTTGAATGTGAATAATAATGAATATGTCATAGTATTTTGATAAGAAGTACAAAAATGGAAGAGAAAGAAAAGGAATAGGATGTTGAATATGTTGAAATTCCAATTTAAGTGGTTGATGATTATGTAGAAGTAGTAGTAGTAGACACTACTAATGATTTAATTGATCAAGCTAGAATGGAAGAGGATAATGCAGTAGTCCAGAAGGAAGATCCATGTGAGGTGGAGGAACGTATTGCCACAGGTTCAATTTCTATTATTCATGAAATAAAAAGTTGGTCTAAAGACTTTAGAATCAGTATTTTGGAATTAGACTATGATGACTATGATGACGAAAAGCCTAAGAGAATACCTCTTGTTCATTCTGTTTCAGATACCACTATAGTGCAACTAGTGGTTCTTCGACCTCAATATTTTGTAAATAAGGATTACTTTGAGTAATTGTAATTATATTTACAGATATGCTTTGTTGAAATATTCATTGGGATAGAAATAGTAGTGGCTCTGAATCAAGATCTTGTAGCATCTGTTTGGGAAATAATAATGTCTATAATTCATTCAAATCTACTATATAAAGTGAAGGAATTCCAGAATCAGGTAAGATCCTTGGTAGAAACCATGTATACTGTGAAATAGTTATTTTTGAGTTTTGACTCATATATTGATTCATGAGCTCATGTTGAAAAAGACATCCAGTGTGTTAATAGTGTTTTATAATAAATTGTAACTTTGTTTGAGGAATTTGAGAATTCATTTGAAGCACATGTGAATTCTTAATATGGTGATGTGAAGAGGTTTATAAGTGGTTTGACTATGTCTATTAATGAGACATTGGATTTTACCATGGCACCTCTATGTGCATTTGATTCCTCATATCCATTTTCCCATGTTGATCTCATAACCTTTAGCTCGGCTGTTAGAGAAGAAATGGAGAAGATCTCTGGTGCAAGTACCTCAAATCCTCAATATTTGTCTCAGGTCATGTCGACTACCATAAAAATTCATAATCTTGTAGGAGATTACATTAGTGAGGCTACCAAATATCCAATGGAAATCAAATATAAGATTGAGTTACATAAAAAAAGGGTATACAATGCATCTGATGGATAGTCAATTCAGTTTTCTATTGGAGAACATGATGATAACTCTTGTAACCCATGACTATAATGATCATTTTTGTAGGCTTAGAGAATTGACTCCTTCTTTAAAAATGTTCATGGATAATAAGGATGATTTTGTCTCAGGTATAGAAAAAGGAGGCCTCATCATTATAGATTTCAGGAACCTCTTTATTCCATTTCTCAATGTGGATTGTACTCCTATTATTGTCCCCCCAGACTTCCTTCTTTCTCAGCTACATCAGGATCTACCAGTGATTCCCCTTTGCTAACTCTTGCATATGCCATCAAAAACATGACTCCTATGATTCCTCAAAGATCTACTCATTATCGGTCAACTGATTCTTCTGTAGAAGATCATCCTACCTTTCATACTAATATGCCTATGCATGTACCTCCATATTTTGAACTTTCCTCCTCACAACTAAAAGGAAAATTAGACTTAGAAATCTCTAAAGTGGATTTACTATTGGTTGTCTTGTTTGATTGGGATCATTGTAATTGTTTTTTATATTGTACTATTTTATCATTAATATAATGATCTTCTACTGTCTCCTTTCCCCTTTTTCTCTAATCACATAGTTTGAGAATTTTAAATGTTAGATCCCTTGTATATATAACATCATAAGAGCCCTTGTATATATTAAATTGCAATAAACTTATGATATAATATATTTTCATCAATAAAATTGGTTCAATTTTATGTTATTCTAGATCTTATTCATTGTAATTATTTTTCTTATTAATCTAACACATATTTATTCCTTATCTGATTCAATATCATTTCATTTGGATTTTGATATTTCATTTGAAATGGTTTTAGCACAGAAACAATGTATATTGATACCTCTAAAGAGATTAGAAAATATTCTTATCTCTGATACAACAATACTTATTCTAAATATGACTTCAATATTTTTTGTTATAAAATAGAGGGATATTGCGGGACTGGCCTATTTTGATAGTCCTAAATATTGTTTAATTTATTTGATAATCATGTTTCATTTTTTTAATAGTATTTATCATGTAACAATTATGTATTTTTTATCTCACATCTTTCTTGATTATGTTTATAGTGTAATATTTTCTAGGTAAAAGGTCACCGGTATGAAGGTCTCTATTAAGAGACTTATATTTATGTAATCAGTTGAGGCTACAGTTTGAGAGGTTACATGTAAAAGGTTACTACTAGAATGTTACCGATAGAAGGACGCCAATAGAAGGCTACTGTTGAAGAAACATATTGTTGTGTTAAAAATTCAATATCACCACTATGAGTCTACAGCACATGGGATACTACTGTAGAGATGTTTCTAGAGGTTACTGGTATAAGTTCACTGGTAGGAAGCTCACCATAGGGATCTTACAAAAGTCACCACTATAAGGTGACTTTTAGAAGTTTACCGTTATAAGTTTACTTCTACAAGGTTACTTCTATGATGTTACAGCAGGAAGTCTACTGATGAAATTTTACTTTTGGAATAACCTTGGGAATTCACACATCTACCACTGATAAGACTTCCATTGATAAGCTACCACTGAGAAGGATACTGCTACCAGTCTACTGATACATATACCCTTCTACTCTATACTTATTAAATTTTCTTAAGATTATTACAATGGTCATATTGTTAAATTTAATGATTCTGACATTAATTAATGTGGATTGATGACATATCTGGAGACCATATGAGGTACGAGGATGAACACACTTGGAATGATCATTCCTACTATCGGATCTCATGAATAAAATTGAGGATATAGCTAGAAAAGACTATGATAGGTGAGATATATTACATGACAGACCTGAAGAACAAATTGAACATACCGATACATTCATTGTGAACCCAAGTGCGTCACAAAGATAATTTGAGAGAACAAATTCAAGTCTGTCGTGATGGGCTTCATCAAATCTCTTTCAAACCATGAAGTTGAACACCAAAGTACCTGGAATCTAGAATCATAAATTGCGATAATCTGTTTTGGAGAAAAATTACAGAGAATTTATCATACTAAAATTTGTTCACACAAAGGATTCCCGAGTATAACTAATAACACATATAGCCTTATAAACTAAATACTCATAAAATTATCACTACTATGTTTTTTATCATACTTTTTTGAGTAGTGTGAGTTGTTCTGTTACACAAAAACACTTTCTCTTGTGATTAAACTAGAGGATACAAAAAATACTCATACCTTGCATTTGATACATTTTTTCCCACATTTAACTCTGGTAGAGGTTGTGTGTGGCCTGGTTTTTTGTTTTCCCATGATGAACTTTGTGGAAGGTTGTATGACTCAAAATGTTTTTGAAAACTTTTGTAAATCCCAATAAAGGTTGTGTATCTTTTTTATAATATAAAATTATTTGTGGTAAGTGATCACCATGTGGAGAGGAATATATCTCGACATGAGACTAAACTTCTTGTTTATTTTTGATGTGTACATTATTTTGTAATACTATGTTTTCAATTTTCCATCGCGTATAATTTCAAATATAGAAAATAGTTTTACTAAACTCTGATAGTTATTTTTTGTTCGTTTGTATATGTGTTAAATTCATCAATCCTGTTTCAAAAGTTTGATGTGTTATTACACTGATTCCACTAATGACAAATCCATATTTGCGAGACTTATTAAGCAACTGAACATTTTATTATCTACTTACATAATTAACTAGACTATTTCAAATTAGGTAATTTTATCATATTCTTTTTAACATAAATTGTAATTAGGAACTCAATTCACCCCTCTCTTGAGTTTCCAACTCGAACAAATATGGTAAATGTGCTTAACAATGTGAATAAATAATAAAAAATATTATCTAAATTAATTAAAATGAATGATTTATTTTCTTTTAAAAAATACCCACTCTTCATTATAAACAACATTTTCTTTGTCATTCGATGTGAAATATGTTTTAATTTTATATTAAGAAGTTATACTTTCTAATATCCCATTCTATGAACAAATGTTAGGTGAATTCTACCTCCCAATCAAGAAAACTGTAGATATATTATATATAATTCATTTTTATATTTCTTTGACCACTATCCCACATTTTCTACATTTTTATCTATGAAAAATCCTAATAATATAAATTTTGAAGGAACCCTGAAAAGGGGATGTTAAGGTTGTCAATATGAGTGTGAGTATTTCACTAGCCACATTTCTATTCTATATTTCACATGAGAATAATATTTTTGAAATAATATTTAATTAATTATATATTGTTATAATTTTGAACGTTATTATATTTAGGTAATTATATTTATCCTTTTATCCAAATTTCCCTTAGAAAAGTGGGATCATTATTCATGTCTATATGTAGAATAATACCTCTATGAAGAATGTTTTACTCTCTTTTTTAACAATTTACCTGAGTGATCTAAAATTGTATTCAATAGATAAATAATATACTTATAACATGATTAATATTAGTAAATGATAATGAGATTTATTACCTATATCTATTTAAGGGGGAAATAAAAATTTCATTATTTTTTATGCGTGATCCACAATTTTTATTGAGTGATGTGTTTCCTTATTTATCAAAATCATAAATTTATGGAATTAAAATATTATTTTCTAATAAATATGATATTATAGAGTAATATATATATCATATTTTATATTACTTTTATAATAGATAAATTAATTGTCATTATAATTTAATATCTTTATATCAGAATATTACTCAAACAACTCTTCATGCTTTCCATTCTCATAAATACTGCTAATATTTTCAACAAAGTAAACATGGGGATATACTTTTCATTTTAATACATATATATTAATAAAAAAAATACTGAATACAGAAATTTATATAAAAAATGGAGAATGTCATTACCATTATAAATCATACATGAAACCATGTAAAATTTAAAAACCCAATAATGAAAATAACTTGTAAATGGAGAATGATAATATAATAAAATTTTATAATTAACGAGTACAAAAGGTATTATATATGAATAATATTTTGAATTATGTGATTAATATAGTCATGATTTTGATTTAGAATATTAAATGACATTAAATAATATTGGGATTAAATTATTTGTTGTTTTTTGGACCCAACTTATTTTCTTGGGTCATAATGAATCGTCAATGAATATGGGTTTGAAATATGTATTTAATTTATTATATAATGATATTATATTTTCATTATATCATCATTAATGGTTAATTAAATTAGTGTATCTTTTTCTTCATATTTTTTGATGATGATAAGAATAATTTTTCTTATAACCATAAGTTTTTTTTAATTCCTAACAATATTCAATATTTCAGATAATTTTCTACGTTTATACTATGAAATAAAATTTATTTTATATTAATCAAATTTTTTTTCTCTTTAATAGTATTTGAATAAATTATTTTTCAACTCATTTATGATGCGGTTCTAGTAAATGTATATAAAAATGTTATGAAAGATTTACAATTCTTATTATAATTTGTTTCATCCAATATAAATTTTTAATGATATACCATTAAATATACATTTTAAATATTCTATTTAAATTTCAGGTAATTTTTTGATTTAATGTTTATTTCATGTTAACTTATAGAAATTGAATTTGGAATGTGATTTTAATTTTTTTCAACTTAGTATATTGTTAATTATTTTCCCCAAAATTTATATTTTGGCTCACAATGTCCAATTTAATCAATAAATTATACGATTATAATAGTTTTATTTTTTATGAAACTCCATTTAAATTTATCTTCAGAATACTCTATTTGTTTTAATATATGTTGGTATGGATTTTTATACTCCCTAATTTTTGTTTATACAATACCAATTGGAAATGATATAAAATCATTATTTCTTCTCTGGGTTATCTATAAAAGGACGAATGAACAATTTTAAATGGGACACATATATATGGATTTTGGTGGATGTAGTCAAATATCATCCTTAAATACATTAGATATGTTTTATATCATATTAGATATCGTAACATATTCCTTTTTGGGAATAATCATATATTAAATACAGATCAATATTGTGTATGTTTACATACTAAAGGGTGTTACATCATTGAAATGCTCAATATTTTATGATGTCATGTTCTTATATTAGTTACAATGTTCATTGTTATTCTATGTTTCACAGACATGTAAAAGATTCAAATTTTATGCATATTACTATACACAATATATAATTTAAATACCTTATGTCATATGTTTATTGATTTTAGATGACATGTCCTTCTATAATGACTTACATACAACCATTATTGTAAAATATTATTAATAATTAGATAACTATATAGTGTTCTTGTTTTCTCATATTGTTATGATCTGGTGGTTGAAAAGATATTTACATGTTTTCTCTTACTCGTAATTTTTTCTCATTTATTATATATGTGTTTATACCCAAGGTCATGAAGAGGAGTAAAATATATGAAAATTCAATAAAAGATCATATTATAGATCAATTATAATAAAATTTTCATTAGGAATATAGAATAAGATACATATGATTTATGACTAAAATTAAACTAAATATTATGTTTATTGTATTATTTTTTATTCATGTGGTATAATGATTTCCATATAAGTGTGATTTAATATAATGATATGTCCATTATTAATAATATCAAATATTATTGGGAAATAGGTTTAATGTTTCTTTTTTAGAACCAAATCATAGCAAACCATAGTAATGGAACTAGAAGCCTCTCCACATCACGTGCTAAAGTATATGCTAGAGTTGTTATCAAAATGGTGTATATTTCTCATGTATACAAAAATCATGTATCCCATGTATGATTTATTTAGATAATACTTCCCATGATATCTTTCTCAAATATAACTAGAAATGGTAAGGAATGAAACTGGACATAGGCTACCAAAAACTTCTAATGTTTTATAATAATATTAATACATAACATGAAGAATGGTAAAAATGTTATAATTTTCATGTCTTGGGAAATTAGAAAATATAAACAACTCTTTCAAAAGTTATCTATATATTTTACCACAAAGTTTATAATTACTATAACCCTTATTTGAAATGTAATTCATAATTCCATTAAAAATCACATGGGGCAACGATAAATAGAAAGGATGGGATATCATTCACAATATAGAAAACAAGGGACATCCCAATGATCACATAGGAATAAAATTAGTATACAGGTATTGAACTACATATTTTGAATTTTAAATCAAATCCATAATATAAAATATAAAAACAAAAAGTCATGTAATAAATAATAGTAGTTAATAAAACATGATTCACAAATGAATCAATGAAAATGAGACACAATAACATAACATTGGAATGAGAAATATTTTTCTCACATGCATATATGTATAGAATATAATTTCCTTATTCTAGTATCATTTTCAAGACCATCATTGTGGATTGGGATAACTCCCCATTACATCATGTCCTTAGTCATGGATATCTCCCAAGACTGTCATAGATGATAAAATTCATTATTGAACTAGGTTTACTTCCCTCTATATTCCTTATTATCTCATGATATATCTATC
This sequence comes from Viscum album, assembly GCA_963277665.1. NCBI lineage: Eukaryota > Viridiplantae > Streptophyta > Magnoliopsida > Santalales > Viscaceae > Viscum > Viscum album. Next base: position 172,372,451 of record OY728160.1, read on the forward strand.
ATCACCCAATGAAATTTAGGTTTATATAAATCAAGTACAACCCATCCCATTATGAAAAATACATATATTTTTAAAAATATCATTAACCATTGATCATATAGTAACCCATCGACAGGAAATTATTTTCATAAACATCTCATAATAATAATATTTAATTTCCTATAGAAAATAACTTGGTTTCATATAATGTTATTATTAAAAAACAATTATCCCATAGAAATAAATGTGTTTCATGGAAACCAACAAAAACAATAATCATTAATAACTATCAAAATAATAAATTCTGATGGTATGATTGGATATTATACTTAGTAATGAATTTGTGACATCAAATTATGTTTTCATAGATTCAAAATTCTTTTAAAATATCAGTATAATATTTATTGAGGGAAATACGCATTTCAATTGAAATTAGTTTTTTAAAATTAGAAAAATTATAAAATACTAAATAATAATTTTTATTTGAAATGATGCATTAAAAATTGTAGTGGATTCTTTAAAATATTTATTGGTTATTACAGACCTATTTTTTTCTTATAAATTTTTTTTTCAAAACAATATTTTATTAATTTTTTTCTAGAAGTCAAAAGGAACAAATTCAAAAGATGACATGAAGATTCCTATTATGAATTTTAGAAAAACAATTATATCATGGTAAACATGAATTAATGATATCATTAGATAATATTAATGTCCTTCATGAAAATATTTTTATAAATATTGTCTATAGTTGAAATGAATTGACTAAAGAGAAAATTAATGTCATTCTTCCATAAGAGTATTATTTTAGTATAATGAGAAGATAAGAAAATTAAATATAAATGAAAAAATAATAACTAAAAATAAGAATAGTATTATAAAATTAAAAATATTATTAAGAGTTATAAAATTATATTTCTTCATCTTAAACATCATTATAAATTATCCCAACAATCCTAAATATTTGATCATAAATCCCTTAACACATGTTTGTATTTATTAAAATGTTTTCAAATATTCTATATAATTAATTTATATTTATTATATTTATATTATAGAATAATTTAAATTATTATAATATAACATATTATCTAAATATACAATTACCATTGTAATTTATTTTTAATTCCTTATGAAAAATGTAGTTTCCTTGTGTTTTCTATTTCATTTTTCATGGATGTTCAAGTTCTATAGTGCCAAATTTTTTTGTTTTATCAGAGATACATAATATCAATAATTATAACATGTTTACAAATATAATATATAATTGTTATATATTTTTTATACTTTTCTTAAAATTTATAAGTTACAAAAATGAATTATATCATTCATAGAGATGGTATGCCAAAAGTACTCATGAACTCTTTTATAATGTTTTTATTGATTGAATGAAATTTAGATAGATAATAATTATACATTAATGATTCATAATTATATCCTATATATCGTATATATTAATTATTTAACTGGTTATTTATATCCATTTAAAAATAAAAATATAATATGAATTTCATATCTTTATGAAGGTGGAATTCCACATGGACAATGTAGATATATTATCATTATCGAACAAATTGGTATGAATGAATGTTAAAAGGATATAATAATTATTCAAGAATAATTATATTATAAAAAAATATTCATACATACATATATATATATATATATATATTAAATACATAAAATTAATAATATATGATTGATTGTGTTGAGAAATTAATTGTATCACTACATTGAGGTAGTTGTTGATATGTAAGAAATAGTGACAAATTGACTTTCCATTTGATAAAAAGATGGTTTCTAATTGGTTTTCCATAATCATAATGAAATATTTAAATATATGGAATTTTATTATCAAACTTTTATGAGTAATATTGTCTATTTAGTGGATTTACAAGAATAGTCGTATTGAAATACAACAGGTAGAATTGTTAACAGTTCTTCAGTTGGCCTTTATTAGATCATATCTTAAGGACCCATGAAATAAAATTCTATGAATAAATGAAATTATATTTCACATATATGTCTGTTTTTATAATAAATTTGTTAGTTTTTATCGTACTATATAGATTAATGTGCTATAATGTAAATAAAGAACCAGTGTCCTTTTATAACGGTAGAAAAATGACACACATGGAATTAGAAAATTAATTAATTATAAATTCTTTGAATCTCCGGTATAATTTTTCCAAAGAGAGATTTATTAAAATACATATAGTATATTATTTTAATATAAATTTAAAATTAAACATAAATTGTTTTTTCTGTCATTCATATCCTATTTGTTTGTTGAAACACGTTATTAACCAATTTTAACATTAACTATGGTAAACAAATTTTCAACATTAAAAAGTTGTAATTATTATTATTCTATAAAAATAATTAATAAATATATGGGGGAAATTTTAGACCATTAAAATTCCAAATTCTCCTCATTCCATATTTTTACTTTTTTAAATATTTTAATAAAATAATATTTTACATAAATATTCATTAATGACTTTTTAGACTATTCATATAATATGAATTTAAGGAAATCATTATATTAATATAACTATAATATAAACAATTAAAAATGTCCTAATATATTATATTTATGTAAATAAAATTCATTAAACACAATGAATCTCCAAAATAGTATTACATTTAATATTTTACAAATCCATTAATTTATATTTCATTTAATTGATTAATAAATGCGTCTATGTTGGGTAAACAATTAATGTAATTATTCAATCACTAATAATTAAAAATAATATTATATGATATGAAAATTAAATTAAATTTAAAATAATCACTTATAACTAAAATGAACCTATTCTCACTTAAATAATCTCTTTTGATATATTAATATTAACCGTGTGATATTTTGTATTAATTTATTTCATAAAATAATAAAATGCACATAATCAAAAAGTAATATACCCAATTGTACATATTATTTATTTATGGATGATATTGTTCTATATAAAATAATACAATATGATATCGGAAAGAGTAAGAGTAATTTCAAAGCCTTATTCCATTATATTAACCAAGCCTTATTTGTTTTCCCCTTATAAATGTGAAAAACATTTAACCAGGATTCTATTCAAAATCAAATGATATAAAATAATTTTTTTTCAAAATTGGTTCCTATCATATTTATAATATAAGATCCATTTTTAATTATTAAAATATTATAATCACAAAAAAAACAATTATGAAGTAATAATGAAATACACAATGAAACATTAATTTTGAAAAAAATATTTTTAAGCATAATATTAGATTAATTATTATTCCATAAATTGAAATAGTATAATATTAATTATATTTAATATTAGTTAATAATTATTATTTTTATTTCCATAAAATAAATCATAAATATATTTTAATATAATTTATTGAAATAAAAACCCATTTGTGTGCAGAAAAATGTTTTTAGAAAAGTAACTATATCTCCCTTAAAAGGTTTTTATTTTCATTTGTTACCATTTTGAAACCAATGAATTTATTTTATACATTTGTAATATATATATATATATAACTCTTTTTATACACACTAATCCTATGGCTTGGTGATAACTTTCATATAATAATATTTCAATAGTATTACACAATTAATCAAAACGCAGTGTTGTGTGTAAATCTAGCGATCGATGAGGTAAAAAATATAAAATTACAATATAATATATTGGTGATACATTATGAAAACATCAAAAACATTGTATATTAAATTTTTAAAAAAACAATGAAATATGAGGATATCATTGATACATCAGATTATCTTGTTCCCATTGAGCAACATCAAATTTCATATTCCAATAGAGAACTTTTACCATGTATATAGTCTTGTTCAATAAAACCTTATCTTAAAGTTACATGATTTATACCATTGTTTCATAATAGGAATATTTATACTCTGATAGTAGAATCATTGAGTTTATTATATCCGAAGTATCATGTAGTATTTTCTTCAGAGATATACACAGAACACATCATGAACATGAGAGTGGTTTAGTGGATGCACCTTCTGAAAAGATACCAAACCTACTCAATCAGGAATATTGAATCAGAAAATATGAAGAGGTCTCAACATTCCTCTAATTATTAATTTAATATCATTATTCCATTGTGAACATTTTTGAAATACATTCTCACATATTTAAAATTACACATTTCACTATCCATTTTATGCACGATTCCATCAATTATTTATTACACTGATATTATCTTAAATGGATCAAAATTTTTTTCCACTTCAAAATACTATTAAAGAACTTATATATTTCCATTTTATATATTAACATAGAAAAATGGATTTATATACATCCTTAAATAGATCACTTTATAATTATCCAACATAATCCTAACCTGAAAGATATTTTTTTAGAAATCTATACTAATAAAATGCAATATTAATGACCCCAAATATAATATATTATACAAAACCCAATTAAATAATATATGGATTTTGTGGTTCTCTTTGAGATATTATCTTTTACAAGATAATATTGTGTACATAATGATAATAATAAATCGAGATATGTTTGATGAAATCCTGAGAACATTGAGCTAAACAATTGAACCAGATTATCTACAATAAAATGACACAATATCTACACCTTTATTAATTCCTTAATTTAGATAATGGATTACTAATTTATAGAGAAATCATATATAATAGAAAATAAGTGTGATTAATTTATATGTTGATCGACTAAAATAGAAGTCAAATTATAGAATTTATATGTTTTGGGATGTCCAATGAAAAAATCCATGGTGGTATTTTCCATTTATATTCAATTGTAGACAATTTTGGTAACATACCATTTTATATTAGTCTCCCAACCTCAATATAATGTCAATCAAATATTTGAGATACATATAATGCTATATAAATTTACATATTATCCCATATGAAATACTCTATCCATTTTAAATATATCATTATACTTAAAGGATGAATATGAAAATGATGCTATAGGGGCATCATTCAATAACTGCTTATTTAATTATATAATGGATTGACCATATAAACAGCTCATTAACAACATCATTCCATTGCAATCATGGTCTAAATATAGAACATTCCATGAAATATTTTGATGTTATACATCTTCCTTATGTTCTAGTTTAATCATCAAATAGATGGATGGTTGAATATTTATTTGAGTATGATAATATTTCAGTAGTATATTCTGGAATTGTTATTCCATTTTTTAAATTTATAATTATTTTCTATTTTTATCCTCATCCAATAAAATCATGCATGATCCTTTCGTATGATTTCATATTCCACTATGTTCACCTTATAAAGTGGATATGTATTGAATATATATAATATTATACCATCTCCAACCATCTTCTACAGTTCATACTGCAAACATCATAAAAATAATTATACAAATTACAATTTTTTGATAAAAATATATAAAGTCATTTTCTCCATAGAGATAATTCCTTCACATTATAAATATAAAAATATCTTTAATATGCTCTAAATTATGATTTGGATAGTTTTTCTAATGATACTTCATTTATTTAGAGGTATAATATATTACCATATTATTTTTATGAGAATATATATATTTCTGTTATTTAACACGTCACTATTAATCACAAAACCTTATCCACTACATGGTAGTGTAATCCTAAGTGTACATTGTAACCTTATCGTTAGTTCATTAAAATATTCATTAGATTAATTTATCCAAATGTGTTTGGATCAATTTTTAGTTTGGGTTGATAGTGGATTTGGATGTTGTGAGAAATAATCCACCAATAAACTACATATCCATAAAAACCAATAAAAATATGGATATCAGTAACAATAGTTAGTTAATATCAACATGAAGTATTTTTTCAATAATGGATTAAAAAATATAAACACTATAGGATTATATAACAAATAAAATGAATCTTTTGTATATAAAATCACACATATGATATTTTTCTTACATCTTATCATTGTTAGGAACTTCACTAACATAATCAGGTGATAATGAATCTATTTTTTGGTCTAATATTATATAAGGATATCATCATTATATACTAAAAAATACGAATCAACAAAATATAATATTATTATATTCATTATATCCATGAAGATATCTATGAAATTTGGAAGAACATTGAATTTTTAGATTCTTACTATAGATCAAAAAACCATTTCCACTATAGGGTAGTGTGGGATTAGTTTTACTAAGTAGAAATATATTCAATTCATTGTAATTATATTCACAACAATTTATACAATGGAAATTGAATCCACTAAGAGTCAGATTGGCGTGTATATTACTATATATGAGAAATTATGCACAAAGCACCTAGAATAATCATACAAACCATGAAAATTATAGATTTTATTTATAATGGTTAATCATATCCAACATTAAATAACTTATTTCACTGAGGAATAAACTAATATACCATTAAAAAAAATTAACAAAACATAAAAAGGAATAAAATTAGCTATTCATTACATCTATGATGATAAAGAGGTTATTATAAAAACTAAGTTAAATAACCATTAATTCACAGTGTTCATACCTTGTATGAAAGGATTTAATTGGCTTGTAAACACTACTAACCCTATACTGAATATATCTATCTAATAAATCAATCCTAAAAAACTACTTTTACCCTTATAATTAAATTAATCAAAAAATCAATATGGAAAAAATGATTCATATTCTGGATTATGATCTTATTTCGTTACTAATAATAAATGTATAATCCCATTAAAGAATTTTATTTCTTGATATGAAAAATATTTTCAAACCATAGTAACAGACAAGGCTGAATGAATACCTTATTAATATTTTCATAGTGTTTCTTGATAAATTTTAATTACTAAATTGTGGACAATATATTTAGATTATATTAAATAATACTATATCCATGTATGAGTTCCTTTAAAATCACAAATTAAATAATTTTAGTAAGATAAGGAAACTCATTCAAAAAAATATCCAACTTTTATATAATAGAAATATCTTTGATGTTGTGTTTCTCACCAGCCATTTGGGAAAACCCTATTTCAAATAAGATGTAACTCTCAAATAATTTAATTAATTTCTAATTAATTTTCATAAATATAATTAAACTAATAGACAATCGTAGGATGGTTCATAATATCAAACACATATTCCCATAATTAATAATTTATGTGGTATTTATATATAAAAACCAATATACGCATAAGATAATAAAAATTTAAAATTGATGTTGAATAATGATATTTGGAGGAATAAAATCACCAAATACCTATTTTGGAGAGTAAAAATATACCTCAGACATAATCATGATACAATTTTTGGTTTTTAATACTTATGTAACTTCTAATCAATATGGTTTCGTAGTGTTACCCATTGAAACATTATTGGAAGTAAATTTTTTAGAAGATCCAGAATCAAATAAAAAATTTATAGTTCATGAGTGGATTTTAAGTAAACCATTTTCCAATTCTTTATCAAACCCTTCATTAAAAATTGTGATTTTTTCATCCATATTAATTATAGAATAAAGAATTCTCATTTTTATTATTATTCATTAGAAATATTTATATATTCGTTATAAGATTTTAAATAAAAATGTAAATAGTTTTATTATAATATTTTATTATAATGGGTTATTATATTTTTAAATTCAAAATATTAATATTTTAATTTGTAAAAATGAATTCCATTTTTAAATTCTTTATGGAGAATTTATCATATGACACTTTTATTAAATTTTATAAAAATACATATTTTTCAATGAATTATGAATTTATGAATTTTATAACAAAATGTCATTAAATATTTTATAGATTACAATGTGGAATTATATTTTGGATTTTTTTAAAATATAATAATTTAATTTTGAATAAATAAAATCTAATTTCTTTTCAATCATCATTATAATTTAATTATGTGTAATAATAGTTTATATTTTAGGTGGAGTGTATTTCTAAAAATTAATTTTGATCTCATTTTTTAAATATAATTTTAAATAAAACACTTTCACTAATAAGTTTTGAATCACGGAATATTCATTTCAAATTTATAATTCAGGGTTCCACGGTTTCTTAATAGTTACCTTATTTTTTCAATATAATTAATAAATTTAGTAGTTTTTTAAAATCGTAATGGGTAAATAATGTAATTAATGTTTGATCCCAAATTTTAAGGACATTAAAATCTCACAAATCATCGCTAAATTTTATAATATAATTATATCGAATATTTAATAACCCTAATGTTTCATATATTTCATTTTTTTATTTATGGATGTGAATGTGACGTTTTTAATATGTTATGCAGTTAAGAGAAAAAATTGTCACACGCTTTTTATTTATAATCATAATATTTCAAACAAATGGATAACTACTTTATATGTTAAATTATAAATTCCTTTTTAAAATTTCAATTAATTTTCATCATTATTTTAATTTTTTTATTATTTTTAAAAAATAAATAAATAAAATTCTTACACAATTATGATGTTATAATTATTCAACTAATGGGAAAAAAATAAACATTATTAAAAATATTAAAAGTAGTATATTTTTATAGAATTATATAGAGCCATATATATTATGGATTATCATAACATTTCAGGGGTGTATTAAATGTTTTAATTTTATTTCAATTTACAGTTTTCATTCATAAAAATTCAATTAAAATGAATAGTCCTATAGTTGATACAATTTACGACTTATGAAAATAATATTATATTAGATGATATAACATCTATATATTAATATCTTCATCAAAGTGATTATTATATTTTATTAAAAAGTAAGAGATAAGCCATTTATTTATTGTGTTTTAATTATAGTAAATATAATGACCCACAGAGATTAAAAAACCATGTGGCCCTGGTATGTGTGAAAATGGTTAACAAGGTGTTAACACCAATATATAAATGTATAAATTTTATATAAACATGTCTAAATAATAATTTATGTTAATATTTCTACTCACACACTTAATATATTTTAATTGTATTAATATTTATTAATTTTTACCTCAATTATTTTTATAAGATTAATATTATAATAAAGTCCTAATGTTCCCCTCCCTCCTTTTATAATGTTTCACTTCTTAGTCTCAATTATTCTTAAATGAAAAATATTTTTTAGAAAATATTTTACCAACTGTATTAACATTATCCCTTCCATGTTATAATTGACATATTTTTAGCATGATAAAAACTTTAGTGATCTGAACGGGTATTGAAAATGAAATTTTTCCAAGAAGATCTATATTTTGAAAAGAATATTTATGTTTTGTATGTGCTTCGGCCTTATCAAAATCTTCCCAAACCATGATAAAATAATAAATTAAATATTTTAAATATAGTGTTATATTTTTATCTTAATATAATAATCTATATACATATCTTTCTTTATGAAATGGGAAATGAAACCATCAATCATGTTTATGGTAGACTACCTTCTCCCACACATATGTAACTAATTTTCAATCACCCGTATCTTAAATGGTTATAATGAAACATTTAATGTATATATATATATATGTTATTAATGAAATATTAATCCTTAATATATTCTAATATATAATTTTATTTTTATATTTCAAATCCCTAAAATATGATAGGGTCACCCATGCATACGTTTGGACTATCCGCTCCCACATGTAAGGTAATTTTGTTTTCAAAAACACAACACAATGATCATAGAAATAAATGAAATTAATTATTTAATATTTTAATTATAATATAATTATAAAAATATAAATTTAAAATAATAAATAATTACTCTCCGTAATGATTGGTCAAAAAAAGTGTTAATCATGCATATGCATAGTCTATTGTGGCAATGATTGTATCATATTTCATTTTTCATAACCATATATAATGTTTTTATAAATAATAATTGTTTTTATATAAGAAGAACTAGTATTTAATGATTAATATTATAGAGATTATAGAATATTAAATATTTTTACTATATTTGACCTCTCTAAGACATTTTGACTTATGACCCAAATATCGTCAAAATATTTAAGACAAAATTACTCAATTAGGAAATTATTATAACATGGTAATAAGTGAGTAAATTGATTATATAATTATGAAAATTTAATAAGAATTTGGGTAATTAAAATATTTTTAATATTCAAGAAGATAATGAACATACACGATGAGTCAAACTCACAGTAATAGACATTATTTTTAAAAACGTATCTTTTAATGTTTACCTAAAAAATCAATTTTTTCCAATATCTCTCTTTTATAAATTATTTGTGGATGTTTTAATATGGAAATAAATTAGTTATAGATGTAATTTTTTGGCTATTTGAATTTTTTAAAAATGTTTAATAAGATATTATTTTATGGCATTTTGTGATGCCCTTTCCAAAAAGAAAAAAATAATTTTTTCTTTTAACTTATATGATGACAAAATCATTTTACACCATCCTATAAATTTTTAATTTTTTGTATTCCTTTATGATATTTATTTTTTTAATTCAAATTAAACCAAAAATCCTTATGTTGTTGTAATCTTCAAAATTTTATTTTATAAGGGTTTAAATATTTAAATATTATATATATTTTATTTTGTATACAATAAATATTAAAATATTCTTGTTGTTTATTTTATTTTTGTGATAAAGGGTGGTTCTAGTATAGAATAAGGATGGTTTTTTATGTTACCAAAAAATGATGGGTTGTTCCATGATAAATCAGGGATTGATGGGTCTTCGATATCCATATAATTCAATACATATGGAAGTAGACCGTATGATTATCCCATTTGTAATATTGATTATAAGTGTGATATATAAACGAGAACTTAGGTAACATATTATTTTTTCAAATTATTGTATTGATTTTTATTTCAGTAACATTATTTCTTAATGTAAGATGTATAACATATGTGTTAATAAAAATTTATTCTACCTTTAATGTGTGAAAAATATAACTATGTGAAACAATTTATTATGTGTTTTTAATGTCTGAAATAAAACCATATGAATTTTATTTTCCCATTAATATTTATTATGAAATTTTATATGAAAATATTTGTGAATATAAAGAGATTTAGTGGGTATGAAAAATTTATATTTTAATCCTAATGATAATTTTTTAAATAAAAATATTTATATGTATTCTTGGAATAATTGCTTAATTTTTCCTTTTTTTATCCGTAACTGAGATATTAATTTTAATAAAAAAATATATAATTATTTTAATAATATTATATAAATGTATATGGATAATGAATCTGTCAATATTAAAATTGGGATGATCTATCATGAAAATAATGTTTCCTTTTAAATGTCATATTTTGTAAAAAAGAAGATAATGAATAAAATTTACAACTTGTAATATATAGGTTGTTTTTTAGATTTATTATGTTATTATCTAAATATATAAACCAAAAACATCATTGGTAATTAAATAAGATTTATTAAAGTATAAAGAGACTAGTATATGTATTTTTTATGTCCATATCCTTATAATTTGTATCACATAATGTTTAGATAATTTTAGTGGTTAATATAATTTTAATAGAATTCCCCTAAAATATTTTACTCTATTGTTATTTGAAATGTAATAGAATTTAATAACTATCATGATTCATCATCAAAATAATTGGGTTTTAAATCAGATTTTTATAGATGAAACATAGAATCAAATGAAGAAAGGCGTCAAGGGGATGCAATCATATTGATTAAAAACATGTCCTTGTTTTCATTAAATTATAGTATTTTGATAATGTAATGGATTTTTGAAATTGGCCATAAATAATGGTGGGTTACATGTGAGGGAGGATCCAGATATATAAAAATGAACCATGATAATAGAGGATAATTTTTTGATATAACAACCTCCAATATTTATTAGAATTATGATCTTTCGATATATGCTTATTGGATTAAAGATTTGGAAAAAATGTTTGTTGCATTTTTTAGAGAATAAAAAAGAAATAATTATTCATTACTGTTTTGAAGATGAATTTTATCAATGTGGGAGAATATTTATGAATACTAAAGAAAGATAAGATATTAGGAGCTCGAAATGGGTTGAAATTAATTTTTTTAGAAATAAGTATCAGTTGCTATCCATCATAAGACGAAATATAAATTTAATGAATTCAAAAAAATGGTAATTATTTAGTTGTTTAATATGAATAAAACATCACACTATTGGGAAGGTAAATTGAATATTTTATTATAAATCATGATAGAAAAATTAATCAATCTTACTAAGGATTTGATCTAATATATTATAGGAAATTTTCATCCCATAAATATTAATGTTATATGAAACTATTATCATTATGATGAGAGGGTATAAATGGGGTATTTAGACAATCATTTATTCCTAGAAAATAAACATAAGAAAAATGATATATGGTATGAAATGAGAAATATTTCATCAAAGATATTTAAAGGTAATAAATTCAGCCTCCAATCATGTGATAATATTAGTAAAATGAATCCTATAGAAGGTATTAAGTAATATATGAAATTATTTTGATGTCGAAAGTATTAGAATATTTCTATTTATTTAGAAGAAAATGATTAGATTGATAATGAAATGATAAGGACTATATTATTCAATTACAATGATTATATACATTCTGATAACATGTGCCTAAATTTACATTCATATATTGAAAATCATTAATATTGAATGAAAAAGGTCATTGAAAAATATGTTTATATTATGATACTTTATGTTTGGCCATCAAATTAATAGGTATAATCTATATCATTGGTTTTTTATAATTATTCTAAAACTCTATTTGAATCTAGATATTTATAGACTTTTATTTATGAGAAATTTTTCATGTAAATTTTTAATATCACCTAATTAATAAATGATATTACATTGGGCGAATCCTAAAGATGTAAATATTAATGAAACCAATATATATAAGAATATTTCAAATATTGTTATTTGAATGATATTTCATTAAAATAATGTTGAATAACCCATGGTACAATTTAATATTATTATAGGTATGGATTGGATTGTAGTTTATTTGGAAAATTTATATTATAGTGACATGCATATTTTTCACATTGATATCATACAAATTATTTTGTATAATAATTCTGAAAATTTTATTTGAAATGGAAGTGGAAGATACATGAGAAATTTCGGTTAAAATAAATAAACTAATCTTATTAGTGATGTCCAAGTATTTTAAAAATATATAGATTACTTTTATGACGATTAAATATTTTTTATTCCAAATTGAGAGGTTTTGTTTACTATTAAGTTTGTACAGTATATTAATACTATTTCAAAACCCCCTTATTGAATAGACCAATTATAACATTTATAATATAAAATGAAAATACAATCAATTTTAGAATAAGGTTTCATTCATCATAGAACTTCACTATAGGGTTCTCATGTTTTTATTGTTGCGAAGAATGATAATTCCACGAACTATTCATTGAATATAGAGAATTGAATAAAATCACTAATATGAAAATGTATCATTGACCTCATATTGAGGATTTTATTTATTATTTAAATGGGGGGTAGTATTGTTTTTGTAGATTTATAAATGTTTATGGTACAATTAGTTTATGGTGAATGAGGATGATATTATGAAGAATATATATGGGCACTATGAGTTTGTATTAATTCTTTTTGGGATAACTAATGCACCCATTTTTTATAGAATTATTAAATAGAGATTACCCTGAGTTATTGGATAATAATTTTTTATGATATATCGGTATATTCATAAAATTTCGTGATCACTATGAATGAAATCAATAGATTATTTTGTGAACATTAAAAGACAAGAATATAAATCAAAAATTGATTGTGTGTTAATTTTAATAGAAATATATTTCTTCCCTAGATAATATTGTTTCTAAATAATGAATAAATGAAGACAATACTAAAAATAATGTTGTTGGGAAGTGGAAATGGATAATTAATATCAAAATGAATCCATGGTTTTTAGATTATAATGTCACTACTATTGATTTTTTTATAAAACATCTATGTTTTTTCGAACCAAAACTATTTTAACATAAAATGAATATAAATTCATAATATTAAAGGTGTGTAATTAATTTTATTAGGAATCAAAAATGAATTTTGTAGAATGGTCTAGTTCTTATCACTATAGGAATTAGGAAGTATTCATCTATAGAGATTTTTTGTTTAAGAAAATACTTCATTTCAGGATATATAATTTTAATGTAATATCATATTTGTTATGGAAATTTAATCCCCATGAGCAAATTATAAAACAAATTTACTTTAACAAAATTATATAGATTATAATTTAAAAATATTTGGGCAGAAATTATATAGAGTAATTTGTGAAAAATAAACTAATCACAGATGATTAAATTATAAAAAAATGTTGATCATATAGTAGAAATGATTAGTATAATTATCTAGGGATCATGATTACATGATCCGTTACCATCCTATAAAATAATAAACAAGATGATTCAAAGATTTATAATAATTAGTATTCATTAGCTATGTTTTTTATAACATGGCCCTTTGGTTGATTAATTTATTAATTTTGACCCTAATTTTTTGGATATTGGTCATCAACTGTTTTGTTTCAGGTGTCAATGTAGTATAATTTATCAGAATGAAATAATTATACTTATAAAGAGTGTTATTTTTTATAAGAAAAGGTATAATAAATTAGTAGATATATGTTTCTTGAATTTAAGTTTCATAATGAGAGTGTTATTATATTTAGGATATATATTTATTATTCTATGTGTTTCTTAATTAAAGGGATAATTGTTGAGTGAATCACATAGTTCCAAGTTTTACATTCATCATGGAATCAGTAAGATGTACACAGAACATCATGGTTATTATTGGATGGATGGAATGAAAATATATCTTATTGAATCTACAATTAAATTTTTAATTTTCATGAGGTTAAATTAGAATAAAAATTATTAAAGGGAATTATTCAGTATTTTTAGGTGATTAAGTGATAATGTGAAAATATATCCACGTATTACCTGGTGGGGATAATAATGACATCACATGGAAATAATGTAATTTGGGTAATTATTGATCTACTAACGAAATCATCTTAAATCAATTCAAATTAGGGTATAAATAATTTGGAAAACATTTCTCATATATATCTTTGGGTGATTGATAATATTCATGGAAGTACTCTGATTATTAAATTTGACAATGATCCAATGTTATATTAACATTTTTCAAAGGGACTATGACATCCAAGGGAGTTTAATTAAATTGGATAAAAACTTTTCATCATTACTCTGATGGATTGTCCGAGTGAAGAATTTAGACCATGGATGACCTGTTTCATGTTTGTTGAATAGATTACCGGGGATGGGGGAATCATCATCACTATTTTTTTTTTGAGTTTTTAAATAATAACTATATTTAAACCAGTATAGAGATGAAATATTTTGAAGAATTACATAGAAACCATCTTAATACTCATTATTAATATTATTAAATAGGATACATGATGCTAATTGTACATGATTAAATACCGAATATTGGTGATAAGGGGATGAAAAATCATAAACCTATGGGTATATTACAATGATGGATGAAATGTTTTGTGGATTACCAGATAAAGGTTCATTATTTTGAATTAGTTTATCGTCATTTTATTAATGTATCTAATTGAAAAGTGTTCCTTATTATCCTTATATTTAGAATCTGAAACCATATTTTATTGGATTATTTTAAATACAAGATAATTTTTTATTATTTTCATTTTGATTATCATTTCCTTTGATTTTATCCCATGTACATACTATTTTTCATGTTTTAATGTTAAGAATGAATGACCTTGATTCAAATCATATTTTCTGCGCCAAAATATTTTAGTAAAAAAATATTTTGAATCAAGACAATATATTGATCTTGTTTTTCAATAATGTAATGAACAAAATTTATGTCTTGTGGATAAAACATATGACTGAAAAATAAAAATGGGAATATGAAAATTCTATGATGGAAAGATATGCCAACAGATTTTCTTATAGTTTAAAATTTTGAGGGTGAAATTTCCAAAATAGAGAACACTATAATAATACATTTAATGATTTAATAAATCATTTTCATGTATTCTATTTCTCATGAGAAAGAAATTTATCTTCATTTTAAAACATTATATCCAAAATGTAATTAATTTATTGAGAAATTTTTATTATGTGGTGTTATTTGAAATTTAAAATTTAAAATTCTGTTATTTTAATTTTTTCTAAGTAAAATCATTTTTAAGTCATCAGGAAAAAAAATCCATTGGTTATATTATTGGTAATTTTTTTGAAATATTATTTTTCAATAAATAGTTAAAAATACTAATTTTTGTTGAAAATCATATTTTATGTTCAATTATTTTAAATTTTAATTCCAATTCTGTGTACTTTTAAAAAATTTGACCACTTTTATTTAAATAATAAAATTATATTTTTTTATTATGATCATTATAATTTATTTTAGTATAAAAATATTTGAATCATAAATTTGGTAAATTTTATGAAAACCCCATCTTCCATTAATATTCTATGGTTTAATTATAAATTAAATTATATCACTTGTATTTTTTAATAAAAAGAATAGAATATATTTTTGGAATTAGGGTTTCTAGAATTGTTAAATATCCCTCTTTTTGTTTTTTTTGTCTCTATGAATAATAACTTTTACGATTGTCTTACAGAGGTAAAGGGTAAATTGGGTTATAGAAGTTAAAAACTGATGGTCAAGGACTATTAAATAACCCTAAAAATTTCATAAATTAAATTCGATGAGTATATAATGTACATAATCATCCAAGTATATACTACATAACCATTTATTCATTTCAATGTGATTATGTCTATTAAAATACTTTTTGTAATGAAAAGTGAAAAATATCACATTGTTGTTTGTAAAAATTATAATATTTCAAACATTAGGATAAGTAATGGATTTTTTATGTAATAAATATTATTTTTAAATAAAAAATATTTAAATTATTAAGGTAATATTTAATTTTTAAGGAATATATAATTATATTAAATTCATACACAATGTTGATGTGGTAATTATTCAATTAATGGAGTAATGAAATAAATGATATTAAAAATATTTAATGTAGTATTATAGGAAAAAATTAAGATGAAACAAGAATTTTAAAGATATTAATATTATTATAGAGGTGTAATATAAAATTTTATTCTAATTTATTTTCATAATGATATAAAAATCAAATAAAATGAATAGATATAAACATTAAATTATTGATATTTTATAAAGATAATATTTAATAAAATTATTTAAGATCAATAAAAATATTATATCCTCTATATTTATTAGGATATAATTGAATACATAATACATGTTTTATTTTTGGTCTTCTGTACCATTTATATTATTATACTGATCCTCAAAAAGTAAAATACCTTGTTATCAGTTTATATATGAAAAGGTTTGTTGGGGATTAAATGAAATGATAATGAAAAAATATAGAATGAACTTATGAAACATTAACTATTTGAGGGTATTTGAAATATTAATCATCATGAGTTCTAGTATCAAATTTGATTTATAATTTTTTAGCTATTTTATAATCCAAATTAATTTATATTTAATTATTATTTAATGAATTAAAATTGTTTTCCTCTCATATATTAAAAAAGTGAACCACTTATTCTCATTAATTCTTACTTAAAACCAATTTTTTTTATTGAATATTAACTAAAATCCCTTCGTGACGTCCCTCAACACATTCTGTAGGCCTCCATTTCAAAATAATACAAATATTATAGGTCAAAAGAAGTTAAAAAGATGATATTTTATAAAGAATATGTGTAGTTTGAAAATCATATCTTAGTTTAATATCATCATCATCCTCATTAAAATAATATTAAAAAATGAATAAATAAAATAAAACTAGTATTCAAAATATATAAATATGTTATTATGTTAATGGTATAACCTATATTCGTCTCCTCTTTTATCAAATGGAAAACAAATCCATCATTTGTGTGTATATTGGGTACCTTAGTGTAGATAGATTTAATTAATTTTCCATCAACATCTCTCAAAGATTTTTAGGATGATATATTTAATTTACATATATATTATATATATGATTTTTTTATGACTATTAAAAGGTAATGTATCATTAAATTTATTACATTTACTTTTAATTAATGATGACAATATTGCTTGTACTTACGTGTGGACTACCACCCCTATAAAATGATGTGATTCATTTTTCATCACAAAAACTCATGGATTATATATATAAGAATTTTCAAATAATTAATATAGGATTTAAGAAATTTTTATAATTTTGTAAATGTAAAATTAAACTTACCTTCTTTACATAATGATCATTGATCAAATGGAGATATTACTCATGTGTGTGTAAAACCAACCAGGTCTATGATTAAAACATAGATCAATTTTCAAATAATCATTTAATTGTTTCATTTAGCTGTATATTTGGTTTTTAAAAATTATAATTATTTAATGAATAATTTTTAGGAGGAGATGGAATGCTAAAAATCATGATCTTATTCATCCTATGAAATTCATTTTGGAATTATGCACTGAATATTATCAAAACATCTGATATAAATTTAAATAATTAGTTAATGTAAAAATAATTTATTCTATGAGATAAAATAAATAATAATAATAATATATATAATGAATATAAATATGTATCATAATCATAATATTCATGATGATAATGAATATACATGAATAATAAGAATCATGTTAATGGAATTTATTTTTTGAAAATCATATTTCAACGTTTCTCTTGAAGGTATCATTTACATCCACATTATTATTTTTAATATTATTTTATGATTTTTTATATGGATAAAAATCAATTACAAATAGTGTATTATGACTTTAATGAATTTATTTTGATTTATTTTAAATTTAATATTTTTGTGGAATGTTGTGACATTCATTAAAAAATATAAAAGGAATGATATATTTTAACATATATGGAGACAAAAAAGTTTCCCACCATTATAGACATTAAACAATTTTTATCATAAATTACAAAAATAAAATTTTTCTTCAAATAAAATAATATTCCAATAATCTATATTTATTGTTAAAAAAAATGTTTTAAATTAGATTAGATATTTAAATCTATTAAAATTTTTAGTTACAGATAAAAAGAATATGATTATGTGTGTAATAATGGAGATTTAATGATTTTATGTATTGTGATTATGATATATTTATTGTGTGTTTTATGATTAGTGGGGGTTCATTTATATTACAATAATGAGTGGTTATGTAATTATCTAATAATGGGTGTTTCAATGATAATCCAAGGATTGGTGGTTCTGGGATATCCCCCCAATTAGTTGGATACAGAAATAAATTTTATGGTTATTTGAATTATATTAGTGATTATGAAAGTGATATGGAAATTATATCCCTTTTACCTTATTTTTTACACATCTTCGCTGTGTATTTTTATAGGTAACTTATAATTTTATAAGGTATGATATTGAAATTTTATTTTATGGAAAGTAAAAACTACTTTTAAATGGTGAAAAAAAGACGATTATAAAAAATAATTACAAGTGATTATCTTTTTAAAGGATGTAATATTAGATTTATTATTACATTGATATTACATAAGAAATGATTTACGAAAATATATCAGTATAAAATGTTTTTTAATGGAAAAGAATTTTTTTGAGGAAAAAGTTTATTTTCTAAAAGTTAAATTTATATATTTATTCATGGAAAAATATTTTTTTTAATAATTTTAATGTATATTATTGCATTTTTAATGGTCATGTCAAGATGTAAAATTCATTCATATAGTTATAAGGATGAATGTTTATAAGGATGAGTTCGGAATGAAAATTGTGTAGTTGTGTCATGACAAAAAAATATTGGTATTTTTAAAAGTTATATATTTTGAAAAATATATGTGCTGAATATGATTTTTCATTTCAAATATATGGGTTCCTATATTAGTATTATGACCACACATTGTAAAATTGAAATCCTAAATGATATTTGGTAATGGAAGAAGGCTAATTCTAATTTATGTACACAATAATATGTAATTATTATGGTTTAGGCATTAAAGTGTTAACATGAGATTTCCCTATTTTTATGTTCTTAAGATTTTATTGATATCTATCATCATCACTAAACATAATATATGAGAACTTGTTACTATAATTCTCATAACACATGTATTTGTAAAACTAAACTATGCGTGATTCATTATATTCAATGTTTTCTCTATAAATGGATAACTTTATTTTCTAATAACTTTAATAATAAATTTAAAAATTACATTCAATTCCCCAAATAAATTAATTTTCCAACCCCCATAATGAAATTTAATCTACATTCCATTAAAGCCGTAAGAATAAAGGATTATTCATCTTCTTCTCTATATTGGTTTTTGAATTTACTTTGAATTCTATACTACTTTTCTAGATAAGATTAAGGGATTTATGGGAATATAAAATATCTATCTCCTCTATGATTTAACATTGAATATTTTCTTCATACCCCTAATACATCCTATGAACACATTATAAATATACATGATTTTAAGACACTAAATAAAAATTTAATATTACTTCTAGGTTGAATGATAATACTAGAAGATTAACTCATATGCCCTTTAAAATTTTACTCATTGATACTAAAAATATCAAAATCATTATTCATTTTCCATGGATTCATTCTTAATTAACATTTGAGGAATTTAAACAAAATAATTATTTAATAAATAATCTCTTAGAAATATAATACTTCATTGAGTAAATTTTGAATCATTTAATTTTGTTCATTCTATAAGTCAACCATTTATCTATGTCTCCTTCCAAATGATGAAAAATTATAAATAAATATTTATTTCATGAAAATAGGGGAATGAAAAATGTATATTTACTATTTATTATCTAGTTCATAAATACTAGTGGTTCAATGTACTCATGATAAAAATGTGGATCATTCCTCATAGAGGGATCAAATATGTCTTATTACATCATTTTCTCATTTGGAATCCTATCAAGATTCATATCTTTAGATTTTTTTATTATAACAACATGATTTGTAATTCTATATCTAAGAAAAATGTTTTAATCAAAATTCAATCATTGGATTTTATATCAGAACCATCCTGAACATGGTTCTATTGGGATCCATACATTTAATAAAAACAAAAATCATAGTTTGAGAAATTTAAATAACTGTTATAAAACATTAATATTTTATAATACTGTTAAATATTATATATTTATTGAAATATTTTTTAGAAGTAATCTTTTAATATTAATATTATTAATATCATTGTAATGAATATTTTTTGGAATCGACATTATGAATATTTTATGTTAAATAATAATTACCTAAATTATAAAAAATTATAAAAAATATTATATTCGTCAAAATAATTGGGATAAAGTTGAAAATTTCCTCGATGATCCATTTATGTGTCGTTTTTTTATAGTAACTATATTTACCCTCAGTGAGTAAAAATACATGTTGTCAATGTAATAGTTAATGTTGTTAAATATGGGTAAAGAATGATAAGTTTATAAAAATGATCTAAACATATTAATTTTTTTTATGAATATGGATTTATCATTATCACCATATGAAATAATTTGAGGGGTTTAATATAAACGTGTAAATGAAAATGATTTATATATTATTTTAATGAATTATAGTTAAAAATTGTTAGTCCCATTGTATTTAATATCATTTATATGTTCACATAGGATCCCAATAATGATTTGAACAAACCTAAATGTCTATCATAATAATGATTAAATTATTATCACTACATTATTTTTATATGAATTATATAATTACCTTGAATTCATGTGAAATAATTTTACAGTATTTATTTAATTAATGAAAAAAAATTAAAAATAATTTTAAAGTACTAATTTTTATATAATTCAAATTATTTAATGTCTGTAATAGATTTTATAGATCTATCTAAAATAATTTAGGGGTTTAAAGCATTGTATTTAAATTTCCCTTTTTAATTTATTAATTTGATGTCAATGTAAATGAAAAGTGTCTAATTGACATTAATGATATTTTTTCAAATTAGTATTTTATGAAATTATATAAAATTCAAAAAAAACATATCATATTCAATTGTAATGAAATATATTCTAAAAAATTATATATTTATAATCAATGAGTAATTTTTTCTTTAATATAAACATATTTATCATCTCTGATTAGAATAAATATTACCAATGTTATGGTTAAAAATAATCATCCAAGGGCTTAAAAAAACTTTTAACATCTAATTTTATACCAAAACTTGTATAAATACTATTATATGATAAGATAAAAAACCTTTAATACCTTATATTATAATACATATCCATTTTAAGGATTTTTTGATAAATTAATTTATAATAATTTATTATTTTTCGGAAATTTCAAAGCAATCTGGGACTATAATTTTTAATGGAAACTGGCTTCCTCAATTTATAACACCATCTTGATACCTATATATTAACCCATTAAAACCCATTTATGTTACCAATATCATTATAAAAATTCCAGATTCCCAAATCTTTGAAATAAACAATCCATACAGTCCTTAAGAATATATCTAATGGAAGCACAACAAAGATGTTAAAAAGGACTTTTTATACTCTTTCATGTTTATTTCGTCATATAGTTCCTATTAAAGTTTTTTCCATTATAAAATGATAAATATAAAATAATAAATATTATGAGATGTTTTTATTATAATGAAACAACCATATTCTACTTTTTTCCATCCTATGGAAAATGGTTGCACAACACGTGCATACGTGTGGCTTACCACCTCGACAATGTGGTGCAATTATTTTACCATAAACACATTACATGAATGATTATAATGATTTAAATAAGGGTTATAAATGACAATAATGAAATTTTATTTATTCTAGTAAATTAATATTACATCCACTTCCTTACATATTCGTCCATTTAGAACTGATTTCATATCTCATGCGTATATGTTAATTACCATCTGAATAATGTAATGTGTCACAACCCGCCATCAATATGATGAGAGTAGGGACAATAGATTGTCAGGCCCTTCCTTCAACCAGTTAAAGGAGAGATAATGACCTGCTAAACACGCCTTCAATAGGTCCTGGAGTGGGGACTTGCACCAAGGGTAAATAATCACACTCAAAATGGAAGGCATTACCCTTTTTATTTCGTAGAATCAGGAGATAAGATTCTACATCCTGAATAAACACAAAAAACTCGAAGTAAAAGTAAGGAAAAAACAAACCATTCCCAGATGCATGATCCAAAAGTAAGTGCAAAAAAGGTACATGTAACGTACTAAAGGAAATAAAAACATCAACATTTACTGTCCCAACATCCGAGCTTGTAAGCTCACACAAAATCTCTGATGTCCTCCTGGAAACCTAAAACTAATTTTTATATGTAGGCTGAGTATACAGGTATAGTCAGTAGGGAAAACCAAAGGCTCTCGTGCACAATTGGGGATGAATTCTAATTCCCCATGAGAAAATAATATAACTAGAGCACCTAGCAAGGAAAATATCCACCCAAACATTACTAAGGAACACTCCCCAAATAACGAAAGTCAAGTAAAGTAATAGAAATAGAACATCGATATTAGGGTACCCCGCGACACTTTCCTACTCGTTATTGAGGAAATCCTACGCGTCAAACCTCTCCCACCATCCTCACCACAGTCCCACTATCATATCCTTCTGGCACACACCTGGGATACCACAATCACACAACCCACCCACTAACACCTGGGTAAACACTACCACACATCCCGCACAAACCTAGGTCTGAACAACTACTGCCACACCTGAATACACCTCGACATCATCCCAAAGACACTTGGGAAACAACATACCCGCACACACCTGGGCCAACCACCCTAATGTACCATGTCCGAAGATTCTAGGGATTTAATGGACCTCACGCCATCACTACCTACCCGAAGAGTCTTGGGATATTCGGGAAAGGGAGTAGAAAATGAGCTAATAACTGGAAACTCATAGGAGGGTTAGGAGAAACACCCCCCCCCCTAATGAAATGTGGGTGTTCTGTACGAAGTGATTAACATGGTTGGGGCGCAAATAAGAAACATAAGATCTATAATTATATATATAGATAACAAGAACCCATCCTATCCTAGGGTTTCCAAACCCACCCCACACAGAAGCACCCAGATTACTATTCATTCATAAAAAGCATAATAGCCACAACCCTATCATAACTCATTCCTGGAAAACAATTACCCATTGAACCCATTCATTTTTCATATTCAATTAATTCCATTTAAGTAAATTATTCACTACTTGGAAACTAATAGGAATAACCAAAAGACATGGAAAGGAAAATATCCAAACAAAAAATTAAGCATTCACACCCAGATCTCTTGTAATGTCACAACTAAAAAAAGGGATATGTGACATCCCTCGAAGTATTGGAACCAAACAAAGCCCCGCCATATAGCAACACATGGCCTCAGATCCAAAATCCAACAACTGCACCACAATAGAGGATCCCATACCCATCCACATCGCTTCCTAAGCATCAACTATCAATATCAACAGAACAAAGTAAGGGAGTTTTCAAATTTGAATATGCCATTCATTCAGTTCCATATTTCTGTTTGGTTAACTAGGATGATCACACAAGGATTCTTATTCACTGGGATTCCATTTAATCAACTATGTTTAAATGATTAACCAATTTACATGTTACACCCATTCAATCACATAAATATACAGAAAATAAAAATTCATTAGTGCACAAGAATGGACCACCAAAGACCATGATTTTTAGTGGGCATAAGCTTACACACTTCACAACACATAATGAAGGATATAGAGTACAAGAGAAATATTGAGAACACCCCCTTTAATATTCAATTTTTTTTATTATCTTCATTAAGGGTTGGTTTCATCGATCCCCATAGAAATAATAGTATACACCACTGCATGATACACAATAAGGAGAGACAAAGGATAACCCCTACTTGAATGATGAAAGATCAACGTTTTTCTCCTGGAGCCAATAACTGGGGATACATGACTTGTAGGGGCGGAGCTCGGAAGACTCTATGAATGAGAATGAAAGGCTCCAATATAGGCACACCACTCGCATGGGGAAGGGGGACTCCAAATTCACCAAGCAGAAGAAAAAAAAGATACCTGCTGGGGAAAAAGAATTATCATGTGATTAAAAGGTGAGATCCTAGAGTTACATGATATGAGGATCTTGAGCTGGTTTAAATGTGGATCATGGTTTCACCTCATGGATATACGGTTACACACGATAGAATTAATTGTTTATTTAATAACTCACATCGGAGGGGTGGTCAAAATAGTTGATCATTAAAGGATTTCATTTAAGAGTGAAAAAAGGTCAATTGAGGGTATCTCCACTCATAGGAGATTTAAAACATTGTTTATTATTCTAAAAATAGATATGAATCACATAACAAAGTTTGAAGGACTTAAAAGAGTGTTACAGGAAAAATTCGGGAAGGGAAATCCCCACACCCCTCTGTTGCCGATGGGTGAGACTAATAGTTGAAAATGATCGGTGGAGCTGATTAGGTGAAGCTGATCCCATGAAGCTGATCCTCTGAGGATAATCAGTGAAACAGATCTGTGAAACTGATTTGGTGAAACCGATATGTGAAACCAATTTGGTGAAACTGATCTGTGAAACCGATTTGGTGAATCTGATATGTGAAGCTGATTTTGTGAAACCGATATGTGAATCCGATTTTGTGAAACCGATCAGTGAAACTGATTTGGTGAAACCGATATGTGAAACCGATTTGGTGAAACCGATTTGTGAAACCGATTTGGTGAAACCGATCTGTGAAACCGATCTGTAAATCAAATCAGTGGAGCTGATTAGTGAAGGTGATTAGTAATGCTGATATGTGTAGCTGATCAGTGAAGCTGGTTAGTGGAGCTGATCTGGGAAGCTGATCAGTGGAGATGATCAGTGGAGCTGATTATTGGAGAAGATATGTGAAGCTGATCAGTGGAGCTGATATGTAGAGCTGATGGTTGGTATTGATCAATGAGTCTAGAACACCCCAACACTTAGAATTTTGGCAATGTAATTGACCAGGAGGGTCTAGGCCATTACATCAGATACCTCTCAAAATTATTCTTGCCCTCGAGAATACAAGAGTAACCCAAAGAACCCCTCCAGAAGATACCTCTTAAGGAGAAACCACCCCCAAACAGCCATACAAATCCCAAGGATCACATTGTCCCGACACATGGTTTGGGGACTTCTTTCATCCATGTAATGATATTATCCACTTTGGGTGGCACTAACTTTCCCACATGAGTTTAATCGCATCCACCTTAATTCATCTTGTTTAGGGATCAAGTCCTCGCTTCCCCACATATCAGGACTTTTTGTAACCATTCACAAGGTATGGGAACAAAATATCTCATAAACCAATATGGTCAGCATTACATCACAGCAGGTCACAAAAACAAGAACAACAAGGAAGGCTTGGAACAACAACTCAAAACAGCTTTGGGTACTGGGCACGCTTCTGAGCATCTTGCTCCCAAGTACTCGCCTCGAGGCCACCATGACTCCATAACACATGAACCAAAGGTATGGTTCATCCACGAAGCACTTTCTCCTTTTGATCCTTGATCCTTACGGTTAACTCCACAAATGTAGCGCCATAACCTATATCCAATTCTCCCCAGTCAATGACATGGGAATCATCATGTAGATATTGACAATGCTGGGAGACATGGAAAGCATCATGGATCCTTTCCAACTGAGGTTGCAATGCCAGCTAATAATCCACCTCACTGACTCTCACCAACACTTCAAAGGGCCCGATGAACCTAGGAGAGACCTTTATCCCCTTTCCAAACCATTACATCACACGTCAAGGGGAATCATTTAAGAACACATGTTCTCCAACCTCGTACTACAAGGGTCTCCTCCTACGATTGGCACATGACTTCTGCCATACATTGGTTGCCTTCATCCTCTCACACACAAGATGAACCTTCTCTGTTGTGCTCTTCACCACCTCTGGTTCAAGAACACCTACCTCCATATCCATGTTCCAACACACGAGTGAACGACATGGCCTCCTGTAAAATGCTTCAAATGGTGCCATTCCAATAGTAGAGTGATATCTGTTATTGTAGGAAAACTATACTAAGGGAGAACATCGTTCCCATGATCCCCAAAATTCCAAAATACTTGCTTGTAGCATATCCTCTAATGTCTAGATGGTCCGTTTTCTCTTCCCATCTATTTCACGGTGGAATGTAGTGCTAAGATGTATTTGGGTGCCAAAAGCATTATTGCAATCCCCTCCAAACTTGTGAGGTAACCCGTGCATCCCTATCCGAGACTCTGGACCTCAAAACTCCATGTAACTGCACCACTTCATCCACGTATCTTTGTGTTATGGCATCAACCACACTCGACTCCATGAATGCCAGAAAGTGAGCTGATTTCATCAGCCGATCTACCACTACCAAGATATAATCAAAGCCTCCTTGAACCATGGGTAGTACTGTGAAAAAATCCTTCGTTATTTCATCCCACTTCCACATGGGGACATCTAAAGGATGCAAAAATCCTCCTGGAACATGGTGTTCATCCTTCACATGTTGACACACCAAACACCATGCCACGAACTCCACCACTGCCAGTTTCAACCTAGGACACCAAAATTGTTCCCTCAGGCCTTGGTACATCTTGGAAACTCCATGGTGTACTACTATGAGTGGGTTGTGGAACTCACTAAGAACTCACTCATGAATTATCTCTGGGAAAAACAACATCCCTCAAAAAAGAATCTGATTCTGACCATCCTCCAACCACCCTTCCAGAGAATTGCCTTGGTTAACCAAATCGTGCATCACTTCAATCTCTATGTCTCGCTAATGAGACTCCTCCACCTGCCACAATAGGGAGGACTGCAGTTTCATCTGAAATTGACATCCTTTACCACCATCCTCACTTAAATCTAGGTTTAGGGAAGCCAACTCCTCCATTTCCTCCCATGTATCTACATAATCCTGATCATCTTTACTCCTTGACTTCCTGCTCAAGGCATCAGTCACAACATTCCCCTTACCTTAACTGTAAGATATATCAATGTTGAATTCCTGGAGAAACTCCATCCACCTTCATTGTTGCATGTTCAGGTCTCGCTGGGTAAAGATAATCCTCAAACTCTTGTGATATGTGAATACCACAAAGTGCTCCCCAATGAGGTAATGATGCCACCACGTCAATGAAAACACTATTGCAACAAGATGTAGGTCATGGGTCACATAGTTTTGATCATCAAGACGTAACTGCCCAGACCCATAAGATATCACTCCCCTTTTATGCATTGGCACACACCCTAGGCCAAGTAAAGAAGCATCACAAAACACCTCAAACAACATCCCTTCCTCTGGTAGCCTCAACACTAGGGAACTAACCAACTTCCCTTTTAGATAATTGAAGGCTTTCAGGCACTTCTCACTCCACAAAAAGGTCTGGTCCTTTCTTGTCAACATTGTAAAGGGTGAAAAACTCGAGAGAATTCGAGTAAAAACCTCTGATAATATCCTTCCAGACCTAGAAAACTGCTAACCTCAGTCACGTTTAGGGGAGATTCCCATGAAACAATTCAGATAAAGAGCCATGGAAATTTGATGGGCACTGGGTTTTAAGTATATCCCAAACTCAACGTTACGTCAATGGGGTAGAGTCACAACCTCCTCAGGAAAAACATTTAGGAACTCCCTAACAACTCTCAGAACATCCATCATCTCAGAATTCATTGATTCTGCTGAAATCTTGATCAACATAGAAAGAAGAGGCTCCACATGTTGTATCCCCACCTGAAAACTCTACTCGCCAACAAAAGCCACATCCTAGCCATCCCCAACAGAGAACATGAATTTTCTCTTGAATCAGTCGATAACAGCTTGCGAAAAAACAGCCATTCGATGCCTATGATGACATCATATGGGTGCATTTGTAGCAGAAGAAGGTCCCTACTGGACTGATGTGGCCCAAACATAAATCTACATCCTTGACAAACATCAAACATACTTGTATGACCCCCTACTAGCATACTCAACACCAGGGGTATGGGGAGTTTCTCTATGTCTAAGGTCAAGGAATGGGCTAGACCATGTGTAACAAAGGAGTGTGATGATCTTAAATCAAATAAGGTGCAAGAAATAGTTCTAAACAAGTTGATCATACCTCGAATGACTTTCTTCCCCACTGGAACTGCTGCCATTGAGGCATGAAAATTCCCACATCCAGCTCCTCTGCCTCTTTTATGTCAGTCACCTCCCCTGACAACGCAATTGTCGAGGTCCTTGAGGATCACCATGGGGTCGGCCTCCTCCTACCCCGTCTAATCTCGGAGGAGCGGGAGAACGTAGTCCCTGCTGCTGCTTCTGAAATGATCTAAATGGAAACTACTACTGCTGAGGTGGGAGTTGAACCTGTCCACCCCCACTGTACCACACTCTGTCCGGGCACTGATTTTGAAGGTTCCCATGACTTTCACAGATGATGCACCTTGGACATTGGCTCACGAGGATAGGGTGAGGACCGGGAGATCGAAACTGGAGTTCTAGGGGCATGTTCCCCACTAGTTGAAACTGAGAAGGCCCTGATGCTGGAGGCCTACTGCTGATGGTCTTCCCCTTTGACGAACTCCACTAGCTCCCCTCTCGTAGCACACCTCCCAGTGTGTGCATTATTTCTACCACTTTATCCATCTTCTGGACCTCCAAGTACGTTGGTAGGGTAAAGAGAGTAACATCATACTGAAGATAAGGTCGGAGTTCCTCCTCTAAACATCTCGCCCAAGGATCCTATCTGGAAAAAGGTCCAGATCAAAACCAATTAGATCCTTGAACATGATCTTCAACTCCCTCACTGACATGCTCCCCTGATAAAGGGAGGGTTGATCCTGCCTCTTCACCGCCTTCATCGTGGAAGAGAGGAATTCCACACAGAATTTCCTCTTGATGATGGTCCACAAAACATTAGCCTCCCTCTTCTCCCCAAGATATAGAGTCCACCATTGACAGGGTGCTCCCTGAATCTGGCTTATAGACAGAGAAACCCAGTACTACATCGGATCCCGAATCAAGCTGAATGCTATCACCAGCTACTCTAGCCAGCTCTCTGTCTCCATGTTCGAGGTACTGCCCTCGTATATCCCGAGGGTCTGCTGCTGAAAGACACAAATCATCATCTTCCACTTACTATCCTCCTCCTCTCCATCATCCCCCAGCTGATCAACCAAGTTAACATCTTGGGCCCCAATCACCCGCAATACTCATGGTCATCGTCCAGGTGCCATTTCTACAAGGTAAACAAGGAATCCCTAAGCCCGAGTAGTGTAGAAGATTTATTTTAAATCTGTTTCTGAGACCTCTTATTCATTTTAAATCCCCAAAATATCCAAAAAATAGAAGAACACAAGTCATTATGATGAATGTAACTTTCTTAGGGTTTCTACCCTGTAATCAGTGTAGCATCACTTGGTCGTTCGGTATGCCAATAGTCCTTGCATCAGATCACAGGGGGACCTAAAATCCTATGACCTAATAGGCCTTCCCTAACCATTTTCACACATATCAATTTACTAGAAATATGGCCCTACCATCCCATGAAATCCTCACTGTGCCTAACCTCAAGCTCCATCCTATATCTCAACCTCCTCTGATACCATTATATCACGACCCGCCTTCACCATGTTGAGATACGGGACAACAGAATGCCAGACCCTTCCTTCTTCTAGTTGAAGAAGGGACAATGACCCCCAAAACCTGCCTTCAATAGGTTACGAAGTGGTGATTAGCACCAAGGGTATAGAATCACACACAAAATGGAAGGCATTACCCATTTTATTTAGTAGAATCGGGAGATAAGATGGTACATCCCTAATCAACAACAAAAATGGAAGTAAAAGTAATGAAAAAACAAATCATTCCCATATAAATGTTCCAAATGTATGTGCTACAAAGGTACAATAAAACTCCAAGGAAAGTACAAAATGAAAGAAAAACATAAACAAAAAGTTTCCCAACATTTGAGCTAGTAAGGTCCCGCATGATCTCTAATGTCCTCTTAGAAACTTGAAATCAGTTTATAAAAGTAGGGTGACTATACAAGTAAAATCAGTAGGGAAAACCTAAGTCTTTCATGTGCATGTGGGGGGGGGGGAATTCTAAGGCCCCATGAGAAAGGAGATAACCAGAGCACCAAGCAAGGAAACAATACTCCCAAACCATACCAAGGAAAACTCCCCAAATAACACAAGTCAAGTAAAGTAATAGTAATAGCACGTTGATATTTGGGTACCCCACGCCCCTTTCCCACAGGTTATTGAGGACATCCTACACGTCAAACCTTTCCCACCATCCTCACCGCAGTACCACTTCCATCCCCCACCCACACACATCTGGGCTACCACAATCACACATCCCGACCGCAAACACTTGGGCAATCACTACCACACATCCTGCACACACCTAGGTCCCAGCAACTTCTTCCATGCCTGAAGACACCTCGGCCTCATCCCAGAGACACTTGGGAAACAACCTACCCACATTCAACTGGGCCAACCACCACCACTTATCCTGCCTGAAGAATCTAGGGATATAATGGACCTTGGGCTATCACAGCCTGCCCGAAGAGTATTGTGATATTCTGGAAAGGGAGCAAAAAAGGAGATAGTAACCGTCCACTCATAGGAGTGTTGGAAAAAACACCCTCCCCCATTAAATGTGGGTTTTCGGCACGAAGTGATTAACATAGGTGGGGATCGAATAACAAGCATAAGAACTAAAATTATATATATAGGTAAAAATCACTCATCCTAACCTGGGGTTTCCAAAACCATCCCATATACAAGCACCCTCGTTACTATTCATTCATAAGAAGCATAACAACCACAACCCTGTCATAAATCATTCACAAAAAATAATTCCCCATTGAACCCATTCATGTTTATATGTTAAAGTAATTCCATTTAAGTAAATTCTGCACTATTGGGCAACTAACAGGCATAACCACAAGACAAGGAATAGAAAATAGTCAAAGAGAAAATTAAGCATTCACACACAGTTCTCTTGTAACGTCACAACATCAAAAGGGATCTGTGATATACCTCAATGTATTAGAACTAAACCAATCCCCACTATACAGTCCCACACAGCCTCAGATCCAAAATCCAACAACTGCCCCACAACAGCAGATCCCATCCATATCCATGTCGCTTCCTAATCATCAACCGTCAACATCACCCGAACAGAGCAAGGGAGTTTTCAAATTTGAATATTCCATTCATTCAGTTCCATATTTCTGTTTGCATAATCGTGGTGATCACACAAGGATTATTATTCACTGGGGATCCATTTAATCAATCGAGTTTACATGATTAACTATTTTCAATGTAACACCCATTTAATCACATAAATGTCCACAAAAACAATTTTTCATTAGTGCACAAGAAAAGACCACCAAAGACCATGATTTTCAGTGGGCATAATCTCGTACAATTCACAACACATAATCATGGATAATGAGTATAGAATAAAAATAAAGAACACCCCCTTCATTACATAAAATTCCATTTATTATATTCATTATGGGTTGGTTTCATCCATCCCCACAGAAAAAATAGCAAACCCAACCCGCATAATACCCAATAAGAAGAGACGAAGGTAAAAATCCTACTTGAATGATCAAAGATCGTTGTTTTTATCATGGCACCGAAAAATGGGGTTTCACGACTTCTTGGGGAGGAACTCAGAAGATTCTAAGAATCAGTAGGAATGGCTCCAACACAAGCGCACCACTCACCAAGGGAAGGGGGCCCCAAATGCTCCAAGAAGAAGAAGGAAAAAAGACCATCCGAGAAGAATGAATTCCCATGCAATAAAAAGGTGTGAATCCTAGCATTACAGTATATGAGGATCTTATGTGGGATTAAGGGTGGATCATGGTTTCACCTCGTCGTTAGGAGGTGACACATGATGGAATTAATTTTTTATTTAATAATTCACATCGTATGGGAGGCCAAAACAGTTTTGCATTAAATTATTTCATTTAAGAGAGGAAAACGGGAAAATAAAGGGTCTCCCAAATCCTAGGGGATTTAAAATGTTGTTTAAGGCACTAAAATCTACTTTGAACCACATGAAAAAGGTTAAATGACTTAAAAGTAGCGTTATGGGAAAAACAGCGGAAGGAAAATCCGGACACCCATCTATGGATGATGGGTGAGACTGATAGTTGAAACCAATTAGTGGAGTTGATCAGGTGAAGCTGACCTCATGAAGCTGATCCTATGAAGCTGATTAGTGAAACTGATCTGTAAAACCGATTGGATGAAATAGATCTGTGACACCGATTTGGTAAAACCGATCTGTGAAACTGATTAGGTGAAACCGATCTATGAAACCGATTTGGTGAAATAGAATTGTGAATCCTATTTGGTGAAAACTATATGCAAAACCAATTTGGTGAAACCGATCTTTGAAGACGATTTGGTGAAACAGGTCTGTGAAACTGATCTGTGAAACCGATGAGGTGAAACAAATCTCTAAAACTGGTTTGTGAGCTGATAAGTGGAGCTAATCAGTGAGGCTGATCAGTAATGCTGATGAGTGAAGCTGATCAGTGAATCTGATATGTGAAGCTGATCTAGGAAGCTGATCAGTGCAGCTAATCAGTGGAGATGATCTGTGAAGTTGATTAGTGGAGCTGATCAGTGGAGCTGATCAGGGGAGCTGATCTGTAGATCTGATTGGTGGGACTGATCGATGAGTCTAGGACACCCCATCACATATAATGTTGGAAAACTAATTGACCAGGAGGGTCTGGGACATTACATAATGTGATTAATTTTATTTTTTAAAAAATAAATAATTTTAATAAAAATAGATTCAAAAACTTAATGTTCCACCTTGACCCCAATTACTTAGATTTGGTGATTTAGTACATAACATTGGGATGATTACAAGAAATAATTTCCGAAATGATAAATCATTTTAGTAGTATTGTAAAATATATTACAAATATGGACATTAGATTAAACATTCAATCATAAAACACAACATAAAAAATTACATTGAGAACACCATTATTCCACTATAATAACCCTGTATATCAATCATATTTCACTTCTTGGAATCCTGGTAAAACAAAACACATGAAAGAGGTCAACTCCAATGCTCATTAAGCTTAAATAATTTTTGGGGATCTATAAACTATTAAGGTAAGATTTGTAATAAAAAACAACAGCCTTTTAAACATAAACCAGAACATAATATTGAAAAAATAAATCAATCATTACCATATAAACATGTCTAATGATATTCTACTAGTCAAATAATCCCATGTAATAACTAATTTTCTAATGCGGGAATGAAAAATGATGAACATCATAACAACATAGTAAAATACTCAGGCCAAGACTACAATTAAAAATGTCATGAAATTGTTCCAAAACAATAATTTGACTCATGAGACCTACCGTTGCATCAGGGAGCTATAGTGGGCCCCTCCCATCACATACTATATCTAATGCATTCCTTATTCGAAAATTTTGAAACATAACAAAAACATTCACATTAAAACTAGAATACGAAAAGTTTATACTTTAACCATAAACAATTAATTGTATAATAATATCACATACACAGTCAAATGAATCATAAATCATTCAATACAATATCGATGATTTTATTAAAAATAATAAACCACAATCAATAATAATATATTTTAAATTATGTCGACATATTTGAAATTTTCAGTAAAATTCATTGAGATAAATATCCCATTTTAATGAAATCATTTAAACGTCACACAATTTAAGAAGAAATGAATTTAAAAGATTTTTTTGAATCAATGTGTCTAATTCCCATTTGAAAATTTTGAATGGAATTAACATTATAAAACATTCATGTCTATATAAATAAATCCATAAAACCATTTTGAAAACATGGAAATTAATGATAATGATTTTGAAGAATAAATATATAAAAAAATTAAAATGATGTTTTAGTTTAAGGGTACCTTAAAAAGAATCTATTTGAAATCTCTTTTATGAAACATGGACATGGATAATATATATATATACCATTAAAAACATATACATAAACAATCTCAAATAAAAATGAGATTGAGGAATTAACCCTTACCTTAAACATTCCATTGGTCATGTTTACATTCAACCTCTTTTTAATAAATATAGTGTGTTATTAAATTATACCAAAACCATATTAATATTTATGATATCATATATGATTCATTTATTACATTATAATATCCATTTAATTATAATTTCCATGTAAAAGTAGCATTTCTGGTAATAATACCATTATTTATCATACATGCTTTAACTTATTATTCATGATCGTATCATTTAGATAATCATTTACATACTTCCAGATTATAAAAAATGATTTATATATCATATATAACCATAATATAAATATTTATAATATATATACATATGAAATTGAAACACCGTTCATGGAGACGGTAGTACGTACGTACGCATTAACGTTGTTTCTATATTCTTCTCGTATTGTATGGAAGTAAAAAAATGACCTATATATATCTACATAAATATATATTATTCCAGAAGAAATGTGATTTAATATGTATAATACTTAATCAATATATATATATATATATATTCTTGATAGGTGATCATTGAATATGAATCTCATCGCGTCGTGGAGACAGTAAGCCATACGTAGCACGAGCGACAATATTATAAAATTGACTGTAAAAATGTGTTTAATTGGTTGTTATATTATATATAAAGTATAATTAAATTTTCATATGCATTATTTAAAATATTTATACACAATATTATACCTTCCCAATAATTTAGTGTTTAATAACAAATTATACCATGATGTGGAGACGGTAAGCTGTACCCACGCACATTTGGTGACTTTGTCATTCATATGATCGATAGAATAATGAATATTATTTTACCATATTTATAATAATAGAATTGTATGTAGTAGTTACTGGATTTATTATTTTTTAAGGAAATAACAATGAAAGAGGATGTGGAAGAAGATGAAAAGAACTTTGAAAGAGTTGATGAAATAATTAACTCTTCTTTGGGTGCTTCCTTTTGATTTGAATCAAATGGCTTCATAATATGTCTTTATGTTGAAAGAGTGGCCTATAGTGTTAATTAAGGTTTGTTGGAAGGATATTTGAGCATGGTTTGGCTGAGCCGAATGCCTTTGAAGGTGTGAATATAAGAGATGAGGAGGTTCCCTTTTATAAGAGAGATGAGGAAAACTTTAGGAAAAGATGGAAATATTAATTTATTATAAAATCATTTTAAACGAATAATATCTCAAAAGAGATTTATTTTGACGATAAGGGGGAATGGGTAAAAATCCGCACAACAAATAGGTTTTAGAAAAGTTTAGGTCACCATATTATCCTTATCTTTTATATTTAATCCTTAGTCAAATAGTTAAATGGTTACCATGTCTTCTGGTATATTTACACTATATGGTTAATAAATTAACTATAAATTTCCAAGAGAACCTCTAGTGGTTCATTAATGACATATATATCATTATATAAGTACATTTCCAAATCATATATTTTTAGAAATAGTATATCATTTAATAAAATTGATTTTTTTAAACACATTTTTGCCAATTTTGACATTATTTAGTATTTTTTTGGTGAAGTCATCACAACTTAATTAATTCTAAAAAAATTAATTTAAATAACCATATCATGTCATATTCTACTATAAAATTCATAGATGGAATCAAATGTATCAATTTTTATTTATTTTTTATTAATTATTTTAATTATTTTAATCTTTCATTAAAAATGTATGTACTGTATCATCATTGTTTAATAAATAAATTTAATTATTAAATTTCTAAAATATATATATATAATACCATGATGCATGAAATATTATTAGATTTCAAATGAAAATTAATTTTTGAAGTTATATTATGTATAACTATATATTAAAAATGTTTTAATTTTTAAATTTGAATTTAACACTTTAAACTCTTCACTAAATAAAATGTAAAAAATGTCATATTCTTATCCATGTAGATAAAAAAGATTATATTTTTTCCAAAGGATTATTTTCATTGGAATACACTTCTCTGATAGAATTAGGACTTATGTTAGGGAAATTATTATATCAGTTTTTACCTTTAATTACCATATTTCTTTTAACCGTAGAAAATAAAATTCAAAAGTTACTATTCACTGAAAATAATTTTCATCCCATTAAATCAAATTTTACATATTAATGAAAACCATGTTTTTAGTATTTTTAACTTCAATTCACAGAAGTGGTAAAATTATATTTTATGAAAATTTGTAAATGTGCATAGAAAGTTGTTTAATGATGTTAAAAAGGTTCAATAAAAATTTATTTCTCTAAACATATTATAAAATGAATCCAAGTAATAAAATTGGACTAATATATTTATTATTTATATATTTCGAATTTCATATAAATTTTTAATTAAAAATAATTATTAAAATGAAAAAGTTTTTCATTTACATTTTAGTGTTTTTCCCTGTTCATCAAAAATTGAATGTTTTAGAAAAGTACCAAAAATTCACACAACGATAATTTTGGTATTCTAAATTCATAAATTATATCAATTTTACCAAATTAAAAACATTTAAGTATCATTGATTAATTAAAAATTAATTCACATTGTCAAAACAAGAAAACTCGTTTTTAATAACTAAAAACTATCAAAATATTAACATGTGTTAATGTACAATTTTAATGTTATATTACATAAAATTTCATAAATTATATTAAAAGATAAAAATATAATCAAATGATTCTTTAAAATCAAGAAAATTTATAATTTAATAGTAAAAATTATAGCGATTAAAAAATGTGTTTTTAACTAAAATTTAGTAATATTCACTGTTTATAAAAATATGTACGTTATTAGAGAAGTTACATAAATTTATTGAATTTCTTTTGTCCTGGTTCTAAATAAAATTTTAATTTCATTAAAATTAAAATATAAATGTGTCAAATATTTTATTTTAAAAAGGTTCTCCGTTAAAATGGTAAAAAATTCATTTTTTGAAAAATATTTTTGTTATCTGAAAAACATAATTTGTCGTTATTTAATGTCTATAAAATAAAAAATATGGATTTAATAACTTTATAGGATATATATAAAATTCAAATTTTTGTTAATACTATACATACCTACTTTTTTAAATAGCTAGTTTAATTGGTCGTGATGCACCAGAACTCAGTGTTGTGTGTAGCACAAGATATTCAATTACTTTAATGTTATAACATACAATGAAATCTTTGGGTGTGACATATACCCTCATTAAATAAATAGTTTCCTTGTAATTTGATATGTATCTTTGAAAAAAAAGGTTGAAAATAGAAAATACCTTTGTGGAAAACCCGATCAAAAACAGGGTTAATAATATTTAGACTTAATAAGAGGGAAATGAAAATGAAAAATTCCCTAAAAAAATTATTTTTTTGAATGTGAGAACATTGGTGGAAATTATGGATACATAATAGGAGGGAAAAGTAAATATTTATATGGAGTGATTGTGGTCATCAAACACAAACATGTGGACAACGAATGGAAACTTGAATGACTCAATTACAAAAAATATATGATGATGATATAAAATATCATCGGTTCAGTAAAACATATGGTATTAGGATAAAAAATTTTGGGATTAAGATTCTTTAACTAATGATTAATAAAAAAATAACATACAAGACAATCAGAGTTCCATCCTTTCACTAATTTCTACCACAAACTCATTTATCACTCGAATAGATAATAGAACTGAAAAATATTCTATATATCCAAATCATATAAGTTTCCAAAAAATTTAATTTTTAATTTATCTATAAGTCAATTTTTATAAGACCAAGATTATACAAACCAAGAAACCACATAGTTTAGTGGTGGGTGATACACCCTCGTCGTCATTCGATTGCTGGTTCAAGTCTCATGACCTTGCCAGATGGGATGAGTTTTCACCCGTCCTCATTTCTGTCCTTTTTATAATAATCCAAAAATTATCATAATAAATTCTTTAACGATAGAAAATAGTATCCAATGTCCAACTTAATTCATTCCCACATTTATACTTATCTAAAATACTTCTGTCTAAACTCACAGTCCAAAATTTATAAGAAATGTAAACATATTGAAGATCTCTTTTTCCACGAAATAACATGAGAATACCTTCATTATTTATTCTATTAAAACATGGTAATACGATTAATTACCATAAATATATATTGATGACATTCATGATATCTTATTCCTTATAGAATATTGGATATACTCTTTATTTCAAAAAATGTTGTAAATACCAACAATGATGTAATAAACAAACAATTAATTAGATTTCAGGTAGTTAGAAACATAAAAAATAATTTTCCCGAATAAAACAAATCTTAATCTGAAATAATTATCTCAGCTTCAAAAACATATTAAGGGTTATATTTCACCCAACAATATGTTTTCCAAAATGTTCAACTTGGAACTGTGTCTCTTTACCTGGTACCACAAAATCTAAAATTCTTATTGAAAACGTACTATAGTGTAATCCTTATATTCTATATAATTATTATAACATATAAATCATTAATAAAATACTAAAATGAAACAATTCATTAATAAAATCATATGAACAATAATGGTTCATATTCATCGTTTATTGTATCATAACATGATTATTATCCAAGAGCATCATTTGGTGTATACTCTCATGTCTGGGAAATTGATTCGTATAGTGTCCCAACTACTTACAGATGAAGCATTTTACATTTCAAATCTTTTTTTCCTTTCCAATCACAAACATAGTGTCCTTTTTCATTCCACTTATAACAAAATATCATTCCTTTCATGCACTTCCAAAGGTTATTCATTAAATAGTTATCACCCATGGGAAAATCCTTCTTTCCCTTCTTCCCTTTATCTATATTTCTCTCTACCATCTTCTTCTTCTCTTTCTTCCCATCAATGCCATAGGACTCCAAAAATTCATTACTTATATTCTTAACAAATGATACTATTTCTCCATTTGAAGAGAATATGTGGGTGAATATATTCCTTTGTAATGTTTTCATAAGACCATGAAAGATATGATCCTTCTTACTCCTTGGATCATGCGTATTACTGGAGTTCCCATTTCTTCTAATGGGCGCCATTTCTAAATTATGACGTAGACTAGGGTAGATAATATCATATTTTATAATCCAAAAAATAAATAATTAACCAAAATTAATAGATGATTTTCAAACATCTAGTATCAAAATGATAAAAATGGTTTCATTGATACATTATTTACTACTAAATCCTTCATAATGGTTGGTAATGAAAATAAGTATTATCTTAAGAATATCCTCCAGGAGTGTCAAAATAGGTGTTTAGTAAGGCCTGTTGTCATGTACCAGGATACCCTGGGTCAGGCCCAAAAGTCCATGTCAGTGTTTTCACTCTGAGATACATCTATGCGAGAACCACGTCCCCATGAAGTATCCATACATGGATATATTTCTTGTACAACCCACATAATCCCTTCTTTACAAAAATCCTTTGAGGTTCTTCTAAACTTATCAGTAAAGTCTTTAGTATGGTTATGATCCCTAATATATTTGTTATAAATCTATTTCCATGGTTGTTTCTATACATCCTCTAATACCAACTGTAATTCCTTGACCCGTATTACCTAGAGTCGGTGCATTATTACATAAAATTAGAAAGATTATAAAGAATCATGTTTTGAAAGGCCGATCAGTTTAGCAGGATTGGAAAATAGATTACATAGATGAAAATTAAATTACACATTATAATATAAAAAACAAAATTAAAAAACCATTCATAATTCCATTATTACCATATGTTAACACAATATAGCAACCAAAATACACTTCTTTGAATACTAGGAAAAGAATACAAGAGAAAGGGGTTATCTCAGATGCTCAGTAAGCGTAAATACTTTAGTAAAATCCATAAACATTAAAGGAAATATGTTTCATAAAAACAAAATCCATTAAAAAATAAACATGAACATAATATTGAAAAACTATTTCATAAATTACAATAAAAACATGCACATGAATA
The DNA here is from genome assembly GCA_963277665.1 of Viscum album. Taxonomy (NCBI): domain Eukaryota; kingdom Viridiplantae; phylum Streptophyta; class Magnoliopsida; order Santalales; family Viscaceae; genus Viscum; species Viscum album. The sequence goes on from OY728160.1 coordinate 172,413,559, forward strand.
TTATACAAGTTGAATAATCACATGTAATATCTTTATTTATAACGAGGGAATGAAAAATTCCAAACATCATAACCATATAGTCAAGGCCTCATTCCAAGTGTACAAATAATGTTTTTTTCAAATACTTTTCCCAAGACACTAATTCGTCTCATGATACCTACTGATGGATCGAGTGGTTATATCGTGCCTTTCCCATCACATTTTATGTTCACCGAATTCCTCATATGATAATGGTAAAACATAACATTATCATTCTTATTAAAACTAGAAAACACAATGTTAATAATTTTACCATAAAACCTGAGTGGTATAAAAATATCACATCCACTATCTGACATATCATAACTTATTCAATAAAATATATAATATTTTATTATTATAAATAAAACTCAATCATGAATAATATCATGTAATGGATGTTGACATAGTTGAAAACGATCTGTAATACTCATTGAAAAAAATATACCATTTTCATGAAATCATTTAAAAGTCACAGAATTTTGAACGGAAGAAATATAAAATATATTTCTGAATAAATTATTCTCATACCTCTTTGAAAATTTTCAATGGAATTAAAATTTTAAAACATTCATGTTCATATAAATAAATCCTTAAAATTATTTTGAAAGCATGGACATTAATGAGAATGGTTTTTAAGAATAAATATATAAACCATTTAAGATGATGTTTTAGTTAAAGATTCCCTTATGAATAATTCTTTTGAAAACACTTTTATAAATCATTTACATGGATAATAAATATTTCTTAATAAAAACATAAACATAAATAATCTGTTATAATAATCATATTAAGGAATTAACGCTTACCTTAATCATTCCATTGGTCGAGGGTAAATTTTACCTATTATATAATTTCTATATTATGTTATTATATTATACCAGAAATATATTAATTTTTATGATATTATATATGATTCATTTAGGAATTTATATTACCCATTTAATAATAATTTCATTGTTTGTGTAACATTTCGAGTAATAATCGCTTTATTTATCATACGTGTTTAAAATTTTTATTATTGATAAAATAACTTGTATAATTATTTAAATAATTATACAATATAATTCATGATTTATATGTCATATATATTCTTAATATAAATATTTATAATAGATATATATATGAAATGGAAACACAATTCATAGAGACGGTAGTCCGTACATACACATGAACGTAGTTTCCGTTTTCTTCTCGTATAATATTGATGTATGTAAATGACATAAATTAATCTAAATAAATATATATTATAATATTTTAAATATTATTTCATATATATCATACTTATTCAATATATATTTTTATAAAAAATTTATGAATGGTGATCATTGATGATGAATCTCATCTAGTCGTGGAGACTGTAAGCTGTATGTAAACACGAGTGAATGTATCATTATATCGATCGCAAAGTAGAGTTTAATTGGATTTTATATTATGCATACATAATCATAACCATGTTATATTAATTAATTAAATTAATTATACTCATTATTATACCCATCCAAATAACGTAGTGTTGAAAAACAAACTACACCACAATGTGGAGACGGTAAGCCTTACATATGTACGTATGGTGACATTGTCCTTTATAAGATGGATTGAATAATGAACATGGTATTAAAATTTATATAATAAAATCTTAGTATATAGAAGTTAATTGAGATATTATTCGATTATTTTAATTAAAATTAAAGAGGAAGTGGAAGAAGAAGAAAAGAACATTGAAAGAGGTAATGAAATAATTACCCATTCCCCGGGTACTTCCTTTTGATTTGAACAAAATACCCACATAGGTAAATGTTATTATCAATGTATGTCTTCTAGGATAAATTTATGGTCTTTTGGAGGATATAAGTCATGTTTTGGAATATCCAATTGTCTTTGGGGTGTGAATTCAAGAGATGGGGAGGAGCCCTTTTATAAGAGATACGATGGGAGCTTTAGGAAAGCATGAAATATTAATTTATTATAATATCATTTCCAGTTTATAATAGTTCCAAATATATTTATTTCTAGGTTATGGTAAGGATGAGTCGAAATTCTCTCATACAATAGGATTTAGAATTTTTTAGGTCCCCATATTACCATCATCTTTTAGATTTAACCATTACTTAAATAGTTTAACTCTTACATTGTCTTCTTGTATTCTTACAATACATGGTTAATAATATAACTATAAAATACCATAAGAACATAATGTGGTTCCTTAATAACAAATATATCTTTATATAAGTCCTTTGGACAAATCTCATATTTATAAAAATGTTATATTATTTAAAAAAATAGTGTTTGTTTTAAAAAATCATTTCAGACAATTTTGCCACTATTTAGTATCTATTTTTTGTTAAAGTCATCACATCATAATGACAACTAAAAAATAAATTGAATAAACCCTGTCATGTCATATTAAACTATAAATTTTTTTTATTGCATCAAATGTCTCAATTTAATTTAATTTTGATATTTATAAAAACATTTATTTTAATATTTTATTTAGAAGGCAATTCCTGCATTATCATTGTGTCATTAATAAATTTAATTATTAAATGAATAAATATATAAATAAAATAAAATGATGGAGGAATTTTTTTAGATTTATAATGAATATTTATAGTATAATTTATCTTCTATATAACTTTATTTTAAAAATGTTTTAGTTTTTGAATTTGAATTTAACACTTTTAACTCTTTATTAAGTAAAATATAATTAATGTCTTAATCTAATTCAAGTAGATCATAAAGAAAGAATTTTTTTACTAAGGTTGATATTGGTCGAAATAAAATTATCCAATATAATTAAGAAATGTGTTAGGATAATTATAATATCATTTTTACCTTAAATTACTCTATTTACTTTTAACTATGGTAAATATAATTCAAAATTTACTATTCAACAAAAATTATTTTATTCCCGTCGAATCATATTTTAGATATTGATGAAAACCAAGTCTATTAAATTTTTTAAAATAATTCCATAGAAGCCATAAAATTTCATTATATAAAAATTTTCAAATGTACCTAGAATGTTGGTAAAAGGCGTTTAAAAAGTTTAATAAAAATTTATATGTCTAATCATATTATTAAATGAATATAATAAATTAAATTGGACTAATATATGTATTATGTATTTATTTTTTACTTTAAGATAAATTTTTAATTTAAATTAATTATTTAAATGGAATAGTCGTTTATATCTACAACATAGTGTCTTTAACTATTCATGAAAAATTAAATGTTTCCAGAAAAATTCCAATAATTTACCCAATGATAATTTTGATACTAAAAATTCAAATTTTTTTCAATTTTACCGAATTAAAAACATACAGGTTGAAATAATTAATTTAAAAATAATTTCCATTGTCAACACCAGAAACAATGTTTTTTAGAAGTGAAAACTATCTAAATATTGACATGGATTAATTTACAATTTAAATGTGAAATTGCATCCAAAAACCTAAATAATAATAAATGGTAAAATATAATTTAATTATACTTCAAATATACTCAAATTTATAATTTAACACTATAAATGTTTTTTATTAAAAAGTAATTTTTAAATAAAATTTATTAATTTTCACTATTCATCAACATATGAATGTAATCAGAGAAGTAGCATTAATTTATCCAAAATTATATTTTATGGTTCAAATTTAAATAAGGATTTAGTTTCATTCAATTTAATATATAAACATGTCTAATATTAGATTTCAAAATGGATCTCCATTAAAAAGCTGTAAAACCGGCATTCTTTTAAAAATAATATTTTATCTGAAAAATATAATTTCTCTTTATATTATGACTAATAAACAAAAACTATGACTTTTAAAATTATATAAAATATATATATCATTAAAAAATTTGTTAATACTACACATAACCACTTTTTATACAACTATTTTGATTGATCGTGATGCGCTTCAACTCGTTGTTGCAAGTAGAGCAAGCTATCAAATTACCTTAAAGATATAATGTACTATGAAATCATGGGGTGTTACATTGAATATCATATTAATTAAATAAATAACATGGTATAGTTACTATATTTATATCATATACAAGAGAATATGGATTTTCATGATAATACAAGCATGTGGGAACCAGGAAATTTACACCCGATACAACAAAATAACGACTAGTAAATACTTATAAGGGGATAATATATAATAAAAAATATTAATATAATCCTTATATAAGTTAATAATATTTTTTAAACAATTATACAATATATTCATATATGTATGGAGGATCTTAGACAAAACTTAATGGTTTCCCATCTCAATTTTACATCCATGAGGCATGAGCCATATTCCATATGTATTTACTTAGTACGGTGTATATTATTATTTTTTATATACTATATCATGAATTTTATTATCATAAATGTATCTAATATTTATTTTAATATTTTGTTATTTCATAGGAATATGATTTAATATAATATATATTGGTATGGTTTTATTTAAATATATCAACACTATACGATATTTTTTATCATTAAGTCACTACTAAAGAATAATTATTTTGTAGTCCGATGATCTTGAAAAAGTTTTCAAAAAAGTTTTTCAAATTATCCAATGATTTTTAGATTCATTATGACCCCATTTTGATCATTTTTATAAAAAATGTAGTCATATTTTCTTATCATTTTCGAAAATGGTACTAAATGATTTTTAAAAAAAATAATAAAAGGACTGTTTTTTATATTGTAGATCACGAATGAAATATTCATACATAATTAAAAATATATAAATTTAATATTATTATAAAATTTTAAAATTATATTTTCAATGAAATGGTTTTATTCTTAATATTTATAGTTTTTCTATTTTATAATTTGTTTTTAATGTAAAAAAGAAACATTTCCAGATGAATTAATCTAATAATGTATTTAATGTATTTTCAAAAATGGAATCATACATTTAGGATATTATGTGGAGGATGTAATATAATTATACAAATAATTATATTTACATTGATTGTTTATGTCTATTTTGACTGGGAAAATACTGATAAATACCTATTTTTTCTCAATGATGATATTTTAGGAAAATTATATTTTTTATGAATTAATTTTTTTTGATATAAATGGAATTCTTTATACATGAAATAATGATTGGAGACCATAAATATAAATACTATAAATGAATCAGAATGAAACATGATACAAATCCATTGTCCAGACATAATTGGGATGTAACCAGTGGTTTGAAATATTCTTCTGAAATGTGTTGACAGTAGAGTAATCATGATTTTTTAAAGAATGGAGCACAATAATTCATAATTTACTATATTACGATTTTCTGTTTTTATTCTCCATGTTATATTTTTATAATATTATCTCTAGATGAAATTAAATCTCATTTATGATTTTGATTGCATGTTTGTTCTATTATTTAACATTTCATTTTTATTATTCTTTTTTATTTATTACATCTTCCACTATATGTAACCCTTACTAAATATTTAATCACATAGATATTTTGTTTCCTTTCCCAAATAGTCAATGATGTCTAATATATTTTTCATAAACTGATATTATAGATTGAATATTGTAATTCTTGAAAAATATTTATTTCATAATTTGTGTTTTTAAATGTAATAATATAATGAAATATATATATATATACCAAGACTAATAAAATATTAAATTCTAAGAAATATGATTCCTCAAATTTTATACGAATGTAATGATATAACTAATGGATCTAGGCTAGTATATTTCTAGAGGATGTATAATATAATAATGGAGAACTAGATTTAGGAAAATATAAATTATATAATGAAACAATATGATATAATTGCAAAATATTCACAAGGAAACCCAATCATTCATTAAGGATTAGTTATACCTAAATTTTCAATTAATGTTTTGTTTTTCATTGTTTTTGACATTATACATTATGTTTCATTATAACATAAAATCAATTATATTCGATTGTCTAGAAATAGAACATACAGAAATTAAAGGAAATTTTATCAATGTATGTAATTTATGTTGGGATTTCCATCATTATAAATATATAGACATTATATCTGGAGTTGCATAAGAAGATATAAAATTTAAAACAATAATGGGAGAACATATTCAAATTTTGATCAATATCCTTACATGAATAGTAGAGTATAATCGAGACTATGGTGTAATTGTAAAAACTTTTTAATATTTTGAGGTATTATTAAACCCATCATTTCAAAAATCTATGGTTCTGTTTTATGTGGAGATTCATTTGGTGATGTTAACAAATATATTCATGTTTATGTGCCATTACATGGTTTTCGCATGGCTAGATCATAGTTTTATAAATCGGGAATCCTACTAATGAAAATTGCTAAAATTGGATAGTATGATTTGGAAGGATTTCCTACAGCAATATAAAGTATGTTCCCTTTTGAGAAAATTGTGTGGACCATATATAATAGGTGCGGTACTTGCTCACAGTTTTTCTAAATAGTGTGCCTCTACCCAAAAAACTATGCAGACACATTTTTATTAGAGAATAATTTTTAATAAAAAATCATGATCCCATATTTTAATTCCAAAATGGACTAATATGATCTTTAAATAGTATCTCCCAACCTTATATCTCTCAATATGTATTCAATCTCACCCAGATCCATCCAAAAATTATTAGAAGATAGAGGAACAACCTTATATCTTATTATGGTTAGTTCCCACATCTTGGTCTCTTTCTCCCATGTTCTCTCTTCATCTCTCTAGGGTTCCATGGATCCCTGCATTTATTTAAGGATTTAATACCATATTGTTGGGGATTTTAAAGCAAGGGTTTATTTTATTTTCTATTGTTTTTGTTCTTCTCCAGAACATATTATTTTTGGTTTGATGATTAATGATATAGTGACTCTTATGTAAGAGATAATGTTATGATGACCAATTTACATTACACCTATTTTTTACGTAAAATATTTTGAATTAAATTAATTTTTTTTTGGTTTGGGTTAAATGGATTTCAATGGGTTTTTTTGGAAAAAAACAATTATATTTAATTGATGTTTTTTAAAAGAATAATTGGTTATTTTGAGGAATGTGAAAACCCCTAGTTCAATTGAATTACATTGTGTTTATGGAATGTTTTTAAATTTAAATTGTTTCATTTAAATATTTCACATGATATAAATTTATTTTTGTTTAATTTATTTAATTTAAAAATGGAAATGGTTTTGATATTAAAATTAAAAAACCCCAACTCCATTGGAAAACCTAAAAATAAAATGATTAATTGATTTGTGAAATGGATTTTGAATGTTTATAAAATGTCTTAAATTACTTATTTTTGATAAATTTAGTAAAAATTGTTTAATGGAAACCATGGGGTCTCATCATTTCAAATGGTTATGTTGTTTATTAAATGTTCGTTATGGGTTTTAATGGGAAAATTCGAATATTTTAAATGCACAATGGAATTATTTATATTTTAAGCATTCTTTAAATAAATTTCCCATCATTGATTTTTACTGAATTACATTAAAAACCTTGGTAGTTAGTGAGTTATTTGTGGAATCTTTTTATGACATACATCATTCTAAAACATCATATTAGGACAACACAAATCTTAGGAGATGGTGATGAGTCCTCTTTCTATATAATAACAAAGTGTTATATGTATACATTTTTCATTCTAATGTTCTAGGTCCCTATAACCTAGAAATATCATAATAATTTGGCTTACGACCATATTTCCCACGAATTTATTTTTCAAATGTATATATTCCATTTGTGTAAATTATTTTACCAGCCTTGTGCATTTATATGATCTGATTTATATTACATTGTTTATTTTATCAAATTTTTAAAATTCCCATCTTATGTAAAGAGCACTTTGATTAAATGAAAATCCCATCATCTAAAATTTATTTCCATTATTTTAATTGTGAATAACTATTTGATAAAGTATTTTTGTACTTTGTGTTGTAAAGAGTAATATGTATAAATATGATTTTATTATTTCAAAAATTGTTTAATCCAATATTGAAAGAACATTCAGGTTAATTTTATCTTAGAGTCATGTTATGGAACCTTTAGTTGAAAAAATCTTGGGATTTGGCTCATGAAATGCAATTTTTTCTAGGGTTTGTAGATTATCTTCTTCCAAGATTGAGCAATGGAAAGTTACTACGTTAAGGTGTTTATACTTGTTGATCAATGGTCATGGTGAGTTACATCCTTAAGATATTGGGTAGTTCATCTCATTTTAAAGAATTATTGGTTATATTGCTTTAACATGATTAAGCCTATTTGAATAGTGGAACACATCTCTTAGGTTATATTCTTTTGTATTCATGCTTATTTGTCCCTTCTACTTATGATTTCTTGGTGGAAAAAATTTCCCCGCTATCATTTTATATGATTCCATTTGTTAGTCACAGAATAGTGGGGATCTGGATTGTACTACATTCTTTGTTAGGGATAGATCAATTATTAGGTTACCAAGGTACCCCAGTAGGCCCATGAAAAAGCAGTATCAATGGTTTGGGTTGAACATATTGTATTGATGTCAGTATGAAATGTGAAATATTTTCTGAACATATAACATATTTTCGATTGATTCCTGGCCATATCTCACAGAAATGATCGTTATATCACCCAATAGTGGTTAAGGAAAAATATATTATGGATTTGTGATAGTTATTTCTTTATTTTGATTTCATCAGGTTAAAATCCAAAATCTTTTTTTTCTATCTACTAGGAATAAATTTTTTTGTTTCATTATTTGAATATATGCTGATGTATTCTTATATTCTGCTGATGTTTTCTAGCTTAATTCCTTTGAGAATACATGTGAATCATCTCCTAGAAGAAGATTCCATGGAACCATAGTAAGCTAATCCTTTTGTGGATTTTAATCTTGATTAAGTGATTTTATGCAGTATCTAATATATAGTATAATTACAACATCTATTTCTTTTTCAATCTCAAGCTATGGAACCACAGAAGGTCATTCTCATGATTTTTTTTCCAACAGCTCATTCACCAGAATGCAACACTATTGAAATTCCGAAATGATTATCATGAGTCTGAGGAATGATTGAGAATTATGGAATATTTTTTTGGTTTCATGGATATATCAAATTATATCAAAGTAATGTATGCCTCCTTACTTTTGGAAGGACCAAGAAGAAGATGGTGTGAAATTATTGAAAAAATAATAATGAGGGAATTGAGTGGAATGAATTAAATTTTATTTTCACCAACCAGTTCTATCCAGAGACAATGTTGATGGAAAATACCAATTACTTTTTAAAACATGAGCATGTTAACGAGATTGTGACAGAGTATGAAAACTATTTTTTAGAGTTCATCAATTACAATACTATTATTACATCTAATGAGAAGAATAATACTCTAAAGATAATGTTGGGGATTTGTTCGGAAATTCCTTCTCTGTTTTTCTTATTGAGGTTTTCCTCTCATGCTAATATGATGGATAGAATGATTATGGTATAAATTTACTTCATTAGAATATCATGGGTTTAAGGAATTTCTTTCTCTCCTTGGGGTATCATGAGTTCCTTCAAAGGAAAATAGATGTATGTTGATTCAATGGATGTTCTCGGAAACATATTCATTTTAGACCTCATGCAGTACTAGGAAGAATTCAATTGTCTTACTACTAGTGTGCAAAGATAAGTCATTCAAATTGGGATTTCAGTGAGCCAATAATAAATTTTGGATCTTGAGGATGCTTGAGGAAAAAAAGATATCCTTACAAGTGAATTATACTCTAAAATGTGCAACAAGATCAATATATCATAATAAAACAATAGGAAAATCAGATTCTTCATGTATAAAAGGAATGCATCTACAAACATACGAAACAAAGCAACATCACGCAATAGAAGAATCTCATGAGGATACAGATATGAGTCCAGTGACTGTGAGAGGTTCCATTACTATATCATCGCTATTACTGACTACTCTATTTGGTACTAGTGCACCTCATTTCATTATTTCAACATTTATTTTAAATTTTCAAAATCATGCTACAGAGATATATAATATGTAATATATGTTTCGCCACCCCTAGTTTTGAAGAGAGAGCCGGGACTCCATACTCCCACTTGTGTCTCCTCTATATTAGATGATGATTTTTCTTGGTGTTTTCAATTTCCCGACATGAAACCTCTTAAAGATTTATTTTATATGGATTAGATCATTTATAATAAATAACTATTTCATCATTATCTTAAAGGGTTATCCTTTAGTACACCGTTTGGTGTGCCTCATATCATTCAAGGAGAATGGACCCAAGGTCAAGTGGGGACAGAACATCTTATATTGAGTTGTGGAATGAAATAACATTGTCTACTTTTGATCAAGTATTGGAATCTAATAGTGGTGATCTACCTATTTTTTTCTTTGAGTTTCCCAATGTGTTTCCATCAAAATTATATGTTTTTTCACCAGTATGTGAGGTTGAGTAGTCTAATGAGTTAATGTATGGTACTCTACTTGTTTAAATTCCCTATTACTACATGGAACAAGCTAAATATAAAGATTTAATGTACCAATTATATGAACATCTTGTGAAGGGATTCATATGCACGACAATGTCACAATATCTTAGTTACATTTTTTATAACTATTGGATAAGATTTATTTTTAATGAATAGTGGAAAATACTTATTCTTATAAAAATTGTAATTTATTATTTTTATTTTATATCAATTTAACTTATTTACACATTATATACATATAATCCAATTTATTATATTTTTTCATCCTTATAACTTATTTTAGTATAAGTATATTTTTGCACTTATAAATTCTATTTCAAGAAAATTATTTTTCGTTGCGTTATGTGAGATTAATTTTAAATTAAATAATGAATCATATGTGATCTAAATTTTGAAAAATTTATTCCCTATTCAGATTCATAAAGAAACAAATTAAGTATATACACCCACTTCATTTTTGGTAAATATGAATTAAAACCTTGGTTATTTTAGTTACCGATGTAAAGGGTAAATATAAAAATATATATTAAAAATAAAATAATACGGACAATAAAATGACCATTAAAAATAAAAAAAATTATTTAAAGTGTTTTTATAGTAAATAATTATTTAAAATTCAGTTATATGACTATTTTTTCTATTTTTATAAGGTTATTATATTTATAATTGTTTATTGAATGAAATCTCAACAATTTCACATTCATGATTTCAATACATATAACATTTTTAATGTAGTAATAACTATAAGATATCATCAATTATAAATCTTAATTTTATATCTGTAATATTTAATTACATTATTAAAATATATTTTTATTTTAATGTGAATAAATAATTACCGTATATAATTAAACAATGATGATCTAGTAATTTATTTATTAATGGAAATATCAAATAAATGATATTAAAAATATTGAAATTAATATAATTAGAAACACATGATGGCATCCAAGAAATTTTTAGACTATAATGAAATATTTGGTATTTTTTAAAAGATTAAATTTGTATTTTTTTTTATTTAATTGAATAAATTCAAATTAATTAATTGTTATAAATAACTACATTATGAATACTTTATAGTATATAATAATTATTAAATTAAATAAAAATAATAAAAAAAATATTTAGAAAATTTATTGGGCAAATATTTAACATGTCATCCATGATCTATTTATGTTTTGGATTGTATTTTATAGAATCTATATTAATAATGGAAGTGTGAAAAATTTGTTTTTTAGGTTAGAGAAAATGTGGTTAAATAAGTGTTAAAAAATAACAGAAGGTATAACAATGACATGAAATTCTCAAAAAAGACATTCGATGAGTAATGTCAGAAACTTATCATAATAGGCTCTAGAATGAGTTTATTAATGGACATAGGTCCCGAAAAATGAATTATATATTATTTAAATCAATGATTGTTTCAAATTTCCACTCTCATTGTACTTACTATATTTTATGTGTTCTCACAGGGAAAAAAATAATCCCACTAAAAAAAATAAATATATATTTTTATAATAATTAAATAAGTTTAATGATATAAATTAAAATTTACATTTTATAAATTATATAATTATATTAAATACACCTACAATACTAATACAATATTATGTTATTTAAGAGAAAAAATAAAATAAAGGAATTTAATATTTAAATTATTGTACAATTTGAATTATTTATTTTGGGAAATCAATTTTATAGATATATATGACATATTATAGAGGATAGAAATAATTTTATTCAAATTTTTTTTGTCCAAATTTATTGGGTTTCAATGTAAATGAATTGTCTCAAAATTGAAATTAATGTTAATTTATCATAATAAAATTTTATTACATTACATTAAATTATTAAACATCATATATTTATCCATGTGAATGTAAAATTTTTATAGAAAATAAAAAATTATCAATTTATGATTCATTTTTCCATTTATAGTACCATTATTATCCCTTTGTGATTGAAATTATGGTTACCATGGTTAAAGTAAAAAATAACTTATAATTGGGTCGTCCTAAATGATAAGTTTTATAATGACACCAAAATATCTCTAAATTAAATTTTATTATGTTATTACAATCCAATATGATATTATATTTAATTTTTCGGTTTCTAATGATAAATTAAATCAATAATATTTATTATTTTGAGATATTCCAAAAGTGTCCTTCATAATAATTATAAAAGGGCACTAGTATCATCACTTATTAGCACACCATTGAGAGTTATATATCAACTGTGTCCATACCATTTATATTCCAAATAACTTTTCCCAAATTATGGTGTATTTTAATTTCAGAAGGACCATCTTAAGTGTACCTAAGATGATATCTAATGGAATTACAACGAGGAATTTGTAATCATCTTTAATGACTCGTTCATATTTATTTTAAATTCTTAATCTTAAAAATATTGTGTTTTTAAATAATAAAATTAAAATTAATATATCATATATATATATATTCAGATCTTATTATGTTTTTGAAAAAATTATATTATACATTTTATCAATCTAATAAATAATGATTTCCTCAAACGAGCATACGTAGTATTTACCATCTCCACCAAGCGGGGTAACTAATTTTTCATCACCAAATTAATATAATGGTTTTAATGGTGAATATAATTCATATTTATGATAAATAAGAAAATATATTGATTATATAAAATTAATATACAATTATATTACATAACATTTCTACCATTTATAAATGATATCGCTCGTCATGCATAAGTAAGGAATTCCATCTCTATGAAGCGATTCGATTCATTTTCTATATTCATAAATAAATAATGTTTAAGAAAATTTATTTAATTATTAATTTTTTATTTATGAAATTAATATTTTTCTGGTGATATAATATCTATATCCATTTCAAGAGAAATGATACTTTAAACACAAAACAAACATGAGAAAATAAAGAAAGTAACACATGAAACATCAAAATAAATAGTGGTAAAAAATATAAGGGGATCATATATGATATCATAAATATTGATATGATTATTTATTTACTTAATTTTATTTTTGAAACCCCCATAAAGGTTATTTTTTAATCTACATAGCAAATAAGCCCATAGGTAATGGTTTTTCATCTCATGTCTACTTTCATGAGAGAGATATTATATTAACAATTTATTTCATCTGTGTGGATTATATCCAAAAATTTGATATATTATATTATGAATATATTTATCTTCATGGTATATAAATTTTGATTAGATAATATTTATTTCTTGGGAATACTATTTAATAGATTACAACATAGTAAGGGTTTATTACCCAATATCATTATTATTCAAAATTGTGTAAGATTATGTTTCTAATAAATAATAGACATTTTCATTGATTGAGGTTTCAGATATGTTTTAAAACGTGATTTCAATATTATCAAATTATTTTTTAATGTTATATCACCATTTTTTTTAATTATTGATGAATCTTATAAAATGAAATTTTAATCGTTTCCCAAAAATTTCTTTTATGATTCATATATCAAATGTATGAAAATAATGAATTTTATTGTATAAGACATCATTGTAATTTCATGACTTCCTTAATACTTAATTATTTGAAAATTCATTCGCATGGGTAAAATATAATTTTCAAGGAGAATTATTGATTTACTACCTGAATAGTTTTTATATTTAAAAAATAATAATATTAAAATAGTAATTTTCATTGTGAAATATTCCAGTAATCTCTCTAAAGAAATTTCATATATGGGAACATAGTTTTTGAATTTTATATTGAAGATATACTCTAATTATTCTATTCGTCATATTCATTTTGATGATTTATTATAATATCCCAGGCAAATAATGAGTAAGATTTTTTCATATTTATTAATTTTTGTGAATTAAATATTAATTTTACTTTAAATGGGACACTATTATTTGATGTTATACCTGATAAGCCACAATGGGTTTCTTATAAATCTTACGTTGCCCATAATGTTATGTCATACAAAAAAATAATAATATAATATTATTATTTTAAATAGTAGTTAATTCCTAGACATTGTAATGGAGGGAATGAATAGAACTATGTAAAATATGATTATACTTGTTAGTTAAACGTTTTTACATTTGTCCATAAAATTCTAAAGCCATAAAATAAAAAATAATCAAATTTTAAGTATAAATAATCTAATGTTCTTTAAAAGGATGATTTACAGCCTTTTAATGGAAAACACTCTATCAATCATGTTTTGGTCACATTTCTATCATTTATTTGACAAAATAAAATACATCTTTAGATTCGGGACATCAAAATTTACTTTGGTTAAATTTTGGGTATTTTTCAGATTAATTTTATTTTGTAATTACTGGTGAAAAATACTGTATTTTAATTAAAGTCAAAATTTTAATCTAATTTATTGATATGGTTAGATAATTTTTTTAATTGGATTTAGTGGTTAATTATATAATATTATTACCATTTAAAACAATTGTGGTCATTGAATTAATTTCACTTTGAAATTTGACATAAAGATGTGTCAATCTTTTGATAGATATTGTTTCTTAAAAACAAGCTATTTGTTTTGAAAACAAGAAATCATTATAAAATAATTAATAAAAATTCTATGTTTCGAATTTGGTAAAATATACATGATTTTTGAATTTAGAATATAAAATACATCTTAGGCTGATTTATTAGTATTTTTCTATAAAACTTAAATTTTTTATGAATAGTAAAACCACTAAGTAGTAGTTAAAAACCTGAATTTTTCATTTCAATTAAATTTTAACACTTATTTGAATTGAATATAGAAAATAAAGCATGCATTATTGTTATTAGTATGTAAAATTTGGTTCAATAAAATGAAAATAATTTTTGGCGAATAGTAACTTTTGGTTTTTATTAACCACGGTTAAAGGTAAATAGAGTAATTCAAGGTAAAAAATATTATAATAATGAAAAATTACCTTAACAATTGTCATAACCTTATTTTATGAGTCATGGACGACCATGGTCATGCTTCGGTAGATTTTGGGACCCCATGCACCCACATATGAGTGATAATGATAATTTATTTTAATTAAATTAAAGTAATTGAAAAAATGACAGAATCATATATCCCTTATTAAATTAATTATTATATGGGGTTATATAAGTTATATTTTCAACTATAAATTTTATTTATGATGCTAAAATTAATTTCTACATCTTTTTTTGTAATTTTTAGACATCAAATAAATTAAATTATTTATCACACAAAAATGATGCAGAATTTTCCTCATTAATAAATGATTTAAAGAAATAATATTATAAATATTAAAATAATATCCAAAACCTTTCCAATTATTATTATATTATTTTATTTAGACCATGAGTCATATTATATTCTACTTTAATTATTTTTGGACCCTATTAAATTGAATATAAGTTTATAGTAAAATAATTGTTTCAAACTTTACTTAAGAGCCCCTCCTCCCCCTTATAAAAAATACTTCTATCCAATTCAGCACACCTCGAAAACCTTTTGGCTCATCCTAACTCTTCCCAATTAATCTCCCTACATCCATAACCTTCTCTTAGAATCCTTACCTTCGACATAAGTCACTTCAATAAACTCTTTTGGTTCATACCAAAGGGAGTTACCCAAATTAAATGTAACAGTTTATCATAAATTATTATTTTTATTTTATTTCTCTAACCTGCTAAACAATTTTTATTAATTTCTTTAATAAAAAATCCTTATCCTCAGTATACTAGTATTTTTTTATGAGAAGTATTCGAACTACACTAACACAAATCTCCATCTAATGGGTGAAGAACATAATGTTTCTGTGGATTGCAAACTAACGCCTCACGAAATGATGATTGTTCAATTATCTCCTACCACATCTCATGGTGGCCATTAAGATGGAAATATATTTTTATATGATACATATTAGGTTTATTTTTTCTATTTGAATCAATAATTTTTATTTACAAACATACCTTTATTTATTCCAATATATGCAAACATGATAATTTCATTTGAGGAAGTGCGGACTACCACCCCCTCAATGTGATATGACTCATTCCTACCATAATTTGGACATATAAAGGATGGAGGTACTGAGATTATATATATATTATATTATAAATTAATTATAAAATACCTATGTATCATTATGTTTTCATTCAATTAAATATGAAATATAAATGAAAGTAGCGTTCATGCGTACGTACGGCTTACAGTCTCCTTGAACTGTGCATTTCATTTCATACCTCCAAATGTTTTTTACTATTATAAATCTAGGTATATACTAGATATATATGATATATAGAATATTTAATCCATTAATAAAATTCTAGATATAATTATATTTTGACCAAATGAACAACCTGTAATTAAAAAAGTCCATTTTTTACTCAAGTGCCAAATATCGACAAAATGGATGTTATTAACATAAATGATTTCATAATGTTTTTAACATGGTAATAACTTATATGAAAGGAATAATAAACATTAAAAACGTTATTAAAAAGTTATAAATTAACTTTAGTTTATTATTTAGGAGATTAACTAATGAATGGGTCATGTTGGACATGAGGAAATGGATTTCTTATATCACTTTTAATTCCATGTGATTTCCATTGTTCACCACTTATTCATTGAATGTGATTTATTGTGTACTACCATTTGATATATATCATCTTTATTATCATTATATTTATGGTATTAGGTGATTAATTTTGTGGTTTTTAACTTTTGGTCATATAATTCAATTGATTGCAACATGCTAAGTGGTTTTCATCTCACTTTTTATTTCCATGACATTCATGCTATATTTGAAAATATTTCATTTTGTGTGTTGTATGTACTACAAATGATTGTATTCCTGGTTTAATATACTATACTTTTTGGGTATTTAAATCTTCATTTTATGATAATTCTTTTGTTTGTCATATGTTTTGTAAGTTACCAAATCGGTAAGGGAACATTTCACCCTCCCCTTTTTAAAAGACTTCTTTTTGTTATGTCTATTAATTTACATCTTCTTCTGTTGGGATAAGTTCTTCTATACACTTATTACTTAGTAGTCGTATGTCCATGTGGTGATATACCCATTATTATCTTATTAAATCTTTTTTTGAAATATTATGTTACGATGTTAGGCTGTCAAATTTTTGTAAGGGAACTTCTTACCCCAATTTCAATTCTTTGGGTTTAACTTTTACATCTTGATTATGTCATGATGTGAATATGTGTGAATAAAATCTGTCTATTTTACACTTAATATACTATTATATTGGATTTATTATTATTATACACACATAATTAAGTAATTTATTTTTCTTAAATCTATGGATTCCATCTTTATAAGGGATTTGGTCTCAATTTACATTCCATTGAAACTTCATTATTGTTATTCATCAATTCACTTTTATATAGTGTACAAACTATCCTTTGAAATAATATATCATGAATAACTTTATTCTCATGATATTCTAATGTTGGTATTAAATTTTATTCCTGGATTATTTGTATTCAAGCTTCTATCATATAGTTAAAAATGATTTAACTAAAATATTGTTTTAAACATTTTCAAGATTTATTATTCGAAATATTTATCATTAATGATCTTGTTTTAAAAATGATTTTAGGGATTTATTTATATAATTGTTAATGTTTTCAAATGATAATTTATTTATAAGTTTCAAAGTGGTATAGGACACTTTGATTAAAAAATCCTTTTATTAAATGTCTTAAATGGTTTTGAAAATGGTTTGATAAAGCATCTATTATGTCAAGATCATGAAATGATATATTGTGAATGCAATGTGGATATGTTATATTTTCTTTTATGTTTTTTATTTTTTATTTATATGTTATGATTATGGGGCATTGTTTACATATACGGGTGGTTCCATGATAATCCAAGGGCGGGTGAGCCTGAGATAGCTCTCCAAAGCATTGGGTAACATGATAGAGGTAAATGTTAATGTTTCTCCTCTGAGATATAGGGAATATAATGTGATGGGTATTCAAAATTATCTCCCTATATAGTTGTGATAGCTACAATCTATGTATGTTATGAATGACACATGTTAACTTTATGATTGATTATTTCTATGTGTTATTCATAAATCTTATGATTTCATGAGGAATGTTATGATTGAATAGTATAGTTTCATTGATTTGATTTTATTGATGGGTTAATGTTAAATTTCCTAATGTTATAACCCTTACTGAGATTTTTATTCTCACCCCACTTATTTTGAAATGTTTTTTAAAGGACATAATGATGAATAGGGTCATGGATGGAATAAATGAAAATTCATGTTGTCTAATACATGGAATTAGACATGTTATATTTTTTAAGTATTTGTTTTATTAAAAAATGGATATTGAGTTGAAGTGTCAACATTTTAAATTTTTGGGATGTAATAGTTATGGACTAATTCTATAAAACTATAACCTGAAAAGATCCTCAATGTGAGTTATTTACTTAATTCAATATTAGGTAATGTTTTATTGCCGGGTCCTTATAGTTGGTATCAGAAGCCAGTTTAGACATCCTTAGAGATTATGAGTTTTTGTTAAACACAAGGTTGGTCCCTATATCTATTATTCCAATTAAATCCTTGTTTTATAAATTTTATAGATCATGGAAAGTCAGTTACAAATTAAAGGAGAAGGATCTCAATCTAAATTCTTATCTCTTCCTAATGACATGCTTGCAATAATTATTTCAAAGTCATGTTTGTATTATTGCGAATTTTTTCTAGCATACAAATCACATGCAAGATGTTGTTTGAGATATCAAACACCTCCACTATACCTTGATATCATCATGGCTTGTGGGTGTTACTTAATCAAATCCTATTTTCACAATACTCTCATATTTTTATGAAAGGTAAATATTATCAAGGAATTTTCAAATATTTTTCCTTATCACAAGATTTGGAGGTATATTATGATTTGAAAAAGGTCATAACGAATGAGACACTTATGAAATCTATTTATATTTGATTTGAAATTATAGTAATTCAGCACATACATATGCTATTTTAAAAGGACCATTGATTTATGTTATTAACTCAAACATAGTCCGACTATTTTATAAAAGAAATTTTTATCAGATGTTTTGATATTATCTGTTATACGTTATTATTTTTTAAAACTATTTTTCGGTGAACACCCATATGACCCATGTTGTAAAAGGTGTATTTGGAAGAAGGAAGAAAATTATTTTTAAGGATCTCTGAATAATTCATGCAATGAATGGACCTTATACCTACGTGAACAAGAGGATCATGAAACCATATGGACACCATGATCAAGGTATGATGTTCTTTATTTTGGTAATAGTTTTATTTTATAATATGGAGGTGAAAAAAATCACAATACATATAAAGATGAAGACTAAATGTTTTGGGATGAAAATTAAAGGTATAAAAAACCGTTGAGGTTAAAACATGTTATAGTTATTCTTGAGTTTTATAAAAAAGAAAACCCATAAAATGGGTGACAACATGTCACATCCGGCAAGTCCGTAGGAATCGAGCCCACAACTGCAGGGTGGCAAGTGCACATCACCTACCACTATCCTACGTGAAGTCCCTATTTAATATGACTTATTCATTTTAGTTAAATGATTATATGGATCAAGAATAAGTTGATTTTTGGAACATATCTTTTCTTTTAAAATGGATTTCCTTAATATAGGAAAATAATTTGGTGATTAAGTGATAAATGATATTTTGGAAGATGTTCTATCTTTTGGGGAACATTATATACTTATGGGAAATTGAATACTATGGTATATCATTTGTGGAGTAATGGATGAAATTTTATTTTGGAAGAATATATGTTTTTATTGTGGAGATAAGGTGATTTGGGTTAATTGTGGAAATGTTTCACCGATCAAAGAGAATAGGTGATTAGGTTAATTACTTTTCAGTATGAGACTTTAAGAGTAACTGATGTTATATGGAGATAACTGTTAAGATTTATCTTGGAAGAATATGTGACTAAATCCTTCTATGATTTGGGTTTAAATCATAGTTTGGATTGCATTAATGAATTTTCTAGACAGCTATTTATTGGATATTATTTGTTTAACTTTGGTTATTGTTTGACAAATTTTGAAGACTATGATTATTTTTCATTTTCATAAAAGATTATCCTTTTTTAGGATTATCTAATCTTTTACTAACAATATTGGTTTTGAATAATTTATAATGAAATGGGAAATATATAGTTCATCTTTTGTGGATTATCAAATTCTCTAGAAGTTGATTATAACACTTTTAATGAGAACAAGTCATCTTTAATACACATCAATTAGACAAATGAAGAGTTTGTGGTAGAATTGTTTTAAAGTATGACACACAACATGAAAAGTAAGTATATTTCCTTATGATCTTAGTCTAGTTATTAATAAGATTCATCAACTCTATGAAAATTATCTTGATGAAAAAATATTATAATCTCTCTTTTATCATCATACTTTTACCCAACCACAAATTTATGGTATTGTGGTGGTTAATATTCTGTTATCATGTTTTCTAGCACTCTTTATTAATCTATGAGAGTTAGTTTCTCTTTCATACCCTTGTTTTCATGGAATCCTAGTATGTGTTGTCTCGGGTGACCTTTTTAATTCTTTTTATTTCACTAAAAGTGATATATTTATTGACTCTTTTTTACAATGTGGGACTTTCATTTATGTTTCCAAGCATAGTTTTAAATTTGCGAGGATGTAATTTTCAAAAGGGGGGAGGATATAACATCTCGGGTAAGAATGAGTAATAAATTTTTATATTTATAAATATTTGTAAATTAAATATTAATTTTATTTTAAAGGGGATGCATGAATCGATGGCATACCCGATATGCAACAATGGGTTTCTCTAAAATCTTATGTTGCATACAATGCTGAGTCATACTAAAAAATAATAATATTATATTATATTTTTAAATAGTAGTTAACGGATAGCCATTGAAATAGAATAAATGAACAGAACTAACTACAATATAATTATACATGGATGTTAAATGTTTTTACATTTATCCAATAAATTGTGGAGCCTTAAAATAATACAGAATCTAATTTTAAGCATAAATACTATAGTATTATTTAAAAGGTCGATTTACTGCCTTTTAATGGAGAACCGTTTTCAAATCTAGTCTTGGTCAGTTTCAAATGTTCTATTTTACAAAATAAATTTCTTATTTATATTCGGGACATCAAAATTTACTTGGGGTAATTTTTTTGAATTTTTCTGATAAAATTAATTTTTTAATCAATAGTGAAAAACACTGTATTTTAATTCAAATATTATTTTTAAACTAATTTATTTATATGGTTATGTTATATTTTTAATTTGATTTAATATATAATTAGATTATATTTTTACCATTTATTCCAATGGTGGACATTGAAATTAATTTCATTTTTAAATTGGACATAAACAAGTGTCAATATTTAGATAAATATTATTTCTTAAATACATGCTATTTGTTTTGTAAACATGAATTGATATTAAATTAATTCATTCAAATTATATTTTTTGAATTTATTAAAATAGACATCATTTTTGAAATCGAAATATCTAATATATCTTAGGCTGATTTATTAGTATTTTCTAAAAAACATCATTTTTTGATGAATTGTAAAACATCTAAGTAGTTGTTAAAAACCTAAAATTTTCATTTAAATGAAATTTCACCACTTCTGTGAATTGAATTTTGAAAATCCAACATTCATGGTCATTATTATTATGTAAAATTTGATTCAATAATATGAAAATAAGTTTTGGTGAATAGTATCTTTTGACATATTTACTGTTGTTAAAGATAAATAGGGTAATTCATGGTAAAAAGAATATTATAATAAAAAAAATTACCTTAACAGTTGTCCTAACCATATTATATGAGTCATGGCCGACCATGGGAATCCTTTGGACTATTTTGGGACCGTATAGAGCCACTTATGAGTGATAATGGTACTTAATTTTAATTAACATAATGTAATGACAAAAATAACAAAAACAAATATCATTTAGTAAATTAATTTTAACATGGGGTTATATAAGATATCTTTTTGACTATAAATTTTAGTTGGAAAGATAAAAATATTTTCCTCATAATTGTATTTTTTTTATAATTTTTAAAGATAAAATATATTAAATTATTCGTGACACAAAAATGATGTTGTATTTACCTCATTAATAAATGATTTAAATAAAAAAGCTTATAAATAGTTAAATAATATCCAAAATAAGACTAATTATTATTGGATAATTTTATTTAGACCATGAGTCATCTTATATTCTACTTTAATTATTTTTGGACCTTTTTGAAACTGAAGATAATTTTATATTTAAATAATTGTTTCAAACTTTCCTAAAGAGCCCCACCTCCCACTTATAAAAGGGAACCAATTCTCACCAATTCCTCACACTTGTCAAGACATTTGGCTCCTCAAAACTCTTCCCAATTAAGCTCATTATATTTATCTTCTCCTCATATAATCCTTAACTTAGGCATAAGGCACTTCAAAAACCCTTTTGGTTCATACCAAAGGGAGTTACCCAATTAAAGGTAAAAGTTTCTCGTAAATTCATTTCATTTATTTTACTTCTCCAACACCCTAAACTCGTTTTATTAAATTCTTTAATAACAAAACCAATATCATCAATATATTAGGATATTTTTATGAGAATTATTCGAACTAAACTAACCCACAACTCCATCTAATGGGTGAATAACATAATGTTTCTGTGGATGGAAAACTAACGCCTCGCAAAATGATGATTGTTCTATTATCTTTTACCGCCTCTCATGGTGGCCATTAATATTGCACTATATTTATATATGATATATAAATTAAATTTATAATTTATCTATGATTCTGTAATTTTTATTTAAAAACATACTTTTATGATTTCCAACATGTGTAAACACAATAATTTCATTTAAGGAAGTGCAGACTACTACCCCTCAAAGTGATATGACTCGTTCGTACCGAATGTGGGATGTATAAAGGATGGAGTTACTAAAATTATATATATTATATTATAATGGAATTGAGATATACCTATTTATCAATATTTTTTCATTTCCTTAAATATGAAAACGAAGTAAATGTAGTGTTCATGCGTACGTATGGCTTACTACCTCCAAAAATAGTGCATTTCATTTCTTACCTCCAAAATTTATGTACTATTATAAATAAAATTATATAATGGATATATATTATATATATTATATATAAATCATGAATATAACTATATATATAATGAACTTCTGACCACATGATCATCTTATAATTATTGGAAGTCCGTTTCTGACTCAAGTACAAAATATCAACAAAACAACTGTTATCAACTTCAATGATTGGATAATTTTTTTAACATTGTAATATGTGATATAGAAGAAATTATATACATTAAAAAGTTAATTAAGAATGTATAAGTTAACTTTAATTTATTATTAATGAAATTAATGAATGAATGGGTCAGGTCAGACATAAGGTAATGGATTTCTTATCTCACTTTTAATTACATGAGATTTCATTTATTCGCCACTTATTCATTTCATGTGGTGTATTTTGTACTGAAATTATATATATATAATTATTATTCTCTTTGTATTTATGGTATTAAGTGATTAATTTGGTGGTAATTAACTTTTGGCCATACTACTCAAATGATTACAACATGGTTAGTGGATTTCATCTCACTTTTTATTTCCATGAGATTCATACTATATTTACCACTATTTCCTTTTGTGTGTTGTATGTAATACCCATGATTATATTCCTTGTGTAATATATTATAATTCTTGGGTATTTTCATCTTCATTGTATGATCATTCTTTCATGGTTCATATGTTTCATAATTTACCAAATCAGTAAGGGAACCCTTCACCCTCCTCTTTTTAAAATAATTCTATTTGTTATGTCTATTAATTTACAAATTCTTATATTGGGATATGTTATTATATATCTTTATTGGTGTAAATTGTATGTCAATGTGGTGATATACCCTTTTCTATCTCATAAAAACCTTTTCTGAAATATTGCGTGACATCGTTAGGCTATCAGATTTTTGTATGGGAACTTCATAACCCAATTTCAAATATTTGGTTTAAACTACTACGTCTTGATTATGTCATGCTATGAATATGTTTTAAAAAACTCTGATTTTTATACACTTAATATCCTCATAAATTGGGTTTATTATTTTTTTCACACATAATTATATAATTGATTTATCCTTAATCTAAGAATTCCATCTTTATAAGGGATTTGGTCTCAATTTACATTCCATTGACACTTCATTGTAGGTATGCAACAATTCACTATTATATGGTGTATATACTGTAGTTTGGAATAATATATCATGAATAAAAATATTCTCATTATATTATAATGTTTTTATTAAATGTAATTCCTCAATTATTTGTATTCAATCATCTTTCATTTTGTTAAAAATGCATTAACTAAAATATTATTTTAAATGTTTTCATGATTTATTCATCTAAATATTTATGATTAACATCGACGTTTTAAAAATGGTTTTAATTATTTATTTATATATACATTAATGTTGGTTAATGGTAATTTATTTAAATTTTTAAATGTGGTATGGGACACTTTGATTCAAAAATCTCTTTATAAAATGTTTTAAATTGTTTTGAAAATGTTTTGATAAAGAATTGATTATGTCGATATCTTGAAATGATATATTGTGATTACAATGTGGAAATGTTTTATTTACTTTATGCTTGTTTTATGTGTTATGGATATGTTATGATTATTGAAATTTTTTTACTTATACTGGTGGTTCCCTGATAAAACTAGGGTGGGTGAGCCTGAGATAGCCCTCTAATGCATTGGGTAATGTGACAGAGGTAAACGTTAATGTTTCTCTTAAGTGATTTAGGTAATAAAATGTGATTGGTATTTAAATGTAACTCCCTATGTAGCTGTGATCGCTAAAATCTATGTTTGTTATGTATTCCACAAGTTACCTTTATGAATTATAATTTCTATGTGTTATTCATAAATCATATGATTTTATTAGGAATGCTACGATTGAAAAGTATAGTTTCATTGACTTGAATTAATTTACGGGTTAATGTTTCATTTCATTATTTTATAACTCTTACATAGATTTTTATGCTCACCCACATTTTTGAAATGTTTTTCACATGACATTAAGATGAATAGGGTTAATGATGGAATTATGAAAAATTCATGCTTCCTAAAACATTGAATTGGAGATGTTATTTTTTTAACGTTTTTATTTTATGGAAAAATGGGTACTGAGTAGAAGTGTCTACTTTGTAAATTCATGAGATGTAATAGTTATGGCCTAATTCTCTAAAACTCTAAAACTAAAAATATTCTCAATGTAAATTATTAACTTAATTTAAGATTATGTAATATTTTAAGTCATAGTCCATATATTTATGGGTTTTTTTACTGAGGAAATATTGTAAACTCATAACCTATTTCTCAACATATGTATTTTATGATAGGACACAGTGTTTATGAGCTGAATAAATTATTTGATATAGGATGAAGGTTCGGTACATGAAATAATGTATGGAGTGTGTATATAGAATCCCACTCAATGCTTCAGTAGTAGCCATCAATTTTTTTTCCAACCTAATCAGTATGTAACCACTAGTTTTACACCATATTTATAAAGGACTTGATTATAGAGGTACTACGAACCCTAAGATCATGTAATATAGTAATTAATCAATTTTTCCACTAAGTATTTCAGTTATTTTTATCCTTCATATTTTCTTTATAATAATATCTCAATATGTATTTAATTATTAGTTATTTTCTATATATATTGTCTGTACATTTATTTACTATTCTATGTTCTTTATTATTATTGATGGATGATATCTTCTACTGTACATAACCCTTACTAAGAATTTGACATCTTCAATTTTTTTTGTTCATCATAAATCTATGAAGTGTAATATCATTAATATAAAACACTATTATAGAGGAAATACATTTATTATTGAAAAAGTAGGTTTAAATTTGTTTTTTAATATGTAATATGGTATTCAAGTATGTAACTAGTTTACCAATACTACTAATCTATTAGGTCCGTTAGGATATGAATCCTTGTAGCATATGACAATGTAAATAAGTAACTAATGGATCTAGGCTACTGAAGTCAGATTATTTAATAATATATTTAATACATATACATTGAATCATAATAGTTTAACATTATATATATTATATAAAAATCCACAAAAAAATAATATTAATTCAAAACATTTAGAAACTTTGATACATAATAAACTGGATCATTTCTTATCAAAATTTTCATCCACTATGTTCTTCATAACTAGTACATTTTTTGACATGTCAAACTCAAATACCAACATTATAACTTTGGGGAATAAAATATTTAAATAGTGGTCCTAGATGTTCAATATGTGAAATTATAGAGATAATATTGATAATATAAATATAACATTACCATAAGTATATAAGAAAAGGATAAAAACATTTTAAAACTATACCTTCGATACTACAGATCATACTATTGGGACATGGTATAATGATTAGTTTTCAATAAAAAAATTAATCTTAATAGAATAATAGAACATCATATATAATATCATATCAATGGAATAAAACATATGATTATGGAATACACATAATAATATAAAATCATTTCTGAAGTCTAGCATCAACTCCAATACTACAATTTTTATTTGGATTCACTCACCATTCAGTTATATCAAAATACATGGTTCACTCCCACAAAAATAAAATACAAAAATCGCCTTACTAAAAACTATTCAATCAAATTTAATTTTCTAAATTTCATAATTATATCATGATATATTCATCATTACCAAATTAATTTTATGGATTAACAATTATAGAAAAAATTACAACATAATGATCATCAAAAATATGTGTTAAATAATATGATAAATCATTCATCATTGAATCAACCATGTAAATACATTATGTTTTAGAAGATTATAATCATATCATCATATGATAACTCGGGTAAAGTAAATGGATTTCTTGATGTTTTCACCGTAAATTATATATAATTTAAAATGAAATAGTTTTAAAAGATTAGCCCTTAAATCTTCATCATCCAAATCCATGCAAATTACAAAAATGTATTGTATAAATAGATCATATAATCAGTAAATCATAAGTATCATCAATGTATGATATAATTAATGAAAAAATCTATTAAAATATTACTAGAACATTTCATGGAATAAAATAATTTTTCCCATTGAAATATATAATTAATAATACATTAATTTTTAAATTATTAATGAATTTTTTTAAAAGAAACCATCGAATATTTTTCTTATTCTTCAAAATATTATGAAATTATAATGGTGGATAATTCCATTCTTCTGATACATGTTATATAAAAAATTCCTTTAACATTTTTAGTAAATTCATAATTATATAATTGTGAAAAATTATTTAATTATTATTTTAATCCATATTTTATAAAGTAAATAATGTCTATAAATTTCATCATCCAATAATTGTATAATATTTAATACATTTTTATAATACATGTATAAGGATGGAATATTATATTTTTTTGATGAGATAATTAATGTTTTCTTTCATTAAATATATTATTCTTTTCACTTTTGTGCATAAATAGGTGAAACATAATATAATTCATGTAATACTAAAAAATAAATATATTATAAAAAAATTATTTCATGAGAGGTATATCGTTAAATTTATTCATTTGAATCCTTAAAATAAACAATCTTAAAAAAATTAGAGTTATACATAAATGAATTACCCAAATTCTGACAAAAATTCAATGTACTCTTAAAGACAATATAATAAATTTAAATATATTATTACTCCACACCATAACCATTTATATTCTTATAATATCATAAATTAAAAAAATATCATTTAAACCACTTTTTAAAAATAATTCTTTGTGAAATGACATGTTTGGATGTTTTAATTATTTCATATTTCATCAATGTTTCACCCATGTAGATGTTTTCATTTTACCTATATCAAGGTTATATATAATAAAAACTGTTTACCATGATATACATATCAAATATATTCGTCATATATTTATTTAGTGAGATCCCAAAATGGAAAATATATAAGAATGTATTACAACATTATTTATTATTTTAAGCCCTATAAACACGAAATCATTATTTTCACATTTATAGGGATGGGATGAAATAAATTCATATAATAATTCATATATTAATTTTTTGTTATAAAATCATATATATTATATATATTCATTATATCATTCCTTTTTACAATCTATGAAAATAAGTAATGAAAAACATAAAATATCGCATCGAAGAGGAGGTAGTCCACACATATACACTAGTCAAGTTATCATTTTATAACAGATATAATGGTAATATGGAATATTTCATTGTATAATTGTATATGAAAAATTATATTAAAATTTTCATATATTATCCTTAAACCAAATATAATGAGTATCCATGTATGCTGGTGATCGAAAATGAATTCTTCTACAATGTGGAGGTCATACTCCATACATAAACACTAGCTATGCACTCACATATCATTAGATGTAATAGGGGTGGGTGGGTAACGGTTTTAATTTAATCAAAATTATATTTAAATATATTGTGGATACTGATGTTTTTATTGTAGGATAAATACAATAGATTTAGAGGATGCACAATATTAAATAATTTAAAATATGTTGGTTAGTAAGATTATATATTCTTCAGTAGAAATCATTTATGGACATCCTTAACGGATCTTATATAATACATTTAAGAAAAAAATAACATATAAATTCTAGTATGTGGATTTAAGAAGAATGAAATTATGATACTTTCCATGCAAGATATATCTATGTAGTGTAATTGAAATAAAAACATATTGTCATTTTATAAGGGAGTAAATGTACAGAGAATGAATTAATATAATATATTTAAATATTATTTATATTTTTAATATAGTATAATTATTTAAAAGAGTTGTATATTTAAATATAAATAATAAATAATAAAAATTCAATAATAAAATTAAATTTATACATTTTATGGTGTCATTTTGTACTGTATGCTTTTGTTTAACTCCAACGATAAATGTTTTTTAAACATAACTATAGTAATTAATTTCTCTATATTAAAGGGTAATTATTTTACTAATAAGTTAATGATTATATCATAATTAGTTATGGGATGAACATTTCAACCAATTCTCATCATATATATTCTCTTTTATAATTTTTATGAGTTTTATGTAATCTAGTAAAATAATATTTTCATCAAATAACATTAATATATTTTTGGACATTATTTACATAATATGACATCATTAAAAACATAAAAAATTAAAAATATATTTTATTTATCTATCTAAAATATATAATATTATAATTTATATATTTTTTTACATTTAATATTTTTAAAATTACTATTTTTTCATTAGTTAAGTATATAATGCAATTTTGATTCATAACAATTTATTTTAATTTATCAATCACTTATAAAATAAAAAAGAATAAAAATAAATAATTTATCATTGAATTTAAAATTTATAAGGTATTAAATACTCTTTTTATCATTATTATAAATATTTATAGATATTATTGAAATGATAGTGACATTTTGTATTTATTATCAACATAAAATAATATAAATTTCAATATCACAAAATTGCCCACCATTAGTGAAATTCATGATATATGGATGAAGAGGGTTAAATTAAATTTGTCTAATATGATAAGTTCAAGTGTTGGGTGCATTTTAATTACTTGTCCTAATGTTCTAGCATTATTTATCTCATTTTAACTAAATGAGGAAGAAAAAATTTACAAAGGATACATTGAATGATGAAAAAAAAGTAATATTCATAAAATTGTAACCTCATGATTCAAAATATGGTACACACTTATAAATATTTATTTCCTATAAGAGATATAAATATATATTAAAATATGTGTGTAAAATACAGTGGAAAATATTTTTTGATAAAAATTCATTTTCATAGGAAAAAACACAATTTCTTCTTTTCCCAATCCTATAAAAACTATTGATCTATAAGAACACATTAAAGTGGTTATATTTTATTTAATTTTATTAAAATTATTCATATATATGTGTTTTTTTCTTATTTAAATAAATAAAATTATGTATTTAATCAGTATTTTTGAAATGAATGTTTATTTAAATTCAATCAAAATTATTTTCAAAACTATCCATTTGATAACTAATGAATTTGTTTTTTACAAATTTATACAAAACATTAATATATTTTTATTATTATCCATATACACCAATCGAATGACTAGGTGAGAACTATCATGTATTAATATTTTAATAGTATAGCGTGGTTCACCCAACATAATAATGTATTTTAGGAAATCTATCAATTTAATAAAAAATATATTTAGTGTAATATCATAAAATATCAGGGTTTTATACTATACCTTTGTAATAAGAGAGTAAATTGGTTTTCAAAAACCATAACTATCCCTTCTCTACTGATCATATTCATAGGTACACATGAGTTTATCCTACCTCTTCTGATTCAATTAAAATGGGGGAGCTTGAAATTGGAAACTTATTACATACAAATTTTAGAGGATTCTAAAAAAATATTTAATCTATTGCCCACAAAATCCAAAAAACTATTATTTGAATCCATTGAGAGAGTTCTTATAAATGATTGTCTTGATTAGTGGAGATGAATAATGTTAAAACATACTAATTTTTTATAGAACCCATTTTTTATAGATAATGATTTTTTTAAAAAAAATAATGCAGCTATTAAAAAATATACATCCCAATTCCAATTTAAAAATAATCTTGTCCTAGATAACATCTTATTAGTGAACATAATCATTATATAAACTAAGGGATATGATATAAATATTAATGGAATAAATTGGTGTGGGATATATCGATGTAATGACTCTATGGAATTCATCTACCAATCCCCCACATCAGGTAGATTGTTCGAAGCATTATATAGGATTTTATAGTATTATAAATTATATTGTAACCCATTTAATATCCATTATGAATCAATATGATCTCCTAAAAAATAAACATTAAATTTTAATGAATGATTCTTTAAAAAAAATCAGGTAACATCTCACACATAATTGATGGGTCCTCATATATCTTAAAAATCCACAACTATCATGATGACCCACAAAACATCGTTATAGTAATAAAATAACATTTCCCCTTCTGATATTGAATCAAACGAAAAGATTTATTTACCTTTTCTTGAAAATATTATTCCTTATAATCTAAAATTAAGGGCCTAATAACTTTATAGACCCTATTACAATAATTCAATTCATTTCTGATGCTAAATTTAAAATTCATCGTTATCAAATATATGGAGAAATCTAGAACAACCATATATAAATCATATGAAATAACCTGATTGTGACACCGAATTGGATCCATATCACGAAAAGAAAAAATTCACATAACTAGTAAATCTGAGACAGAAATCATATATGCTTAATTAATTAACTTCCTCTAACAAAATTTCTAATTATCTAACCAACGCAAACACCAGAGGATGAAACCAATATTCATTATTATAACCTTTTCCTTTAAATACTGAAAAAATATCATATCATATCATGTTAAATATTCTTAATGCTAATTGTATCATACAACATGGTTCGTTTAATTCTTGTTTCATAGATAATATCTGTTAATCATGAGACCCAAACATAGTAGGAAAACAACATTTCATAACCTATCTGTCAATGATCACACGGAAAATAATTTATTACTATGTATTTAAAAATATAAATTAGGTAATTTTGGAATTTTATTTTAAATATATATACATATATTGTTTTTAAATTAATTTTATAGATATTATTTTATGATTATGATTTTATTTTTATTAATATTATTTTCAGGTTAGTATTGAAATATACAATTTTCTCTAATAGTTCAAATTTTATGAGATTATTAATATATATATTTTTTTAATTGAAAAATATGAAAAAATGTCCTAATAAATAAATTATTTTTTAAATTTAATTATATATTTTAAAATATGGATTATATATTAAATGGGTATGATTATTATTTTAGAAGTGATGTAATATTTTTTTAAAAAAATTATTATATATATTATAAATGTATCATATTTAAAATAAATATTAACATTTAAAAATATAACTTCGTAAAAATCAATTATAATTTGGAATATGTATGTATAAATAAATAATAAGGGCCAATATATGTTATAAATAATTAATAATGAAACATAAGTACAAAATCATTGTCATTGTAAAAGATAATATGCATAAATTAATAAGGCATTGGGTAAATGGATTGAAATATTATAAAATAATGTTTATAATGGAGATATTATAAAGTGGATAGAAGATATATATTCACACATACCATTGTTTTATATCTCTGGATCTACATGATAGGATAAAAAATAGAACCCTTTATATTAGGTTGAAATATTTGAAAATGATCCACTCTCAGCACATATAAAAGGGGCCTCTCATAATACTTTTCATACCGATCTAAAATGTAGTTTTAAATCTAATTCATTTTCAAATTTTAATCTAGTAGAATCCCCTTTATCCCCCATAATATTTTTATCTCATTAAATTATCACATGACCTTATTTTCTAAAAAATCATCAAAGAGAAACCTAAAGTTCTCAATGTGCGTTCACTATTTTCACTATCATCCATTGATTTTCTTATATAAAATTTATTTTAAAAAAGAAATATATGATGAAATATGTTACTATGGTATATTAATTTTTTTTATAAAATATTCATGATCACCTTTCCTACATTCATTAACAGAAATGAAACTTGGACTCATGCTTTGTGCTGACAACTGTATCCAATAATAAATTATTTTTCTCATTCCTTGTCCACATTAAATTGTTGTATATGAGTAAGTTATTATTATAAAATTATTATTTAATTAATATCATTTACATTGTGGTATATATAAATTTATAACCCTATAACAATATAATCATCAAACGACAATTTTGTAATAAGAATACTAAGAGAATAATCTTGTAGTCCAGATTCTCATTATATTCAATTTAATTAATTTTTATCATAATTCCATAAAATTATGATATATCATATAGGTCATTTAATATTATTAGAATTATTTTAATTATATAATTCTATTATAATAATATTTTATCATTATATTTTATGAAATCATTGTATGTACATGTTCATAGTAGTGTAACAACAAACATAAATAATAATATAAATTTATATCATGAATGAATTTGATAACATAATTACTGGTATTATATAATATTAATTTATAAATAGTTATTTGATTTTAATTAATGATATTAATTTCAATATCTATTTATTTATTCAATAAAACACCTTTCAATGAAAAGGAATCACAGAAACACACTTGATGTCAAATTGTTTATTAAGGATTAATACCAAAACATTCATGATTATAATGAAAAAACTCATTAATTAATACAAAACATTAATAAAATTATAATTAATAACCTCTTAATATTAAGCAATGGAACAATATTTAATAAATAAAATGATATTTGTATAGTAGAAAGTGATTATAACTAAAAATACTAATGTTGAAAAATTGGAAGAATTTATGAAGAGAAAGGAATTTTTTAAAGGAATTAATGAAAATTGAAATGTGTATGGTTCGTAATTTAGTCAATAAAATATCTGTATTCATGATACCTAATGATAATGTATATTAATATATTTTATATGCAATTTTAATTTTTTCTATCTCAAATTCATTTTATTAATAATTATTTTATACTATGGACCTAATTTTAAATTTCTAGTTTATATAAGTTAACTATATGAGATTTTAAAATAATAATTTCCATTATTCATGTTATTTGACGAAATATATGATGACATCCTTTTTATCTAGTTATTATTGAATATCATACCAAGAAAATATTTTGGGGTTTCATCTCAATTTTAATTATTTGGAAGTCATGTTATATTCATAACCGTGATATCCCATTGTGTGGTGCATGAATTAATTGGAGTAAGTTATACCTTATTTGTCATAATATTTATGATATTTAAAATATTATATAGATATTCTTCCATTTTTCTTTTGATTTCAATGAAATCAATTTTTATAGAACATTATATTTTCAAGGGTGGAAAACAAATCCTATGTTTTTGAAATTTAATAGAGTGGGTACTTTTATAAATACATGTCTTAATACTGGCCTATGGATATGGTTATATCATTAATACACTTTTTTATTTACCATAGATGGTATTGGTTGAGCATTAACTCAATAATTACTCTGATACATGTTAAATGGGACTAAGGATTCACATCCGGATATATACTCCAAGGTGATATATTTTGGTATGTTCACAAACTCATTATCAACCATGATAAATGATTTTTCCTACCACTGATTTGATCTCCAAAAAACACATAATATTTAACCCACTTAATAATTTCAAAAAATAACAAAACAAAGTGAATATTCAATAATTACTATATTTAATTGTTAATAGATCATCATTTTAATGGCTCAGACCTCTCTAGTCCATTCCTTTGTGAAAATCATGTGTATGAGGTGATTCATTAGCTTTAGGAGACTTATCCTCATCACTTTGCTGATTATCCAGTTTAGTGAATAGTTCCAATGGTAGAGAGTTGTGAAAACTGCAATGGTAACCTTATATAAAAAGTTTCATTAGTGACCCTTGATGACCAGTGTCAACGGTAACCTTCTATGAATAGTTCCATCAGTGAATAGTTATATCGGTGAAGTCTAACGGTATCCTCTCTTTACATTTCCAAATTTCCAATTCTATGAACTATTCCATCAGAGAATAATTCTATTGGTAACCTATAATGGTAGCCTCTCTTTCCATTTCCAAATTCCTAATTCTATGAATAGTTCCATCGGTGAATAGTTCTATTAGTGAGGTCAAATGGTAACATATCCTTCCTTTCCCAAATTTCTACTTCAATGAACAATTCCATCAGTGATCAGTTCTATTAGTAACCTCTAATAGTAACCTCTCATTCCTTTTCCAAATTTCCAATTATATTAATAGTTCCATTTGTGAATAGTTCTATCGGTAACCTCTATCGGTATCATCTATCAGTAACCTCTATTTTTCTTTTTCCATATTTCGAGTTTTTGAAAAGTGTTTCCAGAACAGTGAGGTCTATCGGTAACCTCTATTAGTAACCTCTATCAGTAACCTCTATTTCCATTGACAAATATTGAGTTCGTGAATAGTGTTTCCAGAAAGGTGAAGTCTATTTGTAACATATATCTGTAACCTCTATCGGTAACCACTATTTCCTTTGCTAAATTTTGAGTTCATGAACAGTGTTTCCCAAACGGTGACCTATATCGGTAACCTCAATTTCCTTTTCCAAATTTTGAATTCATGAACAGTGTTTCCAACTTCCTAAATTTTCACCCCTTTAAAGTTTCCATTTATTTTAAATGCATTTAAAACATTATTTTAAAGACTATATGACCTATTTAAAAGCCATAACACCTATATGAATTTATCCAATGGCTTGGGATGTTTTTACTTCTTCAAACCGCATGGTTTAATGTGATCCTCTTTTAATGGAAAACCTAGTCTATCTTAAACCATCACTCCGTTAAATATTCTAAATTGATGGGATATCTTCCTCCCTAGTTCTTCCTCCTTTTTCTCAGCTATGTGATGGTAGATCCTTTCATTATATTCCTTCGGAGTTGTGCAATCAAACATTCCTCCTAGGATTGGTTCTGGTCTATTTTTATGCAACCAAGCAGCATCCATCATTCTTCGGTATAAGGTATGATCTATCGCTATTCTATTGGGTTCATCTCCTTCGGTTTCTCCTTTCCCACTTATGGTATGTCATATCCTTATTTATAATGGAGTTTTCTTTGGTTTTCGTTTGTGCGGTCATACCACAACATCCTCTGGTGGATATAGTTTTCACAGGAGGATGTGATCATGATTCTTTTTGTGGATCGTTCTTCTATAAAGAATGAAAGGAACCATTTCAGGTAGGGGATTCATTTATTCTCTTTTATTTTATGTGCAACTGTATAGTTATCATGTTTTATCCCACTAGATCATAATGGAATTGACATAATATATAGTTGAACCAGATAAATAAATTGATATTGATCCTATGTTATTGCCTCGTATTTTTCTTGATAGTGTGATATCTATTCATGATTTATATATCTATTCATTCATGTTGGAAATTG
Source organism: Viscum album (assembly GCA_963277665.1). NCBI lineage: Eukaryota > Viridiplantae > Streptophyta > Magnoliopsida > Santalales > Viscaceae > Viscum > Viscum album. Next base: position 172,450,279 of record OY728160.1, read on the forward strand.
GTATTGAATATAAACCAGAATTAACTGATAATGGTTTGGGTAAAGATAAAGAAGAATTTAAATAAATATCATTCTTCCACTTGTAATTTGATGTAAATCAAAATGGTGTAGTAAGCATGTTTAATTATCTTTGATAGCTTAATATTTAGGTTTCCCAATGTTGGAACCTATGATTATTAAATCAGTTAATCCAGGATGTATTAAAGAACTAGTGGTTTGATAAATGATAATCCCTTGTAGGGTTCTGATTTACCTTCTCAGTTGTTAATGGTCCAAGTGCCTATTTGATATTATGTTTGTTCTTCCGACTGGTTGTCTTGTGGTGTGATATGGGATGGAAATTGTGATATGTGGGGGCATGGGTGCCAATTTATTATTGCAGCAGTTGTCTCCTAGAGCGGAGAGATGCATTGGACTGTGCATGTGGGTGTCAGGGAGGACACAAGGGATGATGGAACATGTTGGATGTGAATGTTCGGATGCTTGTTGATTCTTATTGGTTTTTATGTTCTTTACTTCTCCTCACTGCTCAAGGTAGTTTGTATTACACACCCTTCTTCAAAAAGGGGCGAAGACATGCGGGGTATGTCATGTGATTTCTGTTTTTAGCTTCTCTATGGAGAATGGGTCTACACTCTGTCTATAGGCGAAAAAGACTCAATAGATAGTTTATCTAGTCACCATGTTGTTCGCCCTTGTGTTTAGTAGAATAGAATGTATTTCTAGAATTCCTGGGAATATGGGATGAAATGTTATAAATAAATAATTGATTAAATGATGTTAACCCATGGGGTTTTGGAGCTTGCTGGGGTGAAATGTTGAGGTTCTGATTTGAAGGAACAACATACTTTGGGTGTGACGCTAATGAAATTTAATGTGGAATTATTATTGGTTAATTAATGTTTATATAATTAATTAACGTATAGTGAAACTGTTAAAAAGGGAATGAAATAATGTATTAAAGCTCCTTAAATGGTTCTGTGCATATAGGATACATAGTCATAGAAGTGGCATGATGGAGTCTGAGAGACATTAGCTGTATTTGTGTCTAAGACTAGGATATGCCATAGTGTGGTTGTGAGATATATTATATTATGTACATTTTGTGTTTCTATAAGATAATCCACCCTATTACTAAGGGAAACTAACACCCCAGGGATTCTGAGCCCTAGGGGTGTTTTCCCCTACATTTTAGTGGGAGGATAAATGACTGAAAACCACCTTTGGCCCCGCTCACTTCTCATGGTAGCTACATGTGCTATTAGGAATAGTGGTTAGTTTTCCCCATATAAGTGTGTAGAGGGTTGTAATGGCTTTTGGTTATTCACACACATATATTATGGATATAGTTTCCGATGGAAAATGATAGGTGTAACGTGTATAGGCTATGATGTTTTGGAGATCCATACTCATTATATGGGATGTAATGGCATGAGAAATAATATCAGACATATGATACAAGTTATGTGGGATGTGGTGGATACTAGAAAATACATGGTTAATTTTCTTAGGAGGATGTGGTGTTTTTGTTACATGAGGTGCATGTTGTGGTGCTTCACCCTGGTGTTTGCGAGCAAGCCTTTTTGGATAGAGTTGATTAGGTCATGCGATGTTGGGACAATGCAGAAAACTAGTGGGGAAGTAGTAGTAGGGTACCCTTGATATTCTTCAATATATGATATATTCTTATATAAATATCTTGGTGAGAGTAGCCATGGTGAGGATGGGAACTTAGATTACCAATTTAGGTGATGAGTTAGTTTTAGTTGTTGTTCATGGTGCTTTAGTATGCATTCAATACTTTTCCACGAGAGGCTTTGGGGAGGATCATACTGAGTATACTGTTATACTCACCCTATGTATATAAAAAATCTTTTTCAGGTCACTTGGAGCAGGTTAGAGATCAAGCTGGTTTCTACTAGCATTGGGATATATGAGATGTTTGGGCTTGGGGTTGTTGCTGTTTTTACTTTCATTGGGGTACTTGTAGTTTTCCCCTTCCAGTTGTAGTACTTTTGAATGAAATTATATATGTGCACTTGGGTTTTATTTTATATTTATGTTTTGAGATGGAGTTTTTTTGTGTCTATATTATCTCTATCTTCTACATGTGTTCTCATAGAGGGTAATGCCTCCCATTTTTTTGTTTACTATACTCTCTGTGTGAGTCACCAACCCGGGGCCTACTGAAGGCAGGACTCGAAGGTCATAATCTCCCTTTTCAAATTGTAGGCCTAGGAGAGGTAAATTTGTGGGGATGAGGTCATGATAGAGTCGTATAATTGGTAGGTTGAGAGAAAGGATGGAGTTTGGAGTTAGGAACATGTGAGGATTAATGGGTTGGTAGGACAAAAATGTCATTAATTTTTAGTATGTGATTTAAACACCGGTTACCAGATAGGACATAGGTATTTAGGGCCCCCTATGATCTGATGTACAGACCATTATGTTTACAATGGATAATAAATGAGGTGACACTAGTTTCATGGGAGACACCTAGGAAAGGATCATGCATCATTATTATTTTCGCCTGTTTTTGAATATGTAGACCTTGGGATAGGATAATCTAAAATGAATAATAGAAAACAATTAATTAATTAATGGCGAGTCTTCCATATTACAGGTTTAGGAGCTCTAACTATATTTTATTTTTTAGGTATGGCTCCATGTCGATGTCCTCGTCAGGATCACATAGATGATGTCCAGTAGGTTGTGCCAGCAGATCTTCACTGCGTAGAGGTTGACGATGACGACACGTGGAGGAGGAAACTCCAAGAGTTTCAGCGTTAGAGTCTATAGAAGTATTAGGGATCTGTTTCAGATGTAGTAATAGAATACTGGTTGGATGATGTTGATATATGATTCGGTCTGATCTATTCTCTATTGGAGAATTGGGTGTCCTTGGTTGTGACGATGCTGTGTGGACATGTGAAAGAGTGGTGGTTCTTTTTCCCCAGGGATCACGATGATTCATCAATCTCATGGGAGGATTTTAGAGACAATTTAAGGGTTGAGTTGATTTCATTGTCCATGAAGGCATCTAGTCACAAAAATATTCTTACCCATCGATAGGGGACCTCTAGTGTATTAGAGTTTTGAATCTGCTTTATGAACATTTTACAATATGCTATGGACCTATTACCAAATGCGGAGGCCATGGAAAGGAATTTTGTGGAACCTTTGCATCTGGAGATCTAGTGCCACATCACCCCATTTATGCTGAAGAGATATCTTGAGGTGTTGGCTGGGGTAGAGGCCGTCGAGTTGACTTTGGCCACAACTGGATCAACCCAAGACGGGAGTCATCATGATTCCTCATGATGTAGAGATGTGGTCCGGGGTTCCTGGTTTTCAGGGATGAAGATATTCTGTTCAGTAGGGGTTAGGTCATAGCCCTCAGCACCTCATTTCTCTGGGGTCAATTGCTCTTAGGACTATGCCAAGGTATCATGCACATTATTTTCTTGTGTTGTCCAAGGTCATAAGCAGTGAATGTGCCCAACCATTCAGTGAAGTTATCGTGCAACATGTTTTCCGCTCTATGTTCTTCTGTTGAAGCAGTTCCATCCAAGGTAGCAATAGAAGGTTACCCCATCTATAGATCTACAATAGGTAAATGGGATGGAAAGAGGACAATCCCATGACACTCCTCATCATCAGAGAGGAGAGAGTGGCCATGGTTTTGGTCATCATCAGGGTCATAGAGGTCGTGGAGGTTGTCGTGGTCAGATTCATGCTTTAGCATTTCCAGCGCCAGGTGAGACAGACATCATTCGAGGTACCCTTTTCTTGATTTCTACCTAGGTGTATGCCTTGTTTGATTCCGGAGAGACACAATCCTTCATATCACATACCCTTGTCCATTATTTGGGACTTGGGTTAGCGAATTTTCATTTCCCTTCGTGTTGACTACTCTAGTTGGAGGTCGAGCTGACGTGTTTGAAGAATGTAGAAACTATGAGCTAGTGTTGGGGAATCACTACTCCTAGGGATATTTCCTATGTTTACTAATACAATAATATGATGTCATCATCATCATGTATTGGTGGTATTCGGTGTTGGCTATCATGGATTGCTTCTTGAAGAAGGTAATTTTCTTTGGTGTGGATGGATAGTCGGTGGTGTTTGTTTGGCAGGCGGGATCCTTAGATGGGTTATAGCTAAATTCTATCATTATCATCCTCGATGGATAAGATTATGTTGAGTTATTCAGAAGTTCAGCAGTTGGAGTTTCCTTGGGGCATAGAAGAGTACCTAGATGTCTTTACAGAAGAGATTGTAGCATTACCACCTCGACGAGATATCAATTTTGGGATCGAGCTACCACTAGGAGCATCTCCAATTTCTATGAATCAATATAGGATGTCCCTTTTTGAGTTATGAGATATACATATACATCTTGATGGTTTGTTATAGTGTTGTTTTGTTTGGCCATGTGTGTCACCTTGGGGTGCACAAGTTTTGATCGTAATGATGGATGACGACAGTTTGCGGTTCTGTGTCGATTATCATCACTTAAACAATGTAATATTGATGAATTGCTATCCTATTACATTAATTGATGATTTATTAGATCATGTAAAGGTTTCAATCTGGTTATCAATTTTTGAATTGAGGTAAGGATATCATCATATGCGTGTGAGGGATGAGGATAACCCAAAGAGTGCTTTCTGTTGTCGTCATGGGCATTATGTGTTCATTTTAATTCCGTTCTGTGGGACGTATTCTCTATCTATGTTCATGGGTGGGATGAAAGCTTTGTTCCATGAGTTCTTGGACAAGTTCATGGTGGTTTTCTTCGACGACATACTTCTGTACTCCACATCTGAGGAAGGGCATGAATAACATCTACGCATTGTTTTGGGAGTTCTTCGTAAACATAAACTATTTGGGATGTTGTTGAAGTGTGGTTTTTGTGCTTGTGAAGTTCGTTTTCTGGGACATGTAGTTTCTCAAAAGTGAGTAGCTGTGGATCTGTCAAACATAGAATCAATTGTGTCTTAGGAAGCCCCCAGGACAGTGTCAGAGGGGAAATGTTTTCTTGGTCTCGTAGTCTACTACATTAGGTTTCTATCCGATTTCTCTCAAGTTACGACTCATCTGAAAACATTTAACTGGAAGAATCAAGTGTTCATAAGGATTGATCAGTGTCATGAAGCTTTTGAATATGTAAAGGAGATGTTAGTAAGTGATCCAATTCTTTTTCTTCCTGTAGATGGAGTATAGATTGATGTTTTTGGTGATGCTTCACATCTAGGGTTAGGCAGTGTTTTCATGCATCACAGATCAGTTGTGTCTTATGGGTCTCAGATGTTTCCTCCCAATGAACGTAACTATGCCACCCATGATCATGAGTTGGAAGTCGTGGTGTTTACTCTGAAGTTGTGGAGACATTACCTCATTGGAGAGTTCTTTTTGGTTTTCACCGATCATAAGAGTATCAGGTATGTTTTCTCCCAGAGTGATGTGAACTTACAACAACATTTTCGGATATAGTTATTATAGGAATATGACTTCAAGATATCATATACACCTGGAATGGGGAATGTTGTAGCTGATGCGCTAAGTCGAAAGTCATGTAGTGATATCGTGCGTTAATTTGGTGATTACTAGAGGGTAATTTAAGAACTATCAGCATTAAATCTTGATATGGGAGAAGTTGGTGGTATAGGATTCCTTTTTCAGATGATGGTGTAGTCATCTCTCATGAATCAAGTTAAAAATTCCCTGTTGGGAGATCATGAGGTGGAGGTGTAGAGAGACCGAGTTGTTTTTGGTGAGGCCATTGATGTTTGGTCGGAGGATGAACAACACTGAGTGTTGTATCACTGAAGGATTTTTGTTCCTTTGATAATGTGCGAGAAGGTTCTCAAAGAGTTCCATATTTAAAATTTAGTCGTTCATCCTGGCGTGAAAAAGATATACAGAGCCTTGAGGAGCCATTTTTGGAGGCCTGGGCAAAAACATGCAGTTTCAGATTTTGGGTCTCGATGTTTGGTCTTCTAGATGGTGAAGGCCGAACATCATGTTCCTAGTGGTCAGATGAAGCCATTAGATATACCTCAGTTGAAGTGTGAGGATATGTCAATGGACTTTGTTACTAGTTTACCTCGAGCTCAGGGATTACATGACGATATTCAGGTTGTAGTGGATCATTTACCAAAATCATCCCACATTATATAAATCCAGGAGTCGAGCTCAGTGGAATTTTTGACAAGGAAGTATCAAAAGGAGGTTAGGATACTTCTTGGAGTCCCATGTAGGATCGTTTCACACTGAAATCCTTGCATAACCTCTTGGGGTGGAGAGGTCTCCATCATGCTTTTGGTTCTCAGCTATGCCTTAGCCTTGTTTTTCGTCCTCATACGGACTATAATATAGATCAAACTATCAAGACTCTTGAAGACATGTTTTGTTCTTGTGTCCTAGATTTTGGAGGTTCGTGGATGAGGAACATTCCCTTGGATGAGTTCACTTAAATAATAGTTTTTACTCCACCATAATAATAGATCCTTTTGAAGACTTATATGGCCAACCATTCCATTCTCTGCAATGCTGGAAAGGGGTTAGAGAGTCAGCAATTCTTGTACTGCAACTAGTGCATAATACAACATAGATGGTTTTGGTGATTCATCAGAGGATAAAGATAGCATAAGATCATCCAAAATCATATTTTGGTCAAAGGAGGAGGCCCTTAAAGAATGATGTTGTGGACCACATGTTTCTGAAGGCAACTTTCCATCATGGGAAGCAATGGTTTCTTCCTGGAAGTAACATTTATACCCTGTTTTATGGGCCTTTCGAGGTGTTATCACATGTTAGATCTATGGAATATCCTTTAGCTCTTCCCCCACAGATGAGTAGGATACATGATGTTTTCCAGGTATCCCAGCTCTGACGTTATCTCCATGATGAGTCTCACTTCATCGATTGTGGAGAGATCGATGTGGATGATCATGCGACCATCGAGGACAGACATGGGGAGATCCAATATCGCAAAGATAAGGTGTTGCAAGGGTGTTCTATAACCTTGTTTTGTGTCATGTGGTTACATGATGGCATGGTGGAGAGTACCTAGGAATTTGAGGCATAGATACGAGACAATACCCAGAGTTGTTAGATGCTTAACTCTATTCATGTAATAATATCCCCTTTGTGGTTATAGACCTTTCATGTTTATAGTATGGATTTATTTTATGTCTTATTTTGGATTCCTCTTTTATGATAGGTTTCTTGATGGGTGGTTTTTCGGACCCCGTTTCGTTTTCCCTTTAGGTGGGTTCAGTATTCTCGAGGATGAGAATGTTTTGAGAGATATCTGATGTAATGGCCCTGACCTCTCTAGTCCATTCCTTTCTCAAAATCAGGTGTATGAGGTGATTTAGGAGTCCAAGGTGACTTATCCCCTATAGTTTTCCATTTTTCGTGTTCAGTGAACTGTTCCAACAATAGACAGTTGTGAAAAGTGAAACGGTAACCCTCTATGAACAATGTCATCGGTGACCCTTGGTGAATAGTATTATTGGTAACCTTCTAGGAATAATTATAGTAGTGAATGGTTCTATCGGTGAGGTCTAATGGTAACCTCTCTTTCCTTTGTCCAATTTCCAATTCTCTGAGCAGTTCAATAATTGAACAGTTTTATCGGTAACCTCTAACAGTATCCTCAATTTCCTTTCCCAAATTTCCAATTCATTGAATAGTTTTATCGGTGAACATTTATATCGATGAGTTGTAACTGTAATCTTACTTTCCTTTTCCAAATATCCAATTATAAGTACAGTTCCATCGGTGAATAGTTCTATTGGTAACCTCTAATGGTAACCTCTCTTTTCATGGAAAAATTTCAAATTCTATGAATAATTACTTTGGTGAATAGTTCTATTGGTAACCTCAATCAGTAACCACTATCGGTAATCTCTATTTCTCCTATGTCTAATTTTGAGTTTTTGAATAGTGTTTCCAGAACAGTGAGGTCTATCTGTAACCATTAGCAGAAAACTATATTTTCTTTTCCAAATTTTTAGTTCATGAACAGTTTTTCCTAAACGGTGATGTCTATCGATAACCTATATTTCCATTTCAAAATTTTTAGTTTGTGAACTGTGATTCCAGAATAGTGAGGTCTATCAGTAACCTCTATTTTCAACCCTTATCAGAAAGCTCTATTTCTTTTTCTAAAGTCTGAGTTCATGAACAGTGTTTCTAGCTTCCTACAGTTTCTCCCCATTAACATTTCCTTCGATGTAAAATTCCATTAAATCGTTATTTTAAGGACTCTACGGCCGATTCAAATTCCATAACTCCAATATTAATTTTTCCTATGGTTCAATATGTTTTTACTCGGTCAAAATGCATAGTTTAATGTTATCCGCTATTAATGGAAAACCTAGCATATCTTAAACAACCACTCTGTTAAATATTCTAAAGGGTCGAGATATCTTCCTCCCTAGTTCATTGCCCTTTTTCTCAGCTATGTGATTCTTTAACCATTCATTCTATTTCATAGGGATTATGCAATCAAGCTTTCCTCCTAGGATTGGTTCCGCTCTATTTTGATGCATCCATGTAGTATTAATCAATCTTTAGTATAAGGGATGATCTATCACCATTATTCTGGTTTTGTCTCCATCTGTTTCTCCTTGCCCTATTATGGAATGTTAAATCTATAATTCTAAGATAGTATTCATGAGTTTCTGTTGGTGTGGTCATACAACAACATCCTCATGTGGATACTTTTTTCACGGGAGGAGGCGATCATGATTCTTTGTGTTGATGGTTCTTGTATAAGGAACGAAAAGAACCATTTGAGGGAGGGAATTTGTTTCTTCTATTTTATTTTATTTGAAAATATATTGTTCGCATGTTTTATCCCACTTGATCATAATGGAATTGAAAAAATAGGTATTTAAACCAGATAAATAAATTGATATCGATTGTATTTTATTGCCTCTTGTTTTTCTAGATAGTGTGATATCAATGCTTGCTTCGTATAGCTATTCGTTCATGATGGAAATTGGTAATGAATGAAAACTTGAATTAATTGATAATGGTTTAAGTAAAGATAAAGAGGCATGAAAATGATTCTGGTTCTTCATGATGTAATTTGATGTTAATAAAAATGGTTCAGTATGGATGTTTAATTACTTGTGGTAGCTTACTGTTTAGGTTTCCCAATGTTGTAAACTATTATTAATAAATCATTTAATCCAATATTTATTAAGGATATTGTGTTCTGATAAATGATAATCTCTTGTAAGGCTCTAAGTTACCCTCTTGGTTATTTAAGGGCCAATATCCCATTTGATATGATGTTTTGTTCCAGCTGCTTTATGTTGTGGTGTGATCTAGGATGGTTTTTGTTATATGTGGGGGCAGGGAGGCCTATTGATTGGGGATGTAGATGAACCCTAGAGTGGAGAGGTGTATCCGTTTATGAATGTTGGTGTCCGGGAGGACAAAAGGGATGTTTGAACTGGTTGTATGTGAATGTTTGGATGCTTGCTGATTTTTATTGGTTGTTTATGTGATTTACTTCTCCTCACTACTAACAAAAGTTAGCCTCACACACCCTTCTTCTAAAAGGGGTGAAGGTATGAGGGGTATTCCACGTTCTATCATTTTTTAGTTTCTCAAGGGAGGATGGGTCTACACTCCGGCCTACAGGCAGCAAAGACTCGATGGATAGTTCATCTACTCTCCATGTTGAGGCTCCGTGTGTTTAGTAACGTAGAATATATTTCTAGAATTTATGAGAATATGGGAATTAATGCTATAAATAATTAATTGAATAAATGATGTAAACCCATGGGGTTTGGAGCTTGTTGGGGCGCAATTCTGAGGTTGTGATTTAAAGGAACAATGTACTTTGGGTGGGATGCTAATGAAATTTAATGTGAGATTGTTATTGGTCAAATAATGTCAAATTAATTAATTAATGTAAAGTGAAACTGATAAAAAAGGTAATGAAATAATGTATTAAAGATATTTAAATAGTTGTGGGCATATAGGATACCTAGTCTTAGAAGTGGTGTCCTAGAGTCCAAGAGAAGTTAGCTGCATTTGAGTCTAAGACTAGGTTATTCCAATAGTGCGGTGGTGAGATATATTATATTTTTTACTTTTTGTGTTTCTATATTCTACTCCACCCTATTAGTATGGTAAAGTGACACACTAGGGATTCTGATCCATGGGGGAGTTTTCCCCAATATTCCGGTTGGAGGATGAATGGATGACTACCCCCTTTGTCCCCTCTCTCTTTTATTGGTTGTTACTTGTTCTGGTATGCACAATGGTTATTTTTACCCATATATGTGTGTAGAGGGCGGTAATGGCTTCTGGTAATTCACACACATATATTCTGGATATAGTTTCCTGTAGACTACTATTGGTTTAACGTGTATAGTCTATGATGGCTGGAGGATCCATACTTGGTGTATGGACTGTATTGTCTTGAGGAATAATACCTGACATATGATACATGTTATAAGGGATGAGGTGGCTCCCAGAAACTACCTTGTTACTTTTATTAAGTAGACGTGGTGGTTTTTTGGTATGAGGTGCATGTTGTGGTGCTTCGCCCAGGGGTCTGCGAGCAAGCTTTTTTGTAGAGAGATTCTTATGAAGTTTGACATTGGGGAAAAGTGGAAAACCAGTGGGGAAAATGTAACAGGGTACCATTGATATTCTTTATTATATGATATATTCTTGTATTCATTACAAGGTGGGAGTATCCAAGGTGAGGTTGGGAACTTAGTATACATGTTTAGTTGATGAGTTAGTTTCAATTGTTGTTCATGGTGATTTAGCATGATTTCATTTCATTTTCATGAGAGGCTTCAAGGAGGATCCTATTGAGTATACTATTATACTCACCTTATGTATATATAAAGTTATTTTCAGGTCACTTGGATCAGGATAGAGATCAAGCTAGTTTCTACTTTCTTGGGGTTGCAAGAGATGTTTAGGCTTGTGGTTGATGCTATTTTTTACGTTCTTTTAGGTACTTTTAGTTTTCCCCTTCTTGTTGTAGTAATTTTGCATGACATTACATATTATCACTTGGGTTTTCATTTATATTTCAGTTCTCAGTTGGAGTTTTTTAGTATCAATCTTATCTCTCTCTTCCGCGTGTGTTCTCTTAGAGGTTAATGCCTCTCATTTCTATGTTTACTATAGACTTAGTGAAATTAACCAACCTAGGGCCTACTGGAGGTGGGACTCAGGGGTCATTAGCTCCCTTTTCACATTGTCGGCCTAGGAGGTGTACACTATTTGGAGGGGTCATGATAATCATGATACCTTAAAAATAAACAACATATTCTATTTTGAATTGGGGTATTTTAATATCCATCCATATTATTTAATTTAGAGGGGAAGCATTTAATTCTCCATGTTTACATTATCTAGTAATCCATTTATTATTGAGTAAGTGGTTTGGTAATTATAAAAAATGTATTTCTGAGACATATATTGAACACTGTAAACATAACCAGGTGATTAGTGGTGACCATCATTATATAACCTGTTAATGCATTGACATGTCTCAGAGAAAAGGTAGGATGGGATTTGTTACATAACTAACTCAATATAAGGGATTTTTATTATTTTAGTTCCTCAATATGATTTTTTGATTTTCAATATTATGTGTTCTGTCATTATGATATCAAAGATTTCTATTATACAAGTTTTATCTTATTTTAAATAATATATAATGATGTTGGTTTAATTTTTTGTAATTTATTAATGTTTTTCATATATTTCTACCATATCAGTTATACAATTTCTATATTATGATATATTATATTATATTCTACATCATACTAATAACCTATGATCCCCCATATTTATTTTCTTTTCCCCATGAATCATAGATGAAAACTACGTGAACATTTTATGGTAATGATGGATGGGATAATAATTTTACTATAATTAGTTCACGTTTTATATTATGTTATTAAATGTTGTGTGTCAATAATTATATATTCTAAAATTCTTAAAAAATTAATCTTTTATAAATATTTTATTATTCAAAAAAATGAAATATGACAATCAAATTTAGGATTCATGAGTAGAGTTTTTTATAGTTAGAATTATTGTAAATGACGCATATACCATGGAGAATAAATATAGTGGATCACATTATCATATAATGTTAAATGAGAACATCCATGATTTCATGGTTACACCGAATAAATTATATTATGAAATAAAATTAAATATGAAGATTTAATTATGTGTATATAAAAAGAGACAATCAAAAAGAATGTGAACTATGTCACCTCCCATACTAAATATGTAAATATTCCTATTAATTATTTAAATTATTATATAGTTATGAAAATCATATAATTACTATACTAGGGTTGATGAACCATATTACGAAAAATACTCTCTCCCATATATAGTGAACTATTGATCGATAAAATGGTGTAACTATATCATAATTATTAATGTGCCAAACCCCCCAGGATTAAGTGGATGTACGCATCTATTTGTCAATAAATAATAGATCATATCCTAGAGAATATATTTATCTCTTTTAGATGATGTGAAAATGTAAATATACATTATAATTTCCTATCTTTTAAACAAATATACATTGATTCCTATCTCATTTCTAGGCTAACACCATATATCAATCCATAATTAAATTATACGAATAATAAAATATAATTTATAATCTATGGAATGTAATATTTTCCATGAAAAAAGGATATACGTATGGAATAAAAATATATCAATTTTTTATGATGAATTGATTGTTCATCAATCCAATTGCGATGTTGAGTTATATATTGAACTCATTATTAATGATAGAACTATATTTAAAACTCCCTAAATAATATAAAAATTGGATTTGGTTTACTTGAAGTAAAATAGGATGGACTTATATAATAAGGGATTTATCCATCATAGTGTCTCATTGTGTGTAGGCCATGATTAATTAATGAAAAAAATGATGGATCAAAGAGAATATAATATGAATATTGGGAAATCAATACCATTATTATACTAAATAATTACCCTTAACCATGAATTTATGATTTACTTATAATGTTCACCGAGACCAATATTTTTTAAAGATTTATCTTCCCACAGTTTATCATCTATTAAAACTGATGATGGTTGATATACCATAGAATTTTTTTATAAATGGTATGATCATTATCAGAAGATAGTAATCCCTTTTGGATAGATTAAGAAACCATATAAAATTAGGTATTTATAAAGATAATGTTAAAGTACTATTTTTATATAATTGTGGGGATATTCTCTAGTGATATATTAATATAATAAATATACTATCAAAAAATGGCATTAATCTGATTTTTTCAGAAACCCCAAGTAAAATGATTTATAATATAATATTTAATGTGTGAATTTTTCCTCATTGAATTTTCTGTTCTTCAAAATATTGTCTCTATTGAGAGAATATCTTCTGAAAATTCATGAAAAATGTAGAAAATATTATTTTTACACCGATGAAGATAACAATATTCTGATGTTTCCAATGATTAATTGGTCTCTATATTATATTCATTCATGATTTTACTCAGTTATCCAACCCATTGAAAAAGTTAAAAAAAATAAATGTTTTACATTGAAATTTTTATTGGAATGTGAGGAATAATATAAAGCTTTGATGAATAAACATTTTAATTAATTTCATTAAATATACCATTAATTTACTATTGATTTATAATATATAGTTATTCATTATATAAAAAATGGTTGTTTCATTATGATGTATTAAAGAGTAATTTCATACCAATAATTAAAATTGAAAATCCATGATTATAACTATTAAAATAATAACTAAGAGATTTAGGATGTCATATATTTGTTGAATTAATGTAGAAACTACCTCTATAAATAAAAAATTGATATATATATATGTATATATATGAAATATGAGTGTTTAAATTATTTATTATCTCATAATGATCTCAATATGTGCTAGAGGATATTTTTTTAATACATAAAGACCCCAATTTCTCTATACACTACCACCCTATGATGGAATCCAAGGTGGATAGTGTATTGAGTTGAAGTGACCATGGATTTCTGATCATGATTAGGACTAAAAAATATCCTACATAAGGATATCTATAAATTATCATTATTTTGGTTTATATAAATGATATCCATAATTCGTTCTCTAACAAATTGGTTATTGTACTAACTAGAAAGTTTAGTTTGATCCCAATAGTATGAGGATGACTAAAAAAGGATTATTCATGTACTGAAAGATTGTAAATTTATATATTTCGTCAAATTACATAAAGTGATAATGTTTGGGGATATCTTATATGTTCTATCCATACAAAAGTTATGAAGGGAACCACTAGATAAATATAATAAGACAAATTTATTTGTACATCATTGTTGCATATGTATTTATATTCATTTAATACAATTTTTATTTTGGGTGGTATAGCGTTTGAAATTATATCCAATTTTCCCTACTACATAGCGTTTAAATATTGTAAATATAATAAATATCCTAAAGGTATCATGTAACATATTTCTATACCAATATAGATGTTAGAAAATTTTATAATTAACATATTAACAAGACACCCAATGGGTGAAATGAAGAATAATGTTATTTGAGTCACCATTTATTATATTAACATATTGAATCATTTCATACAAATAGCTTATGTTATACCCCATGAGATCATTACCAATCTTTATATCAATGAATTTTTATGTCTATAGGGGTAACTTTATTCATTATATCGAATTAGGACCCTTTGATCACATAAATATTCTAAAGGGTACTTCAAAGGATTATCGAAATTGAGAGAAATTTATGAACTACATGTCCTCCGTATACACATTTTCATTTTTAATGGAATATGAGGCCATTAGAAATTATTCATATATCAAATCCTTTTTATATATTAATAATGATGGATAAGTGTCTAAATTATTATTATTTTTTAGTAAATAATATCTTCTATGGGATCATTTATATTGCAAAACCTCATGATTTTGTGATTTTTTTGAAAATATTTTAATCCTTTTATATTTTTCAATTAACGCAACAATGAATATATTTTATAATCCATTTTTAATTATATTAAAAATCCACTTTGAGGGTTTGTGGGAACCTAAATAACCATTACACATGCAAAAGATACCATCAAAAATAAAAAATTATAGATTTCAAATTTTCAAATTTAAAATAGAACAATCACCACACCATGACTAATACTGCCATCATGTATCTGAAATCAAAAGGAACCAACATCATAGATTTTTCACCGATCACAATACAAAATTCCTTTTCTGAGATAACAAGTTCAAAAAAACCAAATATTTTTCCATAATATAGTTCTATCTACCATAAAACTATGTTTTCACCGAGATCACTATCGTCATCATCAAATAAGACCATCGAATTTGTCACTGATGCTGGAAAGAAGACCAACTGACATCTTCATCACCGCAAGAGAAGAAGGAATCACCACCTCTAATATAAGAAACCCTTCATCGACATCTTGAACAATTTCAGTGATCCACCAAAAACATAAGAGGCATAATAATGGAGGAGACACCACATGAAGAGCACCCTGTAGCACTAGATGCCTTAACACCTATCACATCTTTGACATCAGCCACCAGAACCCACCATCAGAGTTGTGAACCAACCAAAAACCAACGATCTATCCGAGGAACCCATCACCGTAGTCATAAAACTCTTTCCACTAAAGACCATCGAGAAACCTCAAAAAAAGTCAAAGAAAAATATGGGAAACCAGTGGTTGAAACTCTAAAAATGTACAAATAGGGAAAGATATCCGGTGATTGAAACCCTAAATTAAGAAGGGAAGCGATGTCAAGAGGACAGTTCATCGCCAAACTACAATCCCAATTCCTTGGTGTGTAATCAATTTTTATCTATTCAAGATAATAGTGGTGGAGCAAGAGGATAGAGCACAGAAATTCATCCATAGATAGGTGTTCACATAGTCTTTGAAGGAAAGTGAATACCATATCCAATGAGAGAGATAGCGAGCAACAAGGACAATGAGAGAGCGAGGTAACGTAGATGGAAATAAAAGGAAATATCTTGTGAGATAGAGAGAAACAAATCAATCTAGAGAGAGTGAGACAATGAAAAAAAGGACGAGAGAAAAGAAAAATAGGGAAAGCAGAGAGGAAGTTTCAACATCACCGGGGAGAAACCCTAAGAGGAAGAGGAAGAAGGTGAGCCATGTTAACAGCCCAAGAGTATCCCTAGATATTGTTATAAAAATTTACTAAGTGTATCTTCTATTATAAAAACCACCATTTCAATATCAAAATACACATAAAACATATATTTTCATGAGGGACATGCATCACTATTTTTTTCATATATTACACTGAGTAATTTGTCACATTGATTGATTCTGTTACACACAATGTCATGTTTTACCATAAAATAATATACTATTAATAATATTATTAAAATAATATTATATATAAAACATATCCATTTAAATAAAATTTTAATAATATTATTAACTAAATTGTTATACTATTATATTCACATATATATAAAATATATCCTTTATTTATAAATTATTAAAAGTGAATGTAATAAGTATTTGGAAATAAAGACATTGCATTTCTAAGAAAACCATTTTTCTCTATAAATTTTTTTTTATCTTAATAATTTTAAAAAATATTTTGATTACTTTTTTAAATATAATTTTAATAATATATAATCAATATATATTTTTTCAAAAAAATACATTTATTATTCATTAGGTTTCAACAGTAGTGATAAATCCATGACTAAAAGTTAGAGAATTTCATATCAATTTTTATTTCCTTGAGATAAATTCTATATTAACCATACATTTATTTTTTCGTGCTGTATACACATAAAATAAATATATTATATGATTTATGTAATTATATATATGGGTGATTACATATCCATATGATTAACTTTATTTCATTATGCTTTGGTTCAAATGTTAATAAATCGTTAAAGTATTTTTCTTCCAATTTGGTTTCATTGATATACATACCTTATGGTGCACATATATATTTTTATGGTGTGTGTTAACTACCCATTGAAACATGATTTAATGAATATAATTGTTTTTAAAATAATTTAGGCTTCATGTAATTTAATTATTTCATGGGAATTATGATTCAATTTTACTAAAGGGATAACAGTTTATTGCTACAATATCATCGCTTATGGGGATTATTTATGATTATGATTCAAGTGATGAAATAATATTATTCATGTATTAATAAATGACTTTAATTTTATTATTATATTTATATCTTAGATATATTTATGTCTTAGTACCAATTTTCCACTCTTTGGTACAATTGAATAATAATAAAATGTTTTTACAGAAATATGACATTATTTTTTCAATTAGATGGAAATCAGTGTTCTTTCAAAATCATGACTTCCAAAAATGTTTTCAAAACATTTTTATATTATTATTTAATTATTAAAGTAATATTCTACCCATTTTTTAGCTTAAAATCATTTTATAAGAGATATCCTTGTCATTTTCCAATCATTGATCTTTTCATTACTTTTATGTACCAAACAGAGTATTCAACGTATATGGACATAAATGATGTGATTACCATCTTTATATTGAATAATCCATTTTAAATTTAAGAGGTTACTTTTTAATAAATTTTTTTCATAATATTATGTAATTTTTTGAATAAAATATTTCTCTCAAAAATGATTTATGATTTTCAAATATTAGTTAATAATTTTTTGAAAATCTATTTTCAATACAACAATTATAAATGATTAAATTTTTTTATATGTTTTAAAATAGATTTTCTAGATATTGTTTTTAAAATTAATTTCATGTTTTTTGGTGATTCAACATATTTGTAATGTAAGAGGTTTTCAAAATATTTCCAATTTTCATTACTAGTATTCGAATCAATTTTAAATGAATATGGTTTTCAAAATTCATTATGTTTTAAAATATTTATTTTTCATAGTGGAAAGTATATTTTATTCAACAATTGTTTTAAATGAATGTGTAATTATTTATTTATAAGAAAATCATTTTGAAATGTCTTTATGAAAAGACTATTTCAATAAAATTCTATTTTATTTACGAATTTTTTCATTTGCGATTTCAAAATCATTCTATATAAAATGCGAAATACATTATTTTAGTTATGATATTCCAGGGATATGATATAGGAATAAAATTTATATTAATCCTAAAATGTTATATGTTTTTATGGATTGATTTCTTTAACAATTTGTTTCTTACAATGGTTATATAGACTTTAATCCCACTTTATTTCACGAGTATTTCATTGATGAAATGATGACGAGACCAATATCATTTAAATTGGTGATTATATAAATAAATGTTTTTAATAATATTTTCAATTAAAGGGTTATTATTTGATATTTATGAAATCCATCCCTTTTTATAGGTCATTATATGATTCATGTTTTATTATATTATGTCACATGTATGAATGATTTTATTATGTGATGTGTGGGACCTATATATCACTCCATTGAATTAGGAAATGAATTATATCCCATGAGATAATGATGAGAATGATGTTGATTAGATTAATCCACAATGAGATGATGGTGGAACCTGATCAACTATGAGATGATGGGGAAATTTGATCCCTTATATGGATAGGAGTACGACTGGGGATGGTGGTGTTTTCCGCCTAGTAGGTGTAGTCCCTAAGAAGTGACCTGATATATATTTTGCAAAGAGAATCGAAATATAAGGAAAAATGTTACAGGTTTATTTATCTCCAAAAAATTATCCATCTTATTCCATTGATATTCTCATATGGTTCATGTTATTGATTATATTTTGATACATATATTTTGAACTACCAATAATTCATCCATATCTCATGATTATGGTCTTTTTATAGAGGGTATGATATTCAAAAGTTATGATCAGGTTCTTATACCCATATGTTCTTATTATATTTATATATATCTATTATTTATCCTTTCTGACAATTATAGCTCGCGCTTTTTTATTATTCAATTCCCCAGGTCGTGATTTTTTTTAATTAGTATTACTAAAGGGGATGATCGTTAAGGGTGTTGTCGATAATTCTTCACCAAACTAGATTAATGTGTTTTTTGTATCCAAATACACTAATCTATTATTTTTATTGATCTTGTCTTATTGTGATGTACTAAATATTCAAATAAAATTATTTAATATCCATGTATGTTATGCCTGGGTATAAACTGTTTTTATCAAAGTATATGCTTATTCCACCATTTGTAACTAGGATGAGAAATATGAAATAATATACCTAGAAATATTTCTAATTATTTTTCTAGTTATGTCCCTAAATATATGTATAAGTTTCATTAAAATAATAGAATAATAAACTAGTGTTTTGGTCATGCATAATGTGAGTGGTTTCTTGGAAATACATCTCCTTCTAGATACTAAAAGATGATGTGGCTCTAGAATATATGTACATTGGGGAAAAACCCCAAAAAACCAATTTACTATTCCATAATCGATTAGGAACCAGTGCACAAAAATAGGCATTTTAGAACACATCAAATGATACTATTGGGCATATTCATTTGGTATTCAGAAAATCATTATCATCTATCATGAATGACTTAAATAGAATATGACATTGAATAACCTTTGAAAAAACTATTTTTTATATAATAAATTAATATATATCATTATTTAGATATCCTTTGAGTAATTTTATTTCAGGATTATGTTTTTTACTAATATAATTATTGTTTCTCAAACTATGATTTCTAATGATAGATATTTACTAGAACTATATGGAACTGGGTTAACATTAAATGTTTGTGATCTAGAATATATGTGAATTATTAAAATAAAATTCCTATGAGGATATCCCATAAATGGATGTTTTAAGGTGGTATGAGTATTGGATATACTTGTAAATATATAGAGACTAAAAATTACATATAAAATCCATGGTAGGTTTTGACAATATTGTTTACATTAAAAATAATAAGAATCATTTCGTTGATGTTAATTAATATTAATACATGATTAAAATTTCATATTTTAGTAAAAGTTGTATTATGGAATAAAATGGTGAATACCAAGTATTTGTTTAATAATAATGTTTGATTAGTTATGTGTATAATTTTTTGTGTTCAGATATTATGTTACATGAATCATTAAATATATAATTATTTTTAGAATTAGTTTTCCACTATGGAATGAAAATGATATGTTAAATGGTGATAAAGAATTATATTGATTTAATGTAATGTTTCTATATTTAATAAGGGATTTTTTACTATAATGTGTTAAGGATATTGAGATTATTATCCCTAGGATAAAGAGATGATTAATTTGGATAAAGAATATTGGATTGTATTTATATTCATATAATTGTTAAAGGATTTTTGAAAAAAAAAATGATGTTATAATAGATTATGGCTTAATAATATTGTATTAATGAAATATAACCACTAATATTCATAATAAGGAAGAATTTATGTTTTCAAAAAGAATTTATGGTAATTCATGTTATTTTCTATGTTTCAAGAGAATATAAAATGATGGTATTCACATGATTGGATTGTGAAATCCAAGATATAATTTATGATACATGGGGAATCTATTCTATTATTATTTATTATCCATATATATAATGTTTTGTATTTTCATCATTTGGATAGTTTATATGGTTAAGCAGATATGGATTCATAATGTTCAAATTAAGATGTAGTTTGTGATATTAAAGTGATATCTCGCCATATAAGCATTTATTAATGTTGAATAAATTATTTATACCACTTGATTGAGGCTATATAAAGAGAGATGTAATGACTTATCAGTATACCAAATGATATTTTAGTACTTTATGAATGAAACCTTCAGATTCATTTCATTAATTAAGAGATGAAGTAGAAATCAAGAAAGACATAAGAAATCAGTGGTATTGTGCAAATAAAAAGGAATAAATTCAAGAATGTATATTTCCTTAAGTTTTAGAATTTAAAATAATTCTTTAACTCATGAAAATAATATTGAAAACATATTTATTCTCAAACCATTGTTTTTATTAAACCTGTTGTATTATAATTTATCATATCTTATATGTTTGTGATGTTTTTACATTTCCATTAACCATTCAATTTATAGTGACCAATGATATTTACCAATATATATTATTATTTAATTTTTTAATCTATGTCAAATATTCTCTTCCACCGGTAATCCATCATACGAAATCCTAGTTAAGTGATACATTTGGTAACCCTTAATTTTCAAACGCTCAATTTTGAAAGGAAGTTATAGTATTCAATTGTTCAATGTTGGTATCTATGAAAGGAATATGCATGTATCAAAAAATTAATTACCTAGATTAATTTTTATGGTGAACATAATTTTATGTGGGGTATAATGTAACACATCATGATTTTTTGAATTATTATTTTTTGAATTAATTTAATTTTTTATATATTTCATTTCATGGAAAACTAAATATACAGTATTTTATACAAAATCACAATTTGTTGAGGGCATTATAAACAACACCAAGTGAATCTTATTATATATGAAACATATAGATTAAAATGTAAGATAGACAAAAATGGTTTTTTTAATTACACTCAATAATGAATACATTCTATAGAATTTTCTACAAGAAAGGTCCAGTTTTTTCGGGATATAAGATCAGATTAATATTATTATTATGAAAATAATACTATATTTATAACATATCTAATGTAATGTGTGTTGTGAATAATATTTATTAAATTTTGAAAATATTATTTACACATGTATATATATACTTATTTCTTTGATTATAAATTACTGCACTTGGATATAAGACAATTTGATAATAAACAAATTACATTATGATGAAAACTATATTTATACATACAAACACAATTTTATATAAATAAAATTAACTAAAAACATTAAATTAATTTTTTTAATCTAATTTATATATTATAAATTCAATCAATATTTTTTATACTCATCTAATATATTTTTTATGTAGAAGATAATAACAAATAATATTTTTCGAATCTAATGATGGATTTCTCTAAAATATATTCTTACTGCCTTTTATAGGTGAAACAATTTTGAATATTATTTTGGAAACATCATTAAAAATAAATTAAAAAATTTATAAAAGAAACACCATACTTTTCTTGGAGAAAATTATTTGTATTTCTTTGAGAAGATTCATTTTTTTGTGACTAGTGAGAAACGATGGATTTTAATTCAATTATTCTTTTTTTCTAATTTATTATTATTTTAAATTATATATTTATTTGTTTTTAAATTGAAATTATATTCATTTTATATCAATTAAAACAATTTAGGTCATTCTAACCAATTTCACAATGAAATTGGATAAAAAAATATCCTAATATCTTCTAACTTTTTTCATAAAAAAATTCTATCAAAACACATCTTTTGGAATAAATTTCATTTTAATCATTTATACTTATATGATTATCATTTTGAAAATTAGATTAAATATTCGGAATAAAAAAAATATTATTTTCAATTAATTTAATATTAGTTTTAGAGAAAAAATATTAGTGAATTTGATTAAAACTAATTACAATAATTATTAAAAAAATATATTAACCAAGTACTAAACCTTACACATAATTCCCAAAAGACCTAGAATCATTTACAAATTCCATTATATATTCCTATATAGATACTATGACCCATTTTATATGATTTCTACCCTTATCTCATCCACATGACATATACAAAATGTGGATGTAATTTAATTTTATAAAATTTACAAGAATGACACTCCACCTCCACAATACAAAGGATCTCAACCCCCCTACTTATTCAAACCTACGATGAACATTGGTTCAAATTATGTTTTCCTAAATATCCTAAAAAATATATATTCATATTATAATCTTTCTTTTGTGTAGAAATCCATTGAATGTTGACCTTATGTCAAAATCAAATGTTGTTTCGCAAAGTAGTGGTAACAACCTTCCTCCAGATATTTTGTTTTATATTCATTATAAAACACCTAAAGTATTCATATTACATTATTATATAAGAACCTAAGTATACCCAATAAATTTTTTTTTCATATTCTTATGGTTGTAACAAAAATTACACACAAATACATCTAATTATTAACAGACATATTGTTCTTGTGTATAGTGAACTACAACATCCAGAAACAATGTTGTTCATTTTTCATTTACCACCTTCCTTGGTAAGGAATTATGATATAAAATCTATTTTTATATTATATGTAAAATATTTATGATATTTTTATTATTATTTAATTATTATATAACACATGCCTAATTTTTTTTATTTTGTGTAAATATGATAATTTTGTTTTGGGATGTGGGGACTACCGCCTTCTCAAAGTGATGTGAAACATTCACACTCTATATGGAATGTATTAATGATGATTTTAGTGATATTATATGATATATGTGACATAATAATTATAATATATTACATTATTATATATTTGTATATACATATATATTTCATTTTCATTATCTCATTCAATATGAAAATAAAACAAAAACAAAGTTAATGAGTACATACTACGTATAATCTCTATAAATTATGTATTCTATTATATATATATATATTACAGATTATTATAAATAAAGTATTAATTTATATATATGATATATATTTCTTAAAATACATTATATAATTACATTAATCATGATCTTCGAATGATAAAGAGTTATAAGAAGAAACATATATAAAAAACGAATGAGATATTACCCAAAACATAACATGAACATGGAGTTGTTAACATAACCATAATATAAAAGCAAAAATAAATAATATTTTGTATTATATATAATATAATTTTTCAATGGTAGATGTATAATACACATATATTTATTATAATGGAGGTTTTATCATGTACAATGAAATTCAAACCATACTGTATGTGATATTAAACTCTCATAATATTTCATTAAGATAAATTCCATATTAATCACTCGATTAATTTAAATGGTGTATAAAAATCCAATGATTATATAATATGATTCATGTAATTAAATTTATCGGTATCAAAATATCTATTTTCTGATATTTCATTAATGAAGATTGTAGTTCAAAAGGTACAAAATTAGTGAACACAATTTTCTTTCAAAACCAAAAAAGGTTGTAATCAAAACCAAAATAGGGATTAATAATAACCATGCATTTTCAACATGATAAAACCACTAGGTTTCTATCAAAACATTTTAATCCATTTTAACCTAATTTAATTCTAATCAAAATTAATTCTATCATTCTCAAAATTAATATCAATTATTAAATTCAATAATATAATTGAAATAGCATCCCACAAATCTACAATTTAAATTTAAAAAAGTAAATAAACCAATCTGAATACACACCTCAATTCAATGGAATTGGGGATTTCTCTATTTTCATTCCAAATGAGATTTAAATCTCTGAATTACCTAAAAGTGTGTATTATTAAAACAACTAAAATCATGATTGTGAAACTGAATATAAATCAAAAATTGAAAAAAATAAAGCCATTGAAGGATAAACAATTTGGCCAAATGTGATAGAACAACCTACCATTTACAAGAAACTCATCACCACCAAACAAACCCTCCATTCTGAAAGAAGGCACAAAAGACATCATAACTCAACCTAAAATTACATCTCACAACACAAATCACAGATCCATCAATTTTAAGATGATCAACTGATGTCATAAAAGAGGAGGAAGAGAGAAATATGAAGAATGTAAGAGAAATCTTATCCTTGAATCACACTGCCAATGCAATAATGATAGAACACTAAAGGAAGAGACCTGGAAGGGTATGAGTGATCTAATACCACATGTGTAAGGATTTAGTTAATGTGATAATAAACTAGAGTGTGGGTGAAAATGTTACCTCAACTGTGCTTCCTGTTTCAAACCCACAGTCGAGATATTACACTACATGTAGCACCATTACAATTTGTCAAATAGATAATTATTGTAACCTCCAAAAAACAATTTACATCAATTTAAAAGAAAATATTTAATTAACTCGTGATGTTTAATTAAAATTCACGTCATGTAACTTTCTTGATGTGAACCTTTCCTGGTTTGAACCCAACAACCATTACACATTATGTAACCTTGTTACACAGCATGTAACCCTCCTGCAACCTATATAAATGGCCAGTGATTTCTAAGAGTCCCAAATCTCTATAAATTCACTATTTTATGTATCATATCCATTCATTCTTAACTCTACCTAGTAAAATACCATGAGAAGTTTAATGATGGTCTTATCATATAGGTAATGGGATGTTACAACATAATATTTATGTATCTAATAATATTTTTAGAGGATCAATATGATGTTTATGATATAGTGATGATTCTTACGAAATTTTTTTATAATGTATTAATCATATGATATATAAATAATCATTGTAAATTTAATCATTTTAAATAATCAAAATATATTGATAATGTTGTAATCACAGTGTGTAATTTTTACCTATCTATTACATTTTCATATAATTCATTCAAAATTTAATATATCATAGTAATGAAAACTAAATAAGATTATTAAAATTCTTCTATTTTGATATTATAAAAGAACCTAACAATCCGTAATTTAATATGGGTATGTTCAAGATTGGTTTTTTTTACCTCCATCATTAATAATGCAATGAATTTATATGATGAATTAATATGGGAAAATAATTAGTAGTAAATTATAATATAAATTATTAAATAATGTTTTTATTCTAAAATGTATTTTATATCAATATTTTATTAAATAAATGATAAAACACCTTTCGATGAAAATTAATCACAAAACAATTAATGTTTTCAATTTCAAATTTAATTATAAAGACTAAAACATAGATGAAAGGAATTTAAAACATGAAAAATTAATGTAAATCATTATAAAATTCAATATTACTAACATAATAATTATGAATATTGGAGGAATAATGAATATTGATTACCATATTATGAAACAATAATATATGATTTAAAATATTAATACTTTATGGGGAAAATCATAAGAATTAATGTAGAGAATGACAATTTATGAATTGTTGGAATTATAGTAGATATATATATTTTTATGAAATTAGTGATTAATGTCAATATTTTTTTATATATAATTATAATTTATGTACTTTTATTTCAATAAATTATGTATATCATTTCAATTTGTTCTAAGAACGTAATTTTCATTCAGTGGTGTACGTATATGTCCTATGCAAAATTTTATATCATATAATAACATTATTCATGTTCTCTTAAGATAAATTTATTTTTTAACCATTCAAGGTTTTATTATAAAGGTGTAACCTATGCTATGATTGAGGGGTTTTCACAATTTTAATTTATTAGGACCTATTTTAAATTTAAATCCTATTACCTTTTTGAATTATGAATAAATTTACATGGTGTAATATTTACCATATTACTTATAATATTAATGAAATTTACAATTAAATTTTAATACCTTAACCTCCTAATATTTTTGATTCAAGTGTTATCAAAACTGTCATTTTAATGGTGGAAAATCAACATATGTTTTCGTAAAGTAAAAGTGTTTATATTTTATCCAAAAATAAATACCTTTTTAAATTATTGAAATTTCATGTGACTGTATAAATTAGGTACCAAGAGTTAATAACAAAAAAAGGGTTAGAAGATAAATGAATAAATAATGACAAATATTTATGATGAATTACCCTAAAAATAAATACATAGAGAAAAAAATATAGTTGGTCTATTATTGGAATATTATCATTATCTCTATTAACCATGATGAAATATTTTTTATAACATTACATTGGTTTCATACCAAAGAAAAATATTAATCAAACTTTTATAATTCAAAGGATAATAGAGTATATTTAATTATCCCTCACTACAATATATCTTATATAAGGTATCATAATTTAAAATATTTTATACCCCACAACATATAAATTGAATGATGGATATTCTCATAGATATCCACATTATTCTATTGAATATCATAGTGTCAATATATTGATATCCATGTCTAATTAATACTTATGTTTCTATGGGAATGATATGAAATTTATTATTTAATATTATGGTGAATTCATTAGATTTAATCATGTGAAAGTAGGACCCCATATTTTATAGCTACATGAATCATTATCATGTATTTTGAAAGATAACAAAATACCTAATTACCCATATAACACTTTTTCTTGAACCATCATTTGATTAGACTATTACCCCATGGGACTCTCTTCCATGTCAACTATTAATGGATCCTTCCCAACCATGGCTTCTCTGGATGACTACTTCATGGGGACGTGGGTTTATGTGTATGGAGGGTTATAAAAGGCCACTCCTAGAGATTCCCTAATCATGAAAGATGTATTGTTAGAGAAGATATGTAGGATTTGGTCTATACCATATCCCATAATAATAAAAGTGTTTGACCATGTTCATAAAATAATTATTTGATATCAAATAGTATTTATTCAATTATTAAGAGTTCAACGATTTTCAACCCAACTTTTCATTTATTTTCATTTTTATAGTATGCACTTGAGTTGAATTGTTTGTGGAATCATTTTTTCACTTATCTAATCTATATAAGTTTACTATGAATTTTTTATGTATAATTTATTAATATTAAACTCATTATTGAGATTTTTTGGTAAATGTTATGTGTTTTAATTTCCAATGGAATCATATAGGATGACTATGTATACTATTCTTTGATATTAGTGAATGGATAATAATTTTATCTCCAAATTTTTGTATTGTATATTATGTTTCATAATGAAATGAATGTATGTAACTACTACTCAATCACTAATAAACTATTTTTAACTTTGGGAAAACTTTTATTCATTTATAATAATGTAATATAACTACTCACTCAAGGTTTTTATATATTATGTTTTTATAGTTTTTTTAATAGGAAGTTTAGTAAGAATATTATGGAATTGATATATATGAGCAAACATAGATAGAGGTATACTATGAATAACCCCCATTATATGTTCAAAACACTCTATGTAATAAATTAGGAATTACAATTAAATATAAATTTAAAATTATTTTTAGAGAGAAAGTGACTAAAATGATTAATGAAAACCATATTAACACACTTAGTAAATGTCTTGATGCTCCACCAGACATTTCCAATGAATATAGAGTTTAGATTAATCATATAGTAACCATATTTTGGTAGTTTACCAATGTTATAAAAAATAATATTCCCTTATAGAGCGAACTATTGAACTAAAAAATCTTGTTTACTCTATTAGAACACATTATGTGAAAACAACCCCCATCATTCAATGGAACTACGAATTTTATAACATATTAAAATTTATTTACATTCTATGTTGTGTGTATGCTAATATATTGAAAAAATCGATTTATTTGAATTTAAAAATATGGTAATATATTAGGGTAATACATCTTAATACTATTTATATTAATTTTTTTAATTTTATTACTCTAAAAAATACTTAATGATATTTATGATTCATCACATCTTTAGGATCTCATGCAGAATCATTGAATTTATGATTCATCCAAAGATCATTGACCAGGATAGTAGTCTTGCATAATAACTATATATCACTATTTCCAAGATCACAACTAGTTGTTCTTGATAAAAATTTCATAATAATGAGGTATAATCATTGGGTTTAGTATATTTTAATTTTTAGGTAAGTACATTTTTAGTTGGGATATATTGAACACATAATCAACTTGGGAGAGATTTAATATAAGATCCTACATATAATCTACTAATCATTGTTTTCATGAATCAGGAATGGAACATTGTACCCTGACATCATAATTATCTTGTCTATGAGTGACATAACCATCATCGATGGAAAAATTCATAGTAATATATTCTCACTATCATAGAATTGTATATTTCTCTGATGACTATGAACATAATATTTCTTTCGACATTGATCATGATTAATGTGTTGTTGAACGGATTTTCCATTATCTTATATTACCTCAGATAGATCATTTCCCAATAGATTTATTTATCCATTTTCAACTGAGAACAATTTTATTATATCATTATTTTAATTGAGTGATTTAGATGTATCAATCTGAATACCCATGTGAATGACATTATTGAAAGAAAAGTAGACCAAAGGATAGTGTTGTTCCAAACCAAATTTTAAATACTTATAAAAAACCACAAAATATACCCCCAGGTTTCAATGGTTAACATAGAATAACCATATATTTAAATATTAAAGTCACTACTGAAACCTATATATGAATTATTAGAAACATAAAAATATCTCTATAAATTAAATTTAAAACTTATTTCTTGATTATTTACAATATAAAATGGCACTCTATGAAACCATAAGAAAACCATAATATATATTTTAGAATATTTACTAATATAATAGTATTATCTAAAAAAATTATGTGTTTGTACTTCATAAGCATATATACTACATCCAAAATTTAATTATAGTGTAGAAACCCGGTTGTTACCATATAAGACTTCAGAATATTTCTACATAAAATTCTAGAGCTAGGCACAAAAACGGTGTGTGATTCTGAGGCCCAGTGTGGCTGGAATTAATTTTTATTAAAAAATTAGTATTTTATACTATTCATGTGGCAGTGTTGTGTTTACTGCTAAACGGTAGCTCAGAACAGGTATCTGAGGGCACGATTGTGTCCGGAGCATGCTGTTTACCCTTGGCGGGGTGTAAAAGATGTGGGTACAGGCTTGCTATGAGAAATGTCACCCAGGGGAAAATTCCTCACATTGAAATAATGACTTACTGATTTTCATCACTGGAGTTCTTTTTGAATAACATTTGAACTAATTCTCAGAATGGAAATCTGATACTTCCGTTGAATTCAGAATGGAGAATTTTTCATAGGCACAATATTAAATGAGAGGGTCTAATAGTTTCAGATTCTGTGCTGAGAGGATTCTTCAATATATAGAAGAATAAGAGTTTGGAGTTAAGATTCTCCATTCTCTCTCCTTTCCCTCTCTCACACTCTCTATCACTCTATCACTCTCTCTCTTGTTCTTCGGCATTCTTCACCGTTCTTCACCGAATCAAGGAGAAAGCTCTACTGGAATGTTGGCGGATCGAAGCAAGAGCATCGTTGACATGCTGAAAACGACGAATGACATTATTGGGTGAGGATTTATGATTAATTTTCGCACATTCATCGATTTCATGTTTTTTCGTCAAATCCGTTGTTTATATTCTATAATTTGTTTTTTGAAATGGGATGATGGACGAACGAACATGGACATATTTTAAGCCCTGTTCAACATCCTGTTCATGGGAATTCATCAGCCCAATTATCAAACGTGCTAATCATTGACAGATCTGCGAGCGAGGGGCGGCACTGTGAAGATCCGACCCTGAGGATTTTGAAACTGGCTTCAGATAATTTTTCTGACCAATAGAGTGGTCAGGGGAACCGACTGAAGGTCCGGCTCCGGCAAGGGGGGCGGCGGCCGGAGGTCGAGCCGGGGGCGACAGACATTAGGACAAGGTGGAGTTTGGAGGGCCGATGACGGTGTGTGGTCGGGGGGAGTTGCGAGGGTCGGCGACGTCGGGCAGTGAAACGCCTGTGAGGCTAGGCGGCGTCTATGATGGGGGTGGCCGAGAGGAGCCGGTCGGAGCGAGGAGGACCAAGTAACGCGGGCGGGGTTGCGCAGGCGGTATGCGGCC
Organism: Viscum album; assembly: GCA_963277665.1. Taxonomy (NCBI): domain Eukaryota; kingdom Viridiplantae; phylum Streptophyta; class Magnoliopsida; order Santalales; family Viscaceae; genus Viscum; species Viscum album. Next base: position 172,480,974 of record OY728160.1, read on the forward strand.
GGTGTGGAGATGGGGCAACATGGCGGTGCATTGTGGGCGGTAGAGGCAATGGCATTTTACTATGGCTGGTCGCGCTAGGCACCATTAATGTGAGCTGCTGACTGCCTCAGGTGTGCGGAGGAAACATGGACCTGTATTTCGAAGGTCCTACTAGGCGACGAAGACCGCCCAAAAGGCCGGTCTGCTTCAAGAAACGAACTCGAGGGGGTCTGGTGTGGCTGGAGCGGGCCGTGGCCAATGGGTTGTGGCGAGTCATGCCAGACCCGCAGCTGGGCCATGAGCTGGTGGTTCGAACCGGGCCGGACTGGGTGAACAGGCCCGGTTGGGCCCCTTGCGATCAAAGGGCCGTATCTTCTAAACAGTACGTCCGTTTGATGTACCGTCTGTGAAAGTGAGTTCATGTCGGAGAGATGGAATATTTAAGTGGGGTCTGGGGATTTTGGGTTCAGCGCTCGAAGGAAGGTTCCCGAAATGCTTTAATTTAATATTATTTAATTATAATTAAAGTTACGGCGAATGTGGTTCGCAAGCCAGACATTGGTTTGACGCGCCGTCAGAGCACTATGGCCTTGTATTTGAGACAGTCCTCACAAAGTTGTTTCATAACTCTTGTGGTTTGGATTCATTTCTTGGCGGCATGAAATGCGTAATTCGTATAATTAATTAATTGTTTAATTATTTAATTAATCTTATGTCATACATAACTTCTATTTGGGATTTTCGATTGAAGTTCTGTCAGTGGCAGCATGACCCCAGTCATCATGTGGATTTTTTGAGATTCTTTCGGTAGAGTTTGGGTTAGAGACAAGGTGCAGGCCCCATAGGGACTGGCTCACACATTTTATGGTAAATCACCACTTTTTCACCCGATATCGGTTTGGGGTGTTTGAGAACTCATTTTTGAGTGTCATTCAGAGGATATTGCAACGACGTAATCCACCCTCCTAAATTCGGCCCTGAGGTGTGGGCCCCATGAGGCGATTTTTTTGTTGTATGTTGTTTTTTATGACTTATGCTTCATAATTCTGTTCACTGCAAATGAATTGCCTACGCTACGTGGCTATCTACAAGGAACGTAATTGTACAATCTGTGTAGAATGTTTGGGTGTCAAGTTGTGGGACCCACAAGGCCCCATTTTCATAACATGGGGAGTTGCAGCTTCTCCATCTAAAGTCCATTTTAGGGGTCTTTAGTGGTTTTGTGACCCAATATTCATGACATATTTGATCTGGGTGGTTTCGGGCATTGAAGATAGAGTTGATGTGTGGACCCCATGGGCTGTCTTTTAAGCTATGTGCAGCGTACTGTAACTTTTTCACCAGGCTTTCATTTGGGGCATCTGAGTAGTTTTTCTGGCATGTTTTTCCTCGAGCATTGCGATGTCACAGTTTGCCTGAACTTTTTCGGGACCAACGTGTGGTCCCCATGGGGCGTTGTATGAGCTTAAAGCGGTGTTGAATAACTTTTTCACCGGGAGACCATTTCCAGCGAGTAAGTAGTATATCTAGCATTTTTTTCCCTGAGGGATACAATAGTTTAATAAGTTTGGGTGTGTAGAGGCTCTTTCGAAGTATTATTAAATCTGGAAACATGAAAGGGCATTGGTCGGAGGTTCCATTGATGCACTCAGAACCGATGCACGGTAGTGGTGTTAGTGACACCCAATGATGGCACAGGAAGTGCGGAGTTATCAGAGTAATTACGGGTTTACCCTCTAGCAGGGCTTGGAAGTGGGTTACACGTTGACCTTAGTGTTTACCCTTCAGTGGGACTTGGCAGTGGGTTACCCTTTGACCATAGGGTTTACCCTCTAGCAGGACTGGGCAGTGGGATATCTGACAACCTCTTCTAGTTTACCGTCCAGCGGGGCTGGGTAGGGGGTTTCCTAACGACCTCTTATGGTTTTCCCTCCAGTGGGGGTGGGCAGTGGGTTACCCCATTACCTATTGTGGTTTACCCTCCAGTGGGGTTGGGCATTGGGTTACTCGACGGCTTCTTTCAGACTCATCCCCTCTATGAGGGTAGTTAGTGACTTTTCTCCATGATTACTGGAGTGGGACCCTTGGTTGTACGGTTCATCGAATAGGTAGCTTTGGCAAGCGAGACTCTTGGGCATCAGTGATGGGTATCCTTTGAAACGTTTTCAAACATTCATGTGATGAGAATAGAGATAAAGATCTCGTTACACAGTCGTTCGGGTTTCTTGTTGAGCATATATATAAACCTTACTTTTGTTCCCATTCTTTTGGTTTAGTTACTCTCCCTCTAGGAGGGGTGAAGACGCGCGAGGTATGCCACATGCTTTCCATGTCTAGCTCCTCTTGGATTGGACAAGTCCACTTCCTTTATTTTGTTGGGTTGAGCTGTGCTCTCACTATTTTAATCTTATAATGTTCTTTGATTGGCCTACTGCACACTTTATTAGTACCTCCTTTATTGCTCCCTCGAGATTTTAGGGCATCCTAATGTGTAGATTGATACTCACCCCAGCATGGGATTTGCCCACACTTGGTGCGCCCTTGTAGATGATGCACAAGTCGGTCAAGGCTTCGTAGGAGCGTAGAGGACACAAGAGCTTGGGCTGCATTCAGTGGCCTTAGTAGGACTTTCAGGTGTGAGACTCACCAGCGATTTACTTTCATTTTACATGTTGTTGGGTTGTGGCACCTTTATGGTTGGGGGCATATTTTTTTTCTTTTACAATCTAGTTTACATGTCAGTCTAATATTTATCACCTTAGCTGTACTAGTTATAGGTCGATGCATGTATGTTGGTTTCCCTTTCATAACAGTGTTGTATCTTTCTTTTTTTTTTCTGCACTTTTTCATTGAATTTTCTGCATGTGTGTGTACATTTTCTTAGGCAAAGGCCTCCCCATGTTTGTTGTGCCTTCATCACAAGTCGCCAATCCCTGGCCTATAGAGGCAGGTTTGGCGTAGTTGTGTCTCGAACCCCGGTATGGGTTGGGTCATGAAAAAGTGGTATCAAAGGTGGTTCATTCCTTGGGGCATTGATCAGACGTCCCTAAAAAGGAATTGATTTAGTTATGAGAAATAGTGTTGACGTGTCTCGAGAGCGGCTCTTAGGCTAGGGAGTCCAGTGATGGTGCGGCGACCGACGTATCCATTCACCAGGACCCTGATAACCCGCTTGTCGACTCGGCATACTGAGACACTTGTGGCAGGGAATTTGGTTTGTGCATCATATAGGATAGCGTCTTTGACTATCCTTCTGGAGTCAGCTCCCCATTGTTGTTGGTATATATATGCTCATTTGACCGCAATACTCCTTGAGCAGATTCAGGATGTCTCCGCGATGATAGCCACCAAGGATACTAGCTCTGGTTCATGAAGATGACTCTGTTAGCAATGAGGCCCCAGTTCAAGATCCATCATACAATTACCCTATTATCCACGAGGATGGGTAGCAACACCTCCATATGTGGAGTATCAGATGGTACTGGTAGTGAAGGCTGATGATAAGCGCAGACTAGGTGCACTACGCGAGTTCCAGAATCATAGACCGATGAGGTTCCGTAGTGAGGAATACCCTCAGACAATGAAGGGTTGGCTAGAGTCTGTGGTCCACCTCTACAGGCTTGTTCGGACACTGACAGGTTAGATGGTGTATTTCGTAGCCAATTTTTTCACCAAGCAGTTCAGCGTAGTAGATCGAGCGTAACTCAGATTCATGATGAGTTGGTACTCTCGTGGGATGATTTATAGCAGCTATTTTTTGAGGAGTACTACCCCTCCTACTTATGCTTTATATCGTTTCAGAAGCTGGTGGAGTTTCAGAGGGGAGTGATTGTAGTGGATGAGTACATGACAAGGTTCACAGACCATACATAGTATTCTTTGGATGTGGTCCTTGACAGTGACTTTTGAGCACAATAGTTTGAGTGACGTCTATGTAAAGGAGATTCATACCAGCGTAGTGCCCCTGTGCATCCTCTCCCTTCGCAGGTTTCTAGAGCATGCATTTGTGATAGAGAAATTTTATGTTAGAGGGACGTCAAATGGAAGGGCCTCGGCACCCGAAGTCTCCCCTTGATGAGACTTAGGCACAAGGTCAAGGATATAGTAGAGCACCGAGAAAGCCCAGGGAGGACTAATGCTATGTTTGTGATGTGCGAGGTCATGTGGTGTGAGACTACATGACCAAATGTGCTGAAGTTTTCAGATAGATAGTAGATGCACTGCCACAACAGTGGCTGTATCATTATTAGTGAAATCCCAGGTGAGGGCATGGTGGTCCCCAGGGAGGTGGTGTTGGCAGAAAAGAAGGATGATCTATGGTTGGAGGCTGACATTTTGAGGTCCATCCAACACCACTAGCCGGCCAATTTCAGGCCTAGGGAGCTGACAGACGGGGCCGCAGGAAGCTGTGTTCAATGGATGTCTATAATCCAGCAATGCATGAGATTATAAGAGGTATGGTCTATTTATTTTTCTATTTTCTCAATTTAGCATGTTAGATGCTGCGTGAGGTACTCTTTTCATCTGGCCCCTTGTTGAGTGGTTACTGATTGTAACACATGGCGTTAGTGTAACCCTTTGATGGTGTTCTCTGACATAGCTTTGAATCCACGAGAAGGAGGGGTTCTTCCCCCACTAAGATTCATTTTTTTGATGTGATCAAAACAATGAGGGAGAGTCAGTACCACCCAAAGCGGATAGTATTGAGGTGCGGTGGATCAATCCCTTTGACATGTGCATTTAAGGAAGGGATGTGCAGTGGAGTGTCAGAGCTGGTTCTTTATTTTCTAGTGGGACTTTTCTGATTGACCTCTCTTTGCTTGAGGTTCCCCTAGTGGGTTTGGCAGAGTGCTTGTTTTGGATATTACTCTCCTTCCAAGTGTGGAAAAGTCACATGGGGTATTCCTCAGGCTTCTCTTGTCTATCCTATGGTGGTTGGATGAGTTTTATCACCTACCCTATCCATTGGTACCTTGCGTACTCTATGTCAATCAGCATACGTTTATCTAGTACTGGTCGAGGTGATGGACACCCTAAAAACAGAACTACATGTTTCAATATGTGGTGCTGGTAGTGGTAGTCCTTGCACTGTGAATATAGAGATGTTATTTTCTGAGAGAGTGCTTTCTAGTTTTCTCTGACCACCAGTGTCTCCAGTGTTCCCTCGCCCAAAGAGACTTGAACCATGGGCGATGGGGCTGGATGAAATTTTTGTAGGACTATGATGACGAGGTAGTCTATGATCTGGGAAAATGGCTGTGTTGCAGCAGTTTTCCTTATCATGAAGTCCCAGACTCATCAAGTGTAGTAAGTTTCATAGTAGTTAGCTTCCTTACGGCTGACCATGTTGGAGAATGAGGGTATGAATTTCTTGTAGTCGATGGTGTTTACTCCTTCGATCCTTGAGTGTGTGAGAGAGTCATAGCTAGGGGATGTTGACAGTGAGGTACTACATGATCAGATATCCATGTGTGATGCAACACATGTCTATTCTGAAGGAGGGAATCCCGAGATCCTGTTCTAGGAACAAACCGTGATTTCGGTCGCTACGTGGAATGTAGAGGTTTGACCAGTGATGCGCCCTGAGTTTCTTAGTGCCATTCGGGAATCGTGCAAGAGATGGAGAGGTTGTGTACCATCTTTCCCTATCCTGCCAACAGTAGGAGTGGGCGCACGACGTCTCCCACATGTCACAACTAATGAGCTTCATGCATGTTCCTATGCATTTTATTGAATGTTTCAGACCTTATGAGTACGAACCTTCCCTTTGGTTCACGTGTTGTTCCAACATGGTGTTATGAAAGTTTTCTTGGGAGTGGGAGAGCTTGGTGCAAGATCTGTATCCCGAGTTGTTTTTCCTAGTTTTTCATTTCAAGGATAAAAATATTGAAGGATGGAATAATGTAGAGACCCGGGTTTTACACTGTAATACATTAGAATATTTCTACATATAATTCCAGAGCTAGGCGAGAAAACATCATGCGATTACATGGTCCGGTGTGCCCAGAATTAATTTTTTAGAAAATAATAGGTTTTTTATATACTATGCATAGGCATGGGTTCTGTTTCCTACTATATGGTAGAACAGATCATAAATCAGAGTGCACAGTTTCATCCAGAGCATACTTTTTACCCAAGGCGGGGCGGAAATGATACAGGTGCGGTACTACTGTGAGAAATGTCACCCTGGTGGAAAATCGTCATATGGAAATAATGAAATATTGATTTTTATCACTAGCATTATTTTCAAATAACTTTCGAATGAATTCCTTTAATGAAAATCTGAGACATCCGTTGAATTTAGAATGGGGCGTTTTCCCTAGGAGCGATATAAAATGAGATGGTGTGGCAGTTTTGGATTCTGCGCTAAGAGGATTCTTCTATAAATAGAAGAATATGGGTTTGGAGCTAGGATTCTCCCTTCATACTCCTCTATATATATATATATCTTGTTCTTCAGCATTTTTCTCCATTCTTCGCTGAATCAAGGAGAAAACTCCACCGAAACATTGGAAAATCAAAGTAGGAGGATCATGGACATGTCGCAAACGACGAACGGCTGGATCGGGGTAGGATTTTTGATTAATTTTTATGCATTTGTCAATTTATGGAGTTTTTTTCAAATCCATTGATTAAATTCTATAATTTTATTTTGGAATTGGGATGATGGCCGAATGAAGACAGCCATAATTCGAGCCCCGTTCTAAATCCCATTCATGGGTGTTCTTCATCCCAATTTGTGGACCCACAAATCCTTGACGAATCACCAAGTGAGGGGTGGCGCTGTGAAGATAGAACCCCGAGGTTTCAAAAACTCGCTTCAGATAATTTTTCGGACCACTTAAGTGGTCAGGGGAACCAGCTGATGGTCCGGCTCTGGTAAGGGGGCGGCGGGTGGAGGTCGAGACAGAGCCGGCAGAGTGCGGCGGGTTTTAGGCCGAGGTGGAGATTGGAGGGATGACGATGGAGTGCGGTAGGGTGGAGTCGTTAGGGAAGGCGGTGTCAGGAGGTGCAATGCTGGAAAGGCCTGGCGGCAGCTGCGACGAGGTGCGGCCGAGAGGAGCCGGGTGGAGCGCAGAGGATCAGGCGGCGCGGGCAGTGTCATGCAGGGGGTGCACAACTAGTGTGTAGTCGAGGCAGCACGATTGTGTGCTATGGGAGGCGAAGGCACCGACTTCCAGCAGTGGCTAGTCTCTCTCAGTAGGGGGAACAAAAAGCGCTGACCACCGTGGGTGTGTGGAGGAAGCAAGGGCTTGCATTTCGCTGGTCCCACTGGGCAACAATGACCGGCCAAAAGGCCGCTCTTCTTGAAGAACAAGACCTAAGGGGGTCCGATGTTGCTGTAGTGGGCCGCAGGGAGTCGGGCCGGACCAGCAGATGGGTCGCGCGCTGATGGTTTGGACCTGGCCAGTCAAAGTGAACCGGCCCGGTTGGGCCCCTTATGATCCAGGGGGCGTATCTTCTATACGACGTGTTCGTTTGACGCACCATCTGTGGCAATGGGTTCGTGTCGGTGAGGAGGAATTTTTGAAGTGGGTTCCAAGGATTTTGGGTTTTGCGCTTGAATGTTGGTGAACCAAATCGCTTTAATTTTATAATATTAAATTATTAATAAATTTGTTAAAGAAGTGATTCGCGAGCCGGATGACCGTATGATACACTGTTAGAGGCATTTTGGCCTTTTAGTTGAGACAGTCCTTCCAAAGTTGGTTTTAAACCCTTGTGTTTTGGTTTCATTGCATGGCGGCATGAAACACTTATGGCGTATAATTAAATAATTGTTTAATTATTTATTTCATCTTACGTCGGGCCTATCGCCTGTTTTGGATGTCCGATTGATGAGCAGTCAGCGGTAGCGTGACTCCAGTCCTCATGTAGACTTCTTGAGATGATTTCCAAAGCGTTCAGGTTGGAGACAATGTGCGGGCCCCACATGGCATGGTTCACACGTTTTACAGTGAAACACCACTTTTTTACCAGACATCCATTTGGGGTGTTTGAGCACTCGTTTCGGAGTGTTCTTATGAGGGGATTACAATGACGCAATCCGCTCGCCTAAATTCGGGCTCGAGGCTTGTTCCCCACCAATGCGGTTTTCAGTCGTATGCTGTGTTTTTACGACATATACTTCATAAGTCCATTCATGGAAAATGAATTTCCTCTGTCGCATGGTTATCTGCAAGGAACGCAATGGTGCGATCTACCTGGCGTGTTCGGGGTCAAGGTGTTGGCCCCACAGGGCCCCGTTTGCATAACACGGGGAGTTGCAGCTTCTGCATTCAGATTCCATTTTAGGTTCCATAAGCAACATTGTGACCCTATCATCGAGATGAAGTTTACTTGGGTGGTTTCAGGCGTTGAAGCTGGAGTTGAGGCGTGGGCCCCATGGGCCATCTTTTATGTTCTGTGCAGTGTACTGTGACTTTTTCATCAGACGTCTTTTTGGGGCATATGAGTAGTCTTTTGGATGTGTTCTTCCTAGAGAATCTTGATGGTTCAGTTCACCCGACCTTTTTTGGGATCGAGGTGCCGGCCCCATGGGCAACGAATGGGCTTAAAGTGGTGTTGAATAGATTTTTCATCGGGATCTCGTTTCCAGCAAGTAAGTAGTTTATCTCGCGCGTTTTTTCGCAAGGGTTACAATTGTGTAATATGATTGGGCCTGAAGTGTCTCTTTTGAGATATCATTAAATGTGGAATCATGAAAGGGCATTGGTCGGAGGTTCCATTGACACACTCCAAACAATGCACGGTAGCGGTGTTAGTGACACCCAATAATGGCATGGGCATTGCAAATTTATCAGACCAGTTCCAGGTTTACCCTCCAGCGGAGCTGGGAAGTGGGTTACCCATTGACCTTAGTGTTTTCCCTCCCACAGTGTAGGGTAGTGGGTTACCCGTTGACCTTAAGGTTTACCCTCTAGTGGGGCTGGGCAGTGGGTTACCCGATGACCTCTTGTGGTATATCCTCTAGTGGGGATGGGTAGTGGCTTACCCAATGAACTCTTGTGGTTTACCCTCTAGTGGGGCTAGGCAGTGGGTTACCTGACATCCTTCTGTGGTTTACCCTCCAGCGGGGTAGGGGAGTGGATTACCCGATGAATTCTTTCTGACTCAGCCCCTCTATGAGAATAGTATGTGAATTTTCTCCATGACTAATAGAGAGGGTGCCGTGATGTATAGTTCAACGATGAGGAATTTTTGGCATGCGGTACTGGTAGGAATCAGTGATGGATATCCTGTGAACATTTAGAGACTTTTCATGGACTATGGTTGGAGATAATGATCCTCTTACACACTCATTCAGGTTTCTTACTGAGCATATATATACAAACTACTTTTGTTCCCACTCTTTGGGTTCCGTTACTCTCTTTCTAGGGGGTGAAGACACGCGAGGTGTGCCATGTACTTTCTATGTCTATCTCCTCTGGGATTAGACAAGTCCACTTCCATTATTTTGTTGGGTTGAGCTGTGCTCTCACTGTTGTACTCTTACATTGTTCTTTGTTCTATCCACTGCTCACCGTTTTAGTACCTCCCTTTTTGCTCCCTCGAGTTTTCGGGGCATCCTACTGAGTATATTTAAACTCACCCATGCTTTGGCTTTTCCCACACTTGGTGTGCCCTTTCAGACCACAGACAGGTCGGTCGAGACTACAGAGGAGTATAGAGGACACATGATCCTGGGTTGCATTTAGTGGTATTAGTAGGGAATTCAAGTGCGAGACTCACCAGTGGTTTACTTTTGTTTTACCTGTTGCTGGGTTGTGGCTCCTTTATGGTTAGGTGCATGTTTTTCCCCTTTTGCTGTCCAGTTTACTTGTTAGTATAATTTTCGTCATTTTACTTGTACTGGATAGAGGTCGATGCATGTATGTTGGTTTCCCTTTCATAGCAGTTTTGTACCTTGATTTCTTTTCTCTGCACTTTTTCATTGAGTTATTCTGCGTGTGTGTGTAAAGTCTCCTAGGCAAAGGCCTCTTTTAGTTTATTGTGACTTCGTCACTATTTGTCAGCCCCTGGCCTATGGAGTCGGGTTTGTGGTAGTTGCGTCTCGAGCCCCGGTATAGGTTGGGTCGTGACATACAGACCGTAGTCATTTTGGGGAGTCCATTGAAAAAAAATACTTGGTAAAAATTCCCATTTCTATAATGATATGGGTATTTGGTTTTACATATTAATAGAATTCAATCTCCCATCCATAATAATATGGCATACAATGCAACATGATACAGAGTCATTATTATCTCTCTTCATGTTATCCTTCTAGATATAGTATTTAGGATTTTTATATGTATTTATACTTCATGAATAAAATGAGAATAATGAACTAAGAGCCTTCTCTAATCACTCATTATCAAGATATATATTAAAGGGACACATTTAATGGTTTTAAAGGTTATCATTCAAAAAAAGTAATGATGCACATAGCAACATTCCTCATGATATTTTTTATCTCTACAATTTTCGTATAAAACTCATTAATCATCACATAGGTAGACAATTGAACATTTATTTTTGAGAGATATGATATCTCTATGCCCTAAATGATTTATAGAAACATCCTATTAAATAAAAATTGATTAGTTCATTTTTGATCCTCGTCAAATATTGTCTATGATGATAATTTTGACTCCAAAATTTGGCCATATTATTATTTTTCTAAGATAGAAATGTATTGAGAATTCATTACCATACATAAAATCCATCTATCCTCAATGCAGAATATGTACCATCCTATGATTGACATATAGAATAAAAATTAATGATGAATATATTTTCAAAAAATTCACAGTAATGATAATTTATTTATATCCTTAATGATAAAATTATAATATAAATTCCAAATTAATATTTCAGTAATTTCACTTACGATCATTATACTATTAAGAGATATAGGCTACCACAATTTTATTACAAATGTAAAATCAACCGAAAACCATCATAGATTCTTCAATATATATGAAAACCACTTCTACACTATAGGGTAGGGTATGAAAAGGTGAAATAACACACCGTCTATTCAGTTCTATCAAATTTCTATTACATTAATTTTTCTAATGAATCTTTGATCCCTTATGAGTTAACATGATGAGTTTATAATTGATCCATGTGAAACGTTCAAAAAATAATAGATAATATCATGCCACACCAGGGATAATATATATGTTGATGAGTATTTTTTCCCTCAAATAAATTTGGATGACTTCTAACTTTGATAGATAAATATTTATACCCTTATTGAGATTCAATATTGTATAAAATGTAACATTCTGTAGCCAAATTTAAAAATTGATAAATTTTACATTAACAATTTCTTCTACATGGTCTTATTTATAATCCCCACATGATCATCATTCTCTATCTATTTGAGTATAGATGAAAATTTTTTATAAATAATTCCACAAACATATCAATGAAATATCTAAATACACAAATCATTATATATATCATAATAGTGGGAGTATTAGTTTTACCATATAGGTTATCTATAATTTTATTACACGCAATCCTTTTATAAAGTGCTATATTGGGTATTTATTCGCTTTTAAACATCAAATGAAAGAATATTAACTAATGACCAATCCTTGAAAAATATTTTGTTACCCATCATTGATGGATAAAATATTATATATGGGCTATTGAATACATATTATTTATTATTATATAATTATTGTCTTGATAATCAATGAATAATATCGGTGTTTTATATTTCTTCAGATCATGTAAAATTGGGGAACCGTCTGGAGGTCAAAATGGATGACTGAATCCCTTATAATGATTCTACTAGAGTTTCCTCATTAATTACTATTACAAAATTGGTTCCCTTATATATGGATTCATTTAAATTGTTGGGGAACCTTATTTGATTTATATTTGAAAAGAAACTCTTATATTTATTGGAGGACTATTGTGTAACACCCAAAGGTTTTAAAATAAAATTGAAAATCATGACACACTACATCACAACATAATGAAACATTGTTCAAAAAATATAGTTATAAAAGAGACATTAAATATAATTTTTCTACTTCTGTGATTTGAATTTAAATAAATGGACATCTATGGTGGTGATCAGTAAGTTATTTGGAGTTTATTAGATCCATATTGATTTTTTTGGGAAAAGTAACATACCCATATGAATTTTAATATAAATATTATATATAAACCTTATGAATATTATATAATATTATTATTTTATTTTATAATGGGTATATGATACTGAGATCTTGGTTAATTTTTCAAGGATATATGAAATCAGTTATAGTTTTCAAATGGTTATTTTTGGAATAAAATAAAATTGTATTTAAAATTAAAATTAACAAATGTAGATAATTATTTTAAAAAAATAGTGTTCATTTTTGAAATCTATATTTCAAAAAAAATGTTTTTGTAAATTTTGGGGTTTTTTAATTCCTGAATTTTTTATGAATAGTAAAAGAAAGAAATATATTGTATATATACATTATTAATTATATTGTTTATTCTTAACAACATAGCTATTGTAAGAACTCATCATTAGAACAGTCATTCTCTATTTACTATTTAGGTTCACATTAATCAATAGTCTTTATAGACTTCAGCAATAATATTAAACTACTTATTACAATAATGGAAAACTCATCCTCTACACCACTCTAAAATATTCCTTCACCCCCTCTTTCTCTCACACCTCTCAAGCATTTAAAATTTTATAAATTCTTCCAAATTCAATTACTAATGACCCCCCCACATCAAAGACCATCTGATATATCCAAAATTCCAAAATTAAAATCCTCAAGGAGGATGTTAAGGAGGAGAGATCAAGAGGTATGGATCCCTTTTCATTTCCTTGTGTTTTCTTTTCAATTCCTTTCTTGTTCTTATACACCCTTACCACCCCCTAATACAATAGGCATTAAATATATATATTTTCATATATTATAGATTTTATTAATATTATTGATAAAATTAATCAACTTTATTCCTCTCATCTTCCTCTTATTCTAAAAAAACACCGTCTATGATGGCCCGATTTACCAAAATTGTTGATGATGTGTTTTAAAATATCCATTATATCCTTCAAAAATGGTTTTAAAACCATTTCAATGGTTGAAAAAATTTTAATTTTGATGATACATACTTTATAATATTCTTGAGTTAACATATAAACATAATAGTGTGTAATATAATGAAAATAGTTCTTGATTGTCAAAGGACTACCAAAATTATCTAAACAGATATCACTAATGACTTAATAAAGGACTAATCCCCATTCCATATAACCAAAATAATTTATTTATTTGTTAAATTTTATTGAAACAATTTAAAACTATTTTATTCGACTTATAGAGTTTCACTTCTATTTTGAAAGGAAATCCTTTACAACCCGTCCTTGGATGTCACTTAAAGAACACACCAATAACAACGGAATGAACAAAAAATGAATAATTAATGGGTAGAATGATGTTATAAATTCTCATATATGGTTTTAAAATCATCAATATGTTTCTATAAAATATTAATAAAATTTCATAACCATTGTATATTTTTATAAACATGTTTCATGTAGGAAAAACTCAAGGTATGGGTATTCAAATCCTAATTTATGTTCTTTGGGTTAAACTCCCAATTCATTGATGATATGATACTAATAAAAAAATTTTAATAAATTTTTATTTATTTTATGTTTTATTATGTTGATTTATTGTGTATAAACATAATCATTTCATCCTATTGATTCTCACTTCAATTATATGATATTCATAAGGGAATTTCCTTTAAATGCCAACTTTTAAAATTCTAATTTACAAAATTCAAAAGAAATGATTTTATGAAAATTTTCATGTATTTTGTTTATGTTATTAATAATGAGAATATTTTATGATGATGTATGTGCCCTATATATCCCTCTAATTATTTGGGTATATTTAATTTGGATGTCATCCATATGGTTACTCAAAATGTAACTGCAATGGTTACAGCTTAAGGTATCTCTGAGGGTTACATTGTAAGGTACCAGAGATAGTAAAAAAATCATATTATTTCCTTAAGGGATACAAATTATGAATGAAATAACCACTTTATAACCTTTTTATATATTAATGATTTCAATGAATTATGAAAATCTTATGTTTCACAAAGTAGTATATGAATCTTTTGGGGTATGATGTATGACATTGTGAAAATGATTTCATATGATTATAAGTATTCATGGAATAGTGGTTTCATTACTTATATTTATACCGCTTACTAATAATTTTTCTCATACCATATTTTTTATGCTTTCCACTAGTTATAAGGAAGTTTAATATAGTGAAGGATGTCAGGATAAATTTTATAAATATTTGTCAATGAAATCATGTGGTTATTTTGTATTATTAATATTTTCTTTAGGATGAAATTGATGTTGTATAAATGGTTCCCAAATTTTCTGCTTGTGGGTGGATATGTACGAGTTATGTATTAATTTACAAAAAATATAAACCAAAAGGTTCTTTGGGAATGTAAAGAGGTCATATCTAGTCGAAATAACTAGAATATGTAATGTTTAAGGTCAAGGTATTATAGTAGGTATCAGAGAATAGTTTATATAACATTTTGGGTTTTGATGATGTTAATATAATATAATTGTTTGTTATTAACTTATTTTTATGCATAAAATATATAGAATTTAAGTATTTCGGTGTTTATTCATCTAAGATATGTCTATTCAGAAAGTTTTTTCATAGTAGAAATATGGATATAGAATATGGATAGTACCGAGAGGCAGATATCTTTCACAGTACTCCACTAGGAATGGTGGGAAATGAAATAATGAATTCTATTATATTTTTGGAGTAGTTGAGAGAGATAATAAATGTTATTGGAATCCACAAAAGTGAACAACCAGAGATGAAATAATGTAACATTAATATAGTGGAAAAATTTATTATGAAACAACCTCTTTCGTTTAGTGGATCTTCTTACCCAATAGAAACAGATGGATGTAATAAAGAAATTAAAATGGAAATAATTCTTTTTGGATGTAAAGATAATTGAATGTTATGTCCTTCCATTTATCATTTCAAAGGTAAAGCTAATCATTCCGGGTCAATGGTCAAGAATATCAAGGATATAAAAGAGATTGATACATAAGATTTGGATGAATTTAAAAGTATTTTCCTTAAAAAAATATTTTCCAAATGTGGTTAAACAATGGATGGAGAAGAAATTACTTGAATTAAAGAGTAAATTATAAGATTAAATTGCTATTTATTAAGAGAACTTCAACCAATATGAGGGGTATGCTCCAAATCATATTCTATAACTTGATAAAAAAATAAACCATTTTTACATAGGATTGATGCCAAGATATCGAAGGGAATTGGATTCCCACGAGTAAAAATGGTATGATAAACTTTTATTATATCTAGAGCGGGTAGAAAAAGTGTTTTATAATGACCACATTATCCTTGGAAACAAACAGAATAAGGGGTCCAGATGGTAAGTGATGGAAACAAATCAATCAAAGAAATGTGATTGAAAGACTATTCAGTTACCATTTTATGAAAAGTGTGGTAAAAAGAACTATGAGGAAGCCTTACAAAACAGGGAAATGTTTTCAATGTGGAATATTTAGATATACAACTTGACATTGTAATGAAAATGATCCTAAGACTAATCTTGATAAAAAAATGCTAAATTGTTTTAAACATGGTGGGATGGGTCATTAAGAAAATTCCTACCCAAAGAGATATCTGGATGATGAAAAACAAGATAGATAATAATAATAAAGTTGTAGTGATATCCTTTTTGACTACATATACATACGTTGGGTAATTAAATGAACTTTAATAAGGTACTTTTTTTAATCAAAAATTTCCTAGGTTTTTTTGTTAGAGGGTTTACACATTCCATTATTTCTAAAAATATTTACTAGTAAATTAGGAAATATCACCTCAAAAAATTATAACATAAAATATAGTTAAATCCCAAGGAAAAAACATTATAATAAATATTAATTATAAGAATTTATATTTTCTGGTTTGTGTAATGACATTATAGGTAAGCCTTGCAGCTTTTCCTTAATGATGTTTAATGTCATTATGGGTATGGGTTGGTTTTTCTATCATGATTCAATTGGTTGTAGATCTATTGAACTTTTTTTCCCGAAATAGTTTCAATTATTATACAAGAATTATACCATAAAATTGATAACATATTTTGTATTTCAGAGAAAATTAAATGATTAAAATTAATGTTATCTTACTCATATTTTTAAAAATATGGTAACAATTCAGCTTAATGATGTGCTAGTGGTAAATGAATACCATGATGTTTTTCCTAATGACATACATAATGTTACACATGATCGAGATGTTGAAGTCACTATAGAATTAGTTCCTATTGATAAGCCAATTTTAAAACCACCCCAACAAATGGCTCGAATAAAACATCGTGAATTGAAAAATTTGTTGAAGGATTTTCTTGATAAAGGCTTTATTTTTCCAAGAATATCACCATGGGGATAACTGGTTTTTCTGATAAAAAGAATAATGGATCAATGATTCATTTCATTGATTATAAATCCTATAATAAAATCACTAGGAAAAACAGAAATCATTTTCTTCATATCGATGAATTAACTTATCATCTCCAGGGAGAAAAATATTTTTCGAAGCATGACCTGATGTCAGGGCACCATCGGTTAAACGTATGAGAAGTATACATCCCCCATACTGTATTATGAACTAGATATGGGTATTGTGAATTTTTTTCATGTCATTTGGGATTACTATTACACTTTTTTTATTCACAGATCTTATTTATATAATATTTCCTGAGTCAAAGGATAAGTTTTTCGTTGTTTTTATTGATGACATTATTATAAATTCTAAAAGTAAAAAGAAGCATGAAAAATATCTAAAGGTTTTTTTGAAAAAATATAATTAAAAGAATCTATATGGAAAATATTACATGTCGGAATTTTGGATTCAAAATATTTCTTTTCTTGGGAATATTGATAGAATAATAGTTGATCCTACATAAAAAAAAGTTTTTGTTGAATTGAAATGACCAAAAAATGATACAGATATTTTTAGTATTCATGTATTAGTAGGTTATTATAGATGGTTTGTTAAAAAAATCACAATTTTCTAGCACGGTAATTATGTTAACATGAAAAGGGATTAATTTTTTTATTTAAAGATGAATCTAATGTTTGTTTTCATGAACTAATGATGAGATTGTTGAAATATTTAGTTCTTGCCCTTCCATATAGAAATGATAGTTTTCCGTCTACAATTTTTCCTCATTGAAGGGGCTTGGTTGTTTTCTAATGCATAATGAATGGGTAATTTCTTATGCCTCAGGACAAATAAAAGCACTTGTGTTAAATTATAACATAATTTCTTTTGAATTATCAAATGTAGTTTTTTCATTGAAAATATGTTGGAATAATTTATACAGATCCAAATCTGAAATATATACCGACCATACAAGTTTGATATATATATTCACTCAGATGGAGCTAAACATTAGGTAGAAAAGTTGGCATGAATTGACAAAATATTATAATTTAACAATCAAATACAATCTAAGAAATGAATACAAATTAGTGAGTTATGTTATTTGAAAACATCATGCATCATTAACCATTTTAAAAGTGGAACATTACCCTTGGATTATTGATTTCATGATGTTTGAAAATGAAGTTATTAATTTAGGAAATTCCACTATTTTTTTATGTTTTAGTGTAGTCATTTCTATCAAGCATAATTAATAAGAAGTATATGGAAGATGGGGAGCTATATAAAAAAAGAATTTATTAAAATGGGTATGTTTCTAGAATTTAATATTGATAATAAATGTGTTTTTTTGTTTAGAAATATATTGTGCGAGCCTTGTAATTTTTAGCTGAAGAAAAAAGTTATCATGAGATGTTTATATTTAACCATTTTTAGTTCATCCTAGAGGAGTAAAAATACACAGAGACCATTGAGAGTGTTACTAGTGGGATGTGATGAAATGTGATATTGCATGTTTTAGTGTGAAATGTTTGACATGTCAATAGGTTAATGCATAATGGAAGTTACCAAAGGGGATGCTTCCTAATTTACCAGTTTATAGTGTAAATGTGAAAATATATACATGGACTTAATTGTGTGACTAATAATGAGTTCTTGAGGTAATAATAAAAAATGAGATACTTTGGATCGATAGAATAAATATTATCATTTATTTCCAATTATAGATACTATGTCCTCCAACCAGCATTCACCAATGTACCTCAATGATATTATCATGTTATATGGAGTTACACTTTCTATTGTATCTAACAATGATCCGAGTATTACTTCTAACTTTTCTAAATTAATTCATAAGTCATTGGGAATGGATTTGAATTTCAGTACCACTTTTCATTCTCAATCCGATGGGTAGTTTGAATGCACAATTCAGACATTGAATGATCCGATTCGAGGTTTTTTAATGGATTACTATAGAATTTAGGATCCATATATTTCATTATTTGAATTTTATTATAATATTAGATTTTATTCAAGTGTACTGATTCCACCTTTTAAGGTATTTTATGGGAATCATTGTCAAACACCTTCATTTTGGGATGATATTAGGGAAAAGATGTTGATAGGACCTGAATTAGTAGAGGATGTTTCTTATAATGTAAATATGATCCCACAACACATGAGGACAACATAGAGTTGACATACATGTTATATAGATAAGATGAATAATGCATTTTCTTTCGATGTAGGTGATCATATATTAATTTGAATTTAATTATATAAAATTGTTGTGCATTTTGGTTAGAATGAAAAGCTATGTCCACAGTTCAATGGACCACATCAAGTCCTGAAGAAAGCGGATCTATTCTGCTAATGAGTAGATTTTCACCCGAGTTTATTTAGGGTATACATTGTTTTTCATGATTTGATATTGATAATGAAGGTGCATGATTCGTCTCATCTTTTAGCCCAAAAGCTGTTTTGTTGGAAGAAAGCATTTCCCATGAAGAGAAACTCATTCATATTCTAGATCAATGTAAAAATGTATTGCGGAATAATGTAATCCACCTTGTAATAGTTTTGTGGATAAATCACATGGTTGAAGTAGAAACATGGGAAACTTAAAATGTTATTCGGTAAATTTACCCTCACTTATAAACTATGTAAATAAAAATAAATTGTGTGGATGAAATTTCTATAAAGTGGGGACAATGTAACTACAAAATGATTTAAAAATAAATTGATATCAATGAAATGAAACATTAAATCTCTTTGAAATGAATCTTTTTTAAAGAGATATTTATAAAATATCCATTAAAAATAATTTTAACTCTTCTTGGATTTGAATTTTGCTAAATAGATATTTACAATTGTGATTAGTATGTTTTTCGGAGTCCAATAGAACCGACATGATTTTTTAGTGAATAGTAACATACACTTATGAATAGTAATAAAACCATTAGAAATAGTAAATTATATTATTATATTATTTTAATAAGGATATAAGATAATGAGATCTTGAATAATTTTTCATGGTGATATAAAATTAGTTATAGTTTTAAAATTTTTATTTTGTAATAGAATAATTTTTTTAAAAAAATTAAATTATTCGTATTTAGAACATTATATTAAAAAATATAGTTTGTTTTTAATTATATAAGTATCAAAATGGTTAGGGTAAATTTTTGGTATTTTTATGAAATTCTTGAACTCGATATGAATAGTAAAATACAGAAATATACTTTATATATAAATTATCAGGGAAATACAATATTTATAGCATCATAGATGATGTAACAAAAATTGGTTAGAACTCAAATGATATCTTTACTATTTAGGGTTACATGAATAAATACTATTCATAATATTTATCAAAACATTTATACTAATAATTCAAATAATGGAAAACCTCTCCTCTACTCCAATATCAATACCAGCCTCTCCTCCTATTTTTTTCACACCTCTCAAGATTTGAGAATTTTATTAACTCTACCAAATCCCTTTACCAAGGCCCTTACCCAAATAAATGACCTGCTCGTCCCACCAAAATGCCTATATCAAAGGCAACAAAGAGGATCTAAAGTAGAATAGATCAAGGGGTTAGAATCCTATTTCATTTTCTTGTGTTTTCATTTCCTTTTGTTTCATTTTCATATAATCCATTTTTATCCAAGAGACATTAAAGAAATTAAATGTTATATATTCATGATTTAATCATATTTATAAACATAATTAATCATAATTTTTACTCTCATATTACTCTTATTCTAATAATATCAACACCGTCTGTGATGTGTTGATTTACTAAAATCCTGGATGATGTGTTTTCATTTTCCATTCCTTCCTTCAAAACTGGGTTTAAAACAACTTTAGTGGTTGAAAAAGATTTTAGTGTTTATTATATATTCTATTTAATGTTATATATTGAACATATATAAATAATATATTGTTTTATAATGAAACAAGTTTGGGGTTATCAATGAATCACCAAAATGATCTAAACAGATATCACTAATTATTTATCTAATGATTCATCCCCATAACATATAACCAAAATTATTTATGGAATCATTTATTATTCTGCAAACATATTAATTCCATTTAATTACACTTCTAGAGTTTCTCTTCCATTCAATAAGGATATTATTTATGAATGGACCTTGGAAATCATGTAAAGAACCCAACTGAAACCATGGAAGAAACAATATATTTTTAATTAATGGGTAAAATTTTGTCATAATATGACAATATATGGTGTTATAAACATAAATAAATAACAATAAAATATTAATAACACTCTTATAACCATTACACAATAGTTTTAAACTGGTATAAAGTATGAAAACTTAGCAGTAAGTGATCCATTCTATGAAAACATGCTCTACTGCGAAAAGAGGTACCATGGCCTTGAAGCTTGATATGGCTAAGGCCTACGATATAGTGGAATGGTTATAATGACCCACACTTTACATACATTTTTAATACTTCAAAATTGAAGCATACTTATTACAACATATAACAAAACAATGGAAAGGATCGTATAGGTATAGTGTCTTTAGAAACTGGGAAACATAAACAACTGGTTCATAAAGCGTCTACACTGTCTCCCATTTAATTAATCATATCTATAGTCCCTTTTGGAATATCTTACTTAATAACCTTCTTCCTGACCTGGGGAAAGAAAACATACAAAAGGGTTGGCTCAAATTCTCAGTAAGGGTAAACAAGAGAAATATCAATCACATCATATTCATAAGAACATAACTTTTGGAAATCATAACCTGCAAAAGATATCATAATTTCATAACATGGGATAAATAATTGTAGTGAAATGTAATCCCAATAATAATAACATAAAACATGAAACTTTGTGGCATGAACACATAATCATAGAGAATCATTTCTTATTAGTCAAGACTAATTGCCAAGACTATCCTAGTGGAAAAAGTCCATTTCTGAACCGAGTTCATTCCTCGTTTCAGTCCTGTTTCACTGAACCAGTTTAACCTGTCATTCCAGCCATGTCTATATCATGAGATATAAAATCTTTACCCAATGCATTTTAGGGAGATATGGGTCCCACCCATCTCAAAATGATACCACTCTTATGTGTGCCACAAAATCATAAACCATACATCATAGCATAACCCATGTAATAAAAATGGGAATCTTTAAACATCGTGACATCATAAAACAATTCATATTAGATAAAATAATTCATAAAAATATTTCCATAACAACATAATCAAATCCATGTAATAATAGGGATAGAAACAGAACCCTTTATTATCATAGATGGAAAATAATTTTGATAAAACACTTGAACTCCATTCTTGAGGAAAATATCCTTTCTACTTCAAAATTATTTTTCCTTTCATAACATGTCATAAATTTTAAACTAAAAGAATTTGATTAAAATTAAACTTGAAAACATGTAAAGGATGATTATTGGAAATTTTGTTTTAAAAATCCATTCATGCCGTATAAGTTAAAAAACATTCTTCTCGTACTTTTGTCGGAAAAGTCAAAGTACCTCGTACGAAAAACGACAAAAGATTCCTTTAATATCTTCTAATAAAAACTAACCGAAGGGTAAAATTGGATTTAAACAATTGTAGGTGGATGGAAATAATATTAAATATTGAGGAAACATGGATGTGGATGATAAAATAAACCCTAGTACAATCCGAAGTATAAACAATCTCGGATAAAAATGAGATTGTGATATTTCCCTTACCTTAGGTCTGATATGCTTTGTTCGTGTCTGAACCTCCTGTATAATGATTTAAATAATGTTATTTACTTATTCCAGAATCATACATATTTTTATGATATCATATATGGTCATATTCTTAGCTTCTTATTAGTGATATTTCATTACTACTTGTTATTCGGGTGTTTATTACTTTTGGTTCTTATGCGTGTCTTTTCGAATAAATTCTTATTTTTCTGTTTAGTTTATAAATAACTCATTTACCAAATGGTATTATTGTAATATATATCATATTTATTCACTCAAATCATTTATGTATTCATTATGCAATGAAAATCATGTAGAACGAGTCGCATCACATCGTGGAGACGGTATTCCGTACGTACGCACGAGCGATGATATCGTTCCCATGATCTTGGAATTGTATTGGAGTGTATGTATACTATTTCAGAATTAATATCACATTACAATATTCATATATAGTCATTATTTATACCATTATACCCATCCAAATAAGGTGGTGGTGGAAAATAGATTACACCACTGCGTGGAGACGGTATTCCGTACGTACACACGCGCGGTGATTTTGTTTTCCGTAGGATGGATAGATGGTTAAATAGAGTTTCTTCATAATTATAATAAAATATCAGTATATGATTGATACGGATGTTAGTACTTCATAATGAAACAACTGAAGAAGAAGATGTGGGAGAATAATGTTGAAAGAATTGGTAATGGACATTACCTCTTCTTTGAAACGCCTCTTTGAGACCTCATTTTAGGGAACTAAAATTGGACTTTGATGAAAACCAGGACCTCTAGTATGTCTGTAGGGAAGTGGAGAGGAGAATGTGGCAGGGGTTGGCCGAGCTTGAAGGCTCAAAGTGGTGTGAGGAAGAGGGGGAGGAGGTGCCCTTTTATAAGGGAGGAGAGGGGCTCCTTTGGAAAAACTAAAAATATTATTTTATTATAAAGTCATGTTCGGTTTTAAATAGCTCCAAATTGATTTATTTCGATTCTAAGGTGGGGATGGGTCGAAATCTTCTCATCCAATAGAATTTAGGCAAGTTTAGGTTCCTCTTTTAACCTTATCATTAAGTTAAATAATTTTACTTTTACTGTGTCTTCTTGTGTTCTTATAATATAAGGTTAATAAATTCATAATAACAAACCAAAAGAACCCCAAGTTGTTTATTATTAATCTATATAACCTTATCTAATTCATTTGGCCGAACATTAGATTTTTAGGAATAAAATAACAATTAATAATATAATATTTGTTTAAAAACTATTTTATGTCAATTTTGGCACAATTTAGTAATTGATTTTTGTGAAAATCATAACAGAATTATTAGTTCGAAAAAATTTAATTAAATCAATACTAACATGTCATATTAACCTAGAAAATTATTGGAATTCATAAAAAGTCTCAAATTACATTTATTTGGGTATTTATAACATCAATTATGTCAATATTTCATTAATAAGGTAATTACTCCATCATTGTGTCATAAATAAATTAAATTATTTAAAGTCTAAATATTAAAAATAAAATACTATTTTGTAGGAAATATTTTTTTTCTTTCAAATTAATATTTATAGTCTAATTTATCTTATGTATAACTCTATATTAAAAATGATTTACTTATTAAACGTTGATTTTAACTATTTTAACCCTTCTTTAAATAAATTAATAATAAATGTCCTAATCTTATCCAAGTGAGCCTAAATGGTCATATTTTATTCCTAAGGTTGTTTTTGGTCGAATTACACTTATCCAATAGTATTAGGACATGTGTTAGGGTAATAATAATAACACTTTTACCCTTAATTACCCTATTTACTTTTAACCGTGGTAAAAAAAGTAAAAAGTTACTATTCACCAAAAATTATTTTCATCTCATTGAACCACATTTTACTTACTGACAACAACTGTGTATCTTGGATTTTTGAGATTCCACTCACAGAAGAGGTAAAATTAAGTTTTATGAAAAATTCAGTTTTTTAACTACCACTTAGTGGTTTCACTATTCATCAAAAATTGAAAGTTTTCAGAAAAATACCAAAATTTCACCCTAGGATAATTTCGATATTCCGAATCCAAAAATGAAGTCCATTTTGAAAAATAAAATTTATAAAATTTCAAAAAGTGGTTATAACTATTCATAACGGTTAGTTTTAATAATATTTTAATAGTATCCTTATTTTCTGAAAATGGAGGGATATTATATGTCTTGATTTTAAATGTCGTTTTAAATGTATTCCTCATGGTTTCACCTGGTTGCCCTTGAAACATACCTGGGTGTGTGGTTAGAAGCTATATACTATTTGGAATTTGTAAGAGAGGGTTGGTATGTATGTTGTCTGAAAACCCATATGGAACTCTTGTATGCTTGTGTGGTTTAGCTCGGCATTGAAATTAACATGGGAATTTTGGTGAATGATTAGTCTAAAAGACCATTTTAGGACATTAATACAAATATGATGTTTTCTCAATAATTTTTAAATGGGTTTAAAGGGTTCTGGTAAATGTTTGAATGTTGTGAAGCTAAATTAATAATGGGAATATTGAAATGGTTATATGAAAAACCCCACATGAGTTAGGTCTGTGCATTGTTAGAAGTTACTGTGATTTGAGGGTCCTAGTTATGAGACATCCTTTGTATGATACTTATTTTATGACATGGGAATAAACATGATGTGGCCGAGGTGGTGCTGGATTTTGTGGTGTTCTTGGTTTTATATATGAGTTTTTTATTTTATTTTATGGAACACCCCCTTGTGAAACATAACATGGGATCTAAGCATAGAAAAGAGGGTTACTGATAATGATTATATCATTAGTCTAGGTTATTATAATAGATAGTGACCCATAATTGTTCGAAACATTAGATTATTTCTATAGGATTGGTACCCTTGACTAGACAATGTAGGGTAACAGTCGTATGATAAAGAGTTGTGATGTTGTTGAGTAGGGAATGGATTCATGATAAGTCACTTGTATTTTATGTTTTGGTACCCCTATAATTTCATAGTATTTCCTATTTTCTTCTTCCATTATGAGTACTACTAGAGTCGATTCCCTCATTGTGTGGAATATTAATCATTGTATCGGGCTTCAGTATTTATTTGGAAATATTGTGAATGTCTGGTTTGTTTAAAATGATTTCTATATAGATATATGGAAAGAGAAATCACACCTCCCTTATTCCTTCTTATTCCATGTTTTAATGATTTAGGGAAACAGATCATGTTGTTTGTTTTAAAATGAGAAGTGTGTCTAAAACTCTATTTTAATAAATGCATTTCAACCTATTATTAAGGGTTCTTTTGGGGAAGGAATCGCATGGATTATTTGGTGGTTTCCTACTTGGTTGTTATCTCACACCCTACCTATAAAAATATGTGTGGGTAGGCCTAATATATTTCGAAGGATTAGATTTTGTTCAGGTTTCCTAACTCAGGTACTCTTCATTGGATATTCGTTGGTCTTTTGGTTGGATGTGATGAAGAGTTCACATTGAAATCATGTGGTGGATGTTCAGATTTTCTGCTTTAGCTTCAGTTCTGTTTTTTATCTTTCAGCTAGTTGAGTCATATCAGGTAACTAATTTGGCTTATTTATTTGAGATCCTATAGTTTGTTTTTTGGTGTTATATGTTTTTCCTATTTTATATATGGTATTATTTATTTCTTTTGGGATTAGTTAATTCAAACTTTTATGTTTTGATGCCCAACACCAGAATCCCAATTGTGGGGATCTAGAATGCCATTCAAAGTTGTCATTGACTTGGTTGAGTGTCGGGGTGGATGGTGGCCTGGATTGGTTCATGTCAAAACAGTATTAGGGTAGGTTCTTGTTATTTTCAATTTCCTATAAAATCATGTTAGTATTATTGGGACTCGAGAGGCAGGTGTCGGAAGATTGTTGTGAACTCTTTGTCAAAATGATCCTTGAGTTATTGGGGTAGTCCCGGATTTGAGTCATTTGTCTTCAGTTATTTTCAATTTAGGGATGAAAATATATGTGATTCAGTTTCAAGATTTTGTCCAACATGGAGTAGGGACTCGTGTTTAGTAAAAGTGACTTGTTCAATGTCCACTAAGAGTTATTCCTTAAATGGGGAATCACCCACTAACATGTCGTCAGGTTAGGAATAGGCACATGTTCATCATTCCCGTTTTTTATTGTTGGTTGTGTTTTGTTTTGGTTTTGGTCGGCATATGAATATTTAGAAAAAGAATGTGGATTTTGAAATTCAATGTGGATTATAAAATAGTGGTGTTTTTATTCAAATGGTTTGAAATTTGTAAATTGGGTTTTAAAATTGTATACATTTTGAGTTTCAGAGTGTGGATTAGGTGAGACTCATGGTATTACTTAATGTTATTTTCTTATGTGTAGGATACGTTTGAAGAGTGAGTGGTGGCACTTTTTCATGGATGATGTGGAATGAAATGGATAGACACACATGTAATGGTTCATAAGATACCATGGGTGGGGTTTTGAAAACAATTGTCTGTCTTTTTTTCTAAAATGAATTTGAACAAGAAGAATATTTTAGAAATTGTATTTTCTTGAAAAATAGGGTTTTTGCATTTGGGATTTGGTCTTTGAATATTTTATTTTTAAAATTTACAAGGAAGGGGTGGTGTTAAAATGGGGAAATGCATTTTATAAATTGAATTTGGTTTAAATGTTGGGTTTTGGTATTTTAAATTTTCTTAGAAATATTTATATTTTAAAAACTAATATGAAAGGGTATTTTTAAAATAATTCTTTTAGTTGTTCTACTATTTGTTTTCCTTCTGAGATGGTTTTTTAACATCAGTGTTTTTTATTTGATAGTGTTTTGGATTGAAGGTAGTATTTTTTTCCATATTACATATGAAATGACACCAAGAAAGGCCCCAATATGTTTTTAAAAATTTATACCTTGTTCTCCGTCCTTCTCGAGTGTTTCCTATATTATATGGTGTTGGAGGTCTTTTATAGGTAGTTATATGTCTTGAAGAGGTAGAAACTATCATCAGGATTTTGGGAACATTCGAGGTTGTTGAGGTTTTCTCCACCTCATATTTGTCTATGGGTATAGCTTTGTATCATTGGAGGTAGGAAGACTCATCATCATTGAAATTTGGGTTGTAGTTTGTGGTGTTAGTATCCCAAAAACGTTTTCTACCTAGCTAGGAGTAAATGTTGTAAGAACCAGTCTCTATGTATTTATCTTCACCAGTCTTGTCCCTTAACTCATCAGACCATTTGCATATGTGCCACCAGTGTCGATGGTCCGAGATTTCAATGTTGTCATGTCGCATGACACAAAAAATAAACCACCATTATAGACATTTGAATCATTAGGATGAAGATGGTGTTGGGGCCATAGGATGATAATTCCTGACTATGCGGTAGGATATGCATCAATCATCAAATCTCTAGCCACAGGTCTCGGGGTGATGCTCGCGCACCACCAGAAGTTTCCATGGGTGTGTGAATCCTCAGATCGATTTTATTTTTACGAAATTAGGATAGAAATATACAATGTTTCAATGCCCTATTCATTGTCAACATTGTCAGTTTATCCTTGTTCTGGTGGTGTGATGAGTACGTTCTACTAAAAAACAAGAGTCCTTATCTGCATAAATTGGGGTTCATAAACTATTAGTATTCAATGAGGGGTGATGGGCCCATGGGTGAATGATCATATTATAATATTTGTATTAATTATAGAAATGTTTTAGAGAGATTATTGGATATTTTAAGTTGATGAGATATATTTTTGGATCATTTATTTGTTCTAGTACCTTTGTGTGTGTTTTCCCATAGGGTTGAGAAGATGTCTAGATTAAATAATTCTCAATTATGGCAGTTTTTTTATTATAGTTGTGCAGATGGATTCAGTTATTATAAGAAGATTCTCTGTACTGTTGTCTAAGTATAATAGGTTGTCTCATGGTATATTCTCTGGTTGAGTCATGGTGGTGATTTTTTTTCTCATACTAAGGAATTTGTTTTGGCATTGGTTAATATTTTCTTAATTTCTTTTTATAGTTTTACCACAGTTTAGTTGTTTGGATAAAGTCAGGTATGTACATGTTGTGAGTTCCCTCATTTCCACACTCCTTGGGGTCGTGTGTTTTGGTTTTATAACGTCATGTTAGTAGAATTATATGGTTGGGGCGAACCCTCATTTGTTATCCCATCAAGCTTGGGTTGTGGTTCTTCTTTAATAGGTCAGGTGTGACCTGTTGAGATAATGTTCATCCCATGATTCTCAGATTTCCGTGGTTTTTTTCGGGCATGGACTTGAATTTTGTTAAATGTCTGATTGGTAACTTTTTGCGGGTAGAAAATGTAACACCCCGATATTTTATGAAAAATACTCTTTTAATTCATTAAAGTCTTATGTTGTATGCTACACCAAGATTACCGTGCGCTATACGCAACACCGTATTAGCTTGCAGTATACACAACACTATCCTTGGATTGTGTTACACACAATTTTGATAATAGTTATTCTCCGCAACATTGAGTATATATATATATTCCATGTATAAATGAAATATGTTTGGATTCTGTTATACAAAACAACAAAGGATTCTTGCACAACACGCAACCCTGACTTGGCTTGCATTACACGCAATCGCGACCTTCCTCGATAGCATGTGTTGTACGCAATACCGGGTTTTACTAAACAACGATATATTATAATATAATTATGAACTAGCCATTATAAATAGTATTAACTAAATTTTGAATTTTATAACATTATTATTCATCTTACACATTTTCTAGAACATGGAATAAGAACAAAATAAATATTTCGGGTAAAATAAGTATTTTTCAAAAAATGCTATTTTGCTGCCTTTTAATTGCGCACCCACATTAAATCTAGTTTTTGACATTTTTATAAGTTGAATTTTAAAATATAAAATTCTTCTTTGGAATCAAGAAATAAAAAATAACTTTGGATAAATTTTTCATATTATTCTGGTAACTTTCATATTTTGATGAATCGTAAAAACAAGCTATATTTTAATTAAAAACAACTGTTTTCATCGCAATAATTTATATGTTTAAATTATAATATTGAATGGTTTTAAAATATAAATAGAATATATTTTTACCATTTAATATAATGTATGTAATTATCATTGATTTTACATTAAATTCGTACGTTAAATCATTTCAATCTTTTGTAATGTTTTAAAGAAAACCCTGTTTTCTTTCTACAACGGGATTAATTTTGATTTAATTTATGAAACTTTTGTGGATTGAATTTGGAAAAATGGATTCCATATTTGGAATCATTGGGTCCAAATTATGTTAATAAGCTACTTTTTATTTTTGAGAATTATGAATAGTAACTAAGATAAATTTTATTTACCATAGTTAACGGAAAATCGGGTAATTAAGGGTAAATATAATATTATAAAATTACCCTAAAAAATTCAAAAATTCTATTGGATGGATAAAAGTAGACCCATATAACCTGAGGGTCGGATTGGATTCATTTTATGAACTTTTGACCATGAAAATAATTTAATTATTATTAAAACCAAAGAAAGTGACAACATGTCACTCTCTTAAATCTTATAAGTATAATAATTTTAATTTAGTGATAAACATCATAAAACTTCGAACATGAATATTCTCTAGAACTCTAATAAAATTATATACATCATGATAATTTATTTTTAATTTTTAGGGATTAAATTATTGTCATTAGTGGTGATACAATAATGATACAGAAATTATTTATTAAGTGGGAAATAAGTAATATAGTTATTATTGAAATAATAATACCCATTAAAAGGCTCCCAAACATGACCAAAACTTATTTTTAGGGTATATCTACACCTTATGCATCTAATTAATAATTATATAACGGTTTAAAGCCTTATAAAAGTTATTATGACATTTATATTATTTTATTTTAAATGATGCCAAAGTTGTCACCTTCATAATTTAATAAATGTAACAATTTAAATATTGTGATTTTAAGATGATAAATTCGAGTAAAAGTATTATTGTGAAAGTTAATAGATTTATCATAATCATAGGATTTTATTTATAATTTTTATGCAACAAATCAGTATATTAAATAATTATACAATAATTATGTAGTAATTATTTTATTAAGAGATAAACCAAATAAGTGATTTTGCAAATAATAAAATAAATATTATATGAACTATTTAATGTGATCCACTAATTTTATAGATTCATATGACCTTTTATAAATCTAATAAAGTTTTTCTTTCGAACATATCTTCAGTATATATTTTATTTAAATTCAAATAAATGAATAGTGTCAAAATTGACACTATTATTATTTTATAAAAATAACATATTATAAAATTGTTTAAAAATCCCAAAAATATTTATAAATTATAAATTTATATTTATATGGTCTGTAATGTTATAAATTAAATAATTATGGAAAATTAATAACAAATAAGTAATTATTTGTTATAATTTAAAATTTAGAATTTTATTACCACAAATAAACTGAAATAGATTAAATAAGGATAAATCATAATGATAAGGTGTAATATAAGATCCAAACATGTCTAAATTTGATTGGTTAATTTTATTACAACCCTATCCCATATAATATTATAATATTAGTCATTTTTTGAGGTTTTTATGTGGGGTTAGATTTATTATAAATTAATACTTTTAAGAATTCTAAAGGTGCCCCTCTCCTCCCTTATAAAAGGGTACATCATCCCTCTCTTCCACTCACCACATTGAGCCTTCATGCTCGGCAAAACCCTGCCCAATTTTCTTCTCCACTTCCATAGAAACATCCTAGATGTCTTTTTCTTCTTCAAATACCAATTTTAGTGCCCTAAGAGGAGGTCTCAAAGAGGTTCTTCAAAGAAGAGGTAATTTACGTTACCGATTCTTTCACCTTAATTTCTTCTTCCACTTATTATTATTAGGTTGTTTCATTATGAAGTAATAACATTAGTATCACTCATATACTGATATGTTATTATAAGTATGAAACAACCCTATTTCACCATCTATCGATCCTAAGAAAAACGAAATCACCGCGCGTGCGTACGTACGGAATACCATCTCCACGCCGTGGTGGAATCTATTTTCCACCACCACCTTACTTGGATGGGTATAATGGTGTAAATAATAGCTATATATGATTATTGTAAACTGATATTGATTCTGTAATAGTATACATACACTCCAATAAAATTCCATGATCATGGGAACGATATCATCACTCGTGCGTACGTACGGAATATCGTCTCCATGATGCGATGAGATTCATTCTCAATGATTAACCATTCATAAATGATTATAAAGTATATATAATAAGTAATCATGAAATATATGACATAATAATGATTCTGTATTTATGTATATATATGTATGTCATCCAATTAATTTCATTCAATTCAATGAGGAAATGAAAACAAAGTTCATGCGTACGTACGACCTACCGTCTCCATGAACGGTGTATTTCTTTCCATTTATCGATCTATTATATATATGTATATTATGAATATATATTATATATATATATATCATGTTTTAATTTTTCGATGTAAGTAATCTTGATCAAAGTAATCATATGAATAATTATAAGTCAAAACACAGACGACAAATGAAATGATTTTACCCAAAACGATCTTTAACATGGAATTTACAAAAGAACAGATAATATAAAGTCATAAGTGAACCCTATATGATATCATAACAATTAATATGATTATGTAATAATTCAATAACATTATTTAAATCATTATACATAAGGTTCGGATACGTAAGAAGCATATCAGACCTAAGGAAAGGGATAATTTTACAAATCTCATTTTTATCCGAGATTGCTTATTCCTAAGTATTTACTAGTGTTATTTCTATCATCCTTGTCTATGTTTTATAAAAATGTTTTCATGAATGTTTAAAGTCATTTTTACCCTTTTTTTACTTTTACGACATGGTATGTAAGGAATCTTTCTTTTGTTTATGTTACGAGGTACTTTTTTGACTTTTCCTGGAAAAGTACGAGAAGAATGTTTTTTTAACTTATACGGAACGAACGGATTTTTATGATTTTATAAAGCCTTATTTTCAGGAAGCTTCCTCCAAAATATTTCATGACTATTTTCAAAAAAATCCCTTTCTTTTAAAATTGCATGATGTTTTGTGAAAAGAAATTTATTTTGAAGAAGAAAGGATATTTTCCTCAAGAATTCATTTCAAGTGTTTTATCAAAACCATTTTCTATCTAAGATGACATTATTTTATATTTGTATGTTTCAAGTATAATATCTCTATGATTTACATGATTTCAATTTTCTTATGATTAAATATCCATTTCTTTTATATGGATTGTGTGATGAGGGGATGATGTTTATGAAACCCATTTTATTCATTGGGTTATGATGAATGTTTTAAGTTTATTTTGTGGCATAAGTAAGAATGATTTCACTATGAGATGGGTAGGACCTATATCTCACTCCAATGCATTGGGTAAAGATTTATATCTCATGAGATAGACATGGATGGAATGGCAAGTTAAACCGATTCAGTAATACACGACTAGAACGAGGAGTGAACTCGATTCAGAAAGGGACATTGTCCACTAAGATGGTCTTGGCAGAAATGCCTTGGCAACTATGGAAATAATATCATGTGCTTAATGGTTTCCATAATTACATGTTTTATTCCCATGCTATTTTATCATTCTTAATGTTTCTTTATGATCTATGCCTTACGTACTTCCATGTTTTATGTCATTTCCCACGATTTTGATGTTTAAACATTATGTTCATGTTTTTAAGTTCAAATGTATATGGTATGTTTTATTTTATCCATGCTTACCCTTACTGAGCATTTGAGCTCACCCTTTTTATGTTCTCTTTCCCCCAGGATATAAAGAATGGTTTTAGGTAAGAAAAAATGGGGAAGATATTTGTGGGAGATGTTGAAGATATTTCAACATGATTAGTTGTTTATATTCCGAGTTTCCAAAGACACTAAACTATTATAGTCCTTGACTGTCTATTTTTGATATGTACTACGTATTCCTCAAAAGTAATGTAATGTCCATGTACATCACTTTTTGGGTATCTACAGTTGGTATCAGAGGAATGGTTTAGTCAACCTTTGGAAACTCAGATGCGAGAACTTTAGTGAGAAACCTAGAGATATTTCTAAGGTATGTCTAGGGATGTCGCTAAGGTTAAGTATACGTATAGGATATAGTCCTAGAACTATGCTAACGGTCTTAAAATTTAACCTAAGATGTTTGATATTGAGGGTGCTCCCCCTTTACTATGTTGTTTTCCCTAGCATGATTTCTGACTCTCAGACTATTGTTTTTGGGTTTTAGAAAATGGCTAGAAACAGGAAGATTCACGATAATGGAGTATATGGTAGACAATGGAATGATTTTCTTCATGAGAAACCAAATGAAACAGGATATGGAAGTCTAAACATTGTTATTATTCCTAATCAGCAATATCATAACACGATCAATAATCTCAACTTTGGTATGTTTCCCGACTTAGATAATAAGAGAAATAAGGAGTTTCATGATGATCATAGAGGAAAGAAATTCCAATTTACCTCATGTAAATCATGTGGGAAGAGGCATCAGGGAGATTGTTTAAAAGGAACTAGAAGATGATTTGGGTGTGGAAAAGAAGGACACAAATCTAGTAAGTGAAAAATAAAAGGTTCATTTAACACCATGGATAAGAATAATGGTATTGCTACGACATTAACAATGATTAGATGTTTTAAATGTGGAATGTATGGGAATTATGAAAACCAATTCACTAAAGGAAAATCTCATGAGGAGAATCAGAATGGTCATATGGGTAGTATTTATGTGGATGATGATGAGGAGACTACAAATGATATATGAGCTGAAAGAAGTGTTGAAGCTCAGTCGGTTGTTTTAGAAGGTAGTGGAATGATTGTATGTTTATCGAGAGTTATGTTGTATAGTTAATGGTACTATGGAACAAAGAATCATCTAAGGATTGTTACACTATTGTTTTTCCTAAATGTATTTGAATGTATATGTTGAATGGTACCAGTAACCATGGAAGGTTATTCAGATATTTTTGTAAAGTAGATGATATGCCCATAATGAAGGAATAAGAAGATAATGAGATGTTTGATTGTATTCATTATCTCATGATTGATATAAGGACTAAGTGATATCATGGTTTGAGTATATAGAATTTTGAGGATTTTGGTATGTGGAAAGTGTTAACTTTTAACTGCATTCATGTTTTCACTAAGGTTCAAAGGGTATTCATTTTTCATGAGAATACATGATTAAGGCCTTCAAATGTTTGGAATGTGACCAACAAGACATATCTTATGATATATGGGGATCAACGATGGTATTAAATATCTGGTAATCATTTTCACTATATTATGAGAGTGGACTGCAGTATTATGGACAAGCCTAAAGATTGGAATGGATTATGTTGGACATAAGTTATTATTGTTTAAGGATAGAATTGTTTTCGAAATTATTGATGTAATGTTATAGTAATATAGTATTAGAAAAAGGACAACCTGTAGGACGGGGGACATCCCATCGCGTCGGACAAGGCTGTGGGAATCGAACCCACAACTGAAGTGCGACTGGCCTTTATCGCCTACCACTGGCCTATAGGAATTCCCTAGTAAGTAGAAACTAGTTTTATTTTATTATGCGGTATGATATATGAAGTATAAGTTCATTTTTGGAACCATATACGATTAATCTAACCATAAGATGGACTTATAACTTTTGATAACCTTTTGTTTAAAAGATATGGAATGAACGATCATTCTATCACATGATCTGCTAACACATCACGAATAACAAATTGAACTTTATTTCTTTAAGGGATGAAGTGGAAATTGTTCAATTAACGATCAACAGTGATATTGTACCAAAATCATGCAAGTATTTCTTTTAATTCATCAACTTTAGGGAAATGATCTTGAAAACCAAAAATGTTGTCCTAGTTCCCTTATATCTGTTGAATCAGATGGTACCTTAGATCATCACAAATCAATAGCTTTGTGATTGTAGGCTTTTTCATAGCCATGTTCTCTACCACTCTCCATCAGAACTAGATGGTTAGATTTTTCTTCCATATCCATATTTTCACCTATGTTCTTCTACGTGGAAACCTACTGATGAGTTAATTTGGGTAACCGTTACATTTCATACATTAGTTTTTAAAGCCATGTTTTGGTATTCCTTTTTACAATGTGGGTTCTTATTAAACAAACTTTCGAGTAGTAAAACATTTATAACCCCGACGAATTTCTAGGGCGAAATTTATTTTAAGGGGGGTAGAATGTAACACCCCGAGATTTTATGAAAAATATTCTTTAAATTTCATTAATGTTTTATGTTGTATGCTACACCAAGATTACCTTGCACTATATGCAACACTGTATTTTCTTGCAGTATACGCAACACTATCCTTGGATCGTGTTACACACAATTTTGATAATAGTTATTCTACGCAACATTGAGTATATATATATATATATATTCAATGTAAAATGAAATATGGTTGGATTATATTATATTAAACAATGAAGGATTCTTGCACAACACACAACCCTGACTTGGCTTGCCTTACACGCAATCACGACCTTCCTCGATAGCGTGTGTTGTGCGCAATACCGGGTTTTACTAAACAACGATATATTATAATATTATTATGAAATAGCTGTTATGAATAGTATTCAATAAATTTCTAATTTTATAACATTATTATTCACCTTACACATTTTCTAGAACATGATATAAGAACAAAATAAATTTTTATTGGTAAAATAAGTATTTTTAAAAAAATACAGTTTTGTCACCTTTTGATAGCGCACCCACTTTAAATATAGTTTTTGACATGTTTATTAGTTCAATTTTACAAAATAAAATTATTCTTTGGAATAAAGAAATAAAAATTTACTTGGGATAAATTTTTCATATTATTCTAGTAACTTTCATATTTTGATGAATAGTAAAAACACGCTATATTTTAATTAAAAACAACTTTTTTCATCGAAATAATTTATATGGTTAAATTATAATATTTAATGGTTTTAAAGTATAAATAGAATATAATTTTACCATTTAATATAATGTATGTCATTAGAATTGATTTTACATTAAATTCGTACGTTAAATCAATTCAATCTTTTGTAATGTTTTAAAGAAAAACCAATTTTCTTTCGACAACGGGATTAATTTTGATTTAATTAATGAAAATTTTGTGTATTGAATTTGGAAAAATGAATTCCATATTTGGAATCAGTAGGTCAAAATTTTGTTAATAAGCTACTTTTTAGTTTTGGGAATTATGAATAGTAACTACGATAAATTTTATTTACCATAGTTAAAGGTAAATCGGGTAATTAAGGGTAAATATAATATTATAAAATTACCCTAACGCATGCCAAAATTCAATTGGATGGATAAAAGTAGACCCATATAACCTAAGGGTCGGATTAGATTCATTTTATGGACTTTTGACCATGAAAATAATTTAATTATTATTAAAACCAAAGAAAGTGACAACATGTCACTCTCTTAAATCTTATAAGTATAATAATTTTAATTTAGTGATAAACATCATAAAACTTCAAAAATTAATATTCTCCAGAAATCTAATAAAATTATCTACATCATGATAATTTATTTATAATTTTTAGTGATTAAATAATTGTCATTAGTGGTGGTACATTAATGATACAAAAATTATTTATTAAGTGGGAAATAAGTAATATATTTTTATTGAAATAATAATACACATTAAAAGGCTCACAAACCTGACCGAAACTTATTGGTAGTGTATATATACACATTAATCATCCAATTACCTAATATATAACCGTTTTGAGCCTTATAAAAGTGATTATGACACTTATATTATATTATTTTAAATGATTCCAAAGTTGTGACCTTCATAATTTAATAAATATAACAATTTAAATATTGTGATTTGAAGATAATAAATTCGAGTAAAAGTGTTATTGTGAAATTTAATAGATTTATCTTAATCCTAGGATTTTATTTGTAATTTTTTTGCAACAAATAAGTATATTAAATAATTATACAAAAATGTTTTAGTAATTATTTTATTAAGAGATAAACCAAATAAATGGTTTTAAAAATAATAAAATAAATCTTATATGAACTATTTAATGTGATCCACTAATTTTATAGACACATATGACCTTTTATAAATCTATTAATGTTTTTATTTTGAACTTATCTTCTGAATATTGTTTATTTAAATTCAAATAAATGAGTAGTGTCAAAATTGACACTATTGTTATTTTAAAAAAATAACATATTATAAAATTGATTAAAAATCACAAAAATAATTATAAATTATAAATTTAAATTTATATGGTCTATAATGTTATAAAGTAAACAACTATGGAAAATTAATAACAAATAAGTAATTATTTGTTATAATTTAAAATTTAGAATTTTATTACCAAAAATAAATTTAAATAGATTAAATAAGGACAAATCAAAATGATAAGGTTTAAAATAAGATCCAAACATGACTAAATTGGATTGGTTGATGATATTACAACCCTATATCATCTAAAATTTTAATATGAGTTATTTTTGGAGGTTTTAAAGTGGGGTTAGATTTATTATAAATTAATATTTTTAAGAATTCCAAAGGTCCCCCTCTCCTCCCTTATAAAAGGGTACCTCCTCTCTCTCTTCCACACAAAACTTTGAGCATTCAAGCTCGGAAAACCCCTGCCCAATTATCTTATCCACATCCCTAGAAACATCCTAGAGGTCCTGGTCTTCTTCAAAGACCAATTTTAGTGCCCTAAGAGGAGGTCTCAAAGAGGCACTTCAAAGAAGAGGTAATTTCCATTACCGATTCTTTCACCTTTATTTCTTCTTCCACTTCTTCTTCTTAGGTTGTTTCATTATGAAGTTATAACATCAGTATCACTCATATACTGATATTTTATTATAAGTATGAAAAAACCCTATTTCACCATCTATCCATCCTACAGAAAATGAAATCACCGCGCGTGCGTACGTACGGAATATGGTTTCCACGCCATTGTGTAATCTATTTTCCACCACCACCATACTTGGATGGGTATAATGGTTTAAATAATAACTATATATGATTATTGTAAAGTGATATTGATTCTGTAATAGTATACATACACTCCAATAAAATTCCATGATCATGGGAACGATATCATCGCTCGTGCGTACGTACGGAATACCATCTCCACGACACGATGAGATTAATTCTCAATGATTAACCATTCATAAATGATTATAAAGTATATATAATAAGTAATAATGAAATATATGACATAATAATGATACTGGATTTGTGTATATATATATGTATGTCATCCAATTAATTCCATTCAATTCAATGAGGAAACGAAAACAACGTTCATGCGTACGTACGGCCTACCGTCTCCATGAATGGTGTTTTTCTTTCCTTTTATCGATCTATTATATATATGTATATTCTGAATATGTATTATATATAAATAATTTTTTACATTCTATATGTATGTAATCATTATCTAATTAATCATATGAATAATTACAAGTCAAAACACAGACGACAAATGAAATGATTTTACCCAAAACGCTCTTTAACATGGAATTTACAAAAGAACGGGTAATATAAAGTCATAAGTGAACCCTATATGATATCATTACAATTAATATGATTATTTAATAAGTCAATAACATTATTTAAATAATTATACAGGAGGTTCGGACACGTACGAAGAAAATCGGACCCAAGGTAAGGGATAATTTTGCAAAACTCATTTTTATCCGAGATTGCTTATTCCTAAGTATTTACGGGGGTTATTTCAATCATCCATGTCCATGTTTTATAAAAATGTTTTCATGTATGTTTAAAGTCATTTTAACCCATTTTTTTTACTTTTACTACATGGTTTGTAAGGAATCATTCTTTTGTTTAAGTTACGAGGTACTTTTTTGACTTTTCTATCAAAAGTACGAGAAGAATGTTTTTTTAACTTATACGGCATGAACGGATTTTTACGATTTTATAAAGCCTTATTTTCAGGAAGCTTCCTCCAAAATATTTCATGACTATTTTCAACAAAATCCCTTTCTTTTAAAATTTCATGATGTTTTGTGAAAAGAAATTCATTGTGAAAAAGAAAGGATATTTTCCTCAAGTATTCATTTCACATGTTTTATCAAAACCATTTTCTATCTAAGATGACATTATTTTATATCTGTATGTTTCAAGTATAATGTCTCTATGATTTACATGGTTCCAATTTACATATGATGAAATATCCATTTCTTTTATATGGATTGTGTGATGAGGGGATGATGTTTATGAAACCCATTTTATTCATTGGGTTATTATGAATGTTTTATGTTTATTTTGTGGGATAACTAAGAATGATATCACTATGAGATGGGTGGGACCAATATATCCCTCGAATGCATTGGGTAAAGATTTATATATCATGAGATAGACATGGTTGGAACGGCAAGTTAAACCGTTTCAGTAATACAGGACTGGAACGAGGAGTGAACTCGATTCAGAAAGGGACTTTTTCCACTAAGATGGTCTTTGCAGCAATGCCTTGGCTACTATGGAAATCATATCATGTGCTTAATGGTTTCCACAATTACACGTTTTATTCCCATGATATTTTATCATTATTAATGTTTCTCTATGATCTATGCCTTACGTACTTCCATGTTTTATGTCATTTCTCAAGCTTTTGATATGTTTTAACATTATGTTCATGTTTTTAAGTTCAAATGTATATGGTATGTTTTATTTTATCCATGCTTACCCTTACTGAGCATTTGAGATCACCGTTTTTAT
Source organism: Viscum album (assembly GCA_963277665.1). Classification (NCBI taxonomy): domain Eukaryota; kingdom Viridiplantae; phylum Streptophyta; class Magnoliopsida; order Santalales; family Viscaceae; genus Viscum; species Viscum album. Next base: position 172,521,033 of record OY728160.1, read on the forward strand.
GTTTTCTTTTCCCCAGGATATAAATAAAGGTTTTAGGTAAGAAAAAAAGGGGAAGATCTTTATTGGAGATGTTGAAGATCTTTCAACATGATTAGTTGTTTATATTCGGAGTTTCCAAAGACACTAAACTATTACGGTCCTTCTGTGTCTGTTTTTGATATGTACTAAGTATTCCGCAGAAGTAATGTAATGTCCATGTACGTCAGGCTTCAGGTCTCTACAGAAAGTTTCTATGGTGGGGATAATTGTCACACCCCACCATCTATACTCCTTTATTTTTTGATTTTTATACTCTTGGGTCCTTTAGTCAAGGTTCAAGTCAAGACCCAGTAGTAAATTTAATGATATTAAAAAGATATGAAGGTTTTCTTGGTGCCGCATGATTAACACATGGTTAGTGGTAACTATGAGGATCGGTTGTACAAATAGAACAGGTTGGACATAACAGACTACATAGCCAGATCACTGCTATGCGGTAGGTCCTATGTAACCAAGAAAAATACTTCCCTTAGGCATAGAGGTCTGCACATTAATCGTGTGGTTTGAAAACATTGTGGACATGCCAGGTCAATAAACATTGGTTTCCCTCTTTTACCTATCTCCTCCATTTAACCCTAAATTATTCATCTTCCTTCGACTTCTTTTTTATCACACCAAGGGGTCCAATGACCCCTTCTCCCTTGGATATCCTTTCTCTATGTTTCTACCTCTTTGATTAAATGGAATGATTTTAGGGTTTTTGTCCATTTTTGATATATTTATTCTCTCCGATAACTATTTATCTGGTTTTCCTTGGTTATCCCTCTATTGGCGAAACCCTAATGTTGGGGTTTCTATGTTTTCTTGCATTTAATTGAATCAAGGGGTCTGGGTTTGTACTTCAAATGGCTAATCTTCTATCGTCAAGGGTTTCAGTTCTTTCACACTTGATCGGAATGTGTTTCCATGATATAGCTTCCCATATCAATACATTTGATGTTTGGTATTTCATAATCAATTATTAAAACATGTTTTCCAATTTTTTTATATTCATTTTTAATCCATGGTTGTGTTATCTTATTTCTAGATTCGACTAAAAATATTGTTTTTAATGTTTTTCTATTTATTCTCAATGTTATTTGTGTCATAGGTGCATGATAAAAAGCCTATTGAACCTTTGGGTGAAATTGGATAGTTGTATGAGGTTTTCCAATTTCTAATTATATGCTAAAATTATTTGGCTAATGTTTTGGATTTTATATCTAAAACGTGGAGATTCCATTTGATGTGGTTCGAAACATGATTTGATAATTTCTTCTTCTTTTTTAACTTATGTTGAATTTTATAAATGGGTGAAATAGATGGATTTGGGTCTAAAGTGAACAATGGTTCTATGAAATTGGGATTTCAGTTTTTTGATTGATTTTAGAGTGGTCCATTGGATGAAGGAAAATACATGGGTACACTAGGTGCTCACAAGGATGTAAAATCAAATGAATATGACAGTACAAAGCCAATATCCCTCAAGAAAATATATTCTCCCATTTCCTTACTTATCCCTATAATGTCTCCTTGTTTTGAAAATGGAGGGGAAGTGGTGTCTATTGTGATTGTAATTGGTTCCAAATGTGTTCCTCATAGTTTTTCTTGGTTTTCCTTGAAATATTCTTCAGTTAGTGGTTCAAATATATGGAACATTTGTAATTTGAAAGAGATTGTTGGATTGTAATTATTGTTAAATCCCATTTGGCACATTCATATGCTTGTGTTTTTTAGCATGGATTTGAAATAATCATGGGAATTTTGTTGAATTATTATTCTAAAGAAATGTTTGGCCATGTTAATATAAAAAATTGTTTTTTTAATGGTTTGAAACTGTTTTTTATATGGTAAAATTCGTTGAAACTAAAGCTCTTATTGGAATTTTGAGATGGATATTTGGAAAACCACTATTGAGTTAGGTATTAAGCATCATCATGTGTTCTGGAGATCAAAAGGTCCTTAGATTGGGAAATACTTTGTATGATAGTTATTTAAAGGCAATTGACTACCCATCAAGTGGTTTGGTTTGTGCAAGATTATGTGCTGTGTTTGGTTATATATATGAGGCTTTTTGTTTTTATTGTATGGACCACCCCATTACGAATCATAACATGGAAAACTTGTATAGAAAAGTGTTTTTTTTAGAAAATTATTCTCAATAGTATATGTTATTTTACTAAATAGTGGTCTATAGAAGGTGTAAACTTGGGTTGATTGATAGTGGATTGTGCCCCTAGACCATTCCAGGTCGACTGATGGTCAGGCAATAGGAATTATGAAATCACTGAGTAGGGAATTACTTCATGATGAGTCACAGGTATTTTATGTTATGATTCTCCTCTAATTTCCATGGATTCCCATGTTCTTCTATTATGAGTAATACTATTGTTGGTTCCCTCATTGTGTGGAATATTATTCTATATACCATGTTTTGGTATTTATTTGTAAAAATGTGAATGTGTATTTTTTTAAAGGTTATCTAAGTAGTTGTTTTAAAACATAATACCCAACACATCCTTGTTTCTTTTTACCCATGTTTTAAATTATGAGGGAAATGGATCATGTTTTTTTTAAATGAAAAGTGTGAATTAAACTATATTTTTATACATGTATTTAAAACTATTATTAATTGAATGTTTTTGTTAATGTAATGGCATGGATTATTTTGTGGATTCATTTTGAGAAATTAGATCACACCCTACCTATACCACATGGTGTCGGTAGAACTGATATATTTTTTTGGACCAGTTATTGTTCAAGTTTCCTAGCTCAGGTTCTCATCATTAGTGCATGGATGGTCTTGTGGTTAGTGGAGACAAATAGGTCACATGGATATAGTTTCGTTCATGTTTAGTGTGCCTGCATTATTATTAGTTCTATATTTTAGCTTTTATAATTCTAAACCTATCTTATAAATGAATCTGTTTATTAGGTTGAGATATTGTTCTTAGTTTTTTTTCTATTTTTTTTATATTTATTCATCTTTTCCTAGTTATTTATTATTAGGATTAAATTTTTCAAATTTTTATGTTATGATGGTCGGTAGTACTTTCTAGCCCGTTGTGATTAAGAATTCCCTTCAAGGGATACCAAAAACTAGGTTAGGCATCATCTTGGATATAGACCAGGCTTGGTTAATGAAAAAGGATCCCACATAAGTCAAGGAATCATTGTCACTCATACTGACAATATTTAAATCCACTCTTACATCAAGACATTAGAAATTTGGGTCGAATCTAGGAAATATAGGAACACATTAGAAATTTAACCTTATTATACTATAAATCATATCCTTAGAAATATTTTCATAGATAGTATGATACAGACCATGTGTGAACCTCAATAGAATCAACAGAAGAGGCTTATTTCTAACCCTACACCTATGTCCCCAAGGATGTCCATGCACTCTATTTTAAAAATTAATTTATAAAAACATTTTTTAAAAATAAATATTTTAGAAAAAATTCATAATACTATTCCACAATGCATTGAAAACCCCATTTCACATACCAAAACTAGGTGAAACCCATCCTTTCTCAAAAACATGTTTCAAAAAACAGACATATTAACATAGTTAATAATAAGATTTCATTTATTAATAAACTTATCAAAATCAAGGAAAATAAGTTCATCAATCATATGATAGATATGGAACCAGCTACCTCAAACTCATGTTATACATTCTTACAATAATAATACCGAATAAGGAAGAAAAAAATGATGAAAAAAGGCCACATAAACAATCTACACTTCTCAGATTTTATTAAACTAGAATAATAGCTGAAAGAGGTGAATAAACAACCCATAACTCATTTAAAATACATGCCACCGCCAAAAAAAGATTATCCTCTAATGGAAGATCAAATATATAATATTGAATATAATTTGAATAATAATAATCATCATAGATAAATATATCAAATAATTAAATGAACTAATGCTATCATAATCAGTGGAAATAATGAAAAAGAAAATATTACTCAATTAGAGAGAAAAAAACCCAAACACAATGGAGATAAATCAATGAAAAAAACAATTCCAACATAGGGAAGATTACAAAAATCATTGTTTAAAGGTTATTGGTTGAGTTAAAAGATTAATATGAAAAAAAGAAAAACTAAATCACTTATACATGGCCCTCAAAACCCATCCCAAGAGACATACATGGCTAGTAATTTGATTATAGGACATATACTCCTTAAATCTCGCATATAATCTAAAATCAATAAAATTTTGTTTTAAAACCCAAACTATTAAAATAGAAATCCTAAACTTAAGTTAGTTTTTGTAATCTATTCCATCTATATACTAGAATAATATAATTAACACTACTATAATTATATAACATGTAAATAGTTTACATGCCTTGTATTTCTCATGTAGAGTGCGAAATATCTAGTTTTCAGTTGAATATTACAAATAATATTTGGCATTCACTGAACACAATGAGAACCCATAGACCCTTGGGAATGTTTATTAGTTGACTAGATTAATTAAAAATATATAAATCCAAGTAAAATAGAGAATTTATGACATATAAATCACCAAATATTAGGAGTCCCTTGATACACCCTAATAAAGATGAAACGAATAATGATAATGGAATTATCCTAATGAAGGTAACATGATGTTACATGTTAGGTAATATTTTTAGTTATATTCATTACAATAATTTATAGTATCACAATATTGGATCCACCCATTAGTGATCTGTTATAGAATTTGTTGAATATTTCTAATTACAACATTTTATTTATGTATGTTTTTAAAATCATTTTACTTATGTTGTATGTGAGGGTTATTATAATATATATGTGTGATTTATTATTATTTTCTATAATGGTTGTCTCTAAATAGATATTTTAGTATCCCCAATATACCACTTATGGAAACTCTATTCTATGAATAATCATTTAGCATATGGGGTGGCAAGTTTGGGCCCATTATCCACATTGTTCAAGGGAACATATTGAAATGATTATCTTATGGGGTTTTATAAATTTATTTCATAGAGTATTTAATTTTTTTCAATCATTTAAAATATTAGATATTAAGAAAATAATTTTTTGTTTCATGTAAATTATATCGTCCAAAGTGGTTATCTACACATGCATGGGGAAAACCTAAGATTTTAGTAATGGGAATTTCCATTATTGGATTTCATATGTTAATATTATATTATCTTTTTACCATGTGTGAGGGAAAGAATTTATATTGTTTTCATTTTATGGGATTTATGGTATTTGACTATTATAAATCTATATTTTTTGTGAGGTCAGGAATTATTTAACAAATTGAGGGATTAACATGACATGTTTCATTCTAGGAAAATAGTATTAGCATATCAAATACACACCTAATGTTATTTATATAATCTTGAAATTATAAATGTATTCCCTATATATTCATATGATTTATACATAAATCCTATCAAAAAATTGTGGTTCATTATTTAATTTTTCAATATCATTTTATATGATTTGTTCATTTTAGAATTCAATGGGATCTTACGTAAAAAAATTTCATAGTGATCCTTTGAAAAATATATTGAAATAAATGTTATTTTATATTGTGGTATTTAGTTTTTATTGTACTAGTTTGAAACTCACAACTTCATTTCACTCATAACTTGTGAATGATACCTTAAATAATCATTGTTTGTAATTTTAAAATTACAGGGAAATCCATTAATGAGAATGTATAAATATTTGAATTAAAATAATGAGAATTTAGCTAACTAATATGAGTTATAAGGAAATATAAAAAATGAATAATGAAATATTCTATAGAAAATGTATTAAGGAGGACCCCATTAGTTTGGGGTATACCCTATGTATTGGGGTAGTTTTGACCTAGGTAAAGGGTAGATATGGCCAGAGGGAGATCTTGACTACTAAAATATTTTTGGTGTTAAGTGTACTATAGATTATATTATGCACTTATTATTAAATTGGATTGAACAATACAGTATCTATATTGTGACATCATCTGAAATAATTATGCTCATGAAGTTGTGTTTTTGAATAATTATTTAATTTGACAGATTAGGATCGTACTTTTCTGTGAGTACTATTGAGTAAGTGTTTATTCGTGCCAGATATGGTCAATCCATAATTCAATAATTACTGCACTATAGTAAGATATTCTCCATAAAAGGTGGTATTTATGGTCTAGGTGAGATAGCCGAGTGTCCCTTAGATGTTACTATTTATTAGTTAATATGTGCCCTTAAAAAATTTAGGGAAACACATTAGATGGATTAGGTATTCATGTAATCACTTTTATATAAGTGTGGAATGGGTAGAAAATTCAACTTATGAGATAGAAGCATGTTAGGTTTTTGTTAAGGAAGATATAGTTATGGTGTTATTTCCTAATAGTTAACTCTGTTTTTCAAGGACTGTTAACAATACTTAGATCAATTTCATTCATGGACCTATAAATTTTTATTTGTTATTCTTATTCATAGTTTACATATAACTAAACTCATTGGGTATTAGGTATGTCACTTGGTATTATGGGTGATCATTTTTTATATGTTGGTTTATTTAATATGTCATTAAGATTATAAGAATGAATATTGGATTCAACTAGTTTGTTAAACTTACATGCCATATGCATTATCCCTTACGTGCTATGATTTTCATGTTTGGGTATACTGACTCATACCTCCTAAGATGACTAGTTAGATCCTATATATTTTTAACATCATTATATGTGACTAATGGGTTAAAATATGATTGGGTGGTCCAAGTGTATAAAATGATTAGTTTGTAGTGTAATTGGGATGTTACAGATTGTGCATATTTGTAAATTACTAGTTAAATGTTATGTTTGTGGTTTCATTGAGAATTTTTTGGGTTTTATATATGGTTAATATATATGATTATCTTAATATCTTGATGTTAATGGGGTCCGAAATAGTTTATAGAGTGTAATGTGACTACTATGGGTTCCAATAGTTGGTTCCTCATGGACGAGGTGATTGAGAATTGTTTGTTTCTTGTAGGCTCCATGACCAAGATAATATGGTTCAGTTTTTGAGGTCCCAGTTTTATGGGATGATGTCGATAGATATATTAATATTTATTGACATGGTCAACTTAATCTTGCCCCTAATATGTGTTTTAGTTATTTAAAAGGTGAACACACCTTAAAATTGTTTTTATTCATCCTTGTAAAATAAAACTATTAATATTGTATTATAGATATGGTATATAGAAATCAATATGGCAGGGAACCCACCACATGTTCATTGAGGTTGAGACCCTTACATTAAAGGAATTTCATTGAGTACAAATGATGATTTTCCATGGGATGTTACCCTGTAAAATGATTCTTAGAGTGGTACTGGGGTCTAATTGAATATGAAACATCCATCCATTACTTTAAGTAATAGATAAGACACATGGGAAACGTTTCATGCTTCACCCAGTAGCGTAGTGAAATAGAAAAAATTATTATGTAATGGTAATCAGATAAATCATTAAATTTATCCTATATTTTCATAAAGAATGTTTTTTATAAGTAGATAATTGAAAAATAATTATACTATTTTCATGGAACTATTTATAAGTGAACAGAAAGATATGATATCATTTTTTTCCATGAAAAAGGGAAAGGGTACATCTTATCAGATTTTATTTGTAGTTGGAATGATACCATTGGTCCAATGAGGATTTTGGTGACCTAGGATAGGTTGGTTTTATAGAATGGTGATTCTTAAGTGACAACATAGTGAAATGTTAGATTGGTTTGTGGTATAATTATGGAATCACAAAAGTGGTTGTGCTTAGGAAACATTGGATATATACATGATCATTGGATCACACTAGTGAACACGGTGTTGTTCAATAGTTTTTTAATAGTGGTTTAGCAGAAGAATCAAAAAACTATTATAATGAGTTGGATAGAGGAGGATTGATCGCCTATTATGTGTGGGATTCAATGTAGTGGGTATTGAACCACATTGATAATGTCCATTATGGTCAGTTGATTGTCATATATGGTTTTATCGATAATATTTAATTTGAATACAATGTTCTTAGGCCAATATAATGTCTGATTATTACCCATCTAGTTCATTGTGTAAATATGAATGACCTTTACTAGAAATTTTTTAACCTATGTTTTTAAACATGGGTGTCATTTGATATCAAATCATATGGTTGGTAGAGTACTATGGATGTATTGATAATGATATTATTATTTAATATAGAGTAAGTTAATGTTATAAAAAGCATGGTAGTAGACCAATCTTGTCAGTTAATTTTGATTTATGATGACATATAGATATTAGAGACAATGAAATTGGGTATTTGATAACAACCTAAGAGAGAGTATTGGTTATTGGATTTTGAGAATAATTTTAATGGATGGTAATTTAGTTAAATCAATTTTTTAAGAATGTCTTTAGATAGTAGGAAATGGTGGAATTGTTAGGTAATATTCTTGTGGAGAAAAATAATACTATAGTTATTGGTTGTTTTTGAATGATCTATCTTTAGTAATGTTGATAAAAAGCTATTATTTTTGGATCATATAAGGTGTGATACTATATTTTCTTAAAGTAACATTAGAAAAGCGTGATTACTAGTGTAGACCGAGGATATGATTATAAAGTTGTAACTGTGGAATTTTTTTGATACATGGAAATCCACTCTAATTAGAACTACAACATGGTCAGGGTTGAATATCTCAGTGGAATGGCGTATATGCTTATCAAAATTTAAATGGTAGTCAGGTTCTGCGAGATGTGATTTTATGATCCCAATAAGTAGGAATGTTCTATATTGATCATTATTTTAGGTCCAATGATGCTTGGAGATATAACTAAGATTCATGATATAATATCATGGGGAGATTGTGAGGCCCCACCCTACACAAATGTATAGAAAATGTAGATTATTTTGTAACATCATGTGATTATTATAGATCTATGCCTTTTATGGGTAAAAGGTGTACCAGGAACATTATGGTTATTCAATATATGATGTTGGGGAAGAAAAATGATGATGCAGTACCAATGGCTAGTTGATAGAGTACGGAGAACAATCTACCACATGGTACACAACTAGCTATAGGCAAATGATGTACCCTAAGTCGCTTGCTGGTATTAACTATTCATTAGTGGATTCCTGGGAATATTATAAAAATTGTTGTATAATTATATTTACACCATTTCAAAAATAATATTTGTGAAAATGTTTTCTCCAATTTATTGTCTTGTGTTAGCACCCTTTTCTGCATAATCTCCCTTTTTTCCCAAGAGTTGAACTCATTGATTCCCTTTTAATTTGATAATATACCATATTTATTGAAGATATTTAGATTCGTCTATAATTACCCTTACTTATATTTTTCATTTTTTAATTTTTCAAATTTTTGTGACTATTTTAATCTAATATGGCCTATTGTAATAGTTTATTAATGGTTTCATACCATGTATTAGTTTATCTTTATCCAATGTTGAGAAATGAATGTTTAGTACTATCTACCTATAATGGTTGTGGTATCTATACATAACCCATAGCCCTGAAACATTCATCAAGTGTTTTATTTTACATTCATAGAGAACTTTAAACACAATGAATAATGTTAATCCAATTCATCAACATTTATATTATCTTAGTCTAATCACCTATTATAAATTCAATGTATTCATTTAAACATTCAATCTATGTGGAATTAATTGAATATCAAATTATCATTAAGTTGCTCAAATAATAAGTAATTTTATCTGATGAATGTAATACTAAGATGAATATGATACCATGGATACATTTCATCAAGTATCTATGGATTTAATCAATGATTTTTAAATTGAATTTCATAAGAATTGGGTATCTATAAGATGAAATTCAATGGTTGGTAAAATATTCAATCAAATTAAATAATTTTATTAGATTATATTTTCTAAATTCCATGGAAAATTAAAATAATAAATTATTTGTATGACTGAAAATTTGGTAAATCACAGGAGTAATGTGAATTTTTATCCTTATAAATATAAATAAAAAAGAATTTTATATTTTGGATTTATGTTTGGTGAAATGTATGTGTATTTCAAAATTGTAAATTTTATTCTGTAAAATGTATTTGGAATTTAAAATGTGATACAATGATTAGGGACCATATTGAAATTGGTAAATCTAAAACATTTAATAGTAATGTATCAATAAATTTCACTGAATGCAATGTGGATTGATAATTTATATTAAATCATGAAAATGATGACATAGTATTTTTATGTCTAATAGTTAGGAATACTGGGATGAGATTCTCTGATTCCATATGATCACACTTTATTATGAATTATGGAATGATAACATTTATACCATGTTATACTTGATTCCATTAAAATTCTAGGATGACTACCATGATTCATACTGATACCCGATTAGTGATAATACTACGATGTGAAGTTGGATTCATTAGTATTTATTATATTTATTCTTGGATTCTTTATGACTCATAATTATAGGATATTCAAGGATTTGATCTTGGATTCAATGAGATATCCTCAATTACTGTCTAGATTCCTTTTGAAACTAAATGATATGGAATCCTACCATGTGAATTTAAATTCTATTGTAATTTTAGGAAGAGTAATTTTATTCAGTATAACACATAAAGATATTAAATAACACCTTTAAGTCATATTGGATTCCATATTTCCTTATATGGTTAATGAATCAATATAAACTAATTATAGAAACCTCGATATTAGTATATGCATGCATTGTTGGTTAGTTTCATGAAACTAATTATAATAAATGATATATCCATCCATGGGTATCACTAAAAACTCATAGAATTAGTGGTATAATAAATTTCTTAATTATTTTTCATCATGATATTATTCAGAATTTATTTTTTCAAACTCAAGATTTTGGGGATTGTATGGTTTGGATCCATTTATGTACTACTCACAGACTAATTAGGAAACCATGGAATATGGGAACTATTGGAGATATCATTACATATTCTTTTAGGTTTTGGAACATTATCCTTTTATTATGTTTATTTATTTCTTTTTCTGGAGTCGAGTGTAGACATTGGGACCTGGAAGGTTTCATGAATGGTATGTGGATTTTTTGAAATATTTATTTATTTTACATTATTCTGTAACTGCTCTAAGATATACCAATGAGCGATCTGATGTAGCATGTATGTAATAAATTATGTTGAATACTTTTCGTATTGTAATTATTATTAAGAACATCATGTGTTCTCTGAAATTGTTATTTATCCATATTAATGTAATTAAATAATATTTTTAACTTGGATGACTTATTGAAAAAGTGTATAAATTATAATTCATAAAAACTATAGAACCTTAATGCAATCGGTAACCTCCAAAAAAATATAGGCATGCTCTAGGCCATTTAAAGAACAATGTTGGTGCACAAAATCAATGGATTTTGTTTCTAGGGGTAATAGTAATAAATTTACGCATAATTTTTTAATTTATTATTAATAAATTCTGAGAATAAAATAATATTTACTACAAATATGTAAAGACCTTGAATTTCCATGAATTTTTTTAATATATTAGAATTTTACGAGTCTGTGAAAATTTACGGTGCGTGATTCTGAGGCACAGTGTGCCCCGAATTAATTTCATAATATTTTTTTGGTACATTCAATAAACATGCGAGCAGGATTTTGTAACATTTGAACCAATGCATGGAATTGAAAACTGAGGGAAGCATTGAACTCATAGCACCGGTATTCACTTAATGGGTCCTTCACCTCAACCGCAGTAGGTCTAGGGTGAAAGATAAACTTTTGTTTTTTCGTGAAAGAATAAAATAAAATAAAATTGTGTAGCATTTGATTTTATTTGGAACTCCAATGTGGATGTTGAGAGGAGGGGAACACATGAACTATACCACCCATGTGAGGTTATGGAGGAACGGACCCCCAGGATCAAGCTCTCATGTGGGTTATGGTGGTGGGGACCACCGGAGGCTAAAACCCCCTTGAACTCCCCTCTTTACGGGAGTAAAACCTCTTGAATTCCTCCTATTTATTTGTGTCGCCCCCTTAATTAATTATACCAAATAATCAATTAATTAATTAAAATAATTTGAAATTATTCCAACAAACATAATAGATAACTTGTTCTATTATGTGGAATACATTTCCTTTTGGTGGAATTGAGAGGGAAGGGTGGGAAAAGGAGAACTTGAACAAAGACATCCTCCAACGAAGAGCTCCTCCAATGTAGAACACCGACTCATGACATCAAATTATTCCTCAGGACATTCTTCGACAGTATACATCTTTAACAAAAAAGAGACACCTCTATCGAAGAGCATTTATCCGACGAACGAGCTCAGGATCAGAGGTGGGTGGCGGGCACGATGAACATCGACAACTTCGACATCTCTCATCGACGTCAAAAAACAAACGAGGTAGGGGTGTGTTGTAATTTGATCACTGTTAAATTCCCTCTCATGTTGAATCTTCTTCCTTCAGTCACATGCTACTGCCCTAACGTGGAGGGTACAAGTCAACTAAATATGGCACGACCCCTTCGCAAATCTTGTGAATTTTTTGTGTGATCTACAAAATGGTGACAAATACCATTGCTAGTGGTTGGCACTGGTGGAACTCTAGAACTGTGAAAAAGGTGATGAATGAAGGGAGGCCAGTCATGTTGAATGCCAGAGAAGGCATGACGCTTGGCCGCCCTGCAGCCTCCACGCCCTGCATCCCTGGTGCCCCACGGCGCTCTGCCTCTCGTGGCCTTGCGCCGTCCCACTACACCCACAGCCTCTACCACCATGTGGCCCCCATGGCCTCACATTGGCCCGCGGAACCCATAGACTCCGGTGGCCCGCAGCACCCGTGGCATAGCACTGTCCTGCGGCACCCGCGGCCTCTGCTGCCTTACGGTGCTCGCGGCCACCCACGTCCTTCACGAACCACACGGCCTTCGCACCACCCAGGCCCGGCCACCCAGTGGGCCGAGCTGGAACCAGAGGTTCAGACTAGTTTGACCCGAACCTGTTCGACCAATTCCATGTCATGCCGAGTCGGTCAGGCCGGGTCAGGCTGGACGTGGACCGATTTCGACCCATTTACGCACTTTTGTCCATAAATTTGGCCCCAGACATCCCTTAGACGAACCTTCAGTGGCAATAGAAACCATGAAGCAAGAATGTCCCTTGGAGTATACCCCACTATAGATTATGATAATGATGGAGTACGGTCAGGTTGCATCGAGCAAGAATCCAACTGGGTTCTTGGGACAAAAATGCTATTAACATACAGACCGGGCATCCGATTGACTCATCGTCTGTTGCATTGAGACCCCTGTGATGTGGAGTTCCCCTAGGATACATCTTAGTGGTACTTTTTGGAAGTTTTAGTATTGACCTGTGTCTTTAGGAGAGGACCCTACCGGAGACAAGAAAGCTTAGTGCGGGAACCCAGTAGTTGGCTCTAACTTGAGGAATAAATCCTTCATGGTTTTGTGATTGAAGGTCCCACATGGAACCACTATAGGATTCTATATGGTACTACCCGATATATCCTCTATGTGTCAACACCTAACGATCCTGTGTGGTTCAGCACCTAGTGATCCTGTGTGGGTCAGCAGGGAGAGATCCTATGTGGGTCAGCACCGAGCGATATTGTGTGGGTAAGCACCGAGTGATCCTGTGTGGGTTATTACCTAGAGATTCAATGTGGGTTTAATGGTGATTAGAGATCCTTTGAGGTTATTCCTCTTAACAATGTAATATGATTCAATTGTTACATTCAATCATATCTACTACTGTACCTATGTTATACCTAGTGTGAGTAGAGTCTGTACCTTGTGTTATTTTACAACATGGTAATTCCTTGGTCGTATTATTCTGTGTGGCATACCTATGTGGTACTTGCCTTCATTGTATTTCCTACCTTTGTGGAACAATGGAGCTTTGGGCTTTGAGGTGGAAACTATGTTTTCCTCATGATTGAGATTGGTATAATTGATAAATTAGGTATATATATTGGCATATACCTTAGTAGGGTTGTCAGTGGATTTCATGATGTGTGGTTTCTCATTGGTGGATTCTGTGAGACCTTGAGGGTTTTGGGGTCCCTACTGAGTATCGTTTTTCTCACACCTACATAGGATTTTCCCACACCTTATTTTGTTTGGTACAGATGATGGACATCACTGACTGAGGACGAGAGTACCAGGACAGGAGGTGGCATGAAGATGGACGTTAGATGAGGTGAACCTTAGAGATGGTCGTTCATGAGTTGTACCTACCCTTAAAGCAGGAATCATGGGGGTGATCTAGGATCCTATTTTCACCTGTCATTAATCTTCTACTTTCTAGTTTTCCATGTACATTACCGTTTGTCTTGTATTCTGGCCCCATTTACTTACTGTACTAACTCTTCTTACTATTCAGTTTACTTGATTTTGTAACTTGCAGTGTGCTGGGTTGCGTTTTTTACAGGTTATAAAGATAATTCCTTCCTTGTTTTAGGGAATACTCCTTTGGTTCTAGTTACCATCCCCTAGACTATGGAAGTAGGGCTTGGGGTAGTCACGGCATGGGCCCCGGGGAATGGGTTGTGACAAATTGGTATCAGAGGAGTCAGTTCTACTATAGAACATAGGACTCTGATCTTTCTTTTTAATTGGAAATTGTGTTAAGTGTAGTGAGTGTGGTTATCGGATTAGTAGATCTAGGGTCAGTGCGGTAGAAAATGCATCCATACACAAGGACCTTGACTTCTGATTTCTAACTTAGTGCACAAAAACACTGATTGTGTATGTGTTTTTAAGAGTCTTATTTGTGATCACATTGAGTTAGATCACCAGGTATAACTTATTGACCGTGGCTCACATGTTTTATTTTAGGATTCCTCCAAGCAGACAACCATCTAGGGTTCTAGATGTAGTACACATTGATATCCCATGGAGTGATGAGGACTTCGTTTAGGGCCCTTTTCCAATAGAATAACCAGCAGAGGCACCAGCGGTACCATTACCCATTGGGCCACTAATGCCACCTGCCCCAGCAGTAGAGGGTGCATGGTGCTTGAGCACATTGCAGGAGTTACAATGCCATAATCCACCTAGGTTCAGGGGAAAGATGGACCCACAGATGGCTGAGGATTGGAGGGAGGTCATAGTGAGAGTCTTTCGACTAGTAGGGAAACCAACCGATCTCATGATGATCATTGTCACCATTTTTCAACAGGAAGTAGCATGTAGATGGTGGATCTTGATGCTCTAGGCTCACGACGATGTGATTCTTTTCTGGGCAGATTTTGAGTCCTGTTTTGGGAAGATATTATTCCATCGACTCTTTGCATAATGCGCATTCAAAAGACACTTCATTTGTAGCATGGCAACATGTTTGTGGCTTGGTACTTAGAAAGGTTCACTCACAACTCATGCTACTCCACTGAATGGTGTGAGACCCATTCATCATGTCTCGGACCTTCGATCAGGTAATCAAGTGTGAGATCAGGGCTTCGATGATCTCAATTAGCATCCCAATGTAGGCGGGTGTGTTAGAGAGAGCCCTTTTAGTGGAGACTTTTCTTGTTGACCAGACACCAATAGTGAGTCCAACTACCAGTCATCACATTGTGGAGTCTTCTATAGCTATTAGCAGGAAGATGTCACTGAGGTCCAAGAGGAACAGATCTATAGGTGGATGACTGTATGATTCATGGTCGGTTGTGTGGGGTACCCGAGGCAGAGCCAGTCCTGCCCGGAATGGGCAGTGTTACACATCCGATAGGTAGGGTCACATTGCTCGTGACTATCTGACCCATCATATGGATGATCAGTAGATGGTAAAAATAACAACCAGTCAGAGACAGAGATTCGACCGAGGAGGTCCACATGGTACAGGAGGACGTGGTATAGGAGCTGGTGGTGCAGCTGGTAGTGGACGACGATAATGGATGTTACCACAACCACAACCACCAGGTGGTCCACCCCGACAATATGGAGTAGGAGGACATGGGTGAGCTCTATACCATGCAGCTGAGGCCTACGATCATGGCTCTCCAGAGATGATATGAGGTATGATCTGTGTCTACTCCACCTTAGTTTCAATACTTATTGAAACATGTTCTAGTCATTCTTTTATTTCCAATTCCCTCATTCAGAGCTCGATGATTTTGAGGGAGCCGTTGGCTCAATCCTTACAGCTAGAGACTCCTACAGGAGCGGATTTGATGAATAAAAACTGGTGTTGGTACTGAGAGCTTACTCTAGGAGGCAAGAGCTTCGGTTGGGATCTCCTAGTACCAGCATCGAGGCCTCACGACGTCATCTTGGGTATGGATTGGTTGTCAACAGTCCATGCTCAGATTTACTATATTAGGTGAAAAGTGTGGTGTGTCCGAACGGATGGGACCAGGTTTACCTTCACCAGAAAGAAAATTTCATTTGTAGTGTAGGATGAACTTACTCAAAGGAAGATATAGCTGATCACTCATCATCTAGCTTGCCTTACCCTCAGAGCAGTTGATTTTGAGAGTCCTAGTTATCCTATTGTGGTGGACCTCTACACAGATGTTTTCCCTAATCAGGTTCTAGGTCTACAACCTCACAGAGAGGTGGAATTTTAAATTGACTAGTACCCCGAGATGACACTGGTATCTACACCAGTGTATCCAATGGCTCTCGTGGAGCTTCATAAGCTACGGGTACAACTGGTGGACTTATATGGGAAAGGGTTCATTCACCCTAGTGTTTCTCCTTGGGCAACCCTGATTTTGTTTTCCAAAAAGGTGGATGGGAGATTGAGTATTTGTGTTTACAATCGGTGCCTGAATCAAGTGGATTTGAAGAATAAGTACCCACTTCCTAGGATTGATAACCTATTTGATCAGTTGAAGGAAGCATTGTGGTTCTTGAAGATAGACCTCAGATCAGGAAATCACCATCTCAGTGTACGAGACGAGGATGTGAAGAAGACGACATTAAGATGTCGGTATGGCCATTATGAGTTCTTGGTTATTCCATTTGGTGTAACCAATGCTTCAACAGTGATCATGGGACTTATGAACATGGCCTTTCAGCCATATTGTGATCACTTTTTAGTAGTATTAATCGATGGCATTCTGATCCACTCGACTACTGGGGAGGAGCATGCCAATCATTTTCAGGCAGTACTTGACACACTCTGAGAGAACCGGCTTTATGGTAAGCTCTCGAAGATCATGTTTTATATAAAATAGATTCATATTCTGGGTCATGTCATCTCAGAGGCTGGAGTTGCACTGGATTTAGTGAAGATTGAGGCTGTACTTTCTTGGGAGCCACCTAGGAGTGTGATATAGATACAGAGATTCCTAGGTCTGGCTGGATAATACAAGAGATTTGTGCCTGATTTCTCATGAGTTGCAGCACCTTTATCAGCTTTGAAGAATAAGGTTCAACATTTCATGTGGTTGAAGAGATTCCAGCAGAGTTTTTAAGAGCTAAGGTAGAGGCTAACTAGTGCCCACATCTTGAGGCTTACAGAGGAGGGCATAGGGTATGTAGTCTACTGCGACGCATTAAGGAACCAACTCAGATATCTACTGAAGCCGAAGAAATCAATGATTTCATATGGTTCTCGACAGCTGATACAACATGAGCATAACTATACAACCCATGACATGGAGTTAACAACAGTGGTCTTCATCTTGAAGATGTGGTGACATTACTTGATGGGAGAAAATTTTACAGTCTATAATGACCATGACTGTATCAGGTATATCTTCTGTCGGAAGGACCTGAACCCGAGATAGTGATGTTGGCTTATGTTCCTCCAGGAATATGACTTTGAGATAGTTTATACTACTAGGAAGGGAAACATTGTAGTATATGTACTCAACATGAAATTTGGTATACAATTGCTAGGTGAGGTGAAGGAGCAGCTGGCCACATTGAAGATATCCTTTGTGGATCAAGATAGAGAATCTTTACTTCAGTCCCTTATAGTCACTCCCCCAATTCATCACCGAGTCAGGGAGGCGCAACATGGGGATTCTGATTATGAGGCTTGACGTGCTTAGATATCCACAGAGCAGGTACCTGATGGATTTTATGAAGGTGGTGAGCACATTATCTTTTTCAGAGGATGTACCATGGTACCAGTATCACTTCAGAAAGAAGTATTTATGGAGATACACACAAACCATCATGCGGTAAATCATAAAGTGGTGAAGATGTACCAGGATCTCTGAAGATAGCAATGGTTGTTGGGAATGAAAAATGAATTTCCAGATTTTGTCTCTCGGTTCCTCACTAGTAAGAAAGTGAAGGTAGAGCATCAGGTACCAGCAAACTTGGTTCAGCCTTTAAAAGTTCCAAAGTGGAAGTGGTATGGGAGTCCATGGAAAACGTGATAAGAATTCCACATACATAAATGGTTCATGACTTGATTTGGGTGATTTTTTACCAACTCACCTAGTCAGCCCACTTCCTATATATAAGAGAGCATTGTTCAGTAGAGAGCATGAGATTCCTCTATGTGTAGGAGATTGTGCAGTTACATGGAGTAACCTCGATGACTGTATCTGATCGTGATGCATGTTTTACTTCTTTGGTATGGAATTGGTTGCATGAGGCTATCGGGTTGCAGCATTGTTTGAGCACCCCCTTCCATCCTCAGATGGATGGCCAGACTGAGCGGACCATTCAGGCCCTCTAGGACATGTTGCGTGTTTGCGTTTTTGATTTTCGTCCTAGATGGGAGAATCAATTTATTTTGGGGGAGTTTTCATACAACAATTGCTATCACTCCACCATTTGGATGGAACATTTTGTGGCGTTGTAAGGGCGACCTTGCAGATCACCTTTGTGTTGGACAACCCTTTGGGAGTCAGCACTAGTGAGACCAGAGATGGTACAAGATACCGCAGAGAAGGTGAAGATCATCAGAGAGTGGATGAAGACTGCACAAAGAAAGTAGAATTTGTATGCTGACAGGTGACGGAGACCTCTAGAGTTTGGGGATAGTGACCATTTCATTCTAAGGGTCTCACCTAGATAAGGATTGTAGAGATTTGGTCGGGATGGAAAGTTACCCTTGAGATTCATTAGTCCTTTTCACATCCTCAATAGAGTTAGCGAGGTGTATTTACACTTAGCTCTTCCACATCAGCTACACCGGTTTGATGATGTCTTCCACATATCCCACCTGAGGAGATACGTGGAAGACCCTTCTCACATCATCGAACACACCAAGCATGACATCGATGATGGGGTGATGTTGTCAGAGGTTCTAGTGGAGATTGAGGATCGACATGAGTGGGTCCATCATGGGCGGTCGATACCTCTAGTGCGTGAACGTGGGAAACATGAGAACATCCATGAGTGCACATGGTAGCTGGAGGCTTGGATTCGGGCTCAGTACCCCCTCTTGTTTATCTAGTTTTGTGATATAGATTTCGGGGACACAATTCCTTGAGGTGGGGAATATTTAAATTGCCAAAAAATCCATGTATTTTTTTTAATGTATGGAAATTTTTCGAGCCCGCGAAAATTGAAGGTACATGATTCTAAGGCCCAGTGTGCCCGAAATGAATTTCTGAACATTTTTTCAGATACATTCAGTAAACGTGCGAGTAGATTTTTGTATCTTTTGAACTAGTGCTCAGAATCGAAATCATTGGGCGCCATTGAACTCGGAGTGCTGATATTTGCTTAAGGGGACCTTCACCTCAACCATAGTTGGTCGATGGTGAATGATAGAATTTGTGTTTTTCATGAAATAATAAAATAAAATAAAATTGTTTAGCAATTTTTTATTTGGAACTCCCATGTGGATGTTGATAGGTGGGGACAACCAGAACTAAACCTCACATGTGAGGTTATAGAGGTGGGTTCTGCCAGGATTAACCTCCCATGTGGGTTAAGGGGGTGGGGACCACCCTAGGATAAAACCCCATGTACTCCCCTCATTATGGGTAAAACCTCTTAAACTCCCCCAATTTATTTTTTCCACCCCTTAATTTAATTATACCAAATCATCAATTAATTAATTTAGATAATTTTAAATTATGATAAAAACATAATATATAACTTATTCTATTATGTGGGCTACATTTCATTTTTGTGGAATTGAGAGGAAAGGGATGGAAAGAGGAGAACATGGAAGAAAACATCCAATAATAAAGAGCTCATGCAACGATTAATGGTGACACACGACTTCGATTTCTTCCTCAGGAAATTCTCCAATGGTAGAAATCTTCAGTGACAACGAACCACCTCCATCGAAGAGTGTTTTTCTGACGAATGAGCATGGGATCGGAGGTGTGTGGCGGGAACAACAAACATTGAAAACTTCAACCTCTCTCATCATTGTCAACAAACAATCAAGGTAGGGGTGTATTTTAATTTGATCAATGTTAAATTCCATCTCACATTCAATCATGTTCCTTGAGTTTTATTCTACCGCCCTAACATGGATGGTATGGTCCAGCCAAACATGGAACTACCCCTCTGCAAATCTTTTGGATCTTTTGTGTGATTTTCACGATGTTGAAGGTGAACGGTTCTAGTAGTTGGCAGTTGTAGAACATGTGAACCAAGATGAAGACAATGAACAAAGGGTGTCTGGTCAAGCCAGCCATCTTTGAAGGCACGATGCTCCACCACCTCGCAGCCTCCATGACCCATGGTGCTCCACCCCCCGTGGCCTCATGTTGTCCCGTGACTCCTGTGAATTCTGCCACCCTGCCGCACCTGCCATGCCACGCCATCCTACGACACCCATAATATTCCCCACCTCACAGCACCCACGGCCTCACGCCACCCTGTGGAACCCATGGCCTCAGCCACCCCGCGGCCCCTGTGGCCTCGTATTGTCCCGCAACACCTACACCCTCCACCGCCCCGCGACACTCCCAACCACCCAAGGCCATCACGGACAATGTGACCTCCACGCCGCATGGGTTGGGCCACCCAGCATGGGTCGGATTGACCATAACTACGTCAACCTATGCCGGGTCTTTCCGGGTCGGCTGACTAGGTCGGACCGGACCCAGACACATTTCGACCCATTTACGATCATTTGGCCATAACTTTGACACCAGACGTCCGTTTGATGAACCGTTAGCGGCATTGGAAACATTAGTGTGGGAATTTATTTTTGAGAATAATCCACTATATATTTGGATAAATTATGATTATAGTCAGGTTGGATCGATTATAAATAAAACCGGGTCCTTAGGACTAAAAGTCCTATAACATACAGACTGGGTGACTGATTGACGCACCATGTATTGTATTGGGACCCCTATGACGTGGTGGTCCTTTTGGATAATTATTCATGGGACTTCGTGGATGTTGGAGTATCTACCATTAGCATGTGAAGCGAACCCTCACTGAAACGAGCAAGCTTAGCACAGGGACGCTATAGCTGGATGTGACTTGAGGAAGAGATCCTTCGTGGGTTTGTGATTGAGGGTCCCACATGGAACCGCTCTCGGATTCCATGTGGGACTACTCGAGCGATCATGTGTGGGTCAGCACCTAGTGATCATGTGTGGGTCACCACCTAGCGATCCTGTGTGGATCAGCCCCGAGCGATCTTATGTGGGTCAGCACTGAGCGATCCTGTGTGGGTCAGCACCGAGCGATCCTGTGTGGGTTAGCACCGAGCGATCCTGTGTGGGTCAGCACCTAGAGATCCTTTGTGGGTATGATGATTATTTTCAATCCTTGATGGTTCTTCCTCTTAACAGAATATAATTATTCAATAGTTACATCTAATCATCTCTACTACTGTACATATGTTATACGTGGTGTGAGCTGAGTCTGTACCCTATGATATTTTCTTTCGAGGTAATACCTTGGTGGTATTCTTCTCTGTGGAGTACCTGTGTGGTATATTACTTTGTTGTATTTACTTTCTTTTTCGATCAACTAGGCATTGGGCTTTGAGATGGACTATATGTTTTCCTCCTGATTGAGATGGCTATACTAGATAACTTTGCTATATGTATAAGCATATAACTAAGTAGGGTTGTCAGTTGATTTCATGTTATGTGGTTTATCCATGGTTGATTTTTTAAGACCTTGAGGGTCTCATGGTCCCTACTGAGTATCGTTATACTCACCCCTACACGGGATATTCCCGCACCCTGTTGTGTTTGGTGTAGACGAAGGACATCGCTAAATGAGGATGAGAGTACCAGGACTAGAGGTTGCACAGAGGTGGACATTAGATGAGCCGGACAAAAAATATTGTCATTCATGAGTTGTACCTACCCTTCTGGTAGGAATCATGGTGGACGATACAGGAGCTGATTTTCACCTATCAGTCATCTTGTACTTTCTAGTTTTCCTTGTAATTTACTTTTGGGCTTCTATTCTGGCACTCTTTTCATACTGAACTCATTTTTATTACAATTCAATTTACTTGAGATTGTATCATTATATGTTCTTGGTTTCATTTTCTTGCAGGTTATTAAGGATATTCCTTCCTTGTTTTGGGGAATATGCCTTCGGTGCATGTCGTCAGCCCCTAGCCTATGGAATGCGGGCAGCGGGTAGTCACGGAACGGGCCCCGAGGGGACAGGTCGTGACAAAATATTATGAAAACTATTGGTTATCAACATCTAATTTTTACTCCCATCCTTTTTTAGAACCCATGTTCCCAATAAGACATAATATTTCAATACCCTTGTTTGGGAATGGTACATGATACCTTAGATATCTGACATAGTGGGGAATTATTATTATTTAAAAAATACGCCCACGCTAGGTTTTTTGTATAAATGGAATTTTCACAATTCATTGTGATTAATTTTTAACCATTTTGTATATGATCTCTCTATAGGAGATCATATTTTATAATGAATAATTTTTGTTACATGAATAATTTTTAATTATAAAATTGGATATATTGAAATTTATTTGGAGTTTTTATTTATAAAAATTGATTCTATTTTATTAATATTATATTGGTAGTATTACATTCTTGATATTACATAAAGAACATTATTATATATATTTTTTAATATGGGTGTATAGACTACCCACATGTCATATAAGAACCTTAACTGATGTTAAAAGATTCAATGACATTTTGAGTTGTACATTATATATGTCAGAATTTGATAATAATTTCAATGTTGATTAGGATCCTAGACAATTCTGTTGAGGTGAGTGGTGTAATCATACATCAAATTTGGTATTACACCATATATGCAAACATATCAAGAATTATGATATACTTGGATATAAAATTATATTTAATTTATTTTGTTGGAATCAATTTATATATTATGATATACGTTAGAATGACAAGATTCATAGACTTTCTCGGTTTAGATGATTCATGCAAATATAGTTTGTCACATGCTATTATATTATCATTCAATATATATATATATATAATAATTTATATGTTTTTATGATATAGAATTATTTTTAGTTTTATATAAATAAATATTCATTTAGAATTCTGGTCCTGGATTAATTTCATCATGTATGGTTATGTCATACATATAGACTGGAGAAGAAAAAATATAGGGAGATTTGGTCTTAAATATCCATATTTTATTTCTGGGGAAAATGTACATGTGATTTGGCTAAGGCCCACTGAATTAATTTGACACATCTCATATATTCATAATAAAAAATTATAAAATATTGTTATTTCTTATATCCAATATGAGGGTGATCCTGGTTTAGGATATTAAAAAATGGAATTGAATTATTAGTTATATAATGGCATTGTCTTTCATATGTGATGATACGATTCTAAGACATGGATTTTATGTAATTTATATTACCTTAAATAATAAGTGCAGAATCTAGGTGTTTCAAAAGGTACATAATATTTGTTCTAATATTGAATTCTATTAAATGGACTTAATGATGATGCCCAATTTTTTCAAGGAGGATATGGGTGAAATTCGGGATTTTTTTAACTTGTATCCTCAAAATTGGAAGGAACTACAAGGCTCCAAAATATTTTAGAAACCATAAAACCACAAGATCAAGCCCATAAGACAAACTATAGGTTTGGGACAAAGCCTAAATGCACAGTTTTCATATAGTTAGGTAAACCATGCAACTAATCTTGCTGAGTTTCATTTAATGTATTGTCTTGTTATACTATTGGTGCATGGTTTTTAAAAACGTGATGCAACACCATTCACCATTTTTTTAAGGTTAAACTTTTATACAACCCCTTTTTAATTATTTTAAATCACCTATTTCTTTCTCCTCTACAACTCCAATTGGTTTTATCCCCTCCGCTTCAGGAATGATCCCCATATTCACTTGAGACATATTTTTCATGATATCTTATTCAATAGGTGACTAGATCCATTTCCATAAAAAGTAATAGAATGACCTAAGTATTCTAGTCCTTCCCTATACATCTATTTCAATGTTTCTCCTCTATCCATAGAGAAATTGTAGTACATAACCTTTTACCTAATTTTGAGTTTTTTTTATTTCATATTTTCTTTCCATTCGAGGTCATTCAAAGCATAGATAATAGATGATTGGAGTTCTTCATCATCAAGGATGGTGTTCTATGTCTTTCTAACACATTTAGTTTCTTTTTAAATGACATTTCATTGATAGGCTCACTAAAACATTCTAATAATTCATCAAATTTGTTTAATACAATAATTCCATTGGTTTCCCATGTCATATGTGACCCAACACCTATAGAGAAACACATACTTGGGTTTTTAGACTCCTCATTATCCACCAATTTGGGAGTTTCCACTTTAGTTGTCCTATTTTTAAATTTGCGGATTGTTATATCACATATTAGAGTGTGTTTTATTAAAAATAGGTGTCATTATTAGTGAATTTAACCATGATAAGTGGTTGGCCATATTATTAAACATTGTGTGTGGTGACTCATACCTTATACTTATATTCCAATTCTTGATAATTCTCATTAGAATCCACATGTCCAATATTCCATTTTATATGGATGATATTAAATGCTAACGAAATGTTATTTTTCTTGTATATAATATCTAATTATTATTACATTGTACAAATTTTATTATCCTCTTTATCTAGGAAAATACTTATCTAATTTCGTGTTCCATACAATTTTTACATGTTTTTGAAATCTATGTCTTTAGTTTTTATTTTCAATGGTTTTATGGATTTAAATTACATGATTTGGATAAATTTTTATAATATTATATTGCAAAGCCTTATTCATAACATGTAATTACACATTTCATTGTAATATGATCATAGATTTTATGATCACCAAATATGGGTTGGGAGAGAAAATGTGTCCAAATACAAGGAATACTTTGTTTGAATATTCATGTTCGGTTGGATGTAATTGACATGTCGGCATCGATATATTGGATTTCCATGTATGGGTTATCTTGTTGGATCACATGTAGTTGTGAGTGACACCGGATCCATAAGAGAGCATATAAGGATGGCCCCCTTAGTATGGTAATGATACCATTCCAGGGGAGCTGCCAAGTCCCCTATGTGCGATACATTATACAGACTCAAAGTCACTATGTCATGAGTAATACAAGGTATTCCATTATTGGTTTCATTGGACATAATCATTGGAATTGGTTATTTTTCAAACACATGTATCGACCTGGGGATTATTTATAAATCACATTGGATATTCTGGAAAATCCACTATGTATTTTATGGATTGATTTCTTTCTATGTTTTTTTATATATAATATGTGTAACTTTGTATGATGAAATGGACATGTGACCTATATGGTGATGCACAAGGTAGAAGATGTCTTGTCATTATTTCTAATTCATGATGGCCCTTGTATATAAATTATGACCTGAATTGGTATCTATATTCATACATCCTACATAGGACAAATTAGGTGGTATTATTCAGGTGTCTATTTATTATCGTAGACAAAGGTGGTTTTTATTTAATTATTTATTACTCAAAATTTTATTATTATGAAACACTGTCATGTTTGTATTGACAGAAATATATTGGGTTGGACACCTTGGGATCTGGCATAGTGAGATTTTTTCTCAAACCATGCTTGGGACACCCTTGAAGACAATATGATATTATTAACACATGTATGTATAAAGGGAATCGTGCATCATCCAAAGTGTGAATGGTTGAAAACATTTGGGTAAATATTGGGGTAGAGGACCAAGCCTATGATCAAGATGCTTATCATATATGAATCTTCCCTTTCATGTATTTATACAGCATGCAGTACCTTCAAAAATTTCATGTCCCTATGTACTCACCTTTTTTATAGAAAAATTAAATATTGAACATCATTTTCTCCCTATTATTTTTATTTTTCTTATTTGATCTATTTTTTTTATTGCATGGCTTATTTAATTTACTTAGAGTAATATTTTTTCCCATTATTTCTTGAGAAACATGTTATCTAACATTTACTATATTAAGTACTCTAATCTACGTGGGAATAGTCTCATTGTAGAGACACAATATGCTCTCACTTCTAGTAAGTAACCTTTGTAATTCAAAGATGTGCATTTGAGGTCTTCTAGAAACTATCTTTGGTATCCATTACATGGTATCCAAATATATTTGAAATAAAGTGGTATAAAAACTATTTTCATTTTTTATAAATATTTGGGTTTAAATATGAGACTAGGAAATTTGATTTTTGAATTGACCTTGTGGTTGGACCTAGATAATCAATGTACATTAGAGTCCCAAATTACCTGGGACGAGAAATTATAGTTATTGATTATTCCGTTTATAGTTGATATGACATCACTATTAGGTGACAAACTTATATTATGTGGTTATTATATTTCAATTATGTAAATGATGATTCTACATATTTTTTCATGATGATATCTGGGAAAATAATTGAATTCAAAATTAAAGAAAACAAAGGACTATACTCCATGAATTTTCCCCCACCATATTTAATTTTATCATGCATTTCATGTTTTTATGTGATTTTTATTTGTTCTAATTTGACATGAAAGAAAATTTTATGAATTAGATTAATTGGATGACCAATTTTATAAAATAAGGTGTATTGGTGCTTATAAATTGGAATGTTTTCCCACTATATTCAATTAAATAAAAATTTGATTAACTAAATATAGATATTAAATGAAATCCACCATTAAAATGAATGAATGGCCTGAAGACATAATTTTTTATTGATTTTCTGATAACCCCCATTTCAAGGGATAAGGGGGAACCCTAACAAGGCTCGTAGGATTTGGAATTACATTTCCCATAGGCTTGGAGAGATTACACGACCCGTAGGATTTAATAAAATCATACATACTATGACTACTTGAAACTGCTCCTCCCTAGCATCTGCATCTTGATCAACTTTCCACCTTTGAATGACTATTCAGCTATCATGTCCATGTACAATGGTGTACAGGTGCGGTACCAATGGAAAATTGCATACCCTCTCATTCATCCAAAGTCTGTTTCGCCCTACTCTGGTGGATGTGCCATGCTCTTTCTTCATCTAGTGTGGTTCCTAGTAAAATTTGTCTGTGAAACTGCATATCAGGTGGCCCTAAGGTCCTTGAGGTGGCCCAAAATCCTTACTGACCCAAAGGCCTTCGGTGGCTCGAAGGCTTTAAGGACTCCAAGCCTAAAGTGGTGGCCCAAGGTGAACAGTTCCGGCTGCTACAGTACCAAATAGTAACTGCTATCTGCCTGCTACAATAACTGCTACATTGCCTGATACAGTGCTGCTACAGTGCCCCCAATATTATGCCTCCGCTTGGTTTTGAACCTGGGTCTCAGGGATGAAATTATAGAGACCACACCAATAAAGCTGAGGCTCATGTTCCACCTTTAATATGAAATTAAAATTATACAAGAAAAATTGTTATGCCTTTATCTAGAATTAACCATATAAATGGGTAGTAGGATATTCATATTGTTTTCTTAATGATACTTTTATATATTATAATCATCTAATATTGGATATAGGATAATTTTGTTGGTTCTATTATTCATCTCGGAGGCCCCTATACCTACCTTCCATTGCTGTTATCCTTAAATGATTTTACAACCTATTGTAAATTAAATATAATCATTCCACATCTAATTTGTATAGTTATTCCACCATGTATCATTTTTGTTATAAACCAAGAGACTGATGATGAGCACATTATGGATTTGGTTGGCCCAGAGTCAACCATGATAAATCCTATAGTGCCACCTAAGTAACCTCTTATCGAACATCTTCTAGGTGATGATGCATTGTTTTGTGAATCTTTTCACTGTGTTATATATGGGTTCTCATTTACGTGTTATTCCACATTTTCTGTAAAACATTTCACATTCCATATTTAATGCTTAAAACATTTCGATGGATCATTCCGGGCACTTCGGGACTTAGAATCACGTGTCATCGAATTTCATTGTTTCTAAATAATTCCATAAAATAAAAAATATATGTGAAAATTATGAGACATTACATTCTCCCCACCATTGGGATTGACATTTCCAAATGCCAAAACAAAGACCAATAAAAATGTAGGGGTACTGAGCATTAATCTGAGCCTCCCGCTCCCTTGTTCTCTCCTGGAGATTCTCGTGATTCCACCAAATGTGATCTAGAGGTATCAACCGTCCAAGAAGGACCTTATTTAATAAAACATCTATCTAAAACCCAAACTATGAAAATGTCACCCCATCGTCAATTTCCATATCTCCCCAGTCGATGATGTGGGTTAGATCTTGTGCGTACCTCCACATCCCTGACACGTGAAAAATCATGTGAACCTGGTGTATCTATGGGGGGAGATCTAGGTAGTATGACACCTCGCTGACATTGATATGTATAAAAAAAATGGTCCGATGAACCTCAGAGGTATCCTTCACCCTCTCCAAATCTCCACAATCCCCATCGGGGTAATACCTGGAGGAAAACATGGTATCCCTCCTCGAACTCCAAGGGTACAACCATATCTTGTTCAAATAAGACTTTGTGTCTCCTCAGTGTAGTACTCATCCACTCCTAAATGATACAATCCTTCTCAGCGGTAGAATGTGCCATATATGGACCTATGAGTGCTGACTCCCCTATGTATTTCATTAATTTCGGTGATTTTCATGGCCACTTGTACGGTGACCCAAACGGTTCCATGCCAAAGGTGGAGGGATAACTATTGTTGTACGCAAACTCCTATAGTGGTGGGTGGTCCTCCAAACTATGTCCATAATCTAGGAAACAATCATTAAGCGTGTCTTCCATGTTCTATATGGATCACTCCATATGACCATCTGTTTGGGGGTAAAAGCTATACTCAAGCGTGCTAGAACTTGATGCTCAGATTTCACATGCTGACAAGTGAGCCATCATGAAACAAACTCTTCTTTCTCCTTATTCATTCCTGGAAACTAGTACTAACGTCAGAGGTCCTAGTACATCTTCCCACACCAGGATGGGACTCCAAAGTGGGATTTATGAAATTCCCTCAACACATCCTCCCATAACATCACCAGTACCATGGTTCTTTCCATCAAAATAATGACGCGAAACCTACCTATAGAACCCCATCAACAGTCTATCATAAAAATATCTTAGCATTTTGGGCCCCCCTATCAATATCCACAAAGTTTTTCCTCCATAACTCACTGAAGGAGTGGGAGATTGATAGTCGTAGACTGGTGATTATCTTGTCTGTCATCATCAATTAAGGATATAAGCATCACGACTAGATGCTCCATTGCCTCACTCAGAAGCTCTAAAACATACCTCTTGTTGAGCATGACTTCCACTATGTCCCCCTTCCCAGGAGTATATAATATCTCCAGGTCATATTCCTAGATCATCTCTTACCATCACCACTCTCTCAACTACTGAAAATCTTACCAGCGCCTTTCCATCAACACGGACGACTACATCCATTAACTAATTGATGTGCCCATTGACCAATAGGTTTTTGGTACTCGATCTCCATGACCACTTGATTAAGCTATCGATAGTCTCCACATAACCTAAAAAACATGTTCTAATTAATCCCTTCCTCTATAATTCCCCCACATATTCCTCCTGTGTATCACCCCAAGCTTCCACTGTATGCTTCTCTTTGAATAATACAGTAGTGTGTGTTGTACGCAACTTCGAGTTCTAACACACACCAAAACCAATCAAACTAGCCATTATGAATAGTAATACACACTTTTTGAAATTTTATAAATTTTATATTTCAAAACGGACATCATTTTTTGATTCGGAATATCGAAATAATCTTAGGGTGAATTTTTTGTATTTTTCGGAAAACATTCAATTTTTGATGAATAGTGGAAAACACTGAGTTATAGTTTAAAATCGAATGTTTATTTAAATGTTTATTTATATTATTTAAATTTATTTTACGAAAAAATAGATATATAATACTTATATAATTTCAATTTAATTCATTGTATTCAGTTTATAATAATTTTTGATATATAAAAAATTTATTGAACTTTTCAATGTCTTTTATCCATCTCTTAGGAGAATTTGAAAATTCACATAAAACGTAATTTTACCGCTTTTATGAGTGGAAATTAAAAAATCCAAGAGGCGTGGTTAATATCAAGGAGTAAAATGTGGTTCAATAAGATAAAAATAATTTTTTTGAATAGTGCCTTTTTACTTTTATTTACCACAGTTAAAAGTTAATAGGGTAGTTAAAGGTAAAAATGATATTATTATTACCCTAAAACCTGTCCAAATTCTATTGGATAAGTATAATTCGACCAAAACCAAATTATGTAATAAAATATCAACCTCTTTTGTCCACTTGGATTAGATTAGGACATTTATTATTATTTAATTCAAATAAGAGGCAAAATAGTTAAAATCAATGTTTAATAACTAAAACTTTTTTTATATAGGGTTATACATAAGATAATTTATATTATAATTATTTATTAGAAATATAATAAGATTTCCTACATAATGGTATTTTGTTATTAATTTTTAGATATTTTATAATTTAATTTATTTATGACACAATGGTGAGGTAGTAATTACCTAATTAATGAAATATTAAAATAATTGATATTATAAATATCCAAATAAATATAATTTGAGACTTTTTATGAATTACACTAATTTTATTGGTTAATATTACATGTTTGGATTGATTTAATGAATTTATTTTGAATTAATAAAGTTGTTAGAACTTTAAAAAATTAATTATTAAATAGTGTCAAAATTGACATAAAGGAGTATTTAAAACAAATATTATATAATTAATTGATATTATATTCCTAAAAATCTAAGGTATGAACAAAGGACTTATGTAATGATATTTGTATCATTGAGTAAACAAATGGGGTTACCTTGGATGTATATAGTATGTTTATTAACCATATAATATAAACATAAAAACATACATGGTAAATGTAAAACTATTTAACTAAGAGTTAAATATAATCGATAAGGTTAATATAGTGATACAAACCTATCTAAAATCTATTGGATGAAAGTATTTTGACACATACTTACCTTATCCTCGAAATTAGTCACATTGTATCCATTATAAACCGAATATGAATTTATAATAAAATAATATTTTATGTTTTTCTTAAGGTGCCCCTCACCCCTCTTATAAAAGGGTACTCTCCCTTCTCTCAAATTCATACCTTCAATGCCTTTTGGATCAGCCAAAATCTGACAAAATAACCTATCATCTTCCCACACATTATCCTAGAGGACATAATTTTGTTAAAATCTAACTTAAAGAGCCCTTTTGATCAAATCAAGAGGAAGAACCCGATGAAGAGGTAATGTTTTCACTAGAATCTTTCAAGATCCTTTCTACTTCCAATTCTTCTTTCTTTGTTATTTTCATACTAAAATAATCCCTACAGTATATTCTATATACTTTGAAGTTATTATAAATATGGTACAACCATATTCAGTATTCTATCATCCCTTGGATGACATGTCGCCATACGTGCATATGTACGGCTTACCGTCTCCACGTCATGGTATAATTGTTATTCAATAAATTATTATTTGGATGGGTATAATAATGATGTGTAAATCATGTAAATAATAAATATAACATGTTAATGATTCTTTATATATGATACATCATCCAATTATTTATTATTTTAATATAAAAATAATGATAATGTCGCTCGTGCGTACTTATGGACTACCGTCTTCATGAATGCGATAAGATTCATTCCCCCTCGTATCCATTCATGACTATTTTTTTTTTTGATGATTGAAAATAATTTTTAAGGACTTTATATCATTCGGGATATGAAAAGGATACTACCTATGGATAACAAACATGGATTATGTAACAAAACATATAAAATAAAACGAGTAAGTGAACACCCAAAACAACCATAATACTAAAATATTATTTACATAGAAATAGTAAAAGATCATATATGATATAATATTTATGTATATGATTCTAGTATAATTTAATAAAAATAATATAATTATTATACAGGAGTTTAACCAACCCTCTACCAAGGAAAAGTACAAGGTAATGGATTTTTTTCACAATCTCTTCATTATACAAGGTTTTTTATACGTAATTATCTACTGGGACCTCTTTATCATCCACATCCATGTTTCTTTGAAATGTACTTAAAATCATTCATACTATTTTACATACAATGGGATAATGTCATTTATACCCTTTTTGACATTTTATAAGAAGTTTATAAAAAAATATTTCTGTTGTTTTCCAAACAAGGTCCTTTTTAACCTTTTCAACAGAATTAAGGTAAGAATGTTTTTTAAAACTTATACGGTGTGTGCGGCTATTTTCTACCGTTATAAAATCATTGTATCAACCCTTAAAAGATTATAAGGATATTTTCAAAGTAGATGATTTATTTTATAATAATGTGACTTTTAAATGATTTCAAGAAAATAGATATTTCTCTCAAATAGTTTTGATTTCATCTAAGTGAACATCCTTTGATGAATTTTACGTTTATTCAAAGTTGATTTATTATGAAACAGAACTTCCATATTTTATTGATGATTTTTTAATATGTTTCAGTTTGTATGTGATATTTTTAGACCATTCATGGTTTATGGTTAATGTATTGACATTTCGTATGCTAGTTTTAATACAAATTATTATTATATGATTAAACATTAACATATGAGGAATGTATTGAACTTAGTAAGTTACATGTGGACCCCGCTATAGCTCATTAATGCATCGGTAGGTATCATGAGACAACTAGACATGGAATTGGATGAGGCCGTTTCCCAAATTGATATATGGTTTTGGTCGAGGCCTTAATCATTTTTAGACGTCTTGGCTGAGGCCTTGACAAAATGTTTCAGAATGTCTAGAATTATACATTTCCTCATTATGGAAATGATATTGATGGCTCAAGTGGTCATTATCCTAGTAGAATACCAATGACTATGTTTTATTATGGAATTATTTACTCATCTCATATTACTACCATAAAATTATTAATGTTTATTATTGGTAAAGGAATGTGGTTTAAATTATTCACCATGCTTAATATTTATGTTATCTTCTGCTTTATAGATTACCCTTACTATGCATTTGAGCTCACCCCTATTTTATGTTTCATTTATCTAGTATATGAATAAGTCAATTATAAGTGACTTACAGGCATAGTCTAGGGGGCTTGGATGTTTCAATTCAAATATATTTGTTTTTTATTTCTCTTCAAATAGTAAAGTTTAACTTAGGTATCAATCTTGTTTACAATAAACTAAACTGATAGGTTTTTGGTGACATGATTTAATTTTGACCATGTCAATGTTATTTAATAATTCAAGGACTTTAGGTAACTATGTTGGGGGTGTTATAGTTGGTATCAGAGAAAGTTTAGTACAAACCTAGCAAACGAGAATTACATAAACTCTGATTAAAACACATAGACCTAGGATAGACATTGAGGATTAGTGTAAAATTACTTCCTAAATTATTGGTATTGTAGTGATTTTGTGATTTTTCCGATCAATACATCTTGGATTGGATACGAGCAGGTAGAGGCGGCTCTGACACAGAAGTACCTAGGGGTAAAACATGAAAACACTGCTTTGAGCTAGACTCGAACAGGAACTGGTGCATGAAAACAGGTCTTACTGCACTCTTGGTTATGACACTCCCGGGGGATATGCTAAGAATAATTATCATTTTAATTAAAAACCATTATGAAGGGTTTATGAGTATATACTTTATCAAAGAAAACATTTTTAGGAATACGGATTATATCCATATACTCTTAAATTTATGTTAAGTGTTTTACCAGTTTGGATTTATATATTTCAATTCATAAACTAATCTAGTGTATGCCATTGTTTAAAAATGGAACCAAGTGGAAGGAATGGAAACCATATCAATGAATGCACTCCATGTAGGGATTTCCCTCCTGCTCAAGATAATTATAGTGGAGCTGGTGATGCAACTGGTGCTGATTATCTAATCAACATACTGTGACAACTCTATCGGGTTATGAATAATAACCTTACCCGTATGGAGAATCCTATTCCGTAGCATGGTGGACCAATGTAAGATCGATTCATGATGAAAAAATCACCCAAATTCAATGGGGGTAAAAATCCACTTGTAGCTAAGAAATGGATAAATTCCATAGAGAAAATATTCCACGCCTTGGGGAGTAGCGAAAGGGAAAATTTTGTCATGGTAGTTTACCACCTCACTGGAGATGCTGATCAATGGTGGACATTGATTCAAAACACAAAGTAAGAGGATGCAGTATAAAATATGTAATTTAGTGAGTTTAAAGATATTTTCATAGAAAAATAATTTCTTTAGGACCATCGAGCTGATATGGGAAGACAATTTCTGAGTCTGAGGAAAAATGAGGACGATAATTTTGCAATTTATGAATCTAACATTACAATGTTATAAAGTCATGAATCAAATTATATACATAATCCAAGAAGTAATATAGATCATTTCTTTGACGGGTTAAAACCATTTCATCATCAAGAATTAGTATCACAATCCATCTTATCATACGAAGATATTGTCCCATGCGCTATCAAGACTGAAACGGAATTATCTAAGTCTTATAACATTAAATCAAAGCAAGAGAAGAAGAGATCTGCTGAAAACTCTGGGAAAGGAAATACGGAAACAGGGAAGAAGGGATGAAATGAATTTCTACCCTGTGATAATTGCATAAGGAAGCACCCAAGTGCCTATCTACAAGGAAAAGGAGTATGCTACAAATGTGGACAGAAATGCCATACTGTTGGTGATTGTAATGGAACGAAAGATGCTACAAATGATCAATGCTAAAACTGTAGGGAGATGGGGCATTATGCAAATGAATGTACTAAGAATCAGTGTAAATTACCTCATAAAATCCCAATGGATCAAGGCCAAGCTTATTCTATCCATACTACTGAGGTAAAATCTTTAAATGACGTGGTGACAGGTAATTTAATGGTTTCCTCAAGTTTGAAAATGCTTTATTTGATTCTGGATCATCGCATTTTATCATATCTTCCTAGTTTTCTAAGAAAATTAGATATTTACAATTTGATTTAACAAGTTAGTTTTCAGTAAAAACTCCTAAGGGAAGTATCATTGCAACAAAGTTTTGTGAATCAGTCTCCATTACATCACAAAAATGTTCTTTATCTGCTGATCTCATCGTCATACGCATGATTTAATTTGATATAATCTTCGATATGGATTGGATTTCAGACCATGATGTAATGGTTTATTGTAATAAGAAGGAGGTTATTATTTTTGATGATGATGATAAAGAACACCTTATCTTTAGAGCAGAATCATCACTAACTGATTCTTATCTAGATCCACCCCTAGTAGCTCAACTAAATTCAATTATCAGGGTAGAAGAGAATGAAATAACTATGGGTGAGGAATGGAATGTTCAAATTGAGTATGTACCTATTGTGATAGAATATGTAGATGTGTTTTTGGAAGATTTTCGTGGACATCCTCTAGAACGAGAAATTGAGTTTTCCATTGATTTAATTCCTGGTTCAAGGCCTATATTGAAGACCCCTTATAGAGAATGGCCACTGTGGAATTAGTTCAACTATATAATCCACTAGAGGAATTGATTAATAAAGGATTTATTCTCCCTAGTGTTTTTCCATGGGGATCCCTGTTCCTTTTTGTTAAGAAGAACGATGGATCTATGAGGTTATGTATCGACTATAGGGAAATCAATGCTATAACAATAAAGATGAGGTATCCCCTACCTGGGATTGATGATTTATTTGACCACCTGCGTGGAGCTCAATACTTTTCAAATATTGACCTTCGATCAGGATGTCATCAGTTGTGTGTGAAGAAGGAAGACATTTTGAAAAGAACATTTCGAACCACGTACGGGCATTCTGAGTTTACTGTAATGCCTTTTGGGCTAACTAATGCACCCTCTATTTTAATGGATCTAAAGAATAGAGTTTTAAAAGAATATCTTGATGACTTTGTAGTGGTATTTATTGATGATATCCTGGTATACTCCAAATGCTACGAAGATCATGAAAATCACTTGCTCATAAAATGAAAGAATATGAGAAGACATGAATTATATGGGAAGTTTAGCAAGTGTGAATTCTGGCATCAAGAGATTTTTTTCTGGGCCATATTGTCTCTAAGGATGGAATATCTGTTGATCCTTCTATGACATGAGCAATCAATGAATTTCCAACTCCAACGAGTATAACCGAGGTACACTGTTTTATTGGTTTAGCTAGTTATTATCGATGTTTCGTCCAAAACTTTTCCCGGTTGGCTAACCCATTAACCAAGAACACACGTAAAGGGGTTACTTTTTTTGGACAAAAGAGTATAAAGAATGTTTTGAGGAACTAAAGAAAATATTAGTAAATGATCCTATATTGACTCTACCATCGAAGAATGATGGGTTTGTTATTTATAGTGATGCTTCAAAGAAATGACTTGGTTGTGTCCTTATATAGAATGATTCGGTTATTGCCTATGAATCACGAAAGATGAAAATCCCTGAGAAAAACAATCCTACTCATGATCTTGAGTTAGCAGATATAATATTTGCTTTGAATATTTGGAGACACTATCTCTATGGTGAAAAATGTGAGATTTATACTGATCACAATAGTTCGAAGTATATTTTTTTCCAGAAAGAACTCAACATGAGGAAAGGGTGATGTCATGAACTACTCAAGGATTATGATGACACGATACCCTACCAGTCGTTGAAGGAAAATAATGTGGTTGATGCTTTGAGAAGAATGGATCGTGGAGTTTTGAACAATATGAGAATTTAAAGGGATCCTATTTTCATGGATCTAGTGAAGATGGACATGGAAATAACAATGGATGGTGAAACATCAATGTTTTTTCAAGTAGTTTCCAAACCATCCTTACTATAAAAGATTAAGAGTTATCAGACCGATGATGAAGTGTTTCAAAAGAATATTAAAGCTGTGAATGATGGGAGATTGAGTGACTTGTTGTATGAAGATGGAATTTTAAAATTTGGGAGTATAATTTGGGTTCCCAATATAATTGATCTAAAAATAGAGTTTTTGGATGATGGCCATAGTTCCAATTTCTCTATACACAATGGGTGCATCAAAATGTATATATATTTGAAGGAACATTTTTTGGTGGGACACCATGAAGAGGGAGATTGATGATTTTGTGTCAAGATGAATGGTTTTTCAACAAGTGAAAGTTGTAAGGATACATCCTGGAGGAATATTGAAACCTCTTCCCATACCTGAGTGGAAATGGGATAATATTACGATGGTCTTTGTCATGGGACTACGAAAGACTCCTAGAAGGAATGATGCAATACGGGTCATTGTTGATCATCATACCAAGTCAGCACATTTCTTGTAATAAGGGAGGATGTAACACTTGAACGTCTAGAAAGACTCTATATTATTGAATTCATGAGACTTCATCGATTACACCTATCGATTGTTTCTAATCGTGATCCACATTTTACATCACGATTATGGAGAAGTCTATTGAAAGCCCTGGATATTGAGCTTTTTTTGACCACTGACTACCACCCCCAAACTGATGGGAAATCAGAACAAACTATTCAAACCTTAAAAGACATTTTGAGATCTTACTCAATTGACTTTCAGGGTATGTGGGATCAATATTTACCTTTGGTTGAATTTTACTATAACAATAACTTCCATTCAAGTATTCAGATGGAGCCATATAAAGAATTTTATAGAAAGAGATCTCGCAAACCAACCTGTTGGGATGATGTTGGTGAAAGAAAAATCGTAGGCCCATAACTGGTGGAGGAAATGATGGAAAATGTGTTGGTAATCCAAAACCACATCAAAGCAGTTCAAAGTAGGCAGAAGAGCTATACTGATAACCGAAAGAAGGATTTGGAATTTCCGGTAGGAGATCATGTTTTCTTGATGTTATCACCATGGAATGGTGTTATACATTTCAGTAAGTAGAGAAAATGGAGTCCCTGGTAGATCAAACCTTTCAAAATTATAGAACGAATTGGGGTTGTAGCTTATCATTTGGAAATGCCGCCAAATCTCTTAGAAGTTCACGATGTGTTCCATGTATCAAAGTTGAGAAAATACATGCCTGACCCAATTCATGTACTCAACAATGAAGAATTAGAACTGGAACCCGACCTGTCTTATTGCCAATAGCCTATCAAGATTCTTGATACAAGAGAGAATGTGCTGAGAAACCGGACAACTCGTCTGGTAAAAGTTCTATGGGGAAACCATAAGATGGAAGAGGCAATGTGGGAACCCGGGGAACATATGATGAAGAACGACCCGACTGTACTTATGCAGAAATATTCTAGAAATTTCAAGGACGAAATTATTTGATGGAGGGGATAATGTAACACCCCAAGATTCAATGATACACTTCTCTTTGAATAATACAGAAGCATGTGTTGTACGCAACTTCGAGTTCTGACACACACCAAAACCAATCAAACTAGCTGTTATGAATAGTAATACCCGCTATTATAAATTTTATAAATTTTATCATTCAAAATGGACTTCATTTTTGGATTTGGAATATCAAAATAAGGTTAGGGTGAATTTTTGGTATTTTTCTGAAAACATTCAATTTTTAATTAATAGTGAAAAACACCGAGTTATAGTATAAAACCGAATTATTATTTAAATAATTATTTATTTTATTTAAATATATTTTATGTCAACATAAATACACAATACCTGTATATGTTCAATGTAATTCATTGGAGTCAATTTATAATAATTTTAGATATATAAAAAATTTATTGAACTTTTCACCGTATTTTACCTATCCCCTTGGAGAATTTAAAAATTCACATAGAACCTAATTTTACGACTTCTGTGAGTGGAATTTTGAAAATCCGAGAGACACAGTTAAAATCAAGGAGTAAAATGTGTTTCAATAAGATAAAAATAGTTTTTGTTCAATAGTAACTTTTTACTTTTATTTACCACAGTTAAAAGTAAATAGGGTAGTTAAGGGTAAAAAAGTTATTATTATTACCTTAACACATGTCCTAATTTTATTGGATAAGTATAATTCGTCCAAAAAAACCTTAGGAATAAAATATAAACCACATTGGTCCACTTGGACTAGATTAGGACATTTATTATTTTTTAATTCAAAGAAGAGCTAAAGGAGTTCAAATCAAAGATTAATAAATAAACCATTTTTAATATAAGGTTACACATAAGATAAATAATATTATAAATTTTAATTATAAATATAAAAATATTTCCTACATAATGGTATCATTAAAGAACCACTTGGGGTTCACTTGGTTGTATATAGTATATTTATTAACCATATAATATAAAAATACAAAGAGACATGGTAAATGTCAAACTATTTCACTAAGAGTTAAATATAAACCATAAGGTTAATATAGTGACCCAAACATATCTATAATGTATTGGTTGAATGTATTTCGACCCATACCCACCTTAGCCTGGAAATAAGTCACTTTGGAGCCATTATAAAACGAATATGAATTTATTATAAAATAATATTATAAGTTTTTACTAAGGTGCCCCTCAACCCTCTTATAAAAGGGCACTCCACCTTCTCCCAAATTCATACCTTCAATGCCTTCTAGTTCGGCCAACCCCTACACAAATATCTTCTCAAATTCACTCACTTCATCCTATAATCCTTCCTTTAGTCAGAAAGCCAACTTAAAGAGTCCTTTTGATCAAATCAAGAGGAAGAACACGAAGAAGGGGAAATGTTTTCACCACCCTCTTTCATGTTTCTTTCTTCATCCACTTCTTCTTTATTTGTTATTTCCATTCTAAAATAATAACTAAAGTATCTTATTTATAATGTGATGTTATTATAAATATGGATCAACCATATATAGTATTCTATCCATCCCTTGGCTAAAATTTAACCATACGTGTGTACATACGACTTACCGTCTCCATGTCTTGGTGTAATTGTTATTGAATACATTATTATTTGGATGGGTATAATAATGATGTGTAATTAATTTAAATAATAAATATAACATGATATTGATTCTGTATATATGATACACCATCCAATTATGTATTATTTTAATATCAAAATAATAATATTTCTGCTCGTGAGTGCGTACGGACTACTGTCTCCACGAATGCGATAAGATTCATTCCCCATCATATCAATTCAAGACTAATTTTTATTTGATGATTAAAAATAATTTTTGAGTAATTGATATCAGTCTGGATTAGAATAAGATAAAACCTATGGATAACAAACATGTATTATGTAACAAAAAATATAAAAGAAAACGTGTAAGTGAACACCCAAAACGACGATAATACTAAAATATTATTTACAAATCAATATTAAAATATCATATATGATATCATATTTATGTATATGATTCTTTTATAATTTAATAACAATGATTTAACTATTATACAGGAGGTTAACCTACCATCTACCAAGGAAAATTACAAGGTAAGGGTTTATTTCACAATCTCTTCATTATACGAAGTTGTTTATACGTAATTCTCTAATGGGACCTCTTTATCATCCACATCCATGTTTCTTAAAAATGTATTTCAAATAATTCTTAATATTTTATAGACTATGGTTTAAACGCATGTATAACCTTGTTTGAATTTTTATAAGAATATTATAATGGAATCTTTGTGTCGTTTTCCAAACAAGGTCCCTTTTAAACTTTACGACATAATTATGGTAAGAATAATTTTTTAACTTATATGGATGGTGCGGCTATTTTCCTGCATTATAATATCATCTAAGCATCCCTTACTAGCTTGTAAGGTTATTTTCAATGTATATGTTTTATTTTATAATTATTTTACCTTTAAATGATTTCAAAAAAAGAGATATTTCTCTCAAATAGTATTGATTTCATCTATGTCAACATCCTTTGATGGATTTTAAATTTATTCGAGATTGATTTATTATGATACAAAACATTCATATTGTATTGAAGGTTTTGTGATATGTTTGACTAGGGATGTTCTATTTTTATACCATTCATGGGTTACGGTTAAAGTATTGACATTTCATATGACAATTTTAATATGAGTGTTTATGATATGTTTAATCCTTTTCATATTAGGAATGTATTGGACTTAGTAAGTGACGGGTGGAGCCTTCTATAGCTCCTCGATGCATTGGTAGGTCTCATGAGACAACTAGACATGGAATTGGCTGAGTCCCTTTTCCAATTTGATATATGGTTTTGGCCGAGGCCTTAATAGTTTTTAGACGTCTTGGCCGAGGCCTTGGAAAAATGTTTCAAAATGTCCGACATTATACATTTCCTCATTATAAAAATAATATTGATGGTTCATGTGGTCATTCGACTAGTAGAATATCAATGATTATGTTTTATTATGGAATTATTTACTTATCTCATATTTCATCCATAAATGTATTCATTTTTATTATTGGTAAAGGCATGTGGTTTCAATTATTCACCATGCTTAATATTTATGTTATCTTCCACTTTATAGTTTACCCTTACTGAGCGTTTGAGATCACAACTTTTTTATTATTTATTGTCCCAAGATATAAAGAAGTTAGTTATGAGTGACTTGAAGGTATAATCTAGGAGGCTTGGATGTTCCTAACTAAATATATCCTTGTTGTATTTCTCTTCAAGATGTATAGTTGAACTTATGTATGAATCATGTTTCTAATAATACTAAATTGATCATTCTATCAAGACATGATTTACTTTTGATCATGCCAATGTCATTTAATTATGCACCAACTCTAGGTAACTAGGGTCGGGGTGTTACATCCTGCTTGCGATGCTCTATGAAAGCCCTACGATATAATGATGTTGATATTGGTCAAATATCTAGAAGTAAAATTATATAGAACTCCCTACCCAATAGTGTGGTAATCTAGGAATCATTTTTGTAAAGGGTGTTCTGCCACTCCATCACTAATGTTGGGAACTAAAAACTCAACACACCTGCTTCTACGAGTATAAGGATGGCCGAATCAAGAGTGATTGGTTGCACTCTCATATGCATGAATTTATCTTGCGTTGTCTGGGTTTCCTTTTTCATGGACTAAGGAAAGACCCATTCCAATGCTACAGATATACCGCATCCTTTATCCAAAAACCTTCAATATGGGCATGAATAGTGGATGGCTCGTCTATAACAAAACTAACGTTGTAAAGACTCATGGCTACCACCAAGAGGTCCCAACCAAAACACTCTCCTCATGGGTCAGATCACGCAATTGAAATAAGTGTGATTATTGGCTCTCCTCTTATATGTTTCTCCAGACGTAAGGACCAAGTCAACATTATAACTGGAGACTCAAGTTCTTGAACAACATTCATGACAAGAAATAATGATTAGTACCTATGTCTACTAATACAAAAGCTAGTTGTAAACATAGAATATACCTCTAATCATTCCAACATGCCTTGGGTCATACTCATTAACTGCATTTAGATACTCCATTCCCCTGTACTTTAGATCCCTGGGCTTGGTGGGGACCACATTGGGGTGCTGGTTGTAACATGTCAAAATGTATACCACCTCATTTTTCTTTTCTAGATCCTCCACCACATCATTTTACAGGAATATTCATCTGTCACAATCACTTACTCTTCCCGAAGCATTTTACACATCCAAGTATCTGAGACTGATGTCTTTTTCTTAGATTCTCTCAGTTGACATTCACTGGCTATATCAGATCACCCAAATAATTTTTCAACCACAATGGTTATCTTTGGACACTAACATATTTAGGAATTCATAGATTAATAGTGCTATCTCAGATATCCCTAAACACATCATGCTCGGTGGTCCGAGCCCTGAAGCACTGGTCATATCAATTCATCGACTACCTTGAATGGGCAGTACGACCGAAGAATACTCAACTACTGACATTTCATCCAGCTGAAGTTGTAGATGATCATGGGAACACATACCCCTTAGTTTTTTATGGAATGATACCGCTTCTATAAGAACGGTTCTCAAGCTCTATCCACAGAAAAGTCACCTCATCGTAATATTTGGGTAATCTAAACCCAACCATTACATTGCTGAGCCAAGTTGAATTCTCACTTTCAGGACCACTATATGATATAATGGTTCTCATTCCAGATAAAAACTCGGTCACCACTAAAACCGAGTCCTTAGCTGCTTTTGAGTCTAGCTCGCCTTGAATCCTAATGGGTATCTATCA
Organism: Viscum album; assembly: GCA_963277665.1. Lineage (NCBI taxonomy): Eukaryota > Viridiplantae > Streptophyta > Magnoliopsida > Santalales > Viscaceae > Viscum > Viscum album. Next base: position 172,564,637 of record OY728160.1, read on the forward strand.
CCGAAACTCATGTAAGGCACCGATCCTACATGTGTCCTTTACCGGTAGCACCGGTAGTAACTGATGACCAACATGAATTGGTATCGTTGGAACACTACCTGAAGTTACTATCTTGGGAAGCAATCCTTACAATAAAGCCTCGTCACATTGTGGACATCATGTTGGTCACACATAAAAATCTTGGCTGGCCGGCTATGTTGAGTCATCTTGAAAGAGAATAAAGATGAACCACGTTTACTACGTTATACCTGGTGAGGTTAATAAAATAACATCAAAAGAAAATCATTTTCCAGAAAAATTAATCTACAGTTTTTGTTTACTGAGTTAGAAAATAGAATTTAGTTTCCTAGTATGTCATCCATCCCTTTAATTACAAAACATTTCATTGCACTTTATAAACATAATACCTTTAAAGTATAATGTATTGGAAATATGAATAATAATATGTAGAAACAGAAACACTATTTTAATTCCCCTTAAAAATCTTCTTGAAATTTTAATCGTATATAAAACAACAAAATATCAAACCGGGAGACATACATCAAAGGAAAGGGGTGACCAGAAGGCCCAGTAAGGAAAGCAATGGAATTAGTTTACTTGTGATATCAATAAGAATTTGATGAAAAACATAAAGACATGTGAAATGTATATAAAGGAATATCATAATGAAAATTACATGAAACATAACATGAATATTTGGCTACAAAATTTAATTTAGTTATTAATGAACAAATCAACAAGGTTCATCCACAAGGTGTCCTAAAAATTATGAAGGTTATTCACCAAGGTATCGTGAAACTTGTCATCTCTAGATATTTGAATATTTATCTAATACATTGGATCTATATAAAATTGTACCCTTAATATATAATTATTTTCCTTTGAGACACATAGAGAATAATCATAAATTTCATAACTATTCAACTAGAAGAAAATAAATGAGTTTCATATCAAAATCATGACATTTTAAAAAGTGATTAAAAATATGATCATTATGTCATTTATAACCCATTGAAGAGAATGAGGGTTATATGTCTATCAACACTAGAATCTAGAATATAATTTTTATTTCATTATGAACGCCACTAGAAACAAAATATGTTTGTGTATTCACATAAATAGTATAAGATAATTTCTTGAGAGAATGTGAGAGAATATTTGATATGAAATTTCTGCAACATAACTTCTATATAACATGTTTTTAGAAAAGAATATAAATAATGGGGGAAAGGGTATCCCATGCATAAATAAATTATTTTATAGTATAGTGATATAATAAAATAGAAATAATATAATTTTTTGGACATTTTAATGGCATTCCACAAGAATAGGAATCTTTAAAGAAAAGAAAAAATGAGATTTCCTTTAGGAAATATTTTGCAGCTTAATGGGGTCAGAAAAAAATCCATAAAATAATATGATTAGAGAAGAAATGGTCTCACATAATTTAGACATAAAATGGAAAACATTAATGATATATAAAAACATACCCACACATAAAAAATGGATCCTAGAAGACATAACATAAATGAAATCATGAAATAAAAGAGGAGGGTGAGTGGTTCCCTTACATTGAAGAGTAGTTTCAAAAGCATAAAGGTTGGGACCTTGGGGGGATTAAGGGAACATTGGGAGTACTCCATGGGAGGTAAGAATACCATAGAACCATTGATGATAAAATTGGAATTAAATTAATGAATGAATGGTTTGATATTTATAGGAAAAGAGAGGGAATATTTAATTAATTTCAAAGGGAAACCACATCGATGGTATTTGCAACACCATGGGATTCCCAAGGTATCTTCCCAGGGTACTGGCCACATTGGACACCTCATATCATATCCTACTATTAACAAGTCATATAGAATGATTACATAATTATGCCATCATTAATTATTTCATTAATCACACCGAAACTGAAAACTATATTTTTACTATTCACCGAAATACAAAACATTTCATAAAAATATCATAAATTCGATATAACCAAATATCATTGATCTAAATTCAAAAATGAACTCCATTTTATCTAAATAAATTTTTAATTATGAGATATTTTATTTTTATGTAAAAACACTATTTACCTGAAGAAAATAATAATAATTAACAAATAATTTCTGAAACTATTTTTTTCTTATGATATTATATTACCTCACCATCCAATATGTGTAAATGAGATTTATATATTAATAAGTTAGGTCACTATTATATTGTTCATTTTACTATTTATAAGTGTAAAATTACTATTCATGATTTACTATTCAGTAAAAATTAAATTTCATCTTATTTGATTCTAAATTCTATGCTGGTCATAACTGTAGAAGTCCATTTTTTGAAAAATAAATTACATTATTAATTATTCAAAATAAAAAAAAATATTTTAAATTAACCTTTTTCCAATAATCATCAATAATATGTAAATGTTATAAATTCATCCTACATTTATCAAGGCATTTAAAATTCCTAAATTTAGCATAATAAGAAATACCAATTTTATTTATATAATAATATTAGAAAACGTTACTATGGTCTTGTTACACAACCCCTTATATCACATAGATAAGACCTTAGTGTAATATGTGCTATGGTGATAGAATCTTGGGGCAGTGCTAACAACTTTTCCTAAGTGTTGATTTCTATCATCTTAAACTTATCATATATGTGATTTCTTTCTTGCATCACATGTGGTAGATTACCTTGGGCTTGGTCTAGAGAAAATCCTAGTGGTGAAACCTCCTTCCTAAACTCTGATAGATGGACTTCGTATTGCCCGAGTCTATAGGATGAGGCCATCAAAGTTTTTTATGTATTAATTAACCATGATTACTTATATTTATAAACAATTGTCATAATGATAAGAATTTATTTTCAAATATTCATATTGACCGATAGTCATATAAAAGTAAAAACCCATTAGTATTATTTTAATTATACTCACTAAAATAATTAAAGGATATAGTATTACTGTATAAAATTAATTAATAAAAAATCCCCGAAACAAAAATTATTCAAAAGTTCAGGTCATTGAATTATTCCCCCATTAAAAAATTTCTTACCAGAAGTTTTAGCTCGTACCCTAAGAAGAGAAAAGTCGTGCGTACTTCTACCTCATAGACTCCTCTCGTTCTCATGTGGCTTCTTCACATTTTTGGTTTCACCCAAACACCTTAATAAGGTTGGTATTCTTGGTGTGTAGAACCTTGTACCTATGATCCAAGATCTCCACTGGCTGCCTTTCATAAGAGAGGTCATTTTCTAGTTGTACCACCTCTAGATTTAGTACTTGTGAATAGTTCAGTGTGTATTTCCTCAAAAGGGATACTTGGAAGAAATCATAAACTTTTTTAAGATTTGGAGTAAGTACAAGATGATAGAACAATGCTCATACACGATCAAAGATTTTATAGGGGCTATTGTACCTAGGGATGATCTTCCCTTTCATCCCAAACCCCATGATAGTCTTATAAGGTGAAATTTAAATAATGACCTTCTCACCAACATTAAACTACAAATCCATTTGACAGTTGTCGGCACATCTCTTTTACTGACTTTGAGCATCCTTAATGGGTTTCTAGATGGAACAGACCTATTCAATCATATCTTTCACAAGATCAGGACCAAGAATCATTCTCTCACTTTCTTTATGCCATCAAGTAGGAGTTCTACATCACTTTCCATATAGATCTCCATAGAGTGCCATTTGAATGCTCGAGTAGAAGTTGTTGTTTTAATAGAACTCAACTAATGGGTGTTGCTGATCCCATCCACCATTAAATTCCATTGAGCATGTTTTTATCATATCCTCGAATATTTGAGTAGTCATTTCAGATTGGCCATCTGTTTAGGGGGGGGGGTGATTGATCATACTAAAATTCAATTCAATGCTCAGAGCATGTTGAAGGCTTCTCAAGAATTTTGATTTGAACTGAGGATAGCGATAAGATATGATAGAATGTGGAACACCATGAAGACTTACCACTTCCTTTACATATATATGGACATGTTGATCAAGAGAGAAATCTTCCTGAATTGAGAAACAATGGGTAGTGTTGGTGAGACGGTCCACAATAATCCATATTTCATTATTTTCTTTGGATGTTCTCGGGAGACCAGTGATGAAGTCTAGAGTAATATTGTCCCACATCCATGATGGTATTGGTAGTGGTTTTAATAACTTATTAGAAATTTTTTATTCCCCCTTCCCTTTTTGACATACCAGGCACTTTGAAGTGTAGTCACCAATCCCCCTTTTCATATTATCCCACCAATAATGGTCACAATGGATTCAACAAATTCTCGTGCTTCCTAGATGTATAAAGATGTAGGGCTATGAGATTCATCCATCAGATCCATCTTTATTTCAAGAATAGATGGAAGAAATATTATTGTAGGAAATTTTAGTACACCTTCATGATCAATATTGAACTTGGGAAACATCCCAACCATCATAGCCTCAAACATTTTCTGCAAAAAAGGATCTTCATTATGAAATTTCGTGATCTTCTCTAGTAATGATGGAAGTGAAATAATTTGGGTTAGGGTTGATGATTTCCATTACCTTACATTCCCCAGGTCAAACATTACTAGGTCATTGATCAAAGGATCCCTATAAATCCTCATCATGGAAATAAAAACTAGGTCATTCCTTCTTAATGCATTAGCCACTTTGTTTCCTCTTTCAGGATGATAATGAATTGATCAGCCATAGACATTAAGAATATCCCACTATCTCCTTTGTCTCATGTTGAATTCCTTTTTTGTGAAAATATACTTCAAACGTTGATGGTATGTGTATATATCACATTTCTCCCCATTATGATAGTGCCTCCATATATTTAGAGAATAAACGACCAAATCTAGCTCCAGATCATGCGTTGGATAGTTCTACTCATGAGTCTTAAAATTTAGAGATGCATTAGCCAATGAATTTTTCCTTTTTCATGAGGATGCACCCAAGACATTTCATAGATGAACCTATAATAATACCGAATCCTTCTCTACATCATGGTATAGTTAAAACAAGTGTAGTAACCAATCTCTACATCATCCCTTTGAAACTTTCCTCACACTCCTTTGTCCAAATTAACATGACCCCTTTTTGAGTTAAATAGGATAATGAATTACAAATTCATCAAATGTTTTTCACAAACCTCTTATAATAACCCTCTAATCTCGGGAAACAATGAATCTGAGATATTGTTGTAGGTTGAGGCCACTCATCTACAACTTTTTTCCATTCAGGGTCAATTGTGATTCCTTCATTTGTATCAATGTTCCACAAGAAAGAAACTTTTTGAAACCAAATTCACATTTTCTAAACAATCAAAAAATCCAGACCTTGTGAAATTTTTTGAAAATAACCCATAGATGATCCTCATGATCCTCACAACATTTGAAATATATTATAATATCTTCAATAAAAACTAACATAATGTTATAAAGGTAGTTTTTAAAGGCTATATTCATCAAATCCATAAATATGCAAGTTCATTTTTCAGTCTAAAGGGAATAACAACAAACTCATACCGCTCTTATATTTATCGGAAGGTAGTTTTTGGAATATTATCTTTTATTACCATCAATTGATTATTACCCGATGGAAGATCAATATTAGAGAAGAATTGATTCCCAATGAGTTGTTCAAATAAGTAATCAATTCTTGGGTGTGGGTATTTATTCTTCACAGTGATCCCATTGTATTATATTTATTCAAGGCATAGCCACATTGATTCTATATTCTTCTTCACAAAGGGAACATGTGCTCCCCAACGACACACTAGGACAGATAAACCCATTCTGCAAAATATCTTTGACCTAATTTTTTAATTCCTCTGGTTACACATTTTTCATCCTATATGTGGTCTTTAATATCATATTAGATCCAGATATGAGTTCAATGGATAACTCTACCTCTCTTTTTATCGGAGGTCCGGGTAACTCCATATGAAATATGTCAATGTATTCCAAAATTATGGTGACATTTTATATACTTGTACTCTCAATTATTTCTTATTCTTCTTCCCTGATCAACTCCATAAAGAAGGATATCTGTGGTTTTTCTAGAAAAATATAAGGTTGAGATATCTCTCCTTGTAAGACAACTGATAGTTTTTCATTCATGAATACTGAGATTTCCTTGTTTCTGTATTTGATCATAGAATTATACTTTGAAATCTAATACATCCCTAGTATAATTCCTAATTCCATCATGGGAATGACTAATAGATTTTTGATAGGATTTTTTCAACTAATGTAAATAAAAGAGTTTCTATATACTGATTATTCTTGGATAATCCCACTATGAGTGTTGACTAATAACTATACTTTTATCAAATAAGGGGTAGAGTGTAAATTCATTTCAAACATGGAGGAAATAAAGGAATTCATATAACCAGATTCAAACAGAGTACATGCTAGATTTGAGATAACAAAAAGGGTACCTTCCACCACCTTATTTGGCACTTCAACTTCAACTGTGTTGATTGCAAAATTATGACCATGTTACTTTAACCAATGTTGAGGCTAATGGTGATTCCCCTCCACTACCCTCAGATTTGGAAAGTGATTGGAAAGTTCCCAAATGATCCACACTTATAGCATTCGACATTAGGTAGGTCCAGCACCATCTTCCCTTTGTTGTTAGTGTTTGGGAGTTGAGGCTTCTCATCTCTATGACAGTTCCGTGTGATTTTGTCATCTTTTCCACACTTGTATCTCTTCTCGCTCTTGAGAAGGCATTTCCATGAATGTTTCTTGCCACATTTATTACATTTGATATGTTTCACCTTCTTTCCTCCTCTTCCCTGATCATGTGTCCTCCGTAATCTTTGGTTCATCAATATATTCTTATCATTGGATTTTTGAGACCATTGCATCTCACTAAACTACAATTCTACTTTCATTAAATTCTACATGATCTCTTCAAAGCTATCGTAGTCTCAGTTGGCTAGATTCATTTGCAGATGTGGTCTCAATCCACTGAAGAATCTATCAACCACTCCATTTGGATCAATGAAAAAGATTTAGGTGTAAAGTGAAAGACTTATGAATACCATCTCATACTTCCCATGGATTCATTCTTCTACAACTTCTGCTCGAGAAACACCATCTCCATTCTTATTCTCATGTAATGAGGGAAATACTTACTGATGGAGATCCCTCTGGACTCTTCCCACTCTATAGCTTCAACCTCCACTCTTGGACTCATGTTTGTAATCAGTTCCCACCACTGATTAGATTATCCCTATATACGGTAAATATTTATGGTGACATTCTCTTTCTATGAACAGTGGAGCATAGAAAATATCTTCTCTAGAGTGCTGATCCATTATTGATCCATCAATGGGTTGGTAGATCAATTGAATTTAGGTTGTTGTTGAAGAAAAAAATACTCAATAGATTGTTGTTCCATTTGTAGTGAGATTGGTCAATCATCTTTATTCATGTTATTTCCCATAACATGAGAAAATTGGTTCATCATTCTCATGAATGATTCTATTCTAGATTTCATTGGAGGGACTTCAGTGCATGGTTGATTGTGATCATCGATTTCACTGTTCCTCCTATTGACCACAATTTTCTAAAAGAATAAAACTTTAGATTGAATCTTATTTAATTTAAGAATTGTTTAACTATAAAGGATTTTATGTCCTAAAAATTCATTTTTAAACAATTATATTTCTTTATAAATCATTCATAATTATTCCTAAAAAGATTGTGATTCACCAAACATATCACCTAGGAGTGTCTAACTAGGAGTGTATCAATGCTCATTGTCATTTATCAGGATACCTTAGGTCAAGTATGAAACCCCTTTTCGGTGTTTTCACACCTAGGTAAATTTTTTCAGAGCCCCATCCACTTGTTCATATCCATACAATGATTTATTTGTTTGGAAACCACATACTATATATTTCACCAAAACACCAGGTTGTTTTACTATATTTAAACATTTTTATAGGGTTCTTACTAATGTTTTCATATAATACATTCCATAAATAACTAAACTATACTTTTATATTAACTATGGCATCCCGCCTTTTTATTACATAAATTTTTATTACATTTGACAAAGGACCATTAAAGTCCACTGTCTTGGTAATCAGGAACAAAATACAAGGAAACATAAAACAAACATATAAATTCCTATTAAAAGCCTCTTGAAAATTCCATCCTATTTAGAACTACTTCATCTCATAACCTGGAGACATACATCAAAGGAAATGGGTGAGAAGAAGGGACAATAAGAAAAGTAATGGAATCCGTTTACTTGTGAGATCAATATAAAAATTAAGAAAAACATAAAGAGATGTGAAACAGAAGTAGAGGAATATCATAATGAATAAAACATGAACCATAACATGGATTCATGGATAAAAAATTTATTTAATACCTTCAAGGACATAGCACCATGGTTCATCCCCAATGTTTCATAATAATTACAAAGGTTATTCACCAAGGTATTGTGATACATTCCATCTATAGAGATTAAATTACTTAGCAAATGTAGTGGAGTGATATCTAGGTACACCCATTATATGACTTTATTTTGATGTAATACACATATATCAAAATCATACATTTCATAAGTAACCCAAATATAAGAAGAGAAATGGGTTTCATAACAAAATCATTTCTTTCTAAAAAGTGTTTGAAAACATTATCATTATGTCATATATAAAAATTAGAAGGGAATGAGGGATATATGTATATCAATTATAAGAAGCAATAATATATTTTTTATGTCTTTATGAAAGCACCTTGAAACTATATAGGTCTAAGTATTCAAATAATATGATATGTGAATTTTTTGAGAGAAAGATAGAAAAATTTTGAGACGAATTTTTTGTAACATATCGACTATATAACATGGTTTAAGAAATCAATAAAAAGAGATTGGACAAGGGTCTCTAATACATTAATGAATCATTTTAAATTATAAGTAAATAATTATGTAGAAATAGAATCATGAAATGTATATTTGAATGACATACCACATAAAAAGGTTACATGAATGAAAAGAGAAAATGATATTTCTATTATTAAACATTTGGCAGTCTAACGACATCACTTAAAAATCTAGAAAATTTGTTGATGAGAGTGGAAAGGGTCTCTCATCATTTGGAAATAAAATTTATATAATGAATTATATAGAATAAAATACCCACACATAAAAAGTCGCTACTAGAATACATAACATAAAAGAAGTGATGACTTAAAAGAGGAGGGAGAAACATTCTCTTACCATGAAGAGTAATTTCAAAAGATTGATGGTTGGGTCCTTGGGGAGCTTGAGGGATCCTTAAGATGACTCATTTGAAGGATAGGGGACCAGATCATTTTTTACGATAAATTTTGGATGAAATTAATCATGTAGTGGGTTAGTATTTATAGAAAAATTGATGGAATATTTAATTAATTTCATAGGGACACCTCATCGGTGGTATTGCAAAACCAAGGACATTACCATGGTTTTATCCCATGGTATTTTTCACTTGGGATACCTCATTACATATCTTACCATTGACAAGTTCACTTGATTTATTAAATCATTATTACATCTTTAATAATGTTATTAATCACTCACAAACTCAAAATATAATTTTTACTATTCAAAAAAAACAAAACATTTTTTAAAAATCTCATAAATTCACCATAACCTAATATATATGGGATGAATTCCAAAATTAACACCATTTTATAAAAATAATTTCTTATAATTTTTGATATATTTATTTTTTTAAATAAATATTTACCTTAAAAAAATTACTAATACTTAACTAATAATTTTTGAAACAGTTATTTACTTATGCTATAATATCACTTCACCCATATAGATGCCTAAATTAAACCAATTATTTCTCAAATGAGCTTATAATTCCATTTGACATATTTCTATTTATATAGGTAATAATACTATTCATTCTTTATTATTTACTAAAAAATAATGTTGATCTTATTAGACTCTAATTTTCATACCTTTCACAACTGTTGAAGACAATTTTTTGAAAATAATTTTACATTATTATAAATTTTATGTATAGAAAAAGAATATAAAAATAACATTATTCCAAAACTCATCAATAATATAGAACTTATATAAATTCATCCTTCATTTATCTAGAAATTAGAAATTCATAAATTTAACAAAATAATAAATAAAATTTTTATTCTTACAAATGGATTAAACAACATAACTACAGTCTCGTTACATATCCATTTATAACACCTGCATATGACTTATGTGTGTGATGTTATATGGTGATTGATCCTTGGGAGGACTCAGAAAACATTTCTCGAGTGGTGATTTCAATCAGCTTGTACTTCTCCCAAAGGAAATTCAATTCAAGCTTCACATGATGGAGTTCGGCTTGGGCTTGGTCTGGAGAAAAGCCCAACGATGAGACCTCCTTCCCAAGCTCTGGCAGATTGTATGGACTGAGTCTATTAGACGAGGCCATCAACACCTCTTTCTTTATTAATTAACAATGATAACTTGTATTTAGAAAAAATAATCATAATGTTAATAAATTTGTTTCCAACATTCACATTGACTTACCATAAAATAAATGTCAAACCTCATTGGTATTATTTTAATTATTGTCACTTCATTAATTAAAGTATGTAGTTTTTTGAGTATAAAATAAAATAATACAAAAATTGAAAAACCAAAATTTATTCAAGTGTTCATGTAGTTACACCTGGTGTATGGATATGTTGGCTGCCGCACCTACACTGGACTCCCTAGAATGAAATAAAATCTAAAGACACTTATCATTATTGACCACATTGAAAATACATACTCTTAGTTCTTTGGGTAGAACTGGCCTCCCGCTGATACCACTTTGTCATGACCCGTCCCTTGGGACTTGTGTCGTGACGACCCCAAGCCTACCTTTTATTGGCCTGGGGTTGGTGAATAAAACCAGAAAGTCATATCTCAAAAAGGGAATGAATCTCCTTTAAACCTATACACAAATAGACCGGGTACACAACATATGAAATCCACAATATTGAATTGTTGAATTTAAACGTTTGAATAGAATGTAAAAAGGGACAATATATAAACAGAATAGAAAAGAAAATACAAAAAAGGGAAAAAAGTTCTCTGATGATCATCCACCAAAGATCCTACCTGAATTGTATGTAAAACTCTTCATCCCATGTTTATCAATCACCTCTGAGAACCATCTTGACCTGGCTCTCCAATTCTTAGGCAATTTTTTTGTCATCTTCACAAGACAGAAAAAGTTGCAGGTGAAGCACATGCATGGGTGACAATAACAATACCCAATATGAACTTGGAGACCCTCGATGGTCTCCTAGTATTTATCAACGGAAAAAATACCAAGAATGACCTCAATCACAACCCGTAATGTAATAGACATCTCACACCAGGTATATAACTTGGAGAACAAGAATACATATTATTAGTCTAAAGCTAGATCATTTTATTTTTCTGAGAGGTTCTGCTACTGATCCACAAAGTGTCACGAATGGTTGATTCACAATGGGTAACTTTTCTTCCAATCCAAATAGTTCCACACTCCTACCGATCCACGGAGTGTCTCACTGCTTCAGATCCATGAAGAATCCCTCTCATGCTAATCCATGAATGTTCACATTTATGTCGATCCACGAATAGTCACCTTTATGGAGATCCACATAGGGTCTCTTTTATTCCAATCAAAAAAGGGTCACTTTTATGTCTATACACGAATGGTATCCTTTATCCCAATCCGTGGAGGGTCAATTTTATGAAGATTCATGAAGGGTCACTCTTCATTCATCATGTTATAGCCTGCCACTAGATTCCTTATATTAGTAGGCTTGATTTCTGTAGGTTCTGCACCTCAATCCATCAGTCATCTATCAACCACCATTAGGTTCAACAAATATGTAACCTAAAGGAACTAATTATCATAAGGGTTCCAATGTGATAGACGAAATGTCAATCAGACGCTCGGTTTGTGAGTTAGTCATGTTTTAGCAAAACAGGGCTGGTCGGGTCAAAGCCCTATAGGGGTCTTGCCTCATCGGCCCATTGGGCATGCGGTTCTAGCCCGAAGATGGAGTCTAGCCAAGCTAGAAGGTCCAACCCTGCTGGTAGACCCGGCCTGGCTTGCGGGCCCTGCCCTCCTGGAAAACCCATCATGCATGTGGGGCGGTCGTTAGATCGGATGCGGTGCGTCAAGTTCATCTGAATGGCAGTTCCAACAGGGTGCCTCCCATCCTCCCGAAATGGCCAACTAGATCCATCGATTCAGGTCTTTCCAATCAGGCTACTCCACTCCTACTTGGTGCATTAGCACTAAGCCTTCCACCTGCTAGGGCCTAGTTGGGTGTGGCCCTATCTTCCGTAGTGCCTGCAGTCACCATTGTCTCAATGTGAATAGTTTGGCAGACCAACACTACCAAATGCCGGTGGTTCTGTGCTAGTGTTTTCTATTCAGCATTTGCTTCCACGGGCCACCAGAGATTCTCTGGTGGTCTATATTATTTCTCTTTTATGCCTATAGGCCCCCCGAGTCGTCGTCTTCACTACAAGGCCCAAATAATCGCCTTACCTCCATGTTTATTGGTTTCCCACTATGAAATAATGAAACCAAATAGCGTAGGAGGGTCCATGCCTTCTTTGGATAGGCCTTCCCCCACTGCGTTAGGGTTTTAACATATGAAAAGTATCAATAACCATTTGAAAGAATGGAATCCCCAATATGAATTCCACAATAGCAAAATATAGTATAAAATAATGGCGGATCAATCCGTTCGTTGGTTGATCCTCATTCTTCATATTATTCATGAATGGGAAAGGGGTGTCTTTTAAACACATAAAACAATTAATCCCTCTATATTGATTTGGTGGAAACTGTTACGGGTAAATTATATGAATCCACGTTCGTTGTTGTTTGGCGTTCATCAACGCTCATCGATCCCTGGATCAATTCCTCTAACGAGCAACATTCATTCACCATTCTTCATTGAAGAGGAATGTCATTGATGCTTCATTGGAGGTTTCCCCATGATTTCCATTCTATTTTCCAATAGATTTATAAAATAAAAATAGAAATCACACCACATTGTATTCACTAATGTTCTTTGTTAATGAACTATAATTAATGAACCAATAAATCACAAACACGCTCTGGTTACATAACCAATGAAATAAGTCATTAATTTTTATTCATTTAATGATCTTCATTACACTACGGTTCCAACAACTATCACTCAATGGTTGGTGAAATGAATAAAATAACTTATATTCATTTTTTTATTATTTTTGAATGTTGATAAAATATCTATTTCTATCGACCCATGTAGGTTTAAGTAAAGCCTTGCCTAAGTGAATCACGACACTGCAATGTCAATAGTGTCCTCATATTTTCATTCATATCACAGGTTCAAAATATAGAATGTCTCATTTTCAATATTAGTAAACATTCCCTAAAAATGTACATAAAAGATTAACAATCACACTCGGTTCATGCCAGTCAAGGTTAGGCTCTGCCTAAGGGGAAAAATACATCACGGGCTCAACAACAACATAATATTTCCATTCAGAGTTACAATTTAAGTGATATGAGTATTGGAAAATAAAATAATTTTTAATTAGTTATTCTATTTGCGGCAAAAAACTATCATCTACTATTAACCTGAACCGACCAATGTTTGGATCTGCCTATGGAAATCATACCCTCACTGGCGCAATGATGGTCTCATATTTTTAATCTGAATAACCGTTCAAGAGTTATAAGAATTTAAAGAAAAAAATAGTTTTATTTATTAATTTATTTACAGTTATGCAATTTTGGGTTTTCTCTATATAGGCATATGCTGACTAAACATAAGTCTCTCTTAATGAAAAGATGCCTTCATGAACACAACGGTTCCCTCAAATCTCGGATATGGGAACCTGTTTAAGAGATATTATACATTTTCCATAAAACTACTCACACACAATATTCAAAGCATAACATTATTAAGTGGAACATTCGGGGAACTCTGGGCCTTGGAATCACATGCTGTCAAATTTTACAATCTCAAAATAATTCCATATAACAACAAAATATACCGAAATTCTAGGAAATTAGATTTTTTTACTAGTATATATACTACTACCATGATAAATTGAATAACTAAACTAATTATTTGAGTTCAAAGGATCAAGCTATCTTATATATTTAGTGGATCAAAAAAATTTAATCCTTGTAGATTTTAAAACATTGTATTTCTAAATCTGATTGGGAGTGGATAAGTGTTATCATTCTTAAACAATTTATCAACAAACTATCCAAGGGAATATTAAAGTTGAAAATAAGGAAGATATAGTGTAACAGAAGAATGTGATACATGATCCAATGTTCATCCTACATTGTATAAAGTGATAGGGTTTAGGAACCTGGTATGTGTTAAATATATACTATAGTTAATAAAAGATCAGATAAGGTATGGTCAATGTTCTTTATTATTTATTCATCCTTGATGAATGATGATGCATGTAGATAAAAAATTTTACCTCTCATTGGAAATAATTAATAGTGAAATTCTAATTTTTTTACCTCAGTGATAAATAAGTAAGAAATATATTAGTGTGAGTAAAAAAGTATAAAGGGATGATAAAAACATTACCCATAACATAATTGAAATGGGAATACATCCCCACATATTTTGTCAATAGACTAACTGAAACATCTAATGTTCATAAATGTATTGGGGGTTATAGTCAATAACCAAAAGATGTGTGGATTATGTATCCCTATTATTGAATATCTATCTCTTGATTATATTTTTAGATATACATTAAATAAGTCCAATTAATTAATATCTAAAAAAATTATATAGAATATGATTATTTTCAAATGATTACCATGATGTTTTGTTAAGGTGTTTAACATCACCTTACTATTAAAAAAGGTTTAATAAATATTTTTCATCCTCATATAGTATGTATGACCAATATATCCATTAAAAATATATATGTTATTTTGAAATCGTTTTCTATAGAATTCAATTTTTATTGGTATCAACACCATCCTCTAGTTTAGTTTTTGTTAAACAATATATTTCACTCAAGAATTCATATGGGTCCTTATGAATTCTTATACATAATGTAATTTATAAATCCAATGTGACAACATGAATTTTGAAAAATTAATCGATTGGGACATGGGAAATTATGTAAATGGTAGTGAAATCCAAATCCATTCAATTTTACATAAAAATAATAGGTTTGATATAAAATTTATGCTAACAATAATCATCTATTTACTACAGCATGTAACAGTAGGTTGGTTTTGGAATGTGTTTATTTCTCTAATGGTTCAATGGAGATGGTGGTCCAAGATGTAGTTTCTGGTATCCAATAAGTAGGTTCATCCATAATGGTACTTGTTGCATCTTATGTCATTTTGATGATGGTAATGTGATGATAATGAAGAATAATTATTGTTTTGTACATCCACATGGTGGACAATGTGGTCTCAACTAGATGTATCTCATTTCTTGTGGTGGTTCGAAATATAGAATATCGCAGCCTGAGGTGGTTGGTGGTGAATGGATCAAGGATCTATTTTAAATTTTGAAATCATGGATTTGGGTTATTAATTAATTAAACAATGAATTAAGATTCCATATGTTGTTGAATATGAATTTTCAGTTGTGTAATTACCACTAAACAAAATTTTTCAACTAAAAAATAAAAAACATGGATTGGATGATTATACCAATGTGATAGAGAATTTTAATTTTATTGAAATGTGTTTCTATGATGTTTTCCATAGAATAATGTAATCAGATCAAGATATAATATAAATCTAAATGATCGGTATATTGTCCCTTTGGAGAACCATGATTCTTTAAAGATGAATCTTAATGTATAAACCTTCACAAAACATCTCTCATGTTCTATATGTGTTACATATATATCTTATGTGGACACATGTAACAGATCCTATACACGTACTGAAATAATATGTGACCCTACTAGTGGAATATTTACCATATTAAGAATAACCAGATGATATTTTGGTTCATATAATTAATGTTCATGAAAATAAGACCACTCTCCTGGAAAATGTTTTCTGTTGAAACCACCAACTTTAGGAAACTGTATGGGATCCAAATGCTATAATGAGGTATAAGTATCCCCAATATCTTCTATCAATATGAATATCCTTCAATTGTGAAATTCATTTTAATAGGTTCATTATTTAATATATAGATATTTTTATTATATATTATTTTTATCTAATAAATCGAATTTCTTCAATAGTATTTTATACACACATCATTGAGTTTTATAAAAAAACATAATATTAGTATTATTTTTTAATCATCACATTTATAACTGAGAAATTATTCCTAGGGGTATAAATATGAAAAAGAACATTTGAATATTTTGTAAAAAAAATTGATGATTAACATATATTGATAGATGACCATGTAATTTTTAATAATTATTTATAAAATTTGAAAATATATACTTCTCAAAAAATAATTTTTATTTCATTTTGTGAAATATTAATAAAAATAATTTATGAACATATATAAAAGATATTTTAAAAAATTAAATTAACTTTAAAAGACAATATATCAAAATTATCATAGGGAAATTTTTTGAGAATTTATGGAAAATATTTTTTTCTCTATAAATACATGAAAATAATGATTATTATTGAAATATTTATTATCATTAATGTAATTTAGATTTTAAATTCAGTTTTAATATTTTTTTACAACAAAAATTAGTCCAATTATATTTACACTATTCTAGTTTTTTTATTCTATTCAATGTATTATCAATTTTCAATATAATAATTATTTATATTGATGGAAATGCATTCTTTGAAAACCAATTTTTAAGTGATTAAGTGATTTTATATTAACTATGTTTTTTTACACTACTATGAAATTTATTTAGTGAAATATATATCATATTTTTAATCATAATAATTTATTTTATACTACAATTTATACATAATTATTGCTGATAATGAAATACCCAAAAAGTAAAAATTTATTTACCATGATTAATGTAGTACCCACAGTTTGAGGTATGTGGCATTTTATGCATTTTTATGTGTTTAAAGTGCATGGGATGAGTTGGGAAAAGTTTTGGAGATTTTGGAATGTTTTTGGATGAGATTGGAGGCTTGTAAAGGGGTGCACGGTTTGAGTACAGTTAGTAGAAACCGTGTGGGTTCTCCAGGAAACCACGCAGGGGAGATAGAATGCTTTGCACGGCCTGCGCACGGTTTCCCAAACCGTTTGAGCCAACCGTGCTGACCCTTGCTCCCGAGGCATTAGCGTGCGCACGGTTTGCCAAACCGTGAGGGAAAATCGTGCGGCCACTTAAAAATAGGGTTATAAGATCTAGGCTCCCTCAGGCTTAACCAATTTTACTCCAATATTCCTCCCACTCATGGCTCACTGAGGATTTTAGGTTATTAGGGTTTGGAGGGGCTCTCCCACTTGGTTTGGATGGATTTTGAAGAGGTTTCTTGGCATATTAATGGTGGTTTCCCTTAGGTAAGTCTCTCCACTTGGTTTCCTGGTATTTTCCTCTAGATCAGCACCACTATCTTTCTTGGTTTTCTAGATCTACACTAGTTGTTTGTAGATCTAGGATTTTGGTTTCCTTGGTTGATGTTTTGAAGGCTTGTTAATGTTAGGGAAGGATATATAGAGAGGTTTCGGAGGTGTGTTCACCATATTTGAGGTGTGGTTGTTCGTGTGTTGATTTCTCAAGAACCCTAAAGGTAGGTGAAATCTCTCTCAACTCCACATGGTTAGAACTAGTGGTTCTTTGTTGAAATTAATTGTTTTTCTGAAATTAAATTGTTATTTGTTATGTGAAATTGGTTGGATATCCATTTGGGGAATTTTGGGAAAAAGGGGTTTTGTGGTGATATGCTCTAATTGTGGATTTTAAAATGGAGATTTGGAAATGTGATGATGTTATTTGTTTGTAAAAATGTTTGATGAAAATTCGTTTCAATAAAGATGTTGTTTTATTGAAATGTTGTTTGTCACGGAATACGATTAAAGGGTGTTTTCAATAAATGATTGATTTATTGAAGGAAATTGGCATGTGTTGGAAATGGTTGTGTGTTTATTGTGTGGCCTTAGTGCATTGTGCTTTTTGGTTTATTGATTGTTACGGCTTGTGTTGGTTGTATGGTTGTGGGTGGGAAGTCTCACTATAAAAGGAGATGGATAGTGGTTGGAAGAACCACCATTATTGATGTGGGCGGGAAGTCTAACTATAAAATGTGATGGGTAGCGGTCGGAATAACCACCATTATGGGTAGTGGTCATGAAGTACCACTTATTGACAATGGGGTGTACGGGATGGGTGGACGTCCCACTGTCATGGTTGTTTTGTTGTGTGTTGCTTTCCAAAGATTGAATTTGATGTGCTAATGTGAAATGGTGAATTGTCTTATGGCATGTTTTTTTGGCTTTCCCTTGGTTGTTTGGTTTGGGAGAGATGGTTTGGTAAGGATGTGTTTGGCATATGGAAGGGGTTGTACTTGTGATTATTTTATATAAATAATTTTATATAATTGTTCTAACAGTTTTAACCTTGTGGCGTCTGTAAGGAAGTCATTTGGGGAAAACCTACTGAGTTTTAGTACTCACACCCAGCTTTGGCACTGTGGTGTCTTTGCAGATGTCGTTTACCATGACATGGAAAAATGGAAGTCATCTCCCTCTTTTAGTGGTTCTTTGTGATGTCTTGGGGGAGCTTGGAGCATGGTGCTTGGAGTGGAGCTGTGCTGGTGTCATGGCTTGTGGTGTTTGGTTGCTTACTTTTTGCTTGTACTCTGATGTGGTTTGGACATGTCTGGTTGTATTGGTTTTGGGTTATACTGTGGAATAATTTGGTTTTCATTTGGTAATACATGTTTGGGTTTCAAGTGCATGAATCATTAGTTGTTGGTTTGGTTGGTTTTTTCTTAAGGGAAAATCGTTCCCCACGGTTCTATAAACCCCGCGACATTTATTTCCAGCCTTTGGCACCTTGGGAACGTCTTTTAAGGCCATGTAACCCTCACCACCTCCTCAATCCAATGAGGTAGGGGTGGTGTGTTACATGTGGTATCAGATTGTTCTATCCTTTGGAGTTGATTATAGGATTTGGGGTTGACATTCATTGTGGTATATTCCTTGAGTCGAGATGGTAGAAAGGCGTAGGAATGTCAGAACATGGAATGTATAGCATAAAAGGACATAGCTAACCCTTTTATGCTGAACTTCAAGTTACCAGGGAGTTGGGTTCAGAAGTGTATGAAACACTTATAGGCCTTGGATATCTATTGGGATGTGTGTAGCCAATGAGATGAGCATGACATGCATGGTAGAAATGACTTCCCACTAGGATGCATATTTCATTGGGGTATAATGATATATGGTGTGGTATGAATGAATGGATTTTGGAAAATTCTGAATTAGGTTTCAAAATTGAAGTTTTTGACAATGGAAATTCATGGTATTTTGAAAATGGGTTGATTTTCAAAACATGGTGGATTTTTTTTTCAAAAATGGTGCAATATGGGAAATGTGAAATTGTGGAAAGCCTCATTGTGATAGTGCTATATAATCGACATTGCAATTGTAAGTCATAAGTTTCTAGGGAGTGAGACTTATAGTGATTCTTATGTTGATAGATATGGAACCGAGTAGACATAGTAGAGACCAATCAAAGGGTGTTACTAGAAATGTGGTTACACTTGAGCCCTAGGAGAACCAGCAGTTGGCCCAATGCATCGTTCAAGATTTCCAAACATTGCAATCAGGACTACAACCAAATACACCTATTACAATATCTATCACAGTCAAAAATCCATCTAATGGAAGTACAATTTTCCTCATGAGAGGATTGAACCCCAACATTGAGAGAAATATCAAGATATAAACCATTTCTCACTGACATGGAGCACATCAGAATCGTACCACATGATTGTTAAAACATCTTCCGAGACCCAAGAGTAAACCAGGATGTTTTCGGTGTGGATCCATGAGCAACATCAAGAGGGATTGTAAGGAACAACCTCGAGATTGTCATAAATGCAAGAAGAAGGGGATTCTTTAGTGGTATTTTCGTAATTCACTGAGGTCGGGTGTTTGTGATGCTCCTAAGTGGGGGAAGTGTCAGTAGGAAAATAAAAAGAAGAGCATGGAGAACACGCATCTGCTTGGAGCTGAGAAAGTTATGGTTGATGATCATTCAGGACCATCCAGAGTGCGAGGTACAGTTATTTGAAATTCTACCTTGATGCAAGTGCTATTTTATATGGTTCTTTCAAAATCCTTTATTACTACACGTATGGTTGAGTTGCTGGGATTAAGTGCAGAAAAGATGCCTTCAGTTTTGAAACATCAAACTCTTCAAGGTCGAAGAGAGTGTCGAGCCTTCTTGTGTAGATCATGTTGTATCATTGTGGGAAAGGATGAGATAACATGGAATTTTTCAGTACTTGAGATGGATGGGTATGATGAAATCCTTGGGATATATTGGATGGTGGTGTTTAAGGCCCACAACGACTGTAATGTGCGGACAGTGACTTTTACGACACATGATAGCGTTAAAATTTTATTTTGAGGAAAGAGTCATGAAAGTCAGGGTGCAATAGGTTTGTTGGCACCATCAGTTGGCACGTTATCATATCATTTAGAAGTTTTGTCATTGGAATCATTAGAGGATTTTGAACAAATTTTTCTTCCGGTAGTGGTGAATCATTTCATGGATGTCTTTCTTGAAGTATTCTCTGGCTTACCTCCCATAAGTGAAGTGGAGTTTACAATTGATCTCCTTCTGGAGACCAGTCCCATCTCACTTCCATCTTACCAGATGTCACTTTCTGAATTGCGAGAATTG
Source organism: Viscum album (assembly GCA_963277665.1). Taxonomy (NCBI): domain Eukaryota; kingdom Viridiplantae; phylum Streptophyta; class Magnoliopsida; order Santalales; family Viscaceae; genus Viscum; species Viscum album. The sequence continues at coordinate 172,585,515 of OY728160.1, forward strand.
AACGTCCAGTTGGAAGAGTCAGAAAACAATGGGTTCATCCACCCTATCACATCTCTATATGCAGCGCCAGTTTTGTTTGTGAAAAAGGCGGATGGAACATTGAGACTCAATATTGATTATCATAAACTTAACCAAGATAAAAATAAAGAATAAATATCCTCTTATATAAATTGATGATTTTTTCGACCAGTTGAGGGGAGCCTAGTGGTTCTTTATGATCGAACTGAGGTCGGTATACCATCAATTGCGGGTGAGGAAGGACGATATTCCTTAAAAAGCTTTCAGAAGTAGATATGACCATTATGAATATGTGGTTACGCCCTTTGGTCTAATGAATACGTCGCTGGTCTTTATGGCATTGATGAATCAAATATTTCATAAATATATGGATTCATTCATAGTGGTGTTTGTATATGGTATTTTGGTGTATTCAATGACAAGGGTGGATAATGACCACCACTTGTCGACAGTGTTGGGGATCTTGAGGGATCATCTCTTGTATGCCAAATTGTTAAAGCCTGATATTTGGATACAGGAAGTTCATTTTCATGGCCATGTGATTTCTGAAAGACGTTTTTAGCTTATCCCGAAAGGATAGAGTCTATTATCTTGTAGAAACCATCAAAGAATGTGTTTGAGGTACGGTGTTTCCTTGGTCTAGCTGGGTATTATCGGCATTTTGTTCGTGATTTTTCACATTTGGATTTGCCGATGACAGCTTCGACAAGAAAGAATATTCCATTCCAGTTGAATGAATAGTATCATCTGTGTTTTGAAGAGCAAAAGGGTCGTCTTACATCATCACCAATATAGGTTTTTCCAGAACGTGGAATAGAGTACGTGGTGTATTTAGATGCATAAGGATCAGGTTTGGGGTGCGTTCTTATGCAAGGGAATCATGTGGTTGCGCATGACTCACAGCAGTTGAGGGTGCATGAGAAGAACTACCCAACTCATGAATTGGAATTGGCAGCTGTGGTCCATTCCTTGAAAGTGTGTCATCATTATCACTTTAGTGAGAAATTCACAGTATACACAGATCATAAGATCTTGAAACACATTTTCTCACAAAGGGATTTGAACTTGAGGAAAAGGAAATTGATAGAATATCCTCAAATGTTTGATTTCGACTTGATATACACACCATGTAATGAAAATTTAGTGGCAGATACATTAGGTAGAAAATCATATGCTCAGGTGGTGGAATAGACATCAGACCTGTGGCAGTTGATGTCGGTTATAGATAACATGCAATGGGAATACGAGGACCAGGGCAATAGAGCGGTCTTCTTTCCGGTTTTGTTGAATCCTGAATTGGTTGGCCTGGTTAAAGAGGTATAGATATCTGATTATGACTGTGTGACCATGGGGTCCTGATGCAATGGTGGGGAGACCATTGAGGGTTGGAAACTGAATGGATATTAAGTTCTGTGTTTTCAGAATTTGATAGTTGTACCAGTTTCTTGTCAGGAGGATCTTCTCAGGGTGTATTATTATTCCAAGTGGGCTGTTCATTCTAGAATTCAGAAAATGTATAAACCATTTCTAGCGTAGTTCTAGTGGGATTGTATGAAAAGAATAGTGGCTGAGTTTTCTTGAGGTGCTTGACTTGTCAATAGGTTAAGAAAGAGCATCAGAGGCCAGTATGAATGTTTCAGTCTTTACTAATCCCTGCTTGGAAGTGGGAGCAGATAGCGATGGATTTTGTTACAGGTCTCCAATGAACGGTTAGAAAAAAGGATGCCATTTGGGAGATAGTGGATAGGCTAATGAAGTCGGTCCATTTCATTCTAATTAATGAATCTCATATGGTGGAGGATCTATCCCAAATCGATATCCAGGAGGGGGAAATGAGACAAGGTGTTCAATTTTCGATTCTATCTGATAGAGATCCATGGTTTAAATCACATTTCTGTAAATCCTTGCAGCAATCCCTTGTAACGTAGTTGACTATGAGCATGGTGTATCACCCTCAAATGGATGGACAATCCGAGAGGATGATACAAACTCTATAGGATATTTTTCTGGATTGTGTCATGGATTTTGGTGGCTCGTGGGAGGAGCACGTGTCGTTGGTTGAGTTCTCGTACAATAACAGTTTTCATGCATCCATACATATGGCTCCATTTGAAGAGTTCTATGGGCGGCCATGTCATTCTCCACTATGTTGGGTGGAAATGGGTGAGTCCACGATGGTTGGACCGAGCCTTTTACAAGAGACTACGGAGAAGATCATGTTGATCAGAAAGAGAATAGAGACAGCTAAGTCATCAGAAATTATATGCGGATAATTTTCGACGACCGTTGTCATTCGAGGTGTGTGATCATGTGTTCTTGAGGATCTCTCCTAAGTTGGGACATCTTCAGTTTAGGAATAAGAGAAATTTATCTTCGAGTTATATTCGACATTTTGAGATTATTTATTGGGTTGGTGAGGTGGCTTATTGGTTGGCTTTGACACCTAGGTTGAGTGGGTGAACAATGTGTTTCGTGTGTCGCAGTTGGAAAAGTATCAGCCGGATCATGACCATGTGATTCGATGAGATCATGTTGAGCTAGAACCAGATGATTTCACAGTGCATGTGCTAGTTTGGGTTGTGGATAGGCAGGATAAATTCTTGCGTGGTAAAAGAATCAGTTTAGTTAATTTTTTTGGAAACATGGTCAGATTCAGGAGGAGACTTGGGAGTGGGAGAAAGAAATGGTCAAGTAGTGTCCCAAGATCTTTTGGAAAAGGGTGGGTTCACTACTTTCCGAGGATAGAAAGTCCATTGGTGGGGAGAATTTATTACCCCCAGTTTAAGGTATGTGGCTTTTGATTATGAATTTTTATGTGTTTAAAGTGTATGGGAAGAGTTGGGAAGAGGTTTGGAGAGTTTGGAATGTTTTTGGATGAGTTTGGAGGCTTGTAAAGGGGTGCACGGTTTGAGAATGGTTAGTAGAAACCGTGCGGTTTTTCCAGGAAACCATGCTGGGGAGACAGTAGGCTTTGCATAGCATGTGCACGGTTTTCCAAACCGTGTGAGGAAACCATGCGAACCCTTTATCCCAAGGTAGTAGCATTCGCACGGTTAGTGCATAGTTTTCCAAACTGTGTGGGTTAACCGTGTAGCCTCTTAAAAATTGGGTTTTATGTTCCGGGATCCCTCGGGCTTAACCAATTTCACTCCAATCTTCCTTCCACTCGTGGCTCACTCAGGATTTCAGGTTCTTAGGGGTTGGAGGGGCTCCCCCACTCAGTTTGGAAGGATTCAGAAGAGGTTTTTTGGCGGATTGAAGGTGGATTCTCTCAGGTAAGTCTCTCCTCTTGGTTTCGTTGCATTTTCCTCTAGAACTACATCCCTATCATTCTTGGTTTTCTATATCTACACTTGTTGTGTGTAGATCTATGGTATCAGTTTCCATGGATGATGTTTTTAAGGCTTTTAAATGTTTGGGAACGCAATTTAGAGAGGTTTTGGTTGCACATTCACCGAATTGGAGGTGCGGTTGTTCGTGGGTCGATTTCACAGGAACCCTAATGGTAGGTGGCTTCTCTCTTGACTATACTTGGTTAAAACTAGTAGTTATTTGTTACAAATTATTGTTCTTCTCAAATTAAATTGTTATTTGTTTTGAGAAATTGGATGGAAATCCATTTGGGGATTTTTGGGAAAAAGGGGTTTTGTTGTGAAATGATCTTTCTGTGGATTTTAAAATGGAGATTTGGAAATGGGTTGTTGTGATTGATTTGTGAAAATGATTGACAAAAATGGTTTTAAATAAAGATGATGTTTTATAGAAATTTTGTTTGGCTTGGAAAATTATTAAATGGTGTTTTCAATAAATGAGTGATTTATTGAAGGAAATTGTCATGTGTTGGAAATGGATGTGTGTTTATTGTGTGGCCATGGTTTATTGTGCTTTTTGATTGATTCAGTGTTACAGCTTGTATTGGTTGTATGGATGTGGGTGGGAAGTCTCACTATAAAAGGTGATGGATAGTGGTCGGAAGAACCACTATTATGGGTAGTGGTCGGGATGTACCAATTGTTGAGAATGTGGTGTATGGGATGGGTGGAAGTCCTAGCATAATGATAGTTTTGTTGTGTGTTGATTTAAATGATGAATTTGGTGTGCTAATGTGAAATGGTGAATTGGCTTATGGTATGTTTGTTTGGCTTTCCCTTGGTTGTTTGGTTTGAGTGAGATGGTTTGGTAAGGATGTGTTTGTCTTATGGAAAGGGTTTTACTTGTGATTATTTTATATAAATTGTTTTATATAATTGTGCTAATGGTTTTATCATAGTGGCGTGTGTAGGGAAGTCATTTGGGGAAAACCTACTGAGTTTTAGTACTCACCCCCTGCTTTGGCACTGTGGTTTCTTTGCAGATGTCGTGTACCGTGTCATGGGAACAGGTAAGTCATCTCCCACCATTAGTGGTGCTTTGTGATGTCTTGGTGGAGATTGGATCTTGGAGCTTGGAGTGGACCTGTGGTGGTGTCATGGTTTGTGGTGTTTGGTTGATTATTACCCACTTGTACACTAATGTGGTGTGGATATGTCTAATTGTATTCGTTTGGGGTTTTATTGTGGATCAATTTGATTGTCTTTTGGGAATACACGTTTGGGTTAAAAGTGCATGCAACGTTAGTTGTTGTTTTGGTTGGTTTTGTCTTAATGGAAAATCGTTCCACACTGTTCCATGATGTCCTCGGCATTTATTGGCAGCCTTTGGCACCTTGGGAACGTCGCTTAAGGCCAAGTAACCCTCACTGCCTCCCCAAGCCAATGAGGTAGGGGAGGACTGTTACATTTAATTTTAAAATATGTTTTTCAGTTGTCAAAAAAATAAAAGACGATTTAAATTTTTCAATGAACTTCTCTAATTGTTATATTGTAGATAATTTTTTACTATATATCATTTAGAGATTGATAAAGTTCATTTCTTTAGGCATTTATACTTCATAAATAATTTTTATATCATTCCATTTTTCATATATCCCATGTGTGTTCACCCCACCATATATAAAAGTGAATCTCATTGACTATACTCTTAACTCATGGAAAAAAACATTGTTCAAAATATACCATTGCAAAAAATAGTACTTACTTGATTTCCCATCTCTTAGAGGTCAGATTTTTATTGTCATCCCCTCTTAATAATCATTTAGGTGTAATTCAAATGTAGTTTTAACACCCCATGATTTCATAGTAAGTTATTTTCTTTAATGTAATTCAATAGCTTACGATACACGCAACATCGAGTTTGAGCACACCACGATTTACCAAACAAGCCATCCAAATAGTAGTTTGGAATAATATTAACTGAATTTTGAATTTTATATACTCCATATAATTTTAACATCCATATTATGTGTTTCTTATACACAATATAAGAACATATTTATTTTTTCACATAGAAGAATTATTTATAAAAAATGCAATTTTACCACCTTTTAATGGAGAACCCTTTTTGAATCCAATATTTAACATGTTTATATAATCAATTTGACAAAAAAAATTATAATAAATTCATAAAAATTTAGTTTGGATGGATTTTATATGCTTTATTGATAACCTTAATATTTTGATGAATAGTGAAAAATACTAAATTTTAATTGAAAACAAATTTTTTGATCAATATAATTTATAGTGCTAAATTATACATCTTAATGGGTTTTAAGGGTAATTAGATTATATTTTTATCATTTATTTCAATTTTGTTCATTGGAAGTAATTTTACATTAAAATTGTACATAAACACATATCAATCTTTTGATAATTTTTACATCACAGAAACCCGCTTTCGGGTTTCAAAAATGGAAATATATTTCATATTAATTAAATAAGATAATTTGTTTTTAATTTTTATAAATGGAAATAATTATTTAATTTTTAATATAAAAATTATCTTCGGTTTAAATTTTTTTTTTCTAAAAACGTTTAAATTTTTTATGAATAGTTAAAAATATTGCGTTTTTGTTATAGCCGATTTTTTATTTAAATAATTATTTTTAATTTAAATTAATTTTAAAATAAAAATAGATACATGATACCTATATTATTCCAGCTTAATTCGTTTATGTCATTTTATGATAATATTAGATACATACAATTTTATTGATCTTTTTATCGTCTTTTAGCCACCTTCTAGGAAGATGTGCAAATTATCATAAAATATATTATTGGTTTTTATGAATTGAATTTCAAAAACCCAAAATAAAAATTTTACCATAATGAGTAAAATTTGGTTCAATTGGATTAAAATAATTTTTGGATAATAGTGTCTTTTGGATTTTATTTAACATCATTAAAAATAAGTATGACAATTAAAGGTAAAAATAATATTATAATTACCCTAACACATATCCTAATTATATTAGAAATTTATTTTGACCAAAATAAACCTTAATATAAATATATTACCCTATTCAACCAAGTTTTATTATATTTGGGCATTTATTATATTTTATTTAAAGAAGAGTTAAAAGTTTTAAATTCAATATTTAATAACTACAACATTTTTTAAATTAAGTTGCATGTAAGATAAATTAGACTATAAAAATTCATTAGAAAGATAAATAAATTTAATACATAATGGTATTTTATTTATAATTTTTAGGCTCGAAATATTTAAATTTATTTATGACACAATAATGATGCAGTAATTACCTTATTAATAATAGACTAAGATAATTGATGTTATAAATAATAAAATAAATGTAAATTGAATCTCGTGATTCCATAAAAACTTTTATATGTTAATGTGACATTTTAGGGTTGACTAAACGTATTTTTTTGGTGACATTATATTTTTATCTCTTTCAAAAAATCCAAATAATAAATACTGTTAAAATTGACATAAATAAGTTTTAACGAAAATATTATTTTATTAAATTATTTATTAGTCCTAAAAATATAAAGTTTGATAAAAGGACATATATAATGATATATATGTCATTAATGAACCACCTGAGGTTCACATGTCATTTTATTTTATGTTTATTTACCATGTAATATAAAAATAAATGAAGACATGTAAATTCTTAAACTATTTAACTAAGAGTCAAATATAAAAGATATGGTTAATATGGTTACCTAATCTTGTATAAAACCTATTGGGTGGGTGTTTTCAACCCATACCAACCTTATCTTAGAAATAAATCCATTTTGAGTTATTATAATCCAATAATGATTTTATAATAAAATAATACTTCTTGCATTTCCTAAAGTGACCCTCACCTCTCTTATATTAGGGTACTTACCCTTCCCTTAATTTCAAATCTCCAAATCCTTTTCTCTTGAAAAAACCCTAATATAATTTCCTACCAAATACGCTAAAATCAACCTATAAGCCATAATTTGATCATAAATACAACCATTGGATCCCTTTTGTTCAAATGAAAAGAAAAAACCTGATGAATAAGTAATTACTTCAACGTCTCTCAAAATTCGGTTCTTCTCCCACTACCTCTTTCTTTGTTTTTTCTATAATAAAATAAAAAATCTAAAACCTTATATACAATATTGTAATTATAAGTATGGTACAACCATATTCATTATTTTATCCATTATATGAATGACAATTTCACCACACCTACGTCAGTACATCTTACAATCTCTAAGTTGTGGTATAGTTTGTTATTCGACACATCATTGTTTGGATGAGGATATTAATTATTAGAACTGAATTAAATAATAAATATGACATTTTAATGATTATTTATATATAATCTAGCATCCAATTACATACAATTTCACTACTAATAGAATGATATTGTCACTCATGCATATGTATGGATTATCGTTTCCACTACGCGATGAGATTTCATTTCCCATCGTAATCAATCATGAATAATACTCATTTTGTTATTAAAAATAATGTTTAATAACTTAATATAATTATGTATATGAATCGAATACATCATATCCAAAATAATCCTGATCTATGTAATAAAACATATAATGTAAAATGAACCAGTTAACACCGAAAACAATGATACTAATGAAATGTCATTTACAAAGTAATATTAAAAAGACAATATATGTTATCATATTTTTGAATATGGTTCTGGTATTAATTAATAACAATGATTTCAAAATTATAGATGAGGTTAACCTAACATTGATTAAAGAAAATTACAAGGTAAGGTGTTTTCAAATCACTTTTATTAACGTGAGATTGATGCTATATTCGCCACACTTTCATTTTTTTATGGTGTACGTAACTTCAATTATTATAATATTTGAGTAATAAAATTTAAATTACGAGTATTGAAATCATCATTTTATGATCCTTCGTTCATGGGGTGTATGTTTCGTATGTTTCCAAATCATTAAGGGAATTTTTAATTTCAATTTCCACTCATTTGGTTTTACGCACACTTCATTGAATATTTTACTCCACGATAATGTGGTGAATCGGTACATATTTATTTATGTAGTAATTTCCAATCCTCGTTGTCTGGATATACATTTTATACACATATTCACTCCATTTATAAATTCTCAATTCATTAATATAAAATTGATAAGGGTAATCTTTACTCAGTATTCATTCATTGAGTTAAACATCCAATTCAATGGTTTTGTTTTTACAATAATATTTGTGAATGTCCTACGACTGATTTTAACTTAATATCCAATCATATAGAGTGTATTATTATTTTTCACACTTAATTATGTCATTTATATATCCTTAATCTAAGGATATAGTTTTTATAAGGGATTTCGTCTCAATTTACATTCCATTGAGACTCCTTTGTTGATATGTGCCAATTCTCTTTTATATGGTGTATATACTATCCTATGGAATATTATATCAATAATACCTTAATAATCATGATATTATAATGTTTTGATTAATTTTATTCCTTAATTTTTTTGAATTTAAGAATCTTTTATTTGGTGAGGAACACTTTACCTAAAATATCATTTTAAATGTTTTAATGATTTATTCTACTAATTATTTCTCATCAATTTCCTTTTTTAAAAATGGTTTTATGTTTTTATTTATATGGACATAAAATATTTAAAATTAATATTACTTTCAGAAGATTCAAATTGGTATGGTGCATGTTGATTCAAAAATATCTTTTAAATGACTTATTGGATAAATAGTGCAACTTTTAAATGTTTTCACGAAAAAAGGGATATTTATCTCAAACAGTATTACTGATTGTTTTTATCATTGTCATTATCCTTATTATAATTTATTATTGAATGAGGTTTTATTATTATAATATATTCTTCCATATTGTGTTGAATTTTTTATGTTTGACTGTAGATGTGATATTTTTATACCATTCATGACTTGTGGTAAAAATATTGACATTTCATATGCTAATTTTAAAATGAATGGTTAGATTATGTTTTCCTCTTTACATATGTGGAATATATTACACATAGTAAGTGACGGGTGAGACCCGCTATAGCCCCTCGATGCATCGGAAGGTCTAATGATACAAACTTGTGTCATGGCACAGGGTGGTGAGAAAATTATTATTTTGAAGTATTGGAATGAGGCCTTGACTATGTGGTTATGATGTCCGGCATTAGGAATTCCATCATTGTGAAATTTTATTATTGATTTCCCATTTGATTATTCAACAAGTAAACTATCCATGTGAATATGTAAATGTAATTATTTGATTTATCTTTTCAATATTATGCTAAAGGTTTTGTTTAAAAGGATTGTGTTTTGGTCTTAAACATTGCCTTAAATGTTTATTCTTATTTATCATAGTTTCTTTAATATATTTAGTCATACTGTGCATCTGATCTCACCCATTTCTTGTGTATTATTTTTCATAAGATGCAAAGAAGCATATTATAATTAACCTGTAGGAATATCATAAGGGATATGAGTGTGTTCAAGGGGATTAAAACGTTTATGTTTTTTCATTTCATGATGTAATGAAAAAAATATCTATGTATCAAGTACTTCCAAGGCTACTAGAATAATCTATCTTTTGAGACATGATCTATTGTGAACATTCCAATGTTAGGTAATAATGCACCAACTCTTGGTAACATGGTTTGGGGGGTTACAGTTAGTATCAAAGGATGTTTACTATAAACAATGGAAACTATATTTAGAAAAACTTAGATATGAGAACATTATCCAAAGATAAACATTGAGAATTAGTATAGAAGAACATACTAGATTTTTGTTAATGTAGTGATTTTGTCAATTTTCATGTAAATACTACCATGACATAATATGAGCTGGTAGATACGGATCAGGCACAGATATATCTAGGTGTAAAACATGAAAACACCGCTTTCAGAAATACTCAAATGCGAACTATTGCGTGAAAATAGGTCTTCCTGCACTCTTGGTTACAACACCTCAAGGGGATATGATTAGGATAATTCAAATTTTCATACAAATCTATTTGAATTATTTTAATATAAGATGATAATAAATAACATTGGTCAATAATAAGGTGTTTTATATTGAAATTATGGTGTCATGATATTCCCTAAATTATTTTATGTCTATTTTTACACACTATGCATTCTTTTTTTAGTCAATTTCTAGATTACATGGAAGAATTAGTAAAATTTAACATGATGTACAAGGTGGGAAAGATGGTGGAAAAACAAAACTGAATGTAAATTTGACAGATGAAAAAGATATCGTGTTCATTTTGAAGTTGATTTCCAAAAATATGATCAATAACATATACAATAACCAACATAAAAACTCTACAAAGAAGATAATGTTTGTAAAGACCCGTAAATTTCAAGGAAATTTTTTTTTCTTAATTTTCTTTGGATTTTTTCAAGAGCGTAGTTTCTGACGGCACCTGATTCCGAGGCCCGGTGTACCCGGAATCATTTTCCGAAGTTTGGCTCGGGTACGTTCAGTGAACGAACGAGCGGGTTTTCTAACTTTTGAACCGGTGCTTGGAATCAAATTATGAGGGCACCGATGGAATCAGCGCGCCGGTACATGCTTAGGAACTCCTCTTTCGGAGTTGTGTTTTCTCGATTGTGGTTTTTAATTTTCGAGCATAAAGTTAAGAAATAAAATAATTGTATGACAAACTTTATTTTATTTCACATAAGCCACTTGGAAGCCACTTGGAAGCCACTTAAAGAGGCTTAAGCTGAGTTGATGTGGATAGGGTGATATCCAGAAATATCCTACCCTCTTGGTAGGATATTTGTGAGGTGGGGCCCGCACGAGCCCGCCGTTTCTTTCCGCTAAGTAACGTGCCCGCGAAAACCCGTCATTATGAAAGTCAACTGACGCGTTTTCTTAATTTTTTAACACACCAATTAATTGGGCAGTATTGTTCGTGAAATAAATGGGCAGTTTCTTTCATTGAATTAATTCTACGAATTAATGGGTCGTTACTTACCTCTTTTTCGTTTGTTGGCGTAATAATAAAATAAGACCAACGCCGACTTTTGGAGGATTACACGTTGAGAGGCTTTTGAGAGATGTTCTTGTGCCTTCACCCTTCTTCGCGAAGAAAGCGAAGAACACGAAGAACACCGTCACCCTCAGAGTTTGACGATGCATCTTCTGAGACGTTCTTCCCCGCTCCGATCTCCAATCACTAAACTCTTGAGGTAAGAGATCTCAGGTTTTTTTAAACTTCTTTGTGGATTATAACAACACACAGATTTAATTATTTATTAATTAAATCTGTTGTTTATTGATCCTCGGAGTTTGTCGACGCGCACCGTATTCCGCGATGATGTGGCGCCCTTCCGCGATGACGCGACGCCCTTCCATGACGACGCGACGCCTTCCACGACATGGCGATCGCCTCCTTCCGTGGCGATCAAATCCGCGAAGAACCCGCTTGCGACGAGTCGACGACGTAGGCATTTTATTTTGGAAATACCTTTTTCCCGTGATCGTTTCATTTAAATAAAGAACATAGATTCCTATGAACAATTTTATTTTATTAAAATTGTTGTTTCATGTGATGAATAATTCTCCCGTTGTTATTATCTAACGCGGAGGGTGCGGGCCAAACGAACACGGCCCGACAAACCTCCGTCGTTCTTCGTGGTTGTGTGGATTTGGCAGGCGATGACGAAACGTGACGTAAGGGCGATTTGGTGATCCCGCAGTGAAGAACGGAACCCGAGAGGAACAACGGCGCAGACGGGAAGGACAACGGACCACCGAAGCAACTCCGGTGGCCCGCGAAATGTACCAGCGGCCGGAGGCGGCGGCGCCCCGGCGCGCCGCCGGACTGGGCCGTCGCGGCTTTAGCCGCGGCTGTGGCGGCCAACGGACCCGCAGCCGTGCGGGTCGGGCTCGCACACACGGGACGCGGTGACATGACGCGTGCTCCGATCCAGCGCGGCCCTTCGAGGGCCGCGGCTTCCTCAACCCACGGGGGTGGCGCCCCGCGGCTGCCGCGCTCGGCCGCTCGGTCGAGCCGAGCCAGGCCGGTCCGACCGGCCGGGCCGCGCCCTGGCCGGACCAGACCGGGTCCATCTGGGTCCGACCTGGTGGGGTCGACCTGGTTCGGGTTGACCCGGTTCGGCCGACTCAGGGGGGGTCGGGCCGGGTCGGCCCGGGCCCATACCCCCCATCTTCGGACTGATTTCGTTCATTCACTCATAACATGAGCTACGGGCCTCCAAACAACGTGACGTCATCAGCAACGCGTTCCTTGGATCGAGACGGTCATTTCGGTATATCGAAATTAATGTTTTGGAATAATTTGGTTTCGGCCGGGTTGGTTCGTACACGAAACAAACCGGGCCCTCGGAGCGGAAACGCTCATATCATGAGCTTCGGACGTCCGATTGACGTGACGTCGACTTTTGGGGATTCCTCTAAGTGAGACGGTTCTTTTGGCTTACTCCTCCTGAGGTTTGGATGCAGGTGGAGTACGGTCGGGTTGGTTTTGCCTTAAAAACCAACCGGGCCCCTGGGACGAAAAAGCCAATTACTCTCAGACCGGGCGTCCGATTGACGCACCGTCTGCGACGTTGAGTTTTTGTTGACAATACGGAACTTTTGGATACATCGAGTTCAGACATTGTGTTAGTTGATGTATCAGCCTCTCGGCTCGTGGATAGGACCCTTCCGAACGAGCTTGCTGTGTGCGGGAACCCTAGAGCTGGCTGCGACTGCTACTGTGATGGCGATGACTGTACAGAGATCCTGAGTTGATTCGACTGCGACGATGATGAAAACCGTATGGGAATCCTCCATGTTTTCGGTAGTGACCACTAAGGTACATATTGGGATACATCAACTACGGACTACATGTCAGTTGATGCATCGACCTCTTAGCTCGTTGAGTGGACCCTCCCGAAACGAGCATGCTGTGTGCGGAAACCCTAGAGCCGGTTGAGACTTGAGGACTGCTGATCGAACGACTCGGTGTGTTACGGATAGCCCGGTAGTGGTGTGCTTGGTTGTAGCGGCACAGGGGAGCGCTTGGTTGTAGCGGCATACCCACGACAGAGGTGCGTTTGGTTGTAGCGGCACAGGGGAGCGCTTGGTTGTAGAGGCAGACCCACGACAGAGGTGTGCTTGGTTGTAGCGGCAGACCCATGATGGAGGAGCGCTCGATTGTAGCGGCACGGGGGAGCACTTGGTTGTAGCAGCAGGACCACGGTACCCGATATGTGGAGTACTACAGTAGTCCAAGGTAAGAGGGAAGCGCTTGGTTGTAGTGGCATAACCACTGTACTTGATGGAGAAGGAGTTTCCCAATATCTTTGGGTCCAACTTCATGATCAATCCTATGTGGGTCATTGCAGGGGTTAGTACCTTCCGATCCTTTATGGGTCCAACAGATTAGATGAATCAGTGGCTACATCTGATCATCTCTATCGTCATTTGAAGAAGTATACCTGTGTGAGATGAATCCTATTTACTCTCCTTTGTGGACTGTGTTGTGCTATCCTATGTGGATTATGTTTTGCTTTCCTGTGTGGAATACGTATACTTTCCTGTGTGGACTGAGTATCACTTGGGCACGGAGGTTGGAGCGTATTGGAATTGTTGACTTAGGTATATGTATGGGCATATACCTAAGCAGTGTCGGTTTTTACTTCATGATTGTACATTTACTTTGTGGTTTATCCTTTGTGGATTTTGTGAGACCTTATGGAGTCTCGGGGTCCCTACTGAGTAGCTTATACTCACCCCTTCATGGGCTATGCCCGCACTACGTTGTGTTGGTTGCAGACGACGGACAACGTTGATCGTGGCTGAGGCTTATAGAGCAGGACGGTACCTGGAGGAGGACCACTGGGAGGGACGTACTCGGAGCGGACGACGGGACCTGAGGAGCAGTGGAGCTATCTGTACCCACCCTCTAGGTGGGATTTCCAGTGGACAGCTCGGCGTAGCGGCTTTTACATTTCAGTTGCTGATTTCCCTTTCGAGTTGTACTTTACTTTCAGTTTGGGTTTGTATTCTATCCCACTTACTTTCCACACTTACAGTTGTACTCTGTTTTTACTTAGTGTCTACTTTTTCCGCTGGCTTACTTTGAGGTGATTGTTTACTTTACAAAGGAAATGCCTTCCCTTTTTACAGGGATTTACGACTTGGTGCTTGTCGCCAGCCCCTGGCCTATGGAAGGCGGGCTTGGGGTAGTCACGGCACGGTCCCCAAGGACGGGTCGTGACAATGTTAAAGACTTATTAGAACTTTAACAGTGGAGACTTTAGACTAATGAAATCTACAATTCTACTATGTAGGAAATGTGGGAAGGGGACACCAAGTAAAGAGTCTCAACGGAACATGGAAATGATTTATGTGTGGTAAAGAAGGACATAATGGAATGAATTTATGGGGAAAAATGAAGAGTACTATATTAGATAATAAAATTTTTCCTAAAAATCCATTTACAGTCATTTTATGTAAATGTAGGTGACTTGGGCATTACCCATGCCAATGACCTACTATATAGTATAACCACTAGGTCAAGGAAAAACCTAGTTAGAAATAAATGGATAGCGAAATGTTTAAAAGTATTAATGTACTGTTTTGATTTGATTACATTGGAAGACATTTCTATTGTATGTGTATACCTACAATTTGTTATTTGAAAATTCCATTGGAGGAATAATAATTCTTCTGTGGGTATATAGTTATAAAGAACCATTTTGGTTTATATGATCCTTGAATTTGATGCAATTATAGGTTATTAGGATGAAAATGTTATGTATGAGATAACTTTTATGGTTAAATAATGTTATATTAATTTGAGGAATTTATCTCATTTTTTGAATGTTATAAAATATTGTTTTTGAAAATGGACAACATGCTGACCTTGTGACAACACATCGTGTCGAACGAAGCTACAGTAATCAAACCCATAACCAATGTGCGACTAGGATTTGTCACCTACCACTAGAATATGTGGAGAACATGGTTAGTGTGACTAATTATATTTATTTAAATTATTTTATTGATCAATAATAGGATGATTTGGGATCTTATGTTTTATCAAATGGATATTATTATTATAGGAAAATAATTTGGTGATTAAGGGATATATGTTATTTTGAAAGACATTCTATCTTTTGGGAAAACCATATTCCTAAAAAAATAGAATATTGTGGGATTTAGTTTGAGGAGTAATTGTGGATTTTTATTTTAGTATAATATATGTTTTTATAGAGATTAAACTTATTATTTGAATTTATTAACCTATCATAGAGAATATGTTATTTTTTTTTATTAAACATCAGTATGAGACTTTAAGAGTACAAGATGTTATTTGGAGATAAATGTTAATATTTAATTGAAAGACTATGTGATTAAATTATTCGAAGATATGAATTTCAATCATATTTTTGGTTAAATTTATGTATTTTAAGGAAAATATTGAATGGCCTTTATTGAACTTTGGGTATTATTTTTTTAATTTTGGAAATAATGATTAGTGATTCTTTCTATAAAATATTGTAAATTTTGTGGAACATTTGATGTTGTAATAACCAATTTGGTTTTGGTTGATCTCTAAAGACAAGGGAAATATATAGTTTATCATTTTTGGATTATGCGATACTCTAAAAATTGATTCTAGCTATTCAGGTGTGATCAAGTCATCTCTAATACACATTGTTTTGAGAAAATATGAGTTATTAGTAGAAATTTATTAAAAGATGAAACTATACTTGAAAAGTACGTATATATCATTATGTTCATAGTAAATATCTTATATAAATTACTCAACATTATGAATTGGAACATAAAACAAATAATTTTTTCTGTTTACTTTTCTTACTAGGAAACTAATGACCATTTAATGCATCAAGGTTTTGTGGTTTTCATGTTTTTATCATTCTCCTGATCTTGTTTTCTATCACTCTCCATTAGAACATGAAACTTATTTTATCTTTTATATCAATGATTTATTATGTGGAATCCATGAATTGGTTATCTCATGGGACCATTGATATTCACATTCTATATTTTAATGTGGTTGTTTTATTTACACTTTTTTTGTCACGACCCGTCATCGGGGCCCGTGTCGTGACTACCCCAATCCTGCCTTCCATAGGCCAGGGGCTGGAGACTAGCACTGAGGCGTAACTCCCGGTAAAAAGGGAAGCCATTTCCTTTGTAAAGTAAACTACAACCACCACAGAGCAAGAAAGCAGAAGTAAACACTTTGTAAAAGCTGAGAACAACTGTAAGTGCGGAAAGGTAAGTGGGGAAGAATACAAACTCAAACTGAAAAGAAAAGTACAACTGGAAGGAAACAAAGACAACTGAAAGGTAAAGCCGCAACGTCGAGCTGTCCAATGGAAATCCCACCTGAATGGTAGGTACAGATAGATTCCACAACTCCTCGGGTCTAGACGACTGCTCCGAGTACGTCCCGCCTTTGGTCCACCTCCAGGTACCGTCCTGCTCCACATGCCTCAACCACGATCAGCGATGTCCATCGTCTGCAACCAACACAACGTAGTGCGGTCATAGCCCGTGCAGGGGTGAGTATAAGCTACTCAGTAGGGACCCCGAGACCCCCGAAGGTCTCCCAGCATCCACAAATGATAATCCACAAAGGAAAGATACAATCACAATGTAACATCTGACACTGCTTAGGTATATGCACATACATATACCTAAGTCATCAATTATCATTCGGCTCCAACATCCGTACCCAAGTGCAACCCAGTCCACACAGGAAAACAAAACATAATCCACACAGGATACCACAACACAATCCATAAATGAAAGCAAAACAGGATTCATCTCACACAGGTACACATCATTTGTAAAGTAAGAGTGATGATCGGATGTAGTCACTGATTCATCTTATTGGGGCCCACGTAGGATACAAGCACTGTAGTCATCGTCGTCGAACCCACAGAGGGTTCCGATACAATTGTCTTCATCATCGAACCCACATAGGATTCCAGTACGATATTCTTCATTGTCAAACCCAGATAGGATTCCAGTACTATAGTCTTCATTGTTGAACCCACATAGGATTCCAGTATGATAGTCTTCATCGTCGAACCCACATAGGATTCCAGTACGATTGTCTTGATCGTCGAAGTCGCGGCCAGCTCTAGGGTTCCCGCACACAACAAGCTCGTTCGGGAGGGTCCGCTCCACGAGCCGAAAGGATGATACATCAACTGACACATAGTCTGGAGTTGATGTATCCAAAAGTTCTGTATCGCTAACAGGAACTCAACATCGCAGACGGCGCGTCAATCGGACGCCCGGTCTGAGAGTTATTGGCTTTTTCGTCCCAGGGGCCCGGTTGGTTTTTAAGACAAAACCAACCCTAATTTTCCCCACCTGTATCCAAACCTCGGGCAGAGTAAGCCAAAAGATCCGTCTCACATAGAGGAATCCATCAAAGTCGACGGCACGTCAATCTGACATCCGGAGCTCAAGATATGAGCGTTTCCGCTCAGAGGGCCCAGTTGGTTTCGTGTACGAACCAACCCAGCAAAACCCAAAGTATTCCGAAACCATAAGTGCGATAAACCGAAACGACAGTCTCGATCCATGTATCACATAGCCACTGACGGTGCGTCGATCGAAGGCATGTAGCTCATGGTACGGGTAAAAGACCGAAAAGGTCCGAAAACGGGGGTTTCGGGCCTGGACCGACCCAGCCCGAGACCCCCTGGGTCAGCCCGGCGCGGCGACCCGGCACGCTGGCGTGCGGCGCCAGCTGGCTCGGCCGAACGGCAGAGCCGTTCAGCTTTTGCGAGGGGGGGGGGTGTTGCCCCCTGTGATTTGAAACTGCGGCCCCCCTTAATGGGGGCCGCTAGCTTGTCCGGTTGTGGGTTTGAACCCCCGGCTTCCCTCCTGTCCGGTCGTCCCGCCCCGGTTGGCCGATTTCTGCCGCCACAGGACCGGCGTCGGCTGGTCCCCTCCCTGATCCGATATCGGCGGCCCGGAACCGGTTGCCCACCCTACTCCACCGCGGCCCCGCTCCGGCCACGGTGTCTTCGGTTCTCTCCGACGTGGCACGACGGCGTCGCGTCCTTGTTCTATTTCATGGCACGACGCGACGGCACCGCGCATTCTTTTCCGCACGATTCTGCGTGGTGCGTCGGCACCACGCCATTCTGTTCCAATCCACAATAGAACCAACAATGATAAAGGAGGTGGGTCGACCGTGTTTGTGCGGTCCGGCCTCCTCTCGTTAATCGATAGCATTTAGTCATATTACACGAAGAACGTCAAAGTAATATTCACAAAAAAATTAATATAAACAAACCCCTACCGTGAGCGTAGATTGAACGGAGGTACGTCGAATGAGGATTCGTAGTGGAAAAAGACGTCGCACAAGGAGATGTCGCGGAAGAAGACTTCGCGGAAGAACCGTCGCGGTCTATGGCGTCGCGTAGTCGGTCTCCGAGGAATCGGTGTTCTTCGACAGAGTCCGATGTGTTCTTCGCGTTCTTCATCAAAGATGAATAAGTTCCTCAATCCTTAGCCTTTTCCTCCCCAAGACACCACCACAAGAAACTAACCCCAAAAATAAATTAAGCCCTCACTTAATTTATTAACTAGACATGAGTTTGAAATTCAAACCTACACACACATTAAACTCACACCATTAATAACATAAGTTATTAATACATAAGTTTTCAAAATTAAAAGGTGAGTTGCGGGGGGTTGAAGAATATGAAGGGTTGGGGTTCATTTGGGCCCCACCACCCTCATAACCTTCATTGGGAAGTTGGGTAGTTACCCAACATCCACCCAAATCCTTAACCACTTAAAGAAAATAAAAATTGTAGTTAAAATATAAATTAATCTTCCACAAATTTTATCATCTTCTCTCATGAAAACGTAACCTTGGAACATGTGTTCCTAAGAAATTACCGGCTCTATGATTCCATCATTTCCCTTGGAGTTTGATTCCGAGCACTGGTTCAAAGATTGAAATTCCTGCTCGTTCGTTCACTGAACATACCCGAGCTAAACTTCGGATAGAAATTCTGAGCACACCGGGCCTCGGAATCATGTGTCGTCAGAAACTGCGTTCTTTTAAAATCCCAATGAAAATTAAGAAAATAATTTCCTTGAATTTTACGGGTCTTTTAATTACTCCCACCTCAGGGATTTACGTCCTCGTAAAGTTACATCATAAACTAGGGAAACAAATGTGGGTACTGATCACGCATCTGAGCCTCCCGCTCCCAAGTGCTCTCCTGGAGATTCCTGTGCTGCCATCTGAAGCGCACTAGAGAAATTAACAGTCCACGCAGGACCCACTCCTGTTGATCCTTGATCTCCACTGTGAACTCCGTAAAATCCTCCCCATCATCATCGTCTAGCTCCCCATGGTCAATGATATGCATCAGGTCGTGCACGTATCTCCTCAGCTAAGATACGTGGAAGACGCCGTGCACCCGGTGCAACTGAGGTGGATGTGTCAAGCGGTAAACCACCTCTTCTACCCCATTGAGGAACTAGATGGGTCCAATGAAGTGCGGAGACAACTTGCCACCTCGGTCAAAATTCCATAACTCGTGTTGAGGTGAGACCCGCAAGAAGACGTGGTCGCCATCCTCAAACTCTAGTGGCCTCTGCCTCCTGTCAGCAAAAGACTTCTGCCGGCTCTAAGTTGTCCTCTTCCACACCTGGATGAGTTAGACCTTTCTGGTCCTACAAGATCTGATGTCATTTCTTCTTTTCCTATTAGATAAATCCAGTCTCATCCCCTGGATGAACTGTGTTCTTCGCTTAATACAGCCAATCCCGACATGGATGATACTATTCCATACCAAGGATGACGTCGTAAGGTCTCGATGCTACTACCAAGAGATCCAACCATTACTCTCGCCTCCAAGGGTTGAGTCACACTGTTGGCATCAGTGTGTGGTCACTTGGTCTCCTCCAGTAGGTATCTCAAAGTGAGGGTCAAGTCAACGGTTTTTTTTAAACCGGAACCTCTTAGTAACAACTCAAAGAGAGGACAGGAAGGTAAACACCACATGAAATGTGTCTTTTTATTACTACAGCTGAAAGTACAAAGACACAAAGCAACATCAAACAAACATCAACAGAGCTAGAAGCAACATGAAAAAAAGTCTCTAGGTCTGGAGCTAGTCTTGCTCCTGTCCATCTGCTCCCGGAGCTCCATGATAATAGGCCTCAACTACCTGAAGCTGAGCTCTTCCCTGTCCACCTGTTCCCTACGGTCGGGGTGGTCTCCTAGGTGGTGGTGGTGGTAAGGCCTCAAAGCGTCGTCCACCAACCGCTACTCGGCTAGCTCCTCTGCCTTGCCTGCCTGCTCCCTTCGGACCGTCATGGACGAACCTCTGCCTGGGAGGTCCCTCTACTGCCTGTTGTTCATCAATAGAATGATTCGGGCAGTCTCGAGCCATGTGACCTTGCCCACCGCATGCGTAGCATTACCTGCTCCTAGAGTAGCTGGCTCTCCTTCGTGTTCCCCACACAACCGACTCATCACCCTGAGATTTCCCATCTAAAGGTCTGGCCCGCTTGGACCTCTGCGACACATGTCGACTACCAGCTGTAGAAGACTCTGCTATGGGTCGTCCTGCAGATGCTCATGCCGCTGGTGCCTGCTCGGCGAGGAAACTCTCCACTAAAAAGTCTCTCTCCAACACCTATTCCTGTGTCGGGATGTTTAGGGAGATCATCGAGGCCCTGATCTCAGGCCTCAGTCCCTGCTCGAAGGTCTGGGCCTGGAAGAATGGATCTCGTACCATATCGGTGGAGTAGCGCAAGAGATCAATAAATCTCGCTGAGTACTGGTTAACCGTAATGCTGACCTGCCGCAGCTGTAAAAGCTCCTAGATGCGCACTGTACGGAGGGTGGCAGGGAAGAACTCTGAGCAGAAGAGGCTCTCAAAGTCCATCCAGAGGAGAGATGCCTCATCGTGCACCTGGAGCATCAAGCTCCACCATCTGCCTGATGCCATGTGCAGGAGGCTCGCTGCAAGGATTACCATGAGGTCTGTTGGTGTCCTCACTAACCTGAAAACCCGTACAACTGCCTCCAGCCAGTCCTCGGTGGCCTGATGGTCCATCTCCCCGAGGAACCTGGGCGGTCGCTGGCGGTGAAACTCGTGCAGTGCACTAAGGCGACGTGCATCGTCAGCGGCTGGGGCTGGTAACATCGTTGGTTCGGCGAGTATAGGTACCTCCATTGCCTCAGCTGTGGAAGGGCCCTGTACTGAGGCCTCGTCGCTTGGTGTGCTCTCGCAACCCACAACGCTCGGAACCCTAGCTGGCTGCCGTCGTGGGGCCATCCTGAAAAGAGACAGGTGCGCCACGGTCAGAAAAATATAACTGGTTAGCTGACACAAAGTAATCACAAAGAAAACTTGAAACACACACGAAATCAATGTTTTCGTGTACTAAGTCGGAAATCAGAAGTCAGGGTCCTGGTGTACAGATACATCAGCCGCCGCACCAACACTAGACTCCCTGGTCTGATAACCACACCCAATACGCTAAACACTATTACTTCACATAGAAAAAGATCTGAGTCCCAAGTTATGCGGTAGAACCAAACTCCTTTGATACCAATTTTTCACGACCCGTCCTCGGGGCCTGTGGCGTGACTACCCCAAGCCCGCCTTCCATAGGCCAGGGGCTGGCGACTAGCACCAAGGCGTAACTCCCGGTAAAAAGGGAAGGAATTGCCTTTGTAAAGTAAACAACAACCACCACAGAGCAAGCAAGACGAAGTAAACACTATGTAAAAGCTGAGTACAACTGTAAGTGCGGAAAGGTAAGTGGGCCATAATATAAACCCAAATAGAAAATAAATGTACAACTGGAAGGGAAAACGACAACTGAAAGGTAAAGTCGCAACGTCGAGCTATCCACTGGAAATCCCACCTGAAGGGTTGGAACAGATGACCTCCACAGCTCCTCGGGTCCAGCCGACCGCTCTGAGTATGTCTCCCCCATGGTCCACCTCCAGGTACTGTCCTGTACCGCAAGCCTCAACCACGATCAGCGTTGTCCGTCGTCTGCAACTATCACAACGTACTACGGGCATAGCCCGTGTAGGGGTGAGTATAAGCTACTCAGTAGGGACCCTGAGACCCCCGAAGGTCTCCCAGAATCCACAAAGGATAATCCAAAAAGGATAATCCACAAAGGAAGGATACAATCACAAAGTAACATCTGACACTGCTTAGGTATATGCCCATACTTATACCTAAGTCATCAATTCTCGTTCGGCTCCAACATCCGAACCCATGTACAAACACGTCCACACAGGGAAAAAAATGTAATACACACAGGATAGCACAACAAAATCCACAATGTAAAGCAAAACAAGATTCAGCTCACACAAGTACACATCATTTGTAAATTAAGAGAGATGATCAGATGTAGTCACTAATTTATCTTACTGGGACCGACGTAGGATACAAGCACTGTAGTCATCGTCGTCGAACCCACAGAGGGTTCCGGTACAATTGTCTTCATCGTAGAACCCACATAAGTTTCCATTACCATAGTCTTCATCATGGAACCCACATAGGATTCCAGTATGATAGTCTTCATCGTCAAACCCACAAAGGATTCTAGTACGATAGTCTTCATCGTCGAACCCACATAGGATTCCAGTACGATAGTCTTCATCGTCGAACCCACATATGATTCTAGTACGTTAGTCTTCATCGTCGAACCCACATAGGATTTCAGTACGATAGTCTTCATCGTCGAACCCACATAGGATTCTAGTACGATTGTCTTCATCGTCGAACCCACATAGGATTCCAATACGATAGTCTTCATCGTCCAAACCACATAGGATTCGAGTACGATAGTCTTCATCGTCGAACCCACATAGGATTCCAGTACGATAGTCTTCCTCACCGAACCCACATAGGATTCCAGTACAATAGTCTTCATCTTCGAAGTCGCAGCTAGATCTAGGGTTCCCGCACACAGCAAGCTAGTTCGGGAGGGTCCGCTCCACGAGCCGAAAGGCTGATACATCAACTGACAGATAGTTCGGAGTTGATGTATCCAAAAGTTCCGTATCGCTAAGAGGAACTCAACGTCGCAGACGACACATCAATCAGACACCCGGTCTGAGAGTTATTGAATTTTTCGTCCCAGGGGCCCGGTTGGGTTTCAAGTCAAAACTAACCTGACCATGCCCCACCTGCATCCAAACCTCAGGCGTAGTAAGACAAAAGATTCGTCTCACTTAGAGGGCTGCTAGCTTGGCTGGCTAGGGGTTTGAACCCTCGACTTCCCTCTTGTCCGCCCGGCCCGCCCCGGCTGGCCGGTTTCTGCCGCCACAGGACCAGCGTCGCCCGGTCCCCTCCCTGCTCCGACACCGGCGGCCCGGAACAGGCCGCCGGTCACCCTGCACCGCCGCGGCCCGGAACCGGCCTCCGTTCACCCTGCTCCGCCGCAGCCCGGAACCGGCCGTGGCTTGGTTCGTCCGGCGCAGCGCGACGGTGCCACGCCCCTCCGCCGCAGCCCCGCTCCGGCCGCGGTGTCTTCGGTTCTCTCTGACACGGCGCGACGGCGTCGCGTCCTTGTTCGATTTCACGGCACGGCGCGACGACTCCGCACATTCATTTCCGCTTGATTCTGTGTGGTGCGTCGGCACCACGCCATTCCGTTCCAATCCACAATAGAACCAACAAGGATAAAGGAGGTGGGTCATCTGTGTTTGTGCAGTCCGGCCCCCCTCTTGTTAATCAATAATATTTGGTCATATTACACAAAGAACGTCAAAGTAATATTCACGAACAAAATAATATAAACAAACCCCTACCTCGAGCGTAGCATGAATGAAGGTTTGTCGAATGAGGATTCGTCGCCGAAAAAGGCGCCGCGGAAGGAGACATCGTGGAAGAAGACATCGTATAAGAACCATCGCGGTCGACGGCATCGCGTAGTCGGTCTCCGAGGACTCGGTGTTCTTCGACGGAGTCCGATGTGTTCTTCGCGTTCTTCATCGAAGATGTAGAAGTTCATCAATCCTTAGCCTTTTTCTCCCCAAGACTCCCCCACAAGAAACTAACCCCAAATATAAATTAATCCCTCACATAATTTATTAACTAGACATGAGTTTGAAATTCAAACCTACAAACACATTAAACTCACACCATTAATAACATAAGTTATTAATACTTAAGTTATAAAAATTAAAAGGTGAGTTGAGGGGGGTTGAAGAATATGAAGCGTTGGGGTTCGTGTGGGCCACACCACCCTCATAAACTCCCTTGGGAAGTTGGGTAGTTACCCAACATCCACCCAAAGCCTTAACCAGTTAAAGAAAATATAAATTGTAGTTAAAATATTAATTAAACTTACACAATTTTTATCATCTTCTCTCGTGAAAACACAACCCCAGAACAGGTGTTCCTAAGCAATTACTGGCACAACGGTTCCATCGGTGCCCTCAGAATTCGATTCCGCGCACCTGTTCAAAAGTTAGAAATTCCCGCTCGTTCATTCATTGAACGTACCCAAGCTAAACGTCGGATAGAAATTCCGGGCACACCGGGCCTCGGAATCATGTTCCTTCAGAAACTGCATTCTTGTAAAATCCTAATGAAAATTAAGAAAAAAAATTTCTCAAATTTTATGGGTCTTTACATTACTGCCACCTCAGGGATTTACGTCCTTGTAAAGTTACATCATAAACTAGGGAAACAAATGTGGGTACTAAGCACGCATTTGAGTCTCTCGCTCCCAAGTGCTCTCCTGAAAATTCTTGTGCTTCCATTTGATGCGCATTAGAGGAATAGACCATCCACGCAGGACCCCCTCCCGTCGATCCTTGATCTCCACTTGGACCTCCATAAATGTTGCCCCATTATCAATGTCTAGATCCCCATGGTCAATGATATGTGTTGGGTCGTGCACGTATCTCCTCAGCTGAGATACATGGAAGACGTCGTGCACCCGGTGCAACTGAGGTGGATGTGTCATGTGGGAAACCATCTCGCCTACCCTGTTGAGGACCTAGAAGGGTCCAAAGAAGTGCGGAGACAACTTTCCACCTCAGCCAATATTCCATAACTCGCGTAAAGGTGAGACCTACAAGAAGACAAGATCGCCATCCTCTAACTCTAGTGGCCTCCGCCTCCTGTCAGCAAAAGACTTCTGCCGGCTCTGAGTTGTCCTCTTCCCCTCCTGGATGACATGGACCTTTCTGGTCCTATAAGAGCTGTAGTGATTTCTTCTTTGATGATAAGAGAAATCTGGTCACATCCCCGGGATGAACCACGTTCTTCACCTAATACAGTCAATCCCGACCAGGATGATACTATTCCATACCGAGGATGACGTCGTAAGGCATCAACGCTACTACCAAGAGATCCAACCGTTACTCTCGCCTCCAAGGGTCTAGTCACACTATTGGCATCCGTGTGTGGTCACTGGGTCTCCTCTGGTAGGTATCTCAATGTGAGGGTCATGTAAACTGTTTTTTTTTAACTGGAACCTCTTAGTAACAACTAAAAGAGAGGACCAGAAGGTAAACGCCACATGAAAAGTTTCTTTTCATTACTACAGCTCAAAGTACAAAGACACAAAGAAACATCAAACAAACATCAACAGAGCTAGAATCAGCATGAACAAATGTCTCCTGGTCTTGAGCTTGTCACACTCCAGTCCATCTGCTCCCGGAGCTCCATGATCATAGACATCAGCTGCCTGAAGCTGAGCTCTTCCCTTTCCACCTGTTCCCTGCGGTCGGGGTGGTCTCTCAGGTGGTGGTGGTGGTGGTAAGGCCTCAAAGCATCGTCCACCACCAGCTGCTCGGCCAGCTCCTCTGCCTTGCCTTCCTGCTCCCTGTGGACCGTCATGGTCGAACCTCTGCCTGGGAGGTCCCTCTACCACATTTTGTTCATCAGCAGGACAAGTCGGGTAGTCTCAAGCCATGTGACCTTGCCCATCGCATGTGTAGCGTTGCCTTCTCCTCGATTAGCTGGCTCTCCTTCGTGTGCCCCACACAACCGAATCATCACCCTGAGATTTCCCATCTGAAGGTCTGGCCCGCTTGGACCTCTGCGTCACATGTCGACTGCAAGCTGCAGAAGACTCCGCTACGGGTCGTCCTACAGAGGGTCCTACCGCTGGTGCCTTCTCGACGAGGAAAATCTCCACTAAAAGGGCTCTCTCCAACACCTCTTCTTGCGTCGGGATGTTGAAGGAGATCATCAAGGCCCTGATCACATGCCTCAGTCCCTGCTCGAAGGTCCGGGCCCGGATGAACGGATCCCATACCATATCAGTGGAGTAGCGCGAGAGATCGGTAAATCTCGTCGAGTACTGGGAAACAGTCATGCTGCCCTGTCGTAGCTGTAGAAGCTCCTGGATGCGCACCACACGGCGGGTGGCTAGGATGAACTCAGAGAAGAAGAGGCTCTCAAAGTCCGTCCAGAGGAGAGATGCCTCATCGTGCACCTGGAGCATCAAACTCCACCATCTGCATGCTGCCGCGTGCAGGAGGCTCATTGCGAGGATCACCATGAGGTCTGCTGGTGTCCTCACTAACCTGAAAACCCATACAACTACCTCCAGCCAGTCCTCGGCAGCCTGAGGGTCCGTCTCCCCATGGAACCTGGGTGGTCGCTGGCGCTGAAACTCGTGCAGTGCACTAAGGCGACGTGCATCGTCAGCGGCTGGGGCTGGTAGCATCGGTGGCTCGACGGGTATAGGTACCGCCGGTGCCTCAGCTGTGAAAGGGCCCTGTAACGAGGCCTCGTCGCTCTGTGGGCTCTCACCACGCACAACGCTCGGAACCCTAGCTGGCTTCCGTCGTGGGGACATCCTGAAAAGACACAGGTGCGCCACGGTCAGAACAGTATACCTGGTGAGCTGACACAAAGTAATCACAATGAAAACTTGAAACACACACGCAATCAATGTTTTTGTGCACTTATTCGGAAATCAGAAGTCAGGGTCCTGGTGTACGGATACGTCGTCCACCGCACCAACACTGGATTCCCTGGTCTGATAACCACACCCAATACGCTAAACACTATTTCTTCACATAGAAAAAGGTCAGAGTCCCAAGTTCTACGGTAGAACCGAACTCCTTTGATACCAATTTTTCACGACCCGTCCTCGGGGCCCGTGCAGTGACTACCCCAAGCCCGCCTTCCATAAACCAGGGGCTGGCGACTAGCACCAAGGAATAACTCCTAATAAAAAGGGAATGCATTGCCTTTGTAAAGTAAACAAAAACCACCACAGAGCAAGCAAGAAGAAGTAAACACTAAGTAAAAGCTGAGTACAACTATCAGTGAGGAAAGGTTAGTGGGCCAGAATACAAACCCAAACTGAAAAGAAAAGTACAACTGGAAGGGAAAAACGACAACTCAAAGGTAAAGCCACAACGTCGAGCTGTCCATTGGAAATCCCACCTGAAGGGTGGGTACAGATAGCCTCCATAGCTCCTCGGGTCCAGCCGACTGCTCTGAGTACGTCCCACCCGTGGTCCACCTCCAGGTACTGTCCTGTACCGCAAGCCTCAACCACGATCCGCACTGTCCATCGTCTGCAACCAACACAACGTACTACGGGCATAGCCCATGCAGGGGTGAGTATAAGCTACTCAGTAGGGACCCTGAGACCCCCGACGGTCTCCCAGAATCCACAAAGGATAATCCACAAATGAAAGATACAATCACAATGTAACATCCGAAACTACTTAGGTATATACCCATACATATACCTAAGTCATCAATTCTCATTTGGCTCCAACATCCAAACCCAAGTACAACCCAGTCCACACAGGAAAACAAAACGTAATCCACACAGGATAGCACAACACAATCCACAAAGGAAAGGAAGATATGATTCAGCTCACACAGGTACACACCATTTGTAAAGTTAGAGAGATGATCAGATTTAGTCACGGATTCATCTTACTGGGACCCAAGTAGGATACAAGCACTGTAGTCATCGCCGTAGAACCCACAGAGGGTTCCGGTACAATTGTCTTCATCGTCGAACCCACATAGGATTCCAGTACGATATTCTTCATCGTCGAACCCACATATGATTCCAGTACGATAGTCTTCATCGCCGAACCCACATAGGATTCCAGTACGATAGTCTTCATCTTCGAACCCACATAGGATTCTAGTACGATAGTCTTCATCGTCGAACCCACATAGGATACCAGTACGATAGTCTTCATCGTCGAACCCACATAGGATTCGAGTACGATAGTCTTCATCGTCGAACCCACATAGGATTCCAGTACGATAGTCTTCATCGTCGAACCCACATAGGATTCCAGTACGATAGTCTTCATCGTCGAACCCACATAGGATTCCAGTACAATAGTCTTCATCGTCGAACCAAAATAGGATTCCAGTACGATAGTCTTCATCGTCGAAGTCGCAGCCTGCTCTAGGGTTCTCGCACACAACAAGCTCATTTGGGAGGGTCCGCTCGACGAGCCAAAAGGCTGATAGATCAACTGAAACATAGTCCGGAGTTGATGTATCCAAAAGTTCCGTATCGCTAACAGGAACTCAACGTCGGAGACATCGCGTCAATCGGATGCCCGGTCTGAGAGTTATTGGATTTTTCATCCCAGGGGCCCGGTTGGTTTTTAAGTCAAAACCATCCTGACCGTGCCCCACCTACGTCCAAACCTCAGGCGGAGTAATCCAAAAGTTCCTTCTCACTTAGAGTAATCCATCAAAGTCGACGACACATCAATCGGACGTCCGAAGCTCAAGATATGAGTGTTTCCGCTCAGAGGGCCCGATTGGTTTCGTGTACGAACCAATCCGGACAAACCCAAAGTATTCCGAAACCTTGGGTACGATATACCAAAACGACCATCTCGATCCAAGGTTCGCATCTCCGCTGATGGTGCATCGATCGGAGGACCGTAGCTCAAGGTACGGGTAAAAGGCCAAAAATGTCCGAAAACAGGGGTTTTGGGCCCAGACCGACCCGGCCCGAGACCCCCTGGGTCGGCCCGAACCAGGTCACCCGACCTGAGTCCGTGTCGGCCGGGCCTGGGCGTGGCCCGACCTAGTCCGGGGCCCTCCGGCTCGGCCGAATGGCCCAGCCGTTCAGCTTTTGGGGGGGAGGGGGGGAACTGCCCCCCGTAATTTGAAACTGTGGCCCCCCTTAATGGGGGCCGCTAGCTTGGCCTGTCGGGGGTTTCAACCCCCGGCTTCCCTCCTGTCCGGCCAGCCCGCCCCGACCAGTCGGTTTCTACCGTCACGGGACCGGCGTCGGCCGGTCCCCTCCCTGCTCCAACACTGGCGGCCCGAAACCGGCCGTGGCTTGGTTCGTCCAGCGCGACATGACGGCACCGCGCCCCTCCGCCGCGTCCCCTCTCCGGCTGCAGTGTCTTCAGTTCTCTCTGACGCGGCGCAATGGCGTCACGTCCTTGTTTGATTTCACGGCACGGCGCGACGGCACCGCGCATTCTTTGTCGCACGATTCCGCGTGGTGCGTCGGCACCACGCCATTCTGTTCCAATCCATAATAGAACCAACAAGGATAAAGGAGGTGGGTTGACTGTGTTTTTTCAGTCCATCCCCACTCCCGTTAATCGATTGCATTTGGTCATATTACACGAAGAACGTCAAAGTAATATTCACGAACAAAATAAGATAAAAAAACCCCTACCTCGAGCGTATCTTGAACGGAGGTTCGTCGAATGAGGATTAGTCATGGAAAAAGACGTCGCGGAAGGAGACGTCGCAGAAGAAGATGTCACGGAAGAAACTTCACGGTCTATGGCATCGCGTAGTCGGTCTCCGAGGACTCGGTGTTCTTCGACGGAGTCCGATGTGTTATTCACGTTCTTCGTCGAAGATATAGAAGTTCATCAATCCTTAGCCTTTTTCTCCCCAAGACTCCCCCACAAGAAACTAACCCCAAATATAAATTAAGCCCTCACATAATTTATTAACTAGACATGAATTTGAAATTCAAACCTACACACACATTAAACTCACACCATTAATAGCATAAGTTATTAATACTTAAGTTATCAAAATTAAAAGGTGAGTTGAGGGGGGTTGAAGAATATGAAGGGTTGGGGTTCGTGTGGGCCACACCACCCTCATAACCTCCCATGGGAAGTTGGGTAGTTATGTTCTATGATTATGTTATGGTTCTATGATTATGTTATGGTTCTTGGGAATTTTTATGAAGACAGGTGGTTTTGTGATAAACTAAGGGTAGGTGAGCCCGATAGAGCTCTCCAATGCATTGGGTAACATGAAGGAGTTAAACGTTAATGTTTCTCCGAAGAGATTTAGGGAATATACTTTGATGGGTATTCCAAATGTAACCAAGAGGGTTACTCCCTACGTAAGAATGTTATGAATGCATCAATCTACCTTTATGTCTTATGATTTCTATGATTTATTCATGATTTTATGAGGTATGGTAAAGTGCTTATGTTTTATGGGTAAAGTATGATTTCATTATTATGTATATATGTACTCCTGTTTCCTTTCCATACTTTTTATAACCCTTACAGAGCTTTATAGGCTCATCCCATGCTTTTGAAATGTTTTTCAAAGGTCAAAGAAATGGTACATGATATGATGATATTGTAAAGGAAGTGTCAAGAAAGAATCCATGTTTTATTTTAAATATGTTTCTGTTGATGGGAAAAATGAATACTATCTTTTATGTAACCACTTTTTTTAAATGTGGAATGTAATGCAAGTTTTATGATCTAATTCTCTAAAACTCTAAACCTGAAAAGATCCTCAATGTGTAATCTTGGAATAACTCAATATTAAGTAAGGTTTAAGGTTGGGGCCTTATAGTTGGTATTAGAGGTCGGTTTAGATAACTTTAGAGGTTATAGTGTTGCTTAAGAAAAAGTGACAAGTTGTGTATAACCACAATGGTTAGTATATTAGATGGAGTCATCATTTTTTTAAAGATAGAATGAGTTTGTGATAACTTGGATAAGTATATCTTGGTGTTTAACTTCCTCTTTTTTATTTGATGATTTTACTGATATACTCACACTGACCTTTTTGGTTTTAGTAAATAGATGGATCTAGCAGGCACCAAAGTAACAATGTATTTGAAGAAAACTGTGACGGTTTTATGAAATAACTACTGAATGATATGGGAGCTGCAATGAGAACTCTTGTGGTTATCCTCAACCAACTATCTGGAGTCATGATTGACCACCTGAACCTTAGTGATTTTTATAAGGCATCGTATATGTGAGAAAAAAATCCCTACATAAGTTCAGGTAATAATCATAAAGGTATGTATGTTAAAAAACCTATGTGTCAAATATGTGGAAAGAAACACATAGGAAAATGTTTCAAAGGGACAGAAAGATGCTATAGATGTGGAAATGAAGGTCATAAATCAAGAACCTTCCATGGAAAATGGAAGCATCTTGTTGACTCTCGGAAAGGGAAAGAAGTTCTTTCTGAAGGATCAATTGAATGTTTTATATGTGGTGTGCATGTTCATTATGAAAACACATGTCTTACAAAGAAGTTTTGGGAATGGGGTCACCATGATCGTAAAAATATTCATTTTCCAATAACTAATGCCATTCCGATTGAGGATGAAGAAACAGACAATGAAGAATGAAAGGTATGGAATATTACTTAACATATGTTTTCCTATTATTGGAATCTTAGGATATGATTTATGATTTTATTTATAGGAAATAATTATTTCAGAATAAGTTGAAAAGGAATGGCTAATGGATCATGAATAATGATTAATGAGTAAGAAGTCATCAAATAAGGGATTCAAGAGTTATGGTAGATTTTAGGATGGTGATATTCTTAGATGTATTAAGTCTCTTTTGATGACGGGGTTACATTAGAAGACTTTTTATAGTAACCTTGATGTTTGATATAAAAAAATTTTATTCAAGGAATAATTATCCTTTCTTTGGTGGAAAGAGTTATAAAGAACCATTTGGGTATATATGATCCTTGAATTTGAGGCAATTACTGGTTAATACATTTTGGGTTTCAAAATGGAAGTTATCAGATAACCTTTGTGGTTAAAATATGTTATGTTTATTTTTGATGAATTCATCTCTTTTTTTGGAATGTTATAAAATTATATCGTTTTTGAAAAGGGAAAACACACAGACCGTGTGACAACCCATCACATCGGACGAAGCTGCGGGAATCGAACCCACAACCAAATTGCAACAGGTATTTATCACCTACCACTGGGCTATGTGATGTCCCTGGTTAGTTTGAATGATTCTTTTTAGTTAGATTATTTTATGAATTAAGAGTAAGTTGAATTTTTTTGGTTATCAATGGAAATGATTAGCCTATCATGGAGGATATTTGATTAGGTTAATTACTTTTCAGTTTGAGAATGTAAGAGTAACTGATGTTATTTTGGAGAAAAATGTTAAAATTTATCTTAGGAGACTATGTGATTAAATCCTTCAGAGAATTGGGTTTCAATCTTTGTTTGGTTTACTTTATAGAATTTTATGGATAGATGTTTATTGAATCGTCTATATTGAACATTGGGTTTTAGTTTTGGTTAAGGTCTAAAGTCATGGGAAGTATATAGTTCTCTTTTTTGGATTAGGTTATTCTCTAGAAGTTGATTATATCTCTCTTAATGTCAACAAGTCATCCTAAATACTCTTCTTTTGGAGAAAATATGAGTTCGTGTAAGAAATATAGTAAAATTTGAAAGTCAACATGACAATTAAGTTTGATTCCTTATGTTTTAGTTAATCTCATAAATAAATTCCTCAATTAAAATTAACTTAAAAAAAATATTTTGTATGTTAATTTTTCCTACTGGGGAATCAAATACCGTTTAACCCATCACAAGTTTGTGATTTTCTTGTTGTTAACTTTATCCTAGACATGTTTACTATCACTCTCCATTAGAACATGACCCTTTGTTTTTTCATCCATATCCATATTTTCATACTTGGAATCCTAGTATGGGTTAACTTGGGTGACATTTGTACTTCTCTCTCATTCTTTTAATGTGATAGTTTTACTGACTGTGGTTCAGATGTGGGATTTTCAATGAAGCTTCCAAGAAAAATTTTAAAATTGCGAGGAAGGAATTCCCAAATGGGGGGAAGGATGTAACACCCCAGGTAAATAAATAATATGACATTCTCATATTTATCCATATTTTTGAATAAAATATTAATAATACTTTAAAGGTAATGCCATGCTCAAGGGCGTACACAATAAGCAACAACGAGTTTATTTGAAATCTTATGTTGAACTCTAATAATAAAATAATATTATTTTAAAAGGTAGTTAATGCCTAGCCGTTGTAATGGAGGAAATTAATGGAACTAACTACAAAATGATTATATATGTTTGTCAAATATTTTTACTTTTATCTAATAAATGTTGGTGGCTTAAAATGCAAATGAATCCAATTTTAAGCATAAATCTTTTAATATTAATTAAAAGGTCCATTAACCACCTTTTGATGGAGAACCATTTTTAAATATTCTTTTTACAATTTTATATGTTTTATTCGACAAAATAAAATCCTTCTTTAGAATATGGACATCAAAATTTACTTTGTGTAAAATTTTGTTATTTTTCCGACAAATATCATTTTTATTCAAAATGTTGCATTTTAATTCAAAACCTCCTTTTAATCTGATTTATTTATATGGATAGATTATATTTTTGATTTATATTAGAGTGTATTTAGAATATATTTTTACCATTTAATCTAATGGTGGTTATTGGAATTAATTTCAATTTGAAATTGGACTTAAACTAGTGTCAATCTTTTAATAGATATTGTTTCTTAAAAACACGCTATTTGTTTTGACAGCAGGAATTAATTATTAAATTAATTAATGAAACATATATGTTTTTAATTTTGTAAAATAGACACAATTTTTGAATTCTGAATATCAAATATAGCTTAGGGTGAATTTTTGGTATTTTTTTGAAAAACATCAATTTTTGATGAATAGTGAAACCACTATGTGGTAGTTTAAAAACTAATTATTCGTTTAAATGAAACATTACCATTTCTATGTTTTGAATTTCAAAAATATGACATACAAGGTTTTCATTAGGATGTAAAATGTGGTTCAATGGGATTAAATTTTTTTTGGTGAATAGTAACTTTTATGTTTTTAATCGTGATTAGAGGTAATTTGTGTAATTTAAGGTAAAAATAATGTTTTAATAATATGAAATGACCTATACACATGTCCTACCCTCATTGGATGTGTCATGTACGACCAAGACAATCCATGGGTCAACATGGGGACCCCATGGAGCCACTTTGGTTGGAAAATGACATAAATAACATTTTATTGTAAGTTAAAATAAAAATGTCACAAGCATGAGCTATTTTACTAAAACAATTCTTAAATGGGGTTATACAAGTCATATTTTTGACTATAAATATTAATTATAAATATAAAAATATTTCCTACATCATGATATTTTTCTAAAAAAATTTAGACATTAAATAAAATTAAATTATTTATGACATCATGATGATGCAGCGATTACATCATTAATAACGGATTTAAATAAAATGTAAAGATAATGTTAAAACTATAACTTACACTTGTAAAAGACCTATTGGATGAGTATATTTCTAACCCTTACCACCTTATCCTAGAAATACATCAATGTGGGACCTTTAAAATCTGAAACTCATTTGAAAATAAAGTTACATTTTGTAACATTCCAAGAGTGCCCCTCCTCTCCTCTTATAAAAGGCCCCCACCTCTACAACCTTACCCACACCTCTCATGCCTTTGGATTGGCCAAACCATTCTTATTTTGTCTCTCCACATCCCTATTTTACTCCTAGAAGCCTCACATTAGGAAGAAGGCTTCCCAAGGAAGCCTTTGAGCTCAAATCAAAGAGAGATACCCGATTTTAAGGTAATGTCTTCCCTTGTGTTCGTTTGTTTTATTTTTCTTCTCCAACCCCCTAATCCTTTTTTATTAATTTCTTTTGTAACCGATCCAGTATATTCAATATACTAGTATGTTTTTTTAAGAAGGATTCGAGCTACACTTACACACACCTTCATATAATGGTTAATGAACATACAGTTTCTCTGGATGGTGAATTTCTGCCTCACGAAACGATGATTGTTCAATATTCTTTTAACACCCTGAAAGGTGGCCATTAAGATTTCACTATATTTATATATGATATATAATATTTTTATGTTTTACTTAAGCTTCTGTATTTTTTGTTTATGTCATACCTTTATGGTTTCCATTTTGGTTAAATGCGATATCTTCATTTTAGGAAATGCGCACCACCGCCCCCTCAAAGTGATTTTATTCGTTAATACCATATGTGGTACATATAAAGGGTAGATTTAAGTATATTATATATTATACCATAATGGAATTAAAATACTATTATGTATCATTATTTTTTAATTCCATTAAATTAGAAATAGAAATGGAAGTAGCGTTCATGCGTACGTACAACTTACCGTCTCCATGAACGGTGCATTTCATTTCTTACCTCTAAATGTTATGTAATATTTAAATTCATGTATATAATGGATATATATGATATATATGATATCTAAATAATTAATATAATTCTGGATATAATATATATTTTACCACATGAACAACTTGTAATTATAAAGTGTTTATTTTTGACTCAAGTAGCAATGATCTACAAAACAACCATTATTAACTTAAATAATTACATAGTGTTCATAGCAAGATAGAATGTGATATAAAAGTAATAATTAACTTGAAAAAGTTTTTTAAGAAAGTAGAAATTAACTCATATTTATTATTCAGGCGGTTAAAGAACGATCGAGTCATGTCGGACCTGAGGTAAGGGATCCTACTTTTCTCTTTCTTTTTAAGTACACTCTTTTATGTTATTCCTTTTAAGCTCGTCTTTATTATGATTGGGATGTTCTTTTATATTAATCATACTGTACTTTTTAGGTTCATTTGATGAGAGACCCTATTTTCTCTCATCAATCCATTTTGGACTTTTTAATTGGCACCGTTAGGCTGCTGAAATTTCGTAAGTGGCTTTTTATCTCACTTTGTGTTTTCGTGAGATTCATGCTACATTTTCCAATATTACCTTTTGAGTGGTGTATGTAATGTAAATTATTCTACTATTTGTGTAACATACTTTAGTTTATGAATATTTACATCAATGTTGTATAGTCCTTCTTTCATGGGGTGTACGTTTCGAAAGATACCCAAATCGGTAAGGGAACCTTTCACCCTCCTCTTTTTAAAAGACTTTTTTTGTTATGTATTTTAATTTTCATCTTATTATGTGGGGATATGTTCTTATATATCCTTATTGACTTAAATTTTATGTCCAAGAGATGAGATACCGTTTATCTCTCTCATCAACTCTTTTTCTAAAATTTGATGTGATGTCGTTAGGCTGTCAAGGGAACTTCTTAACCCAATTTTGATTTCCTTGGGTTCAACATATAGTTATTGAATATGTAATCCTTTTAATATGTATGAATGACCTTTGACTATTTTACACTAAATATCCACTTATATTGGGTGTATTTATATTTGTCTCACATAATTATGAGATTGATTTATCCTAAATTTAAGGATACCATCTATATAATGGATTTCATCTCAATTTACATTTCCATTGAGACTTCATTGTTGTTATGCACCAATTCACTATTATATGGTGTATATACTGTCCTTTGGAACATTAAATCATGAATCCCTTTATTCTAATGATATTATAATGTTTTGATTAAATGTTATTCCTCAATTATTGTATTCAAGTGTCTCTCATTTTGTTAAAAACCCTTTAACTAAAATATAGTTTTAAATGGTATAATGATTTAATCTTATAAATATTTCTCATTAATATCCATGTTTTGAAAATGGTTTTAAGGATTTATTTATATGTATATTAATGGTTTAAAATGTTAAAAGCTTCAATGTTGTATGGGACACTTTTATTTAAAAATCTCTTTAATAAATGTTTTAAATGGTTTTGAAAATGGTTTTTATAATGGATTCATTATTTCAATATCTTAAAATGTTAAATTGTTATTGCAATGTGGGAATGGTTTCTTTCCTTTATCGTTAAGTTATGTACTATAATTATGTTATGGTTCGTGGGCATTGTTATGAAGACGGGTGGTTCCGTGTTAAACTAAGAGCAGGTGAGCCTGATATAGCTCTCCAATGCATTGGGTAACGCAAAGGAGTTAAACGTTAAGGTTTCTCCAAAGAGATTTAGGGAATATACTGTGATTGGTATTCCAAACGTAATCAAGAGGGTTACTCCCTACGTAAAAATGTTATGAATGCCTCAAGTTAGCTTTATGTCTTATGATTTCCATGATTTATTCATGATTTAATAAGGTATGTTAAAGTGCTTATGTTTTATGGGTAAAGTATGATTTCATTCATATGTATATATGTACTCATGTTTCCTTTCCATAATTTTTATAACCCTTACTGAGCTTTTTATGCTCATCCCAAGCTTTTGAAATGTTTTTCACAGGTCAAAGGAATGGTACATGATATGATGATAGTGTCAAGGAAGTGTCAAGAAATAATCCATGTTTTATTTTAAATATGTTTCCGTTGTTGGGAAAAATGAATACTATCTTTTATGTAACAACTTTGTTTAAATGTGGAATGTAATGCATGTTTTATGATCTAATTCTCTAAAACTCTAAACCTGAATAGATCCTCAATGTGTAATCATGTAATAACTCAAGATTAAGTAACGTTTAAGGCTAGGGCCTTATATTTATCGTTCAATTGGTTTTTATTGATGAAATTAATCAAACACTATATATACTTATGCTATTCCTATATCTACATATCTCTACATACGCCAAATTATCTCTTATATATTGACAAATTTATTTGTTTGTACACGTGACCATTGCACATTCGATTCTCATAATTATATTATATTTTGGTGAACGATTCTCACTATGTGTTGAATCAATATATTATATATGAAATAATCAATTATGAATATCTAGAATAAATTGGAATGATGAAATTTATTTATGGTGGGTAAAATTTAACTCCTCAAAAATCTAATGTAAGATCATTGTATTTTGATTGCATGTATGAAACCAATCAATATGCTCATAATACAATATAATATCCTGATACATTACCTAATAATTAAGATTATAAATAATTTTAAACTATCATATATCTTGAAATTAACTCAAAAAATAAGTTAGTGTCCCTTATACGTAAAAATGAAATTGTTTGGTACCCTATGGTACATAAAAGACCATGTTTTACTGAAGAATAATATATTATTTATATATATTTTTTAATATAATTTTATATAAAGTAGAAATTAAATTAGAAGTTATGTATAGTATTAAATAACATATGAAAATATTTTGGATATACAAATATATAATGAATACATTGGTTACTAATTAATTATATATGAATATAAAAACAAATTGAATATAAATGGAATATTTTAAATATTAATTTTTCACAACGTTTTTTTATCCTAACTAATTAAATTTATTTAAATTAGTGAGTGAGAATACATTAATATATATATATATATATTATATTCAATAAATATATTTTTTAAATTATTTATAATATATTTAATAATAATAGGATAAGAACAAACTAAATAGTTCCTTTAAACATCAATATTTTTATAAATGCACAATTAAGGACTTTTAATGGTGAACATATTTTAAAAACTATTTATAATATTTTGATAAATATTATATGTGAAAACTAACCAAATATTTAAAATATAAAATTATTATTATATTATTATATTTTTTTGTATTTTTATCTGATTTACCATTTTTTATATACTGTTAAACTGTTGTAATTTTAATTCAAAATAAAATTTTCATCTAATTTATATATCAGTACTAATAATATTTTTTCTTGTTTTTAAATATTAATCAGCTAAATTTTAATATCATTTAATTCAATTTAATCTATATGAATCAATTTCACATTTAAATATGATAAAAAATAAAAATATTTTGAACATGTTTACTTTTAAAACCAGCATTCTAATCATATATATGATATTAATATTGAATTAATTTCTACCAATTATGTTATTTATATTTAGAAAAATGGATTCCATATATTTAGGAATTACAATTAATAATTTATAAGATGATCTACATCATTTCGGAAAATAAATATTATTTAAAGTGAATAAAATTAATTACAAGGATAAAGAGAATAATTTGCTTAATAAGGGAATAAACAATAAATTTATGGTTCATAATTACAAATAAACTTGTACAAATTCCATTTTCTAGCCATATATCGACCATATAAACAATCGTATATAATTTCTTCAATTATCAGTTCTAATTTCATTTGAAAAAACATAGACAAAATATCTTTTTCCATAATTTACAAGAGTTTCCCTCCTCCTCTATAAAAGCCACCCATGCCTCCCTCTTCATCACACAACTCAAGTCACATTTGATTGACCACATTCAACAAAAAATGTTCATAAAAATTACTAACATAGACGTAGATTCCTCACAATGGTCATAAATCTGTACAAGGATACCCTTTGGTTTAAATAAAATGGAGCAACATAAAGAAGAGGTAACATCATTCCTTAAGATCTTTAGTTTTTTTGGAGTCTATACCCCTAAAATCATCTTATTTAAGAATTGTTTTTAAAAAATTATACCAAATATAGTTGTATGTTATTATTATTTATGTTGAGGCTAAATATACACAACCTTTCATCTAATTGGTAAAAAGTTTAATATATTTGTGTATGATGAACTACCGACCCACAAAATGATGTCATTCGTTTTTAATTTACAACATTTCATCATTTTTAATTATGATGGAAACACTCTTTATATATTATTAATATAATATTTATAATTTATATATTATAATTTAATACTTTTAAAAATAGAGCCTTATAATTTACATTTTGTGTAAATATGATTATATCGTTTGTGGAAGTGTGGACAATAACCACCTCAAATTGATGTGGCTCGTTAACACTATACATTGAACATATAAACGATATATTTAATAATCCAATATAATTTAAATGACATATATATGATACTTAAATTAAGATATAAATATATATCATTTCAAGATATGTATTTTATTATAGAAAAAAAATGAAATTAATGTTCTTGTGTATGTATAGCCTACCTTCTCCCTGAACGATGAAATCAATTTTTTATCACAAAAAATTATGGATTATTATAAATATATATAGAATTAATATATTATATATGTATATATCATAGTATATATTATTATTATGATGAATCAATGAAAACTACAACTAGTTATAAGTTAAATCATACATGAAAAAACAGGGCAGTTAACACATGAAATTGTGAAAATTGTCACGACCCGTCCTCGGGGCCCGTGCCGTGACTACCCCAAGCCCGCCTTCCATAGGCCAGGGGCTGGCGACTAGCACCAAGGCGTAAATCCCAACAAAAGGGAAGGAATTTCCTTTGAAAATTAAACAAGCACCACAGAGTAAACAAGCGGAAAAGTAAACACTAAGTAAAAACTGTAACAAGCTGTGCTGAAAGTAAAGGGGCCAGAAATACAAGCTGAATTGTAAAGTACAACTGAAAGAGAAAAACAGCAACTGAAAAGAAAAGTCGTAGCGTCGAGCTATCCTCTAAAGGTCCCACCTGAAGGGTGGGTACATGTAGCCTCCACAGCTCCTCGGTCCAGCCGTCCGCTCCGAGTACGTTCCGCCCAGTGGTCCACCTCCACGTACCGTCCTTCTCGGCAAGCCTCCACCACGATCAGTATTGTCCGTCGTCTGCAACCAAAACAACGAAGTGCGGGCATAGCCCGTGCAGGGGTGAGTATAATCTACTCAGTAGGGACCCCGAGACCCCCGAAGGTCTCCCAGAATCCACACAGGAGAACCACAAATGAAATATACAATCACGAAGTAACATCCAACACTGCTTAGGTATATGCCCATACATATACCTAAGTCATCAATTCCCGCTCGGCTCCAACGTCCGAGCTCATGCACAGCCCTGTCCAAACAGGAAAGAAAAACGTATACGCACACAGGATAGCACAACACAATCCACAAAGGAGAGTAAAAGTAATCCACATAGGATAGCTCAACACAATCCACAAAGGAGAGTAAAACAGTAAATCCACACAGGATAGCTCAGCACAATCCACAAAGGAGAGTAACACAGGATTCATCTCACATAGGTATACTTCTTCGGATGACGATAAAGATGATCACTGATCCATCTAAGTCGTCGGACCCACAAAGGATCGATAGGTACAAACCCCCCACAAAGACCCACAGAGGATCGGGCCCACACAGGACCTGTAGGCGCTGGCTCACACAGAACCGCTGAGCGCTGACCCACACAGGATCAGACCCACACAGGATCGAGCCCACACATGACCTGTAGCACTGACCCACAAGGGATCACTGAGTGTTGTAGTCATCACAGTCCACTGAGGATCTCTGCACAGACGTCGTCGCAGTCCACTGAGGATCTCTGCATAGTCGTCGTCGCTGTAGCAGTCGTAGCCAGCTTTAGGGTTACCGCACACAGCAAGCTCGTTCAGGAGGGTCCGCTCCACGAGCCGAGAGGCTGATACATCAACTGACACAAAGTCCGAGGTTGATGTATCCAAAAGTTCTGTATCGTCAACAGGAACTCAACGTCACAGACGACATGTCAATCAGACGCCCGGTCTGAGAGATATTGGCTTTTTCGTCCTAGGGGCCCGGTTTGTTTTTAAGGCAAGACCAACCCGACCGTACGCCACCTACGTCCAAACATCGGGTGGAGTATGCCAAAAGCTCCGTCTCACTTATAGGAATCCACCAAAGCATACGACACATCAATCGGACGTCCGTAGCTCAAGATATGAGCATTTCTGCTCCGAGGGCCCGGTTGGTTTCATGTACGAACCAACCCGGCCGAACGCAAAGTATTCCGAAACCTTGAGTGCGATATACCTAAACGATCGTATCGATCCAAGGATCACGTTTCCTCTGACGGTGAATCGTTCGGAGGCCCGTAGCTCACGTTACGAGCAAAAGACCGAAAACGGTCCGAAGACGGGGGTCCGGGCCCGGGCCGACCCAGCCCGACCCCCCTGGGTCAGCCAAACCGGGTCCCCCCGAACCGGGTGGACCCTACCCGGTCCGGTCCGGCCAGGGTGCGTCTCGGCCGGTCGGACAAGCCTGGCTCAGCTCGGCCGAGCGGCTGAGCAGCTGGAAGCCGCGGGGTGCTGCCCCCGCGGATTGGAGGTGTCGCGGCCCCACGTGGGGCCGCGCTTGATCGATCGGATGTGACATGTCCCCGCGTCCTGTGCAGGCGAGCCGGACCCGCATGGCCACGGGTCCGCTGGCCGCTGCCGCTGCGGCTTCAGCCGCGACAGCTCTGTCTGGTGGTGCGGCGCTGCCTCCGGCTGCCGGTGCCGCAGCGCCTCAAATCCGTGGGGGCAACGCCCCGCGACGTCCAGCCGCTCGGCCGAGCCGAGCCAGGCTGGTCCGACCGGCCAGGCCGTGCCCTGCCCAGACTGGACCGGGTCCAGCCGGGTCGGACCGGGTCGGGTCAACCCGGTTCTGGTTGACCCGGTTCGGCCGACCAAGGGGGGTCGGCCCGGGCCCGAACCCCCCGTCTTCGGGCCGTTTTCGGTCTTTTGCCCGTAACATGAGCTACAGGCCTCCGAAAGACGCGCCGTCAGCGGCAACACGATTCTTGGAT
Source organism: Viscum album (assembly GCA_963277665.1). Taxonomy (NCBI): domain Eukaryota; kingdom Viridiplantae; phylum Streptophyta; class Magnoliopsida; order Santalales; family Viscaceae; genus Viscum; species Viscum album. The sequence continues at coordinate 172,628,599 of OY728160.1, forward strand.
CGGGTCGGTCGTTTTGTTATATCGCACTCAAGGTTTCAGAATACTTTGGGTTTGGCCAGGTTGGTTCGTACACGAAACCAACCGGGCCCTCGGAGCGGAAACGGTCATATCTTGAGCTACAGATCTCCGATTGATGTGCCGTCAGCTTTGGTGTATTCCTCTAAGTGAGACGGATCTTTTGGAATACTCCGCCCGTGGTTTGGACACAGGTGGAGTATGGTCGGGTTGGTCTTGCCTTAAAAACCAACCGGGCCCCTGGGACGAGAAAGCCAATATCTCTCAGACCGGGTGTCTGATTGACGCGCCGTCTGCGACGTTGAGTTCCTGTTGACGATACATAACTTTTGGATACATCAACCCCGGACATTGTGTCAGTTGAGGTATCAGCCTCTCAGCTCGTGGAGCGGACCCTCCCGAACAAGCTTGCTATGTGTGGGAACCCTAGAGCTGGCTGCGACTGCTACTGCGACGACGACTGTGCAGAGAAACTCAGTGGATTGCGACTACGACTATGCAGAGATCCTCAGTGGACTGCGACGACTACAACACTCAGCGATCCCTTGCGGGTCAGTGCTACACGTCCTGTGTGGGCCCGATCGTGTGTGGGTCCGATCCTGTCTGGGTCAGCGCTCAGCGGTTCTGTGTGAACCAGCGCCTACAGGTCCTGTGTGGGCCCGATCATGTGGGGGTCTTTGCAGGGGTTAGTACCTATCGATATTTTGTGGGTCCGACGACTTAGATGGATCAGTGATCATATTTATCGTCATCCTAAGATGTATACCTGTGTGAGCTGAATCCTGTGTTACTCTCCTTTGGGGTTTGTGTGGAGCTATCCAGTGTGGATTTACTGTTTTACTCTACTTTGTGGATTGTGTTGAGCTATCCTATGTGGATTACTTTTACTCTCCTTTGTGGATTGTGTTGTACTATCCTGTGTGGGTATACGTTTTGCTTTCCTGTGTGGACTGGGTTGTGCTTGAGATCGGATGTTGGAGCCGAGTGGGAATTGATGACTTAGGTATATGTATGGGCATATACCTAAGCAGTGTTGGATGTTACTTCATGATTGTATCTTTCCTTTGTGGTTATCCTTTGTGGATTATGGGAGACCTTCGGGGGTCTCGGGGTCCCTACTGAGTAGCTTATACTCACCCCTGCACGGGCTATTCCCGTACTTCGTTGTGTTGGTTGCAGACGACGGACAACACTGATCGTGGTGGAGGCTTGCGGAGCAGGACGATACCTGGAGGTGGACCACTGGGTGGGACGTACTCGGACCGAACGGCTGGACCGAGGAGATGTGGAGGCTATCTGTACCCACCCTTCAGGTGGGACCTTTAGAGGACGGCTCAACGCTGTGGCTTTTCTTTTCAGTTGCTGCTTTTCCCTTTCAGTTGTACTTTACAGTTGGGCTTCTATTTCCGACCCTTTACTTTCAGCATAGCTTGTTACAGTTTTTACTTAGTGTTTACTTTTCCGCTTGCTTACTCTTTGGTGCTTGTTTACTTTTCAAAGGCAATGCCTTCCCTTTTGTTGGGATTTACGCCTTGGTGCTAGTCGCCAGCCCCTGGCCTATGGAAGGCTGGTTTGGGGTAGTCACGGCATGGGCCCCGAGGATGGGTCGTGACAAATTGGTATCAGAGGTGGTCGGTTCTACCGCAGACTCTGATCATTCTTCTATGTGAAGAAATAGTGTTTAGCGTATTGGGTGTGGTTATCAGTCCAGGGAGTCCAGTGTTGGTTCGGCGGCCAATGTATCCATACACCAGGACCCTGACTTCTGATTTCCGACATAATGCACGAAAACATTGATTGCATGTGTGTTTCAAGTTTTCATTGTGATTACTTGTGTCAGCTCACCAGGTATACTGTTCTGACCGTGGCACACTTATTTCCTTTTCAGGATGGCCCCACGACGGCTGCCAGCTAGGGTTCCTAGAGTAGAGCACGACGATAGCCCGCCGAGTGACGAGGCCTCGGTACGGGGCCCGTTGATAGCAGAGGCACCGGCTGAACCTTTACCCACCGATCCCCCGATGCTTCCAGCACCGACCGCTGACGATGCACGTCGTCTCGGAGCTCTGCATGAGTTCCAGCGTCAGCGACCACCCAGGTTTCGTGGGGATACGGACCCCCAGGTAGCCGAGGACTGGCTGGAGGCGGTCGTACAAGTTTTCAGGCTAGTGAGGACACCAGCAGACCTCATGGTGATCCTCGTAGCGAGCCTACTGCATGCAGCAGCAGGCCTATGGTGGAGCTTGATGCTCCAGGTGCACGATGAGGCATATCTTCTCTATACGGACTTCAAGAGCCTATTCCGCTCAGAGTTCATCCCGGCCACCCTCCGGGCGGTGCGCATTCAGTAGCTTCTTCATCTGCGGCAGGGCAGCTTGACGGTCGCCCAGTACGCGGCGAGGTTTACTGATCTTTCTCGCTACTCGACCGACATGGTATGAGACCCCTTCTTCCAGGCCCGGACCTTTGAGCAGGGATTGAGACCCGAGATCAAGGCATCGCTGATCTCCCTCAGCATCCCGACCCAGGCAGGAGTACTGGAGCGAGCCCTTTTAATCGAGAGCTTTCTGGCTGAGTCCACAGCGAGAGCTACCGCAGGGCGGCAGGTAGCGGAGTCTTCGGCAGCAGGTAGCCGACGGATGACTCAGGGTTCCAGGCAGACCAGACCCTCTTGTAGACGACCTCAGGACACTGGCTCCGTAGTGCGGGGCACACAGTGCGGAGCCAGTCTTTTGAGATGCAGGCAGTGCTACACGTGCAGCGGGCAGGGCCACATGGCTCGTGACTACCCGACCCGCCGTACTGAAGAGCAGAAGATGGTGGAAGGGCCACCTAGGCAGAGGCAGAGGGTCGACCGTTGAGGTCCGCAGGGAGGAGGCGGAGGAGGCAGGGGAGCTGGCTGAGCAGCAGGTGGTGGGCGGCGCATTGAGGCTCTGCCACCACCACCACCTGGAGGCCCACCCCGACCACAGGGAGCTGGCGGGCAGAGATAGGCATAGCTCCAGGCAGCAGAGGCCTACGACCATGGCGCGCCAGAGATGATTTGAGGTACGATCTATGTCTATTCCACCCTTTCTGCAGTTCTTATAGACACAAGACCGAGTCACTCTTTCATAGCCGCTGCCCTTGTTCAGTGCTCGGAGATTCTGACAGAGCCGTTGGCTCGATCCATACGGCTAGAGACCCCTACGGGAGCAGACTCGACGATTACGCACTGGTGCCGGCAGTGTGAGCTTATTCTAGGAGGCGAGAGCTTCGGCTGTGATATTCTTGTAGCGACATCGAGGCCTTACGACATCATCATGGGCATGGATTGGTTATTTACATTCAATGCTCAGATTGCCTGTTTTAGGCGAAAGGTGAGATGTGTGCGCACCGACGGGAGAAGGTTCACCTTCAACGACGAGAAGGGAGCCTTTGCAGCACAGGAGGGACTATCACATAGGAGGGGATATCCCATCACTCATCAGCTGGCTAGCCTCATCCTTGGAGCAGTTGACGTGCAGAGTCCTAGTTTTCCTGCAGTGGTGGATCAGTACACAGATGTCTTCCCCGATGACGTTCCAGGGCTACCTCCTCACAGAATGGTAGACTTTTACATTTATCTGTACCCTGGGACAGCCCTGATATCCACTCCATTGTATCAGATGGCCCCCGCTGAGCTTCGAGAGCTATGAGTACAGTTGGAGGACTTGCAGGGCAAGGGGATCATCTGACCCAGTGTTTCACCCTGGGCTTTTCCAGATTTTGTTCACCAAGAAGGAGGACGGGAGCTTGCGACTGTGTGTCGACTATGGTTGCCTGAATCAGGTGACAGCGAGGAACAAGTATCTGCTACCGAGGATTGATGACCTCTTCGATCAGCTCAAGGGAGAACGGTGGTTCTCGAAGATATACCTCAGGTCAGGCTATCATCAGCTCAGAGTTCGAGACGAGGACGTACAGAAGACGGCCTTCAGGTGTCGGTTTGGCCACTATGAGTTCTTGGTTATGCCTTTCAGCGTAAACAATGCTCCAGAAGTGTTCATGAGCCTCATGAGGTCCACTTCTTGGGGAACATCATTTCTAAGGCGGGAGTTGCAGTGGATCCCGCGAAGATCGAGGCAGTGCTAGATGGGAGCCACCCGGGAGCGTGACGGAGGTGCGGAGTTTCTTGGGTCTACCCGGATACTATCAGAGATTTGTGCCGGACTTCTACAGAGTTGTGGTGCCACTCTCATCTTTGACGAAGAAGGGGAAACCCTTTGAGTGGTTAGATTGATGTCAGCAGAGCTTTCAAGAGCTGAGACAGAGATTGACCAGCGCACCTATCTTGAGGTTGCATGAGGAGGGAGTTGGATACGTAGTCTACTATGATGCATTGGGACTGGACTCGGATGTGTCCTGATGGAGGAGCGGGCCGTGATTTTCTATGGATCACGTCAGTTGAGGCCGTATGAGCAGAACTACGCTACCCACGACCTGGTGTTAGCAGCAGTGGTCTTCACTCTGAAGACATAGCGGCACTATCTGATGGGCGAGCGCTTTACAGTCTTCTCTGACCACCAGAGTCTCAAGTACATCTTCTCTCAGAAGAACCTGAACCTGAGATAGCGCTGATGGCTCAAGTTCCTCCAGGACTATGACTTTGAGAGAGTCTATACTCCTGGGAAGGGGAACATAGTAGCCAATGCCCTCAACAGGAGGATGGGAATTCAGCTACTTGAGGAGGCGACAGAGAAGCTAGCTGCCTTGAAAATATCCTTCGTGGATAGAGATGGAGTAGCCTTCCTTCAGTATCTCACCGTCTCTCCTCCACTTCTACAGCGGGTCAGAGAGGCACAGCGTGGGGACGCTGACTGTGAGACACGGCGTGCACCGATATCCTCAGGACAGGCACCTGATGGTCTCTCCCTTGGAGCAGAGAACGACATCCTTTTCAGAGGACGTACCTTGGTACCAGTTACTTTACGAGAGGAGGTGCTGAGAGAGTTTCACACTTCTCCTTTGGCGGTACATCCTGGAGTGGCGAAGAAGTACCAGGATCTCAGACAACAGCACTGGTGGCCGGGCATGAAGAAGGCTGTAGCAGAGTTCGTTTCACGATGCCTCACCTGCCAGCAGGTGAAGGCAGAGCATCAGGTACCAGCAGGCTTGGTACAGCCCTTGGAGGTCCCGGAGTAGAAGTGGGATGGGATATCTATGGACTTCGTGACTGGACTTCCAAGCACATCCTGAGGTCATGACTCCATTTGGGTGATTGTTGACCGACTCACCAAGTCAGCACACTTCTTACCCCTCAGAGAGCAGGGCTCAGTGGAGAGCTTGGGGCGTCTCTATGTTCAAGAGATTGTACGGCTTCACGGTGTGCCATCGTATATCGTCTCCGATCGGGACACTCGGTTTACTTCCCGGCTTTGGATGGGGTCGCAAGAGATGTTCGGGACGTGGCTACGTCTGAGCACCGCCTTTCACCCTCAGACGGATGGTCAGACGGAGAGGACCATTCAGACTCTCGAGGACATGCTCCGTGCATGTGTCCTCGACTTTGGTCAAGTTGGGAGGACCACCTACCCTTAGTGGAGTTCGCGTACAACAACAGCTACCACTCCACCATCGGGATGGCACCATACGAGGCGTTGTACGACTGACCTTGCAGATCTCCTTTGTGCTGGACAGACCCTGGGGAGTCAGCACTTGTGGGACCAGAGATGGTCCGGGCCATGACAGAGAATGTCCAGGTCATCCAGGAGTGGATTAGGACAGCACAGAGCCGGCATAAGTCATATGCTGACAGGAGGCGGAGGCCACTAGAGTTCGAGGATGGCGACCACGTCTTCTTGTGTGTCTCACCTCGACGTGGTTTGCAGAGATTTGGGCGAGGCGGCAAGTTGTCTCCACGCTTCATCGGGGCTTTCCAGGTCCTCAGTATGATTGGCGACGTGGCTTATTTCCTGGCTCCACCACCTCAGTTGCACCGGGTGAATGACGTCTTCCACGTATCTTAGCTGAGGAGATACGTGCACGACCCGATGCACATCATTGACTATGGGGAGCTTGACGTGGATGATGGGGTGACTTTTACAGAGGTCCCAGTGGACATAGAGGATCAACAAGAACAGGTCCTATGTGGGCGATTGATTCCTCTTGTGCGCATCATATGGCAGCACGGGAACCTCCAGGAGAGCACATGGGAGCGGGAGGCTCAGATGCGTGCTCAGTACCGACATTTGTTTCCCTAGTTTACGATGTATCATTACGGGGAAGTAAAGTCCTGAGGTGGGAGTAATGTAAAGACCCGTAAAGTTCAAGGAAATTGTTTTTCTTAATTTTCTTTGGAATTTTACAAGAACGTAGTTTCTGACGACACCTGATTCGGAGGCCCGGTGTGTCCAGAATCATTTTTCGAAGTTTGGCTCGGGTAAGTTCAGTGAACGGACGAGCGAGTTTTTCTAACTTTTGAACCGGTGCCCGGAATCGAATTCCGAGGGCACCGATGACATCACATCGCTAGTATTTTCTTAGAAACGCCTCTTCCGGAGTTGCGTTTTCTCGGTGGTGGTTTTTAATTTTCGGGCTTAAATTTAAGAAATAAAATAATTGTACAGAAAACTTTATTTTATTTCACTTAAGCCACTTGAAAGTCACTTAAACTGTGTTGAAACAGATAGGGTACTATCCAAAAATATCATACCCTCTTGGTAGGATATTTGTGAGGTGGGGACCGCACAAGCCCCACTGTTTCTTTTCCGCTAACTAACGCACCTGCGAAAACCCGTCATTATGAAAGTCAACTGACGTGTTTTCTTAAATTCTTAACGCACCATTTAATTGGGCGGTTTTGTTCGTGAATAAAATGTGCAGTTTCTTTTGTTGAATTAATTGTGCGAATTAATGGGTCGTTACTTACCTATTTTTCGTTTGTTGGCGTTATAATAAAATAAGACCAACACGACATTTGGAGGACGACACATTGAGAGACTTTGACAGAATTATTTTGCCTTCACCCTTCTTCGCGAATAACGCGAAGAACCCGAAGAACGCTGGCCTCCGACGAAGAACGCCAAACCCACGGAAATTGACGACGTGACGCCGTGTGCCGCGACGCCGACGTTTCCTCTCCCGCAACGTTCTTCTGCGACGTTCCTTAATCCGCAACAAAAACCTTCGATCATCTATTGAGGTGAGAGTTTCGGATTTTCTTTTAATATTTCCTTTGTGGTTTTTGACTCAAGAAGGATTTAATTATTATTAATTAAATCTTTTTGTTCTTGAACCTCGGAGTTCGTCGACGCGACACCCTTCCGCGATGACGCGACTCCGGATACTGTGACGACGCGACGATCCTCAATTCCGCGAAGAACCCGCGAGTGACGACATGACGAGGTAGGGATTTTTATTTTGGAAATACCCCTTTTATATTCCCGTGAACGTTTCTTTAAAAATTAAAGAACCGGATTCATATGAACAATTTTAATTTATTAAAATTGTTGTTTCATGTGTTGAATAATTCTCCCGTTGTTTTTATCTAACGCGGAGGGTGCGGGCCAAACGAACACGGCCCGACAACCCTTGGTCGTTCTGCGTTGTTGTGCGAATTTGGCGGGCGATGTAAAATCGTGACGCAAGGCCGATTTGACGATCCCGCAGTGAAGAATGGAACCCAGGAGGAACAATGGCACGGACGGGAAGGAAAACGGACCACCGAAGCAACTCCAGTGGCCCACGGAAGCGGCCGGCGGCGCCGACGGACAGAGCCGCCGCGACTGAAGCCGCGGCGGAGGCCGCCAAGGGACACGCGGCCGCGCGGGTCCGGCTTGCCCGCTTGGGACGCGGAGACATTGTAACACCCGAGACATTTATGTTATATAAATCATCAAAGAAATATTTTTCAACACACAACACTTTCTTGGCTTGCTTTACATGAAATCGCGACCTTCCTCGATAGCTTGCGTCGTACGCAATACCGAGTTTCACTAAACAACGATATGCTATTAAAATATTATTAAAACTAGCCGTTATGAATAGTAATAACCACATTTTGAAATATTATAAATTTTATTTTTCAAAATGGACTTCATTTTTGGATTCGGAATATCGAAATTAGCCTAGGGTGAAATTTTGGTATTTTTCTGAAAACTTTCAGTTTTTGATGAATAGTGAATCCACTAAGTGGTAGTTAAAAAACCGACTTTTCCATAAAACATAATTGTACCGCTTCTGTGAGTGGAATTTCAAAAATCTGAGAGACACGGTTGATGTCAGTACGTAAAATGTGGTTCAATGAGATGAAAATAATTTTTTGGTGAATAGTAACTTTTTACTTTTTTTTAACCACGGTTAAAAGTAAATAGGGTAATTAAGGGTAAAGATGATATTATTATTACCCTAACACATGTCCTAATTCTATTGGACAAGTTTAATTCGACCAAATTCAATCATAGGAATAAAATATGACCATTTAGGCCTACTTGGATTCGATTAGGACATTTATTATTTATTTTTTTAAAGAAGGGTTAAAATAGTTAAAATCAATGTTTAATAAGTAAATAATTTTTAATATGGGGTTATACATAAGATAAATTCGACTATAAATATTCATTAGAAATCTAAAAAGATTTCCTACATAATGGTATTTTATTTTTAATTTTTAGACATTAAATAATTTAATTTATTTATGACACAAAGATGATGCAGTAATTATCTTATTAATGAAATATTGACATAATTATACACCAAGATAAATGTAATTTCAGACTTTTTATGAATTCCACTAATTTTATAAGTTAATATGACATGTTATTATTGATTTAATTAGCTTTGTTCGAACTAATCATTCTGTTATGATTTTCACAAAAATCAATTACTAAATAGTGTCAAAATTGACATAAAATAGTTTTTAAAACAAATATTATATTAGTAATTGTTATTTTATTCCTAAAAATATATGGATCAGCCAAATGACTTAGATAAGGTTATATATATTAATAATAAACAACTTGGGGTTCGTTTGGCTGTTTATAGTAAGTTTATTAACCTTATAGTATAAGAACACAAGAAGACACGATAAAAGGAAACTTATTTAACTTAATGTTAAATCTAAATGATAAGGTTAAAATAGGACCCTAAACTAGTCTAAATTATATTATATGAGAGGAATTCGACCCATCCCCACCTTAGTTTCTAAATATATCAATTTGGAGCTATTTAAAACCGAACTTGACTTTATAATAAAATAATATTTTTAGTTTTCCCAAAGGTACCCCTCTCCTCCCTTATAAAAGGTCACCTCCTCCCCCTCTTCCTCACACCACTTTGAGCCTTCAAGCTCGGCCAACCCCTTCCAATTCCTCCTCTCCACTTCCCTAGAGACATCCTAGACGTATTTGGTCTTTTTCAATGACCAATTTTAGTGCCCTAAAAGAAGGTCTCAAAGAAGCACTTCAAAGAAGAGGTAATGTCTGTTACCGATTCGTTCATCATTATTTCTTCTTCCACTTCTTCTTGTTTAGTTGTTTCATTATAAATTAATAACATAAGTATCACTCATATACTTATATTTTATTATAATTATGAAACAACCATATTTCACCATCTATCAATCCTACGGAAAAAGAAATCACCGCGCGTGTGTACGTACGGAATACCGTCTCCACGACATGGTGTAATCTATTTTCCACCACCACCTTACTTAGATGGGTATAATGGTGTAAATAATGACTATATATTACTATTATAAAGTGATACTAATTCTGAAATAGTATACATACACTCCATTACATTTCCACGATCATAGGAAGGATATCATCACTCATGCGTACGTACGGAATACCGTCTCCACGATGTGGTGCGACTCTTTCTACATGATCTTAATTTCATAATAATTATATAAATTAATTTAATGAATGAATATGATATATATTACACTAATACCATTCTGGAAATGAGGTATCTATAACCTAAATATAATAATAAGAATTTATTCGACAGAACACGCATAAGAACAAAAAGTTATAAACACCCGAATAACAAGTAGCAATGAAATATTACTACTAAGAAGCTAAGAAAATGACCATATATAATATCATAAAAATAAGTATTATTCTTTAATAAGTCAATAACATTATTTAAATCATTATACAGGAGGTTCGGACACTTAAGAAGCAAAACGGACCTAAGGTAAGGGAAATATCACAATCTCATTTTTATCCGAGATTGTTTATTCGTAAGTATATACTGAGGTGTATTTTATCATCCACATCCATGTTTCATCAATATGTAATATTATTTCCATGCAAAAAAATGTTTAAATCTATTTTTACCCTTCGGTGAGTATTTATTAAAAGATATGAAAGGAATATTTTGTCGTTTTTCGTACGAGGTACTTTTTGACTTTTCCAACAAAAGTACGAAGAATGTTTTTTTTAACTTATATGACATGAATGGATTTTTAAAACATTAGTTCCAAGAAGCATCCTTTACAAGTTTTCAAGTTTATTTTTAATCAACTTCATTTAGTTTAAAGTTGTATGACATGTTAAGAAATGAAAAATGTTTTTGAAGAAGAAAGGATATTTTCCTCAAGAATGGAGATCAAGTGTTTTATCAAAATTATTTTCCATCTAAGATAATAAAGGGTTCTGTTTTTATCCCTATTATTACATTGATTTGATTATGCTGTGATGGAATTATTTTTATGAATTCCTTTATCTTATATGAATTGTTTTATAATGTCATGATGTTTAATATTCCCATTTTTATTACATGGGTTATGCAATGATGTATGATTTATTATTTTGTGGCACACATAAGAATGGTATCATTATGAGATGGGTGGGACCTATATCTCCCTACAATGAATTGGGTAAAGATTTTATATCTCATGAGATAGACATGGCTGGAACGGTAGGTTATACCGGTTCAGTGAAACAGGACTGAAACGAGGGTGACTCGCTTCAGAAATTGACTTTGTCCACTAAGATAGTCTTGGAAATGAGTCTTGACTAACAAGAAATTATTCTCTATGATTTTGTGTGTATTCCACAAAGTTACATGTTTTATGTTATGATTATTATGATTACATTTCACTACCATGATTTATTCCATGTTATGAAATTATGATCTCTTTTGCAGGTTAAGATTTCCAAAATGTTATGTTCTTATGAATATGATGTGATTGATATTTCTTTTGTTAACCCTTACTGAGCATTTGAGCTCACCCTTTTGTATATTTTATTTCCCCAGGTCAGGAAGAAGGTTATTAAGTAGAATATGCCAAAAAGGGACTCTAGATATGATGAAATAAATGGGAGGCAAAGTAGATGCTTTATGAACCAGTTGTTTAATGTTTTCCAGTTTCTGAAGACACTATACCTATACAGTCTTTTCTTGGTTTTGATATATGTTGTAATAAGTGTGCTTCAATTATGATGTAATAACAATGTATGTAAAGTATGGGTCGTTATAGTTGGTATCAGAGGAAAGGTAGAGTCAACCTTTGGAAATTAGGATGTGAATGACTTAGTAAGAACCCTAAGGATAAGTCTAAGCATAGAACACAATCTTAGTGTTTTAGAAATGTCCATGAATAACCTAGGATAAGACCTTAAGTGTGATATTTTATTCTTGATTATGTGGTTTTCCTATTATAATTAGTGTTGCTCACACTATTCTTCTTGGTTTTAGTCAATGGCTGGAACCCGAAGAACCGTGTTAATGTGGAATGCGACGGGAAATGCAATGATTATCCCCCTATGCAACCAATCGTTATGGGAGATGGAATGAAAAATCTTGTAGCCATGCTCACACAACTTTCTCAAGATATGAATCATGAAGGACATCTAAACGAGCAAAGGAAGGAGAAACATTACGTTGAATCCTTCATGAGGCAGCGTCCACCTTCTTTCAGTGGGTCTACTGATCCATTAGTTGCTGAAAAATGGATTAGTACTATTGAAAAGGTATTTTCAGTTCTTCAATGTTCTGAACATGATAAAGTCATCCTAGCAGTGTATCGTTTGGAAGGAGATGCTGATCAATGGTGGAATCTTATTAAGAATACGAGACAAAGGGATGAAATTGAGGCCATGGAATGGGACGAGTTCAAGAACTCATTTTTCAATAAGTACTTCCCTCGTATTCTCTGAACAAAGATGGAGAAAGAGTTTCTTGAACTGAAGCAAAAGGATAATGAATCTGTTGGTACCTATGAAGAAAATTTTACAAGACTTGCAAGGTATGCTTCTGGTATTATTATCCAACCTGAGAGTAAGATCGATCGATTCTTTAGTGGCTTAAAACCAAGTCTTCGAAGGGCGTTAGCCATAAGGGACTTCAATAGCTACGAGGAAATCGTTCGATGTGCTCTCAAAGTCGAGATGGAGATTGGAGTAACCCATCAGTCATATGGGTTTGATAAGAAGCGTAAAATGGAATTCAAAGGAAAATATAAAGAGAACACTGAAAAGAAGATGAGCTTTCCCTTATGCTCAATGTTTGGAAAGAAACATGGAGGGAGTTGTCTTAAAGGGACAAGTAAATGTTTCAAATGTGAAAATGAAGGTCATCGGGAATTTGAATGCCACGATGATGGGAAGAAGATGTATAATGATGCAAACAAAGGAAGGGATACACAGAATGAACCTACTACACTTCAATGTTTCAAGAGCAAGGAGATGGGGCATTATGCCAATAAATGCCCTAATCCAAGGGTTGATGATGATGGTCGACGTCAACAAACTCTAAAGGCTAAAGACAATGGAATGTCACATGAATTTCTATCAGTGATGTGGAGTACGATAACGATGTGGTGAAAGGTACACTTACCATCCACTCTAAAGAAGAAAATGTTTTATTTGATTCTGGATCCACCCACTCTTTTATTTCTGTAGAATTTTCTAAGGGTATCACCGTATTACCTCAACAATTAGATGTTGAGTTAGCTGTGACAACACCTAATGGCACAACAGTCGCATCAAAAGTTTATAATTCTTCTCCGATCGATGTTTGTGGGAAAGTGCTTCCTGCAAATCTTGTGATCCTTCCTACAGTGGAATTTGATGTGATTCTTGGCATGGATTGGCTTTCTTTATATGGAGCTCATATCAATTGCCAAAGAAGGGAAGTCACATTTCATATTCCAGATCAATCTATGATCGTCTATCAATGCAAGGATGAACATAACCTTCCAGTGGAAATTTATTCCATTTTATGGGTATTGATTCCACTAAATGAAGGTTATTTATCTCAAATGGTTGGTGAGAAAATCAAAATTAAGAATTTTCCCATTGTACGGGAGTTTGATGATGTCTTTCCGGAAGAATTACTGGGTCTTCCACCAAATCATGAAGTTGAGTTTTCAATAGAACTCATACCGGGTGCTTTCCCTATTTCAAAGACACCATATAGAATGGCCCCAATTGAGTTGCAGGAATTGAAGAAGCAACTCCAAGAGAATGTTGATAAGGGATTAATATGCCCTAGTGCGTCACCTTGGGGAGAACATGTTCTATTTGTTAAGAAGAAAGATGGATCAATGAGACTCTGCATTGATTATCGAGAACTTAACAAGATCACAATCAAGAACAAATATCCTCTCCCACGCATTGATGACTTATTTGACCAACTAAACGGAGCTCAATACTTTTCCAAGATTGATCTTCGTTCAGGGTATCATCGATTAAGTGTCAAAAGGGAAGATATACCAAAGACGGATTTCCGTACAATGTATGGACACTATGAATTTATAGTGATGCTATTTGGTCTTACTAATGCCCCTGCTATCGTCATGGATCTGATGAATAGAGTCTTTAGATACTATCTTGATCAATTTGTGGTAGTCTTTATAGATGATATTCTTGTCTATTCAATGAGTAAGGAAGAACATGAAGATCACTTGAGAATTATATTGATGACCCTGATAATGGACAAGCATTATGCCAAATTTACCAAGTGTGAATTTTGGCTTCAAAAAGTTTCATTTTGGGGATACATAATCTCAAAAGAGGGGATATATGTGGATCCAGAAAAACCAGAGGTTATCGAATCATGGTCGAGACCAACAACAGTAAATGAGATCCGATGTTTTCTTGTATTGGCTGGATATTATCGATGTTTTGTGAAAGATTTTTCATGATTATCTAATCCACTCACCAAGTTCACTCGAAAAGGGGTTAAGTTTGTTTGGACAGAGGAATGTGAAGAGAATTTCAAGGAGTTGAAAAGAAGGTTATCCAGTGCACCTGTGCTCACACTGCCTTGTAGTGGAGAATTGTTTGTGATCTACATTGATGCATCCAAGAAGGGATTGGGGTCTGTTCTTATGCAAAATGATATAGTGATAGCTTATGCCTCACGATAGTTGAAAATCCAAGAGCAAAATTACCCAACACATTATTTGGAGTTAGCTACAGTAATCTTTGCATTAAAGATTTGGAGGCATTACCTTTATGGTGAAAGATGTGATATTAATACTGATCATAAAAGTTTAAAGTATTTTTCACACAAAAGGAGCTGAATATGCGTCAAAGAAGATGGTTGGAGCTGATTAAGGATTATGACTGCTCAATCCATTACCACCCTGGGAAAGCAAACAAGGTGGAAGATGCATTAGGTCGACAAGACCATGCTAGTTTATCCATGATGAGGATCACAAAAGATCCAATATTTATGGATTTACAAAGGATAGATCTTGGAATTATAATGGAAGGGGAAAAATCTTATCTTTCTCAAATGAATGTTCAACCATCTATACATGTGAAGATTAAAGAGGCACAAAAAGTAGATGTCGAGTTACAAAATAAGGTGAGAAATGTTCCTGAATTCAACCTTGATTGTGATGGGATAATAAAGTTCAGGAATCGGGTTTGTGTTCCTGCCATCCCCGAATTAAAGAAGGAGCTGCTGGATGAGGCTCATCGTTCTTCATTCTCTATTCATCCTGGAAGCACAAAGATGTATAGGGACCTGAAAGAGTACATCTGGTGGGATGGCATGAAAAGATATGTTGCTGAATATGTCTCTCGATGCTTGGTTTGTCAACAAGTTAAATCTGAGAGATAGAAGTCTAAGGGGATGTTACAACCATTACCCATACACGAATGAAAATGGGAAAACATCACTAAGGTCTATGTCACAGGAAATCCTAAAACATCCAAAGAAAATAATGCTATCCGGGTCATAGTTGATCGTCTTACAAAGTCTGCACACATCATTGCTATTAGAGAAGATTTCTCTCTGGATCAGCGTGCTAGGATATATGTAAAGGAAGTGGTAAGATTGCATTGAGTACCACATTCTATTATATATGATCGGGATCCGAGATTTACCTCGACGTTCTGGCGAAGTCTTCAGTATACTCTGGATATAGAGTTGAGTTTCAGCACTGCTTATCATCCTCAAACAGACGGTCAGTCTTAGAGAACAATTCAAACCCTAGAAGATATGTTGAGAGCTAGCTCTATAGATATCAAAGGGGGTTGGGATCAACACCTACCTTTGGTGGAATTTTCTTATAATAATAGCTTTCACTCCAGTATTCAGATGGCTCCTTATGAAGCTCTCTATGGAAAGAAATGCAGGACTCTAACTTGCTGGGATGAAGTTGGGGAAAGAAAGCTATTAGGATCTGATCTCATTGATTAAATGGCAGAAAAGGTCTGATCTATTCAACAACACATAAGAGCTGCTCATAGTCGACAAAAAAGTTATGTCGACAACCGTAGAAAAGACCTAGAGTTTGAAGTGGGTGATAAAGTGTTCATACGGATATCTCCTTGGAAGAGAGTCATGAGATTTGGAAAGAAGGGGAAGTTGAGCCCTAGATATATCGGTCCTTTCGAAATACTGGATTGTGTTGGGAAGGTTGCTTACCGATTGGCGCTTCCACCGAATCTCTCTCAAGTTCACGATGTGTTCCATGTATCTCTCCTGAGAAAGTACATACCTGATCCTTCACATGTACTCAGCTCAGAAGTTATACCGCTAGAGCAAGATCTTTCTTATGAAGAACAACTAGTAGAGATTCTGGATCATAGTGAAAAAGTCCTACGAAACAAGACCACTCAATTGGTTAATGTTTTATGGAGGAACCACTAATTAGAAGAAGCTACATGGGAGCTTGAGGATATGATGAGGGAGAGGTATCCTCATCTGTTTGTTACAAAATGACGAATTTTGAGGGTGAAATTCATTTTAAGGGTGGTAGAATGTAACACCCGAGACTTTTAGGTTATATAAATCATCAAAGGAATATTTTTCTACACACAACACTTTCTTGGCTTTCTTTACACGAAATCACGACCTTCCTCGATAGCTTGCGTCGTACACAATACCGAGTTTCACTAATCAACGATATGCTATTAAAATATTATTAAAACTAGCCGTCATGAATAGTAATAACCACTTTCTGAAATTTTATAAATTTTAATTTTCAAAATGGACATCATTTTTGGATTCGGAATATCGAAATTATCCTCGGGTGAAATTTTGGTATTTTTCTGAAAACTTTCTGTTTCTGATGAATAGTGAAACCACTATGTGGTAGTTAAAAAAATGAATTTTTCATAACACTTAATTTTACCTCTTCTGTGAGTGGAATTTCAAAAATCCAAGAGACATGGTTGATGTCAGTAAGTAAAATGTTGTTCAATGAGATGAAAATAATTTTTTGGTGAATAGTAACTTTTTACTTTTTTTTACCATAGTTAAAAATAAATAGGGTAATTACGGGTAAAGATGATATTATTATTACCCTAACACATGTCCTAATTCTATTGGACAAGTGTAATTCGTCCAAAAACAAACTTAGTAATAGAATATGACCATTTAGGCCCACTTGGATTAGATTAGGACATTTATTATTAATTTATTTAAAGAAGGGTTAAAATACTTAAAATTAATGTTTAATAAGTAAATAATTTTTAATAAGGGGTTATACATAAGATAAATTCGACTATAATTATTCATTAGAAAGCTAACAATATTTCCTACATAATGGTATTTTATTTTTAATTTTTAGACATCAAATAATTTAATTTATTTATGACACAAAGATGATGTAGTAATTATCTTATTAATGAATTATTGACATTATTGAACACCAAAATAAATGTAATTTGAGACTTTTTATGAATTAGACACATTTTCTAGGTCAATATGACATGTTAGTATTGATTTTATTAACTTTGTTCAAACTAATAATTCTGTTATGATTTTCACAAAAATCAATTACTAAATAGTGTCAAAATTGACATAAAATAGTTTTTAAAACAAATATTATATTAGTAATTGTTATTTTGTTCCTAAAAATCTAAGGTTAGGCCAAATGACTTAGATAAGATTATATATATTAATAATAAACAACTTGGGGTTCGTTTGGCTGCTTATAGTAAGTTTATTAACCTTATAGTATAAGAACACAAGAAGACACGGTAAAAGTAATCTTATTTAACTTAATGTTAAATCTAAATGATTAGGTTAAAATAGGAACCTAAACTTGTCTAAATTCTATTGGATGAGATTATTTCGACCCATCCCCACCTTAGTTTCGAAATATATCAATTTGGAGCTATTTAAAACCGAACTTGACTTTATAATAAAAAAATATTTTTATTTTTCCCAAAGGTACCCCTCTCCTCCCTTATAAAAGGGCACCTCCTCCCCCTCTTCCTCACACCACTTTGAGCCTTCAAGATCGTCCAACACCTGCCAATTCCTCCTCTCCACTTCCCTAGAGACATCCTAGAGGTCCTGGTCTTCTTCAAAGACTAATTTTAGTGCCCTAAAAAAAGGTCTCAAAGAAGCACTTCAAAGAAGAGGTAATGTTCGTTACCGATTCTTTCATCTTTATTTATTCTTCCACTTCTTCTTCTTTAGTTGTTTCATTATGAAGTAATAACATAAGTATCACTCATATACTGATATGTTATTATAAGTATGAAACAAACCTATTTCACCATCTATCCATCCTACGGAAAATGAAATCACCGCGTGTGCGTACGTACG
Source organism: Viscum album (assembly GCA_963277665.1). Lineage (NCBI taxonomy): Eukaryota > Viridiplantae > Streptophyta > Magnoliopsida > Santalales > Viscaceae > Viscum > Viscum album. Next base: position 172,646,596 of record OY728160.1, read on the forward strand.
AAATACCGTCTCCACGCCGTGGTGTAATCTATTTTCCACCACCAACTTACTTGGATGGGTATAATGGTGTAAATAATGACTATATATGACTGTTATAATGTGATACTGATTCTGAAATATTATACATACACTCTAATACAATTCCACGATCATAGGAACGATATCATCACTCGTGCGTACGTAATACCGTCTCCACGATGTGATGCGACTCGTTCTACATGATCTTCATTTAATAACGATTATATAAATGAATTGAATGAATTAATATGATATATATTACACTAATAACATTATGTAAATGAGTTATCTATAACCTAAATATAAGAATAATAATTTATTCGACAAAACACGCATAAAAACAAAAAGTTATAAACACCCGAATAACAAGTAGAAATAAAATATTGCTACTAAGAAGATATGAAAATGACCATATATGATATCATAAAAATAATTATGAATCTGGAATAAGTCAATAAAATTATTTAAATCATTATACAAGAGGTTCAGACACTTACGTAGCAAAACTGATCTAAGGTAAGGGAAATATCACAATCTCATTTTTATTCGAGATTGTTTATTCATAAGTATTTACTGGGGTGTATTTTATCATACACATCCATGTTTCATCAATAGGTTATATTATTTCCATCCACATACAATTGTTTAAATCTAGTTTTACCCTTCAGTGAGTTTTTAATAAAAGATATGAAATGAATCGTTTGTCGTTTTTCGTACGAAGTACTTTTTGACTTTTCCGACAAAAGTACGAAGAATGTTTTTTTAACATATACGACATGAATGGATTTTTAAAACATTATTTCCAAGAAGCATCCTTTACAAGTTTTCATTATTATTTTTAATCAAAATATTTTAGTTTAAAGTTGTATGAAATGTTAAGAAAGGAAAAATGTTTTTGAAGATGAAAATATATTTTCCTCAAGAATGGTGTTCAAGTGTTTAATCAAAATTATTTTTCATCTAAGATAATAATGGGTTCTGTTTTTATCCCTATTATTTAATTGATTTGATTACGTTGTGATGGAATTATTTTTATGAATTCCTTTATCATATATGAATTTTTTTATAATGTCATGATGTTTAAGATTCCCATTTGTATTACATGGTCTATGCAATGATGTATGATTTATGATTTTGTGGAACACATAAGAATGGTATCATTATGAGGTGGGTGGGACCTATATCTCCCACTAATTCATTGGGTAAAGATTTTATATCTCATGAGATAGACTTTTCTGGAATGGTAGTTTATACCGGTTCAGTGAAACAGGACTGAAACGAGGGTGACTCGGTTCAGAAATGGACTTTGTCCACTAAGATAGTCTTGACAATGAGTCTTGATTAACAAGAAATGATTCTCTATGATTATGTGTTTATGACACCAAGTTTCATGTTTTAAGTTATGATTATTGTGATTACATTTCACTACCATGATTTATTCCATGTTATGAAATTATTATCTCTTTTGCAGGTTAAGATTTCCAAAAGTTTTGCGCTTATGTAAATGATGTGATTGATATTTCTTTTGTTTACCCTTACTGAGCATTTGAGCTCACCCTTTTGTAAGTTTTCTTTCCCCAGGTCAGGAAGAAGGTTATTAAGTAAGATATGCCAAAAGGGACTATAGATATGATGAAATAAATGGGAGACAGTGTAGACGCATTATGAACCAGTTGTTTATGATTCCCAGTTTCTAAAGACACTATACCTATACAGTCCTTTCATGGTTTTCTTATATGTTGTAATAAGTATGCTTCAATTTTGAAGTATTTACAATATATGTAAAGTATGGGTCATTATAGACATGCCGCTTCCGATCGATCCAGTGCGGCCCCACGTGGGGCCGCGGCACCTCCAATCTGCGGGGGCAGCACCCCGCGGCGTCCAGCTGCTCGGCCGGCCCGACCGGTTGGGCCGCGCCCTGGCCGGACTGGACCGGGTCCAGCTGGGTCTGACCGGGTCGGGTCGACCCGGTTCAGGTTGACCCGGTTCGGCCGACCCATGGGGGGTCGGCCCGGGCCCGGACCCCCCGTCTTCGGATCGTTTTCGGTCTTTTGCCCTTAACATGAGCTATGGGCCTCCGAACGACGCGCCTTCAGTGGCAACATGATCCTTGGATCGAGGTGGTCGTTTCGGAATATCGCACTCAAGGTTTCAGAATACTTTGGGTTCGGCCAGGTTGGTTCGTACACGAAACCAACCGGGCCCTCAGAACGGAAACACTCATATCTTGAGCTACGGACGTCCGATTGACGTGTCGTCATCTTTGGTGGATTCCTCTAACTAAGACGAATCTTTTGGCATACTATGCCCGAGGTTTGGACGTAGGTGGAGTACGGTCGGGTTGGTCTTGCCTTAAAAACCAATCGGGCCCCTGAGACGAAAAAGCTAATATCTCTCAGACCGGGCGTCCGATTGACGCGCCGTCTGTGACGTTGAGTTCCTGTTGACGATACAGAACTTTTGGATACATCAACCTCTGACTTTGTGTCAGTTTATGTATCAACCTCTCGGCTAGTGGAGCGGACCCTCCCGAACGAGATTGTTGTGTGCGGGAACCCTAGAGCTGGTTGCGACAGCTACTATGACGACGACTGTGCAGAGATCCTCAGTGGACTGCGACGACGACTGTGCAGAGATCCTCAGTGGAATGCGACTACTACAGCACTCAACGATCCCTTGCGGGTCAGTGCTACAGGTCCTGTGTGGGCCCGATCCTGTGTGGGTCCGATCCTGTGTGGGTCAGCGCTCAGCGGTTCTGTGTGAGCCAGCGCCTACAGGTCCTGTGTGGGCCCAATCTTGTGTGGGTCTTTGCGTGGGTTAGTACCTATCGATCCTTTGTGGGTCCGACAACTTAGAGGGATCAGTTTTCATCATTATCATCATCCGAAGAAGTATACATGTGTGTGCTGAATCCTGTGTTACTCTCCTTTATGGATTGTGTTGAGCTATCCTGTGCGGATTTACTGTTTTACTCTCCTTTGTGGATTGTGTTGAGCTATCCTATGTGGATTACATTTAATCTCCTTTGTGGATTGTGTTGTGATATCCTGTGTGGTTATGCGTTTTTCTTTCCTGTGTGGACTGGGTTGTGCTTGAGCTCAGACGTTGGAGCCGAGCGGGAATTGATGACTTAGGTATATGTATGGGCATATACCTTAGAAGTGTTGGATGTTATTTCGTGATTGTATCTTTCCTTTTTGGTTATCCTTTATGCATTCTGGGAGACCTTCGGGGGTCTCGGGGTCGCTACTGAGTAGCTTATACTCACCCCTGAACAGGCTATGCCCGCACATCGTTGTGTTGGTTGCAGACGACAGACAACACTGGTCAGGGTGGAGGCTTGTGGAGCAGGACAGTACCTAGAGGTGTACCACTGGGCGGGACGTACTCGGAGCGGACGGCTAGACCGAGGAGCTGTAGAGGCTATCTGTACCCACCTTTCAGGTGGGACCTTCAGAGGACGGCTCGACGCTGCCGCTTTTTTTTCAGTTGCTGTTTTTCCCTTTTAGTTGTACTTTACAGTTGGGCTTGTATTTCTGGCCCCTTTCTTTCAGCACAGCTTGTTATAGTTTTTACTTAGTTTTTACTTTTCCTCTTTCTTACTCTGTGGTTCTTGTTTACTTTTCAACGGCAATTCCTTTCCTTTTGTTGGGATTTACGCCTTAGTGCTAGTCACCAGCCCCTGGCCTATGGAAGGCGTTCTTGGGTTAGTCACGGTACGGGCCCCGAGGACGGGTCGTGACAAAAATAATGAATGATTATTATAAAACAAGTAATAATATATTATTAGAAGATAATATATGATATTATAAATATGTACATTATTTTATAACCTTTTATTAACAATCTTAAGGCCTTCATATTTTAATTTAAATGATTTTCGCTAGAATGGAAATGAATGGAAGGGTATTTCAACTCAATTTACATTCCATTGAGACATAGTTGTTGTTATGCCCCAATTAAATTTTATACGGTGTATATAAAAATATTTAAAATTTTATATCATGAATCTCAATACATTAATGATATTCTATGTTTAATTAAACTTCATACCTACTTTTTATTTTTGATTCAAAATTTTCAATGTTGTATGAAACACATTGGAATGTTTAATGAATCTATTCTATGTGAATGTTCGTAATGATTATCCTTGAAATATCACTTCATTTTGTAATTTTTAACTTTATATTAAAATAATAAATTTATTTTTTGGATGTTTGGTTTTAGATTATATTTAATAACCATAATATCCCAAAAAATATATTTTTATTACATACATACTAAATAATTTTTACAAACGGTGTTCACATAAACCATTATTAGATTTACTGATGAAATATTGATAAAATTGTATTTCTTATTCATGAGGGATATTTGATATGTAAAATTATTTATTAACATAATTATATATGAGGAATTTTTTGGAATGTAAATGATGGATGAGGTGCAAATAATATATAGCCCCACGATGCATCAATATGTTACCATGAGAAAAATTACTTGCACAAATTATAATGGTTTCTGCATATATTTTTATATTGTTTAATGAAATATAATGATGGTATTTTTATCAATATCAAAATACATGACATACAATAATTAATAATTTAGTTTTTTATTCTATTATTTATCCATGATATTTTTCATCAACATATCCATAAATTCATTTAATTCTCATATCATTTGATTAAGTGGAATGAATATTAGTTTCTAACATTTCCATACTTTTTTCCTTATCTTGTTACTTGAATGGAATTGGATTCAATTAATTTAACTTTTCCCAATGTTAATTTACTTATTTATCACATTATTTATTTCATCCAATGTGTATTCAGTTATTACGCTTCCATAATGACCATTATCTATGATTCATTATTAATTCTACTCTAATTACCCATTACTAATAAGTTTAGATCTGCTATATGGGTTATAATTTCCTGAAGAATCTATAAATTGTACGATGAATGATATTGTTGGATTTAATAGATGGTATAATGTTATCCACTAAATATAAATATAATGTTATAAGTAGGGTTTTTATTTTTAATAGAAGAAGCATGTTTGTATACGGTTTACCAAGACTACTTAACACCATGATGTTTCAATATTTGATTCCTTGTAATCATTTTGATGTAATGGTTGTATAATATAGATTTGGGATTTTGTGGTTGGGGTGCTACAAATTGATAATCCCTTCATGAATGATGTAATATATATGTGTGTGTGTTCAACGCTATTAAAATAATCATTTGTAGTTTTTATTACATATATAGTTATGATGTATTCATTTAATGATGTACTGGGTGAATTTCATGATGATCCATGTAGTGATCAGGGTAAACACTATCCTAGTCATATTTGATATGACGTTGTTTGGGATAATGTTTCCACTAAATAGTTTCAAGATAATGATGATTATATTGATGACCCATATGATATTGGGGACCTAGATTTTGATTTTTTGTATTATGATATTGATTATAATAATTTTTTGAATTATTTATTTAACACTTCTAACCATTTGTGAATATTCATCTAAATACTTTTATTAAATATGTATTATCTTTTGATTTTTATCAATTTAAATTTCCAATTTTAAATTGTACACAATTTGTTTGCCACATAATTATATTTTCATTACATGGAGTAATATTATGATTATAAGTTTTTTGTAATATTGAATGATAAATGGATATTGCTGACTAGTAGAGGGGCCATACTAATTCATCACTCTACCAGTTAAATATACATAAAGAGACCATTCCATTAAAATGTATGTATATATAATCAATAAAAATTATTCATAAAACTGATGATATAGGAATATTATTTGTTTTTACAGATCCATTTTTATATATAAACAAAAATGGTGCTTCTAAAAATTTTATATGTCCTTATGTTTTTCATTATCAATTTTTTTATAGGAAAGAATTTTTATTTCCAAATACCAATATAGATAGTTCTAATGTCTTAAAAAACCATCAATATCGACAATAAATGTTGTTTCAAAGCCTATACATATGGTATTAATTAAATTATAATTGATAAAAGTTCTTATAATATATACTAATAATTTTATATAATTTCATCTCAACCCAAGCTGGGTTTTAGAAAAATATAAGAATATTGAATATATTAATTTGTTTAACTATTTTAATAAAATTTCATTTTAATGAAATAAATTTTTTTATTTCTCATGCATAACATAGTAAAAAATAAAATATCTTATTTTTTGTAAAATTTATGTGATTAATATTACATAATAAATCCATAAAAACCCAGGTTTAATATTGAAATCAATTTAAAATCATAAAAAACATCCATAAAAAATCATAGATAATATATATAAAAATTTTATAATAAATATACTATTTATATTCATGTATGATCCCATGATTTTTTCAATGAATGGTAGGGGATATAGTAACATAAATAGAATTAAAAACCTTTTATTCTTTAAAATATGATATATTTCAGTTATATAATTGAATAACATATGATTGACATAAAAAACTATTAAACACAAGGATTTTCCCATGACATGGAAAAACCGTAATGATTCATGGAGTAAACACTAAATGATTCGGAACCGTGATATAATGAAGAGATAAGGGGAGAAGAATATTTGAATGGGATGATGATATATACATATAATGTTCATTTATATCTATATTGGGATTGAAGAAGAAGAGATGTCTGGGGTGGAAATGATTCCTCTTATATTTGTGGGTGGAACAAAAAAAGGGAATTGTGGTGGATCATCCCACCAATTATATAACACAACAAGTCTAATAACAATAAAAATAATATGATTATTATTATTATTATTAATTTAATATTGAAATTTTACAGAAATATTCCAAGGATACATATCAATTTCTATATGTCATTTGGACTCATCTATAACATACTTATTTTTATGTTCCAAGAAAATCATGAAAACCTTAGATCATATTTGGAAACCCCATATTTGTGTGGTATATTATATTATATTACAAAATATTTAACATATTATTATTATTTCTGGTAATTTAGAGGCTTAAATCCTAATAGTATTGACAAATAGTAACTTTAACATGGTTATCCTACATAGATTATCTATTTTTTAGATATTATACATTTTATTACGTAACTACATATCGATACTTAGCGTGCCCTATGTATGGGTGAAAAAAAATATATAGAGGTCCTTGGGGAAATTATCTAGTCTATGTTTGGTTTTAAATTCAGTTTCATTTGGTTAGACCCCATATTAAAAGACTTTTAGTGTACCTAGTATTTGAAAAATGAATTATTCTTAATATTACCAGAATGAAATGAATCCTCCATTTTTTCAATACATATACACCATTTCACAGCTCACTAGTAGCCCTAGGGTTATATCCATCTCTTGAGATGTCCCATCTTCCTCCATATCCTTATAATAAGTTATATATTCCTAAAATTAAGTGTTTGATTTTTTATAGTTATGGATTTTTTTCATCACCTCACTTCACTCAACTATTTCATTACCAGAATGTCACTGTGATTTTATGATGAACATCCCTATTATAGAGTTTTGGATCTACTATTTTTCAATTCGTGTTTCTAGATTTTATTAAGGACTCCTCTTTTTTATTTTTCCTATAAGGATGAGGTTTAAATGTATCTATATGTTGTCTTAGTTTATTTTTCCACCTGGTTTCCCTTTTCCTCAATATCTATTGTGTTCTTAGGTTCCCAAATTACTTATTTTCGAAAATTAGTCTTTATTTTTTTTATAAATAAATGTTTGAAATAATTTTTCTATAAATTGTGGATTTCATTATATTTGTTCATGAATATTTGATATTTTAAGTTGAAAACTTATCAGTTTTATTCATGTTTTTCATTTATACAATACTTTTGAGGATGTTTTGTTATTTATTTTATGATGGATAATTGTTTCTCATATTTATTGTATTTTATTTACTGCCTAGTAATATTTTGAATTACACCATGTGTAGATTAAATGGTTTTACTTATATATTTTAAAATTTGTTAATAATTATTTGAATTAAGTCCCCTAATTAGATTCCTTATTATTCATTATTTAATGTGTATAGATACAGGTCTGAATATTTCTCTCTATAAACACAACAATGTACATATTTATTTGAACCAATATATAGAAATATGGAAATTTCATATAATCTCTATTTAAAAATGGTTTCATAAAAACATTTCACGTCCTAAAATGGACTTTCCAATTATCAGGGTTTAACAGAGTTTTAAACAATTCATGGGTTTAGAAGGGGCTTTCTCAAGGTTCATTAAGTGGGTATTTATTTATTATGATTCAATGATTGAATGTTAATTAAACAAGTTATAGATTATAATGGTTTTTGAGTATCATTTTCATAGAACATAGACATTCCTGCGTAGAAGAGTAACCAAACAGGTGATGCTATAGTCAGTTTGTATAAATTCTATGGGCTACTCATGTTCCCCTGAGTTGATTAGGTTATATTATTTTTTGGAAACATTTTAATATATTTTCAATTAGAGAGTTATTTTAATTTTTAATATATAGTTTTCTATTACTCTAATATTTTCTATATTACTATTTTGATGACACACTTTTAATTATCCTCATACTCACATGTTTTTTATCATACTGTATTTATTAATTTAGTACCAAATATTTTCACTCTTGGTTTTTTCAATTTTATATAATTATTATTTGGGATGAAATTATTTCTTTCTTTTATGGTATTATCTTTTGAATGAAAAAAATGATTTAGAAATAATTTTTCTGTAAGGATTCATTTTTATAAAATATTTCATTAATGTTTATAATGTTATTTAATAACTAAATTGTGTTTTTTTGAAAATAATGAAAATCATAATTTCAATTACAAAATTTCATACAACAATTTATGGAATTAATTATAAATAGTGAATTCAGGTAATTTGAATTTTTTACTAAATAGTATTTTATCCCACACCTAACTATACCAAAAATTTTCTACATTCTAAGTAGTATATTGAAATATTTGATTCAGATCATGGAAACTCATAGAGTGGATATAGGCATATACAAAGGTGGGTGAATTTGCATTGAAAATATATGTGTTAATTTAATTTCACTTTCACACCATCTTAGTAAGCCTATTACACTTTTAATTTTGGATATCATTAGATACATAATATATATGTGCAATTCATAGTTATACTCACAACTAGTTTTAGGTGAGGGGTTGGTAATGTGAGATGTGGGATTTATTTTTCACAATCATGAATAGTTATATTTTTTTATTTCTTTCAAATTGATTTATCCTTATATTTTATATTTTATTTTGGAAAGGATGTTAAAAATTTGTACATGCCATGAATAAATTTTTTAAGTTAATTTTTTTGGCGTATCTCTTATTAAAGGTTGAAATATTCCACATGATTGAATTTATTTTCTATGAGAGTATTCATCAATTTTAAGGGAATGTTGATTCCAATATTGTCATTTGATGATCAGGTTTTCAAATGGTTTTGATGGAATCCTGAGCTAGTTTATTACAATAATACTATGGAATAGGTTCTTCAGAAAAACACAGGTTTGTGTAAATTAAATAATTTTTGATTTAGTCGGTTTGCAAGTATTGGAATTTAATTGTTTTCAGGGATCATGAGTATTTATATTATTGGATTTCTGGTCACCCCCAATTATCTTGATACTTGTGTCACCATTGACAATTTTGGATTTAATATTGAATTTGAGATTTTTTTTTATTATCATATAAGATGTTTAACCTCAATAGAATGATGAGATAATCTATGGGTATTCTATTGGATTTTTAATATATATAGAGTTATTAATGATTTACTGGGGTTGTTTTATATGTCTAATTTCATAAGGTAGATTCTAAGTGATAGATATCAATTTTTTGTGGAATGTTCTTCCAAATGGCCAATATTCCTGCAAAACCTATAGCTTGTTCAATAAGGGTTTGACATCTTACTTTTCGTTTTTTTATATATACCCCTTGACCCATGCATCCCAATAATCGTTAAAGTTGGTCATTTGTTTCATTGTTATGTGTTAAGAATGTTGATTAATTTTTGTAATTTAAACCGATGTGAATCACTTTGTATTTTCATTATTTGAATATCGTTTTTAATACATGAAAAATAAGGAAATCATTATGAAATAATTTGAATATTAATGTTCAATATCGTTATTAAAAAATTATTAAAAATTCAATGGAGTATTTTTGGAATTTTATTACTATTTATATGTACATGGATACATAAATGGATGTAAATATTTTCCACCATTTTATGTGGAATTTTAAAATATACAGTTGAATATTTTAGGTATTTTATAATACCAATGTATGTATATATAATTATTTATATTTATAATAATTAATTTTTTTATATAATAGATTATATTTTTAATATGATTAAAATTTGTGAATTTTCAAGTGTTCTTTTTGTAGATTTAGATTATCTGAGGTTTTAGTACCAAAAATGAGGCCCCATGTTAACCTCATTATACAGAAGACTGGATCTTAGGTTGTTGTATCCTAAATGTCAATATGCCTATGCTTTTTCTAGGGAAATAATTATATTTATTCCTAATATATCATTAGTGACATTTTTTAGGTCAATTATATAATGTTGTATTTATGATTGAGTGCTTGAGTTAGGATTTTGAACATATCGTGGTTTATATGTCTTAATGATTTACATATTACAAAAATATTTCTCTTGATTGTTTTTTGTTTTTATTGGATGAAATCTATCATATATCGGGTCATTTATGTAAAACTATTATCATTTATATGTTATTGGGATATTGGTTATCATAAGAGTATTTGGATTGCAAAAAACATTCATAAATAAATCGAACACAACACAGAATGATTCCAATTTAAAAGTATTCTTATACATACGTAATATATAATGATGTCTAGATTTCATGAATTAGTCCAACCATGGACATTATTATTTTCTACATTTTTTATTATGTTTCCATGGAGCACTTGTTGAAAACCTTTTCATATGGGGGGTCTTGATATAAAAAATCATAGCTTATTTAATCAATACATACATTATTTTTCTGTTTGAAATCTTGTAAATTATTACATTGAAGCTACTATATTTTTGAGGACCAGAATCCTTAAGATGATTAAATATGGAATCACCAATCACATGGATTATTCTATTTTGTATTCTATTAAATCCACCATTTTCATTATTTATGTTTATACAATATAGGTTGTTTCATAGGATTCATCACTCAAGTTTTGGAAATATAATTGTAAGGATGCCCCTCTCATTTATTCTCTTATCTAGGATTTCTCTAATACTGATCTTGATATTTCAAATATGGATCAACATTATGATACTTCTTCTATTCTTAATAATATTAAATAGATTATCAACAATTATTGGTTCCCCCATTGGGGATTTGTGGATTTGGGAACCTAATTATTAATGTATTCTAACATGAAAATTCTTCTCCACTCATGTGAAAACTCTTGTGATGGGTTTGGGTAGGATTGGGAAATTCAATAAAAGGTCCATTACCCGTTCTTGAGTCACACATATGTGAAGGCTGTATCATAGTAAATTTCCTATCCATTATCACTTGTAGGTTTTTGGTGAGTATTTTTTCTCTATCTGTATACTCTCCCATGAACATCAGGAGGATTTGAAAAAAAATCTGAGAAGTGGTATAACAACCTCCATGTGGAAGGATATTTTTGAGATTTTTGAGGATCAAAAGTAGAATTTGTTTTGATATTTGTGGTTTTTAATTAGATCCTCTATACATAAATTTATCCCCAATTCTACTACCTCTATTATTGGAAACTGATGCATAGATAGTTCATTCACTATGGCTAGTGAAGAATAGAGAACAATATAATCATGTTTGATTTAATTATCAGGATTGTTTTCATGGTATTTATTGTTCAATGAAAAAAGTGGACCTCCCATTGATGGTTTTTTGTCGAAAAATGGTTTATAAATTTTAATTTCTCAACTATATTAAGGTTAAAGGTAATTTAAATACTCATTTGGGTACAAGGGATGTGATTTGGCATCCTCCCTTAATTTATTAGACTAAAAAAATACTGATGTCTCTTCAAAAGGGAATCATGGTACTTTGGGTTATGAATTTTTTTAAATAAACTTTTGAGATGTGGTGGGGTTCTCCTTTTAAGATTGGGGTATTGTATCCTTCTTGGGGGCTGAGTTGATAGGAGTTATCACTGATCTAGATATCGCTAAAAATAGTGGTATGAATTAGATATGGTTGAAGTGTGATTCTCCCATAGTTGTTCATGAAATCATAACTACTTCAACTCACATCCATTGGATGCTTTATAATAGATGGATTAATAGATTATTGTTTCTCTCCTCGATTTATTATATCATTACCAATATTTTCATGGAGGTAAATTATCTTGCTGATAGTCTGGTGAACAAAGGATCTGATCAGGGGTAACTTTTTTGGTCTAATCACATTCCATTTGATGTAATCCAAATTTATTAAAGGGATAAATGTAATATTCCTTCTATTATATTGGTCTGAGTTGTTGGTTTTATTTTAATAATGGGGATCTATATTATGGGAGGTTCTAATCTTATTTTTAAATAAATTATGGGTAATTTTTGGACAGGGAATTAAAATTATTTGACAATTTTAAAATATAATATAGTTATACTGAAGAGTATGTTAATCCAAAAAAAATAATGAATTTGATTCCGTAAATTTAATGTGTAATTTATCATATAGTATTAAAACATATTGATCCATATGTGGTGTTATGGTAAATAGTGTGAGATGTTTTTTCATGTGTAGTTCCAAGTTCTTGATTACAGAATGTTTTCATAAAATCAATGGGTAAAATATTTTGTTTTAACATTATGTATAATTTAAAAAATCCATTACCCACCATTAAAGAAGTAAAACCCCCATCCATTCACTCCCCTTATAAACCTTATCACAATGCACCAATAAAATGAGGTTGATACCCCTCCTCACATGATAACCCCTAATGATCCCTTTCCCTCTAATAGTCATTGTATTCCAATAATATGTAATGATATCGTATAGGATTTGTCTTCCTGTCATCCTCTTTTTTATGTCACTCATGTCCCAAAAATCATATTGAATTTCAGTCATCTTATTCATTGGGCATGGTTTACATTTTAATATATTCTATTTCATGATTATATTAAATATAACAGTCTTGTTTGGACTTCATTCTCCATTGTTGGGGGTTTCAAAGGAACTACTTCCCGTTGAGTTTGGAATTTCTATGATTTCTCCAATTTCCTCATAGTCTATGATCTATCAATTTTCATATTTCCCGTGATTAATAATGTATTTCTTATATAATTTTTTAAATTATTGAAAGTATTTATAAATAGATATTGTGATTTAAAATACTTTTTACGATTCATTGATATATTTTTTTTAAAAAAATTATTTGGTTTCAGTACGTAATTTCATTTATTGTATACATCAATGATTGTTTTGGAAGTTATAAAAATATTGATTGATTTCATGTATATTTTTTATCTAAGTACTTATTTAATATAATTTTCACTCATTATTTTGGATTGGATGTTTTAACATGGAAATTCCAATATTCGAGAAAAATTATTTGAATTGAGTCCCACTCATTAAATATGTTTCATTCTATATAGTTTTTTATATATAATATAATTATATCTAAATATCTATGTACACACACACTTGTGTACATATATATGTATTCATGTATATAATGTATATTTCATAAAATTTTGTTTCCAATTTGGTTTTTGAAAAAATGTTTCTTTGTTTAAAAAAATTGAAATCCAAAAGGGGGGTTTGAATGTATTTTAAATGATTCTTCATTTCCATGTAGAATTACATGGTCTCATTAAAAGTGGAATTTATATATTTATTTACTTTTTTGTGGGATTAAAACATAATATATAATCATTTTTTATATGTGTTTTATTTTTTTGGAATATAATAGACCTTTTGTAGGTGGGAATCTAGAAGGGTGATACTCTAGTTAGCTATTACACTAGTGAGTTGTCAATCTGGGGTCCTAGATATGTCTACATGGTATTTTCTTCTATCACATATAGCCTAATATAAATCAATGTGTGAGGAAAATTCCATTTGAACCTACATAATATAGATCTTTAGATATTTTTTGTATTATTATTGTGATGAATGTTGTTTCATTATTCCAATTTTTTTTCATTATGATAATTGAATTTTTCTTAATTAATATTTTAATTAACAACAAATTTATAATTTTAAAATTGGTATTATTTATGATGACACAACTTATTATTTATATAATTGAATATATTTGAGGTTAATTATTCAATATTGAAATATGTTTGGTTTTTTGGGATGAATATAATTCTTGTCAATGTTATGTATGAAATTAAATAAATAAATGATAGTTTTATGGTTTACTAAAATAATGCATTTTGTTTTGAAAGGGGAATTAAAAAACTATTCATTTGTTTTCTTAAAAATACTAAAAATGAATAATTTAAAGAATATTATTCCAAAATATTACTTTGGGAATGGTTTACTGAAGGAAAACACATGGATCATTTAGTTATTACCAATTATTATTTCAGCTGATACCATAATTATAGCACTCGATGTCTTTATCTAGAGTTATCATTTTTTGTTTATTTCCATTTCATGGTCACTCAAAGAGTTGGTTCTCGTGATTATAGATGTAGAATGACTTTTTTCATTTGAGCTATGTCTTTAATTATTTTAATTTTTTAGTTTCTATATATATATTTACAATTTTTATTCTTTATTTTTAGTTCATAAACATTATATATATGTAGGTCATTGTGGTTATAAGATCTTTTTGCATCCGGGGGAATTCAATTTCATGTCAAGGATTTATATTATATTATAATGATTAGTTATTTATGTTTGTTTTAATCAATTGTTTTCTTTATGTATACATATTATTTTGGGATGATTTTCCGACGTATGATTTCATCTTATTGGATTAATAATAAATTATTTTTTTCAACCCGAATTTAAGGAAAAAAACATCCATAAAATAAATTATTTTGAAGACTATAATGCTTATATTTACCCCATGGGGGTTGTAATTGCCAATATGGTTAGTTTTATATTAGTTTAGGAGCTATTTTAGATGATATCTTATTGAGTTTCATTACTATATATATTTTTTATAATAATAATGCTACACTAAATAATGAAATCAAATATATTTGTTAATGACCCTTAACATAGTGTACATAATGATAATATATTATTATTATAAAATTATTAATATCATTTATCATGTTTATAATAATACTATAATAAGAATAAATTATCTCAATATATCTACATATGAAAAAAAATATCAAGTGAAAATCATAGGGTTGAATGGTTAGAAGACCTAGATAAGGGACTATTCACAAAACTATTAAAATATACTACCTCTAATGAAAACCATACAGTATTTGTGTTAATTATATCATATAATTTATATTTAAACATGTTTCTCTATAAAATAGTTTACATTTATAATTTTCATGAATTCAATGTTGTAGTAAAATAAATACAACCTAAGAATTGTTTTAAGATTTCTTTATCAATTATATAACAGTTTCCATCAAAGGTGTTATCCCTTTAGTGGTTTATTGAGAAATTAGTTATATTTTTAATTAAATATGGATCATAAATTACACATATAACAAAGGTAAAATTTTATTTTGGATAAACATTATATAATCACAATAATCTATCCACTTGTTTATTCCATGGTGTATACCCCCTATGATGGATTTATGTAATTACAAATTAAACCAAAAAAATTATGCATATAGAAAAACACCATACCTGTAAATGGATGTTCAAAATTTAATATAAAATTATATAATAATAAAACCCACAAAATGGATCGATTTATTAATTATAATTCCATCTCAATTAGTATAAAATAAATAAAAATAAATCAATTTTTCATTAAAAATAACTTTTTTTTTCGTAAATTTTATTATATAAGGAAAATGAACCTTTTATTTTTTTTCAAATTGGTTTTAAGAATTTATAAATATTTTTCAAAAAAAATTATTAGGTTATATAGTTACAATAAATTCCATCTATGATCCCAAATAAACATCGAATTATTTTTAAAGAATATAAAAATATTAAATATCTACTTAAAACTAAAACTAATAGGAATGTGTACCCTATTATATGTTGGAAATTTTAGATATAGTGAATAAAAAATTTAAAATTACATAATGTTAATTTTAGGATTTTATTTCAGCTCTGGAGAAGACAAATAAAATTTCCTAAAAATCTAAATTTTTAATTCATCATTAGTAAAAGAAATCATGTATTAAAATAAAATTTTTTTATGATTAGATATATATTATATTAAATTTAATTTGAACAATTTAACATCATGAAATAATATATACTATGAAATCTGTGAAAAATATTTGGACATATGGAAAATGAATAGTGAACATAGTAAGTGAAACATACTTGGGGTAAATAGTCTAATGAAGATAATTAATTCGATTAAAAAAAGAATAAAAAATTTTGAGAATTTTCTCTAAATTATCAAAGGAAGTGTAGATAAATTATAATATAATTAGTTAATATTTAGATCCTAGAATGGGAGAATATATATAATAATAAATTTGAAATGTGGTCTTACAAACAATTTTTTTCAACCATCGATTAATATAACCAACTATCAATATGAACCATTGGAGTTATTGTTCATATACTTTATTCTACCATTATGTTTTTATATGAAGTGTATTTATGTGTTACAATTGATTTAAATGGGAGAAATTATGGCCTCAATCAATACCAACATTCAATTGGATTCCAATTTATCAGAACTCCTTATGCTGGTTGTAATAGTAGGTTTCACCATTGAATAATCCCATGTAGAGATTAAAAAATAATTCCATAATATTAATTCACTATGGGAGATACATATCATACTGTAGAATACCACAATATCAATTTAGTATAAGACATAATATGAATTTAATAATATCACATATATTACTATTAGCATAAATTTCACTATAATATTGTGTTATATAACATGGCCTTAGTATAAAAAAATATTAATTTTCTTCAATGGAATTATATAGTTGTTTTATCAATGTGTTTTCTAATATAAAATTATTTAAAAAAATACATTATGTTTTAGGACATTTATGATTATAATATATTATTATACTAAGACAAAATAAATAAAGTTTTATAAAACATAAAATTAAAAATATGATTTTAAAAGGATTTTATTTTCATGAAATTTACATTTAAATAATTATTTATTAAACTATATATGATAATATTATTTTCTAGGGTCCAAATTAATTTTTATATAGTTTAAAATGTTGATAATGTTTAGAGTATTTTAAAATATCAAAGAATAATTTTTATTGTTTATAATATGAATTTATAAAAATTATAGATTTTTATTCATGAAATTGATATTATATTATAAATAATCAATTTATAGTTAGGAAAATGTAAAAATTAAAGAATTTCAAAAAATATAATATTTTCCTGTTAAATGTAAAAATTGTGCTATTACTAATTGGAATGATTTATGAACTCATATATATATATATAATAATGAGGTAAAAATTAATAAAACTAAATCTATAAGAAAAATTAATTTATATTATAATTAATATGATTTTTAATTAAATAAAATAAATTTCAAAAAATAATTAAAACTCTATAATTTTAAAATGGAAATTTAAGATTATAAAATATATTTCTGAGAAAATTATTTTTCAATTAATAATATACTATAAAATTATAACGGTCAGTATTAAAAAAATATTTAAAAAATAAACATTACAATTTCCTAAAATCATGAGAAAAATGAAGAGAAATTACAAGGTTTTTTATAATTAAAAACCTAAAACTCCAAGTTCAATGTTTATAAATAAATAAAAAATCATCTAAAAACTTATAAAAATAGGAATATCATATATTCATTTCATTAACTCTTTAGAACATGAAAACATCACTCAATCAATTTATATCTCACAAAGCCAATTTCTGATATTCTTATAATCTTAATTAATTACTTCTATATGATTAATAAGTTACTTGTTAACAAATGATTTTTATTACACTAATTTTTATTCTATATATGTTATTAATGTTATTCATCTAAATTAAATTTTATTATATTCTCAGGTACATGTCCTAATTGTAGTACTATTTAATTGTTTTAGTGAGATACCCCAATTCTCTCTTTATATTTTCATTCCAAAAACCAATATTTAAACCATTTAAAATATAGCAATCATTCAATTCATTTCCATGAAAACCATGTTATGTTGTGTGTAGAAAACACTATTTTTATTCAATCCACTTCATATATATGAAGTTGTGAGTCATTGATTGTGTATTTCCCTGAATAAATACCACATTCCATTATAATGGGTTAAAATTTTGAAAAGTATATTTCATTAATAAAATATGTTGTTAATGATTTTATTTGGATTACAATGTCTAAATTATATTTGATGTTGATGAAATTACTTATTTTGATATTTTATTTACATCTATTACATGAATTAAAATAATATGATGTGCGTTCTATTGTATTTTTCAATTGAATTTTATAAATAATATATCACTCTATATATCATGTTCCAAATACATTCGAAAAAAATGTAGTATATTTTATGAAACAAATGTGAAAAACATTAGTGAGACCGAACGAATGGTTCATTTAAATAATAGAAACATATTTAAAACATATTTAAAATATTATTTTGAATTATTCTCTCTATTTTTTCCTTGTTTTTGTATATAATGATCACTCTTGATCTACATTGTTTGTATATTACTAATACTATTTTCAATGCCTTGTCACTTTATGTCCATCCCTAGGAAATCACATGCAATGTGGTGGCAATTTATTGAATAATAATGGAATATTTTAAAGGATTATATTTAGATTATAATTATAACTTAATTATTTAGATAACATATTTTTAAATAGTTTACAATGATCTAGAACTAAAAATATCATTCATATATAGTAATTTTATATTTTGTTAAGGAATTATGATATAAATAATATACTAGATATTTGGTATCAATATTTATATTCAATAAAATATATTATTTATTTATGGAAACTTGGACTATAAATCATTGAAATAATTTATATAGATATGTATAATTATTTTATAAAATCACAAAACATTTTCCATGTGTTTATTAAATTATTTCCTTATAATAAAATTCATATCTAGATACTAAAAAGATATTTCAAAATTATTAAATATTCACCAAGTTATAATCACCCAAAAAAATGAAGTTTGATCATCAAATAAATCATTATATAGAGAATAAAGAGGGCACCTTAGACTAAATACCAATATAGACACTCACATGGGATAAAGTTAATCTAATTTTTTTATCTAATAATTATGAATTATATATATATAATAAAAAAAAATATTCATTTAATTATAGAATCCAAGATTTTTTTATTGGAAACATTTATGACTAATAAATTTTTATTATGTTATAATATATAAAATAATAATAAATATCCTTATTTATTCTTATAATTCTAGTAACATGTTAGGAAATATAAATACTAGAGTAAATAAAATAATAAAAATATTATCACAACCATTCCAACGTAGGGGGATCCAAATATGAATGTATCATTATTTTTTTAATAAGTTAAATCGGGATAAGATAAATAATCTAAACCAAGTTGATCAACTTATGTCATAGAGGACATAACAAATCAAATTCGTGACATTAATGGTTTAACAACACCATGTTTTTAGTGGATCTTCCAATCCACTAATCATGAAAAAATGATCAATACGATAGAAAATCAATTTTTATTACTCCTCTATTCAATGTGGAATAGTGTTAAATGGATATTTGTCATATACATAGAGAAGATAATTGATGGAGGAGAATGATATTAAGTCAATATAATGTATTAGGTGAAATATATGGAGTGGTTTGGAATAAAAAATATATTTCAATCAGTATTATTTTCTTGCACTCAAAATGATAATTAAAATATAATTTAATTAATTTAAAAAAATGGAATATAAATTGATTGGGAGTTATGATTTTATCATTAAAAATTTCACATGATATGGTTTATGACTTTTCATTGATTCTGTTGGGAATATTTATATATCCTTTGTTTTATTAATATATTATCAAAAATATTCCCTATAAATACCATACTTTGGGTGCTATTTTTTCACCGGGATGTTATAAAATTAGAACATTATATTTGATAATGTTTCTGAAATGATACACCAAATGTAGTATAGAAAATAGTAACATGAGAATTTACAATATAGTAAATATTTAAAAAATATTTAATATATTTTATATTATGAATTAAGAATGATACTATGTAATATTTCATTACATGAAACAAATACATTGTCTGATAGCTTGCATTACCCGAAATACAAAGTCATTTTAAATATTATAAATATTAAAAATAATATAATAATATATAAACATGAAGATAAATTTGAATTTATGGATTTGATAAGATAAAAAATGAAGATATATTTTTATCCACATATAATATAAACATAGAGGTATTAACTTTATTAGAAATCAAATTAAAAACCAATTTAAATAAAAATAAATATTTAAAAAAATTATTTCTTCCAATAAATTATTTTCCAAGTAAATTAAATTAATTATGATTATTTGATGATATTAATGAAATATATATGTTATTCATTCAATAAAATATTTTCACTCCATAGATTTTATAGGCATTGGATAATAACATAACCAATTTTAATCATTAACAAAATATTTTTCTAAAGGCTATATTGACTCATTTTAATGGAGATAATATTTTAAAAATAAATGTTTCACTTTTATAAATTTCATATTTTAATATAAGAATTTTTTTTGAAATTTTAATGAAAATAATATCCAAGTGTGATTTTTATTATTTTTCGTAGCAGCCTCATTTTTTGATAAATAGTGAAAATACTGAATTTAAATTGGAAACTACTTCTTTTTTAATTAATTTATATAGGAAAATATATATATTTTTGGTTTCATATTATATTTCATTCAATTAACAATAATTATTGTAATATTGTTCATTGGTATCAATTTAACATTTATATAGGATATAACAACATTGGAATCTTTTGAACACATTCCATTTAAAACTATATTTTTACGTCCCATCTATGAGATTAATTTCTAAATAATTTATTCCATTAATGTTATTTTAATTTTTAAAAAATGATTCAATATTTTTATTTATGATAATTTTTATTTTATAATTTGGTATACATAATATTGGAAAAAAATATAGGTTAATGTCTTTAAAACTAATTCTGGGGATAAATAAAAAAACAAGCCATACAATGGAATAAAGCATTAACATAAAGGCCAAAATGATAATGAAACATGTAAAAAACATAATTTCTACTGTTATTATAAGAATATGTTCACTTTTATATAATTTTTTAATTATTATAGGAACTTGATTTTAATGATTCATCTAAATAGTATTGACCTTTTTATATTTTCAAGAATGCCAATCGTCCACTATAAATAGAACTCATCAATCAAATTTAATCACACATATCAATCCATTTTTCTCATCCACAACATAAAAAAATAATTTATAATCATCCTAACTATTCCTAGAATCCCCCCTTTATGTCAAAAATCAATCCAATGATGTCATTTCATATAATAAAAAAGAGAGTTAACCTAATAAGTGGTAATATTTTTCAACTATCATTTTTTACATTTAGTTATCCAACCATTAAGTATTTCTAATATCATAGTAATATAATAAACTAAATTTTATAACTATATTATGATGTATTTTGGTCAATTATATTACTGGAACCTAATAAAATTCCAACAAATAGGATAAACCATAGTCATTCATGTGTACGACATATTACTTCCCCTCAAACTGATGTCATTCATTCTTCCATAACCACATTATTGGTTGGGAATAATGGTTGATATATAGTATATATACGATATCTATGATATTTAATATATATATATATATATATAATTTTATTACAATTTTTTTATTAATTTATAATACATACCTTAATTTTTCATATTTTAATGAATACAATTACATATTTTATGGATGTGATGACTACCATTTCATTAAAGTGTTGGGATTCATTCACACTATACATGGAATTTATAAATTATGGTTTTAATAATCATATGTGATAAATATGAAACCATTATTATACATTAATTATAATATAAATTTTTAATTTTTAATTTTCATTCCTTTAATATGACAAAAATTGAATACATTGTTCATGACTACGTATGGCCTACTATTTTCATCAATGTTGTATTTCATTTATATCACCAAATTTTTTGGTTATTAATAAATAAATAAATATATAATATATTTCATACTTACATCATTTTTTAAATCCTATAAGAGTTTAAATAATTATATACATAAAACAAACAAAAACAACGTGTAAAAAAATATTAGAAAGACATACCAATTAACAACCAAAAAGATAGATCTAAAAAATAATTGATTGAAAATTGGTATCAATATATTATTATAAAATTACATACGATGTTATAAATATGATTGTGTTTATTTTATATTAAAATGGAATTATTGAAACCAATATAATATAAGGTAAATGATGTTCACAAAAAATGAAACACAATGTGTGGGATTCATTTCAATTTCACATCATTGAAAAATTATTTAATATTACACAGATAGATTATTATTAATATTATATATAATGAAACATTTAAATATAATATCATGATTAATTAATTAATTAATTTATTCTATGTTTCAATTTGAATTAGTTAATCGAAGGGTATTTGATGTCAATGTTAACCACTGGTAATGCAATTTGATAACTTAATTCATTTTTTTTGGGTTATATTACACCCTCAATGTCATTATCATTATATGATTATGTGAATAATGAATTTTAATATATATTTATGTATTTATTATTAATTTATGAGTATTTATAGTAGATTCAAATAATCAATTTATTATAAAATTCTCAAATCATTGTTAGGAAAATTTTAAGGGTTTATATCACAATTTCATTGTAATCGAGATTGTTTAATTTTGAAATTATATATAATAAAATTATAATATAATTGTTTAATAAAACCAATAATTTTATTCTCCTATATTGATTCCAGACCTTTTCAATGTAATAGTTCATTATCCAACTCTTTTTTGGTCCAAATGTTTTAGATTTTTTTTAATAATACCCAACCCTATGTGTCTCATTAGTTGGATATATTCTATCTAAAAACAATGTTTTATTAAAATTATTTAAAATTTTTTTTTAAAATCTTTCAAAATAATTTTTTAAATACTTTTTACCCATTTTTTAATTTATGTTCTTTTTTAATCAAATCTCATTTTGACATTTCAAACTATTCACTTTTTAAATTTATTTCCGTGTAATCTATATATTATTTTTTCCTTGTACGAAATGCAAGAAATTCTATACCATATTTAATTAAATAATCCTTTTAAATTATTAAATGATAAATATAATGAATGAGTTTCATAAAATAGAATTCAAATATAAATTTATTATTGATATAAAATATATATTTTCTTTATTAATGTTTTATTGATTAATTTATAGAATTTATTTTAATCAATGAAAATGATCCTTTATCTTTACTCTACATTAGATATCTTGTATCAATAGAATATTTATTAATCATTTGGATGGATTATGGATTTTTCCAAGGACAATATTAGCATTCACTACCTTTATTTTTTTAATCCCCTAAAAATAATTAATTCCCTATGGTAATTAGACATTAATATTTCCCCATATATCAATATTATTTATCATGGAAATGCTTATTTATTAAACAACAGACCATTCTTACATAAGAATTTTTATTTTTATTTAATTTGATTAACTGGGGAAATATTGATATATTTATATAAATTACACTATATAGTTATTTTATAAGGCACAATTTTATTGAATTAAAGCAATAATTAAATAAATGAGGAATTATTTGGACATATACTATAGAGTTGGGGGACCAGTTAATTCAAGCCCCGCAAAGCATCAATAGTCCCATGGAAAGAATTACTTGGCTAGAAAAATCTTTTTTTTTATTTTCACCTACAATGTTTTAAACCATATTGAGTGTAGATATTGATGGTATAGATATCATATTCTTGGGATACATGACATTCAATAATTAATCATTGACATTGTTGATATATTAGTTATTAATATTATTATCCATTTGATTTTTTCTTTGAAATTATCAATGGATACATTTCTAATATCATATTATTAATTAAATAACATGTGTGCTCAGTTATCTTCCGTTCTTTTTTTATTGTTCCTTGTTTATATGTTTAAATGGAATGTGGGTTTAGTTATTTTACATTATATATTGTTTATGTCATGAAAATAAATTTTTTCATGACATGAAATGTGTGTGGATTTATTTACCAAGAAATATATATAATTGTAAATGATTAGTAATTTTTTGTTGTGGTATTCATCCATTATCGATTATTTGATCTCAAACAAATTTTTTTCTATTTCCCTGGAATCCATGATGTATACTAAGGATGGGTTTTTATGATATTATAAGTTGGGGAAATTTTATCACAAAAATATTATTTTTTTAATTAATTATTAATATTTTATAAAAGGATCATGGGTTTATCAAGTTTACCCAGCCTACTAAACTCTTTGGTCCTTCAAGATTTTATTCATTATAATCATGATAATGTAATGATTAATGAAATAAAATTTGGTATTACTACATCCAAGTAGCACTAGTTGTTAGCAATTAAATTTTATTAGAAACCATGGATAATAGATATAGGAAAATATAGATCATGAAACATAAACCTAATATAGACATTTTGGATAAGTATACAAGAAGATCCTAAAATTTTTTAATAGTAGATATGATGCGAGTCATAATTGAAACATTTCCCTATCATGATTATACATGTGGACGTGGTTATAACACATATTTACATAGGGGTAAAAACTTCAAAATGGTTCGTCAAGACTGCAATAAGTGAATCAAAGAAATCGATAATGGGCCACAATGTAAACCTATTTGGACACAATTGGGAGTTATGATTTTGATACATCACCTTTTCATAACAAATAATTAAGAAGGATTTGAATATCTGGTGAAAATTAAAACCTAAGTTCCATGATTGAAATAAGGTTCTATGATTTAGATATCTTTTTAATGATTGTATTTTTTTTCTCTATGACTATTTTTACTCACACTATGATTTCTTCTTATTTTTCATTGGATTGAAATCGATGAAGTCAAAATGATGGAAAAGGTGGTGATAAAGATCAACTATACGGGGTGTTGATATGAGTAAATGTTTTCATGATTATACATAAACAGATTTTTTGAAACATGATTAGCAATATAGATATTAACAAAATCTTGAACTCATCAATGAACATAATGATGGAAGTTTCAAAGTGCTCATGTGATGGACACCATGGAGATTAAATGTATTAGTTTACATCATGAATGAAATGTGGAAGGTGACGCCCCTGAATTTATCTCAAGGGATAGGGGAAATGAGTAATTTAATGGAAAGAAGGACATAAAGAAAATAATTGTTGAGAAAAAAACTGAATATATTAGAAGGAATTAAAAATAATCATAATGATCCATTTTTATCCCATTTTATTAATTGCAGGGAACATAATAATTACATGATTAAATGATTTCTTCAATAGTATAAACTATAGATACGAAAAAACCTATATGAAAATAAAGGCATAAAGTATTTATGAATTTTGGTTTTATTGAAAACGATATTTCAATTCCTTTTTAGCGATTAAACATATTTCAAGTATTCCCATCACATTAATTTTGGAAAATAAATTAATATCACATTCCAAAATAGATATCTTGTATGATGGGTGACAATCTATCAGATTTAGCATGGTGTTTTTCCATGAACCCATGACTTATAGATGATAAGGGTTTCTCGAAAACGATTGTCCTATGTGATATCCTTGATAATGTCACATTGGATATAGCTAAATAATTTGACAACTAAATTTTAATGTTTATGATGTGGTTTCACATTTTAGTATTACTGATTAATTTATTAACCATACTATTTTTCTAAAATAGATATATACAAACATAATGACTTGTTTTATTGATCTTGTGATATGTAAAAAATAAATTTTAGTGCTTCAAGAAAACAATTCCTTCTAGAAAAATCATTTCATGGTGTAAGAGATGAATTATAATTTATAAAGGGAAAATGAGGAGATGAAGTTGTTGTTATTAAATTGAAATGTATTAATAAATTAAATTTCTTATTATTCTTTGTTAATAAAATAATTACCCAACTTTAGGATAATTATACTAAAATATTAAATTTATCATAAAATCTTCTCATTTGTTGAACCTATAGTCTTTTAAAAAATTAAATATTTACTGCTTTGAGGCCCTCAACATTCTACTATTCACTCACTTTTTTGTTAACAATGTCCTCAATCACTTTAGATAATTATTCAGGCTTTTCCTCTTAGATAATAATTTTATATTCCTCTAATTATCTTCTATGTAGAATACTCGTTATATTTTATTCCATGAAACCATTTTTACTTCCCATTCTCTCATATTAAGATGTTATTTTATAACTAAAATTACGATGTGGATTTTTTAAATTGTATATTTTAAAATATAAAACAATATATAATTAATATTATTTTCAAATTGTGAGGATACAATTTAATTAAGGCATGGATAATGTAATACACTAAAATTATAATGTAAGAATAATGTATCTAAAATCATGTATGACCAGAAACTCCAAGTGTTGAAGGGAATAGAACATCCCATGACTATAAAATATTTAAAATAAATTGAATATAATTTATCACATTCCTTGAATTTGATAGCGACTAGTATTTTATTACACGCAACGAATACCTTCTATGATAGATTGAGTAACATAAAAGATAGTGTTTTACCAAATAAAATAAAAATTATGGTTTAATATAATATGTTATTAAATAAACATTAGAATGGAGGTTTTGAATATGATTAATAAATATAAAAAATTATTTGGTTTATAAAAAGTTTAATTTAATTCATTGGTAATAAATTTATTATAAATAAATTTAAAAACATGTTGAATATAATGGAGATTTTTTTATTACATTTTTTGTGCTTCCAATGAATGTTTAATTTAATAAATTATAATAATTATATAATTTAATTATATTAATGAAATTTATATTTTATTTATTCAATGAAATATTTCTTCATTGAACATATTTTATATGTACAAGTTATAAAATCCAATTTTATGCATAGAGAAATTGTATTTTTTCTAAAGGAAATTTTGCCTCCTTTTAATGGCACACCTATTTGAAAAATAAAATATGACACATTTATAAATTTTATATGAAAAATATGATTTTCTTTATTTTCAACATTATCTTATTGTGAATGTTTCATATTTTTCAAAGAAGTTCGATTTTATTGATGAATAGTAAAAAATAATTAATCTTAATTTCTAATTTCGTTTTCATATAATATATTTATATAGAAACTTATTTATCATTTGGTTATAAAGTATATTTACTATTATTATAAATAAATTAATCTACTATAGTCCACTAGAATAAATTTCACATAGATAATGTATATAAAAAATGTTATTCTTTAGAAACGTTATTACATTAAAAACATTTTATGTTTTCCCAACTTTGGGATTAAATTAAAATTAATTGCATCCAAATCTGTGATAGGTATATAAAAAAATTGAATGATTGTTTTATCATAATAATTTATAATATATAATGAAATAATTTCTTCTACAATAATATTAGTCAATGTTATTAAAAATAATTATATTGATTTAGAGAAATCAACGATTAACCACAGATTAAACATTAATAGTAATTGGAAAAATTTACCTAGAGTCATGTACAAGACCTATTTTATGGAACAATATCCACCGTATAATTCTTTTTATATATAATTTCATTATTAGATTCAAATTATCTATTAAATAAATAGCTATCCTGTTAACTTTTTTTATATTAAAGAATGACACTCCTCATCCATTATAAAAGTTCTTCGACCATCCTAATTTTTCACACATATCATGTCATTATACTAATACAAAAACTTTTTAAACAATCTCCCAAATTAAATCACCTAAAATTTAATTTTAAATTTTTTAATAAAGAACACTCATGTTGTCTTTTTTTATAAACCAAAAGGTGTTACTCAAATTAGTGGTAATGTTCTTCGATGATCAATTTTGATTCATATAATTCTCCACAGAAAACATTTTTCTTATTTATTTCTCATATACTGATTGTAGTATACTATATATTCGATGATATGGTAATTTCTAGGGTATTACCTAAACCCAAACACATTTCCTTCAAATGGGACACATAATCATTATTTGTGTGTACAGCAAACAACCACCTCACGAACTGATTTCGTTCATTATTCTATTACTGGATTCAATTTGGGGAATAAAGGTAGATTTATAGTTTATATTTTAAATATATGATACTTATAATTTATTTATTCAATTTTAATTCTTGTATAACAGATACCATAAAACATTCCATTTTTGGGATTACAATAATATCATTTATGGACATGTGGACTACCGCCTCTTCAAATAAATTTTATTCATTCATATTATACATGGTGTATATAGTGGATGGTTTTAATAAAAATTTGTGATATATTTTAAACATATATTATAATTTAATTATATTTGAAATAGATATAAAATTTAATTTTCATACTTTTAATAAAATATTAAACTGAAAAGAATGCTAAGGCATATGTACGACATACTATCTCCATTAAAGGAGCATTTTATTTATGAATCCAAATTTTATGGATTCTTATAAATAAATATATACTGAATAAATATATAACATTTTAATATTGGTTAAAATCCTATATATTTAGAAATAATGATCTACATAATAAGAACAAATATAACAAGTAAAATCATACTCAAAAAACATGAAAATTAACACAGCAAATGAGGAAAATAATGAACTATTGTTAACAAATGTGTAAAAATATATTATTAAATTCTAATATATGCTATACTAAATATTATTATGCTTCTGGTTTGGGTTAATAACATAGTTAAACCATTATAACTGTGTTTAATGGATGTTCACCCAAAATGGTGTGAATATTAATGGATTTCGTCTCAATTTCATTACATTGAGGGGTAATGTAATATCATACACATTTTTTTCTATTATATGGTGTATATAAATACAAATTGAAATTAAAAATCATCAATTAATCATTATTCATGGTTTTTAGAGTATCAATTTGAATTATTTATTCTATGTGGTTTTCAACATAATGTTTCAAACTATTTTTGAAATATCATAACTCAATTCTTATTCATTGGTTTATATTACATCCTCTTTATTGTTAATATTTTATGATTATGTGTATAATAAATTTCACTATATATTTATGTATATAAAAATATTATATTTTTTGTAGAGATAATAATTTCATTTAATAATTATCATTATAACATTGTGAACATTTTAAGGGATCATTTTACAATCTCATTATAATGAATATTACATATTAATGAAATTAAATTAAAAAAATTATTATATTTATTATTTAATAAAACATTTCATTTTAATCATAATATGGTAATTAATCACATTTTTTTAGTCATATTACTATTTTTACACTCATTGGTTGTAACACCCGAGACTTTTATGAGAAATATTTTGTTTTTATTTTATATAAATCATCAAAGCAATCTTTCACTACACACAACACTAGCTTGGCTTGTTTTACACGCAACCGCGGCCTTCTTCAATAGCTTGTGTTGTACGCAATACCAAGTTTCACTAAACAACGATATGATATTAAAATATTATTAAAACTAGCCGTTATGAATAGTATTAACTGAATTTTGAATTTTATAACATTTTAATCCAACTTATACATTTCCTAGAATGAGGTATGAAAACAAAATAAGTTTTTTGGATAAAAGAAGTATTTTTCAAAAAATGTAGTTTTATCTCTTTTTGATGGCACACCCACATTAAATATAGTTTTTGACAAGTTTATAAGTTAAATTTGACAAAATAAAATTCTTCTTTAGAATCAGGATATAAAAATTTACTTTGGATAAATTTTTGATACTTTTCTAAAAACTTTCATATTTTGATGAATATTAAAAATAACCTAATTTTTAATTAAAAACAACATTTTTCATTGAGATAAATTACTTGGATAAATAATAATATTCAATGGTTTTAAAGTATAAATAGAATATATTTTTACCATTTAATATAATGTATGTCATTATCATTAATTTCACATTGAATTCATAGGTAAAAACATTTCAATCTTTGACAATTTTTTAACTTCTAAAACCCATTTTCTTAACAACGGGATTTATTTTAAATTAATTACTGAAACTTATATGTTTTCAATTTGGAAAAATGGATTCCATATTCAGAATCAGTGGGTCCAATTTATGTTAATAGGCTACTTTTTATTTTTGGGCATTATGAATAGTAACTACGGTAAATTTTGTTTAGCATAGTTAAAGGTAAATCGTGTAATTATGGGTAAATATAAGATTATAAAATTACCCTAAAACCTGACAAAATACTATTGGATGACTAAAAGTCGACCCATATCACCTAAGGGTCGGATTAGATTTATTTAATGGACTCTTTTCCATGAAAATAATTTAATTATTATTAAAACCAAAGAATGTGACAACTTGTCAGTTTCTTAAATCTTATAAGTATAATAATTTTAATTTAGTGATAAACATAATGAAACTTCAAACATGAATAATCTCCAGAAATCTAATAAAATTATCTACAACATTGGAATTTATTTAGAATTTTTGGGGATTAAATATTTATCATTAATTATGACACAATAGTGATGTTGAAATTGTTTTATTAATTAAAATATCAAATAACTGGTTTTAAAAATATTAAAATAAATATTATATAAACTATGTAATGTGATCCACTAATTTTCTAGATACATACGTCATTTTATTAATCTATTAAATCTTTTATTTCGAACATATCCTCTGTATATATTTTATTTAAATTCAAATAAATGAATAGTGTCAAAATTGGCACTATTGTTATTTTATAAAATTAACATATTATAAAATTGTTTAAAAATCACAAAAATATTTAAAAGTTATAAATTAAGTTTTATATGGTCAAAAATGTCATAAAGTGACAAATTATGGAAAATTCACAACACATATGTAATTATTTATAATAATTTAAAATTTAGAATGTTATTACCACAAATAAAATTAAAATGATAAATAAGGATAAATCAAGTTGATAATGTTGAAAATAAATTCCTAACATGTCTAAATTTTATTGGATGATGCGATTACAACCCTATCTCATCTAAACTTCTGATATGAGTCATTTTGGGAGTTTTTAAGTGGGGTCGAGATTTAATATAAACTAATATTTCTTATATTTCCAAAGATGCCCCTCTCCTCCCTTATAAAAGGGAACCTCCTCCCTCTCCTCCTCAAACCAATTTGAGCCTTCAAGATCGGCCAAAACCTGCCCATTTCACTTCCCCACTTCCCTAGAATCATCCTAGAGGTTCTGGTATTTTTCAAGGACCAACCCCAGTTCCCTAAGAGGAGGTTAAGAAGAGGCGCGTCAAAAAAAGAGGTAATATCCATTACCGATCCTTTCCAAATCCGTTTTTCATAAAATTCTTTTTCATTATTTGTTTCATTATGAAGTAATAACATAATTATCACTAATATAATGATATGTTATTATAAGTATGAAACAACCCTATTTCACCATCTATCCATCCTATGGAAAACGAAATCACCGCGCGTGCGTACGTACGGAATACCGTCTCCACGCCGTGGTGTAATCTATTTTCCCCCACCACCTTACTTAGATGGGTATAATGGTGTAAATAATTAATATATATGATTATTATAAAGTGATATTGATTCTGAAATAGTATACATACACTCCAATACAATTCCATGATCATGGCAATGATATCATCGCTCGTGCATACGTACGGGATAGCGTCTCCACGATGTGATGCGATTCTTTCTACATGATCATCATTGCATAATGATTATATAAATAACTTTAATGAATAAATATGATATATAGTACATTAATACCATTCTGGAAATGATGTATCTATAACCTAAAGAGAAGAATAAGAATTTATTCGACAAAAAACGCATAAGAACAAAAAGTTATAAACACCCGAATAACAAGTAGCAATGAAATATTACTACTATTAATCAAGGAATATTACCATATATGATATCATAACAATAATTATGATTCTGGAATAAGTCAATAACATTATTTAAATCATTATACAGGAGGTTCGGACACTTACAAAGCAAATCATACCTAAGGTAAGGGAAATATCACAATCTCATTTTTATCCGAGATTGTTTATACTTTGGTATTTACATGGGTGTATTTTATCATCCAAATCCATGTTTACTCAATATGTACTATTATTTCTATCCACAAACAATTGTTTAAATCCATTTTTACCCTTTGGTGAGTTTATAGTAAAAGATATGAAAGGAATCTTTTGTCGTTTTTCATACGAGGTACTTTTGAACTTTTTCGACAAAAGTACGAGAAGAATGTTTTTTTAACTTATAAGACATGAATGGATTTTTAAAACATTATTTCCAAGAAGCTTACTTTACAAGTTTTCATGTTTATTTTTTATCAACTTCTTTTAGTTTAATATTTTATGACATGTTACGAATGAAATTTTTTTTTGAAGTAGAATGGATATTTTCCTAAAGAATGGAGTTCAAGTGTTTTATCAAAATTATTTTCTATTTAAGATAATATAGGGTTCTGTTTCTATCCTTATTATTACATTGATTTGATTATGTTGTGATGGAATTATTTTTATGAATTCCTTTATCTTATATGAATTGTTTTATGATGTCATGTTGTTTAAGAATCCCATTTCTATTACATGGGTTATGCAATGATGTATGATTTATGATTTTGTGGAACACATATGAATGGTATCATTATGAGATGGGTGGGACCTATATCTCCCTCCAATGCATTGGGTAAAGATTTTATATCTCATGAGATAGACATGGCTAGAACGGCAGGTTAAACCGGTTCAGTGAAACAGGACTGAAACGAGGAGTGAACTCGGTTCAGAAATGGACTTTGTCCACTAAGATAGTCTTGGCAATGAGTCTTGACTAATAAGAAATGATTCTCTATGATTATTTGTGTATTCCAAAAAGTTTCACGTTTTATGTTATGATTATTGGGATTACATTTCACTACTATGATTTATCCCATGTTATGAAATTATGATAATTTTTGCTGGTTAAGATTTCCAAAAGTTATGTTCTTATGATGTGATTATTATTTCATTTGTTTACCCTTAATGCGAATTTTAGCTCACCCTTTTGTATGTTTTATTTCCCCAGTTTAGGAAGAAGGTTATCAAGTAGGATATTCCAAAAAGAGACTCTAGATATGATGAAATAAATGGGAGGCAAAGTAGATGCTTTATGAACCAGTTGTTTATGTTTCCGAGTTTCTAAAGACTCTATACCTATATGTTCCTTCCATGGTTTTGTTATATGTTTTAATAAGTATGCTTCAATTTTGAAGTATTTACAATCTATGTAAAGTATGGGTCGTTATAGTTGGTATCAGAGGAAAGGTATAATCAACCTTTGGAAACTATGATGTGAAAGACTTAGTAAAAATCCTAAGGATAAGTCTAAGCATAGAACACAATATTAGTGTTTTAGAAATGGCCATGAACAACCTATGATAAGACCTTAAGTGTGAAATTTAATTCTTGATTATGTTGTTTTTCTATTATAATTAGTGTTGCTCACGCTATTCTTCTTGGTTTTAGTAAATGGCTGGAACCCGAAGGAACCGTGTTAATGCGGAATGCGACGGGAAATGCAATGATTGTCCCCTTGAACAACCAAATGTTATGGGAGATGGAATGAAAAATCTTGTTTCAATGATCACACAACTTTCTCAAGCTATGAATAATGCATGACATCCAAACGAGCAAAGGAAGGAGCAACATTCTATTGAATCATTCATTAGGCAACGTCCACCTTCATTCAGCGGGTCTACTGATCCATTAGTTGCTGAACAATGGATTAGTACTTCTGAAAAGATATTTTCAGTTCTTCAATGTTCTGAACATGATAAAGTCATCTTATCAGTGTATTGTTTGGAACGTGATGCTGATCAATGGTGGAATCTTATCAAGAAAACGAGTTAAAGAGATGAAATTGAGTCCATGGAATGGGACGAGTTACAGAACTTATTTTTCAATAAGTATTTCCCTCGTATTATTCGGACAAAGATGGAGGAGTTTCTTGAACTGAAGCAAAAGGATGATGAATCTGTTGGTACCTACGAAGATAATTTTACAAGACTTGCAAGGTACGCTTCTGGTATTATTATCCAACCTGAGATAAAGATCGATCGATTCTTTAGTGGCTTAAAACCATGTCATTGGAGGGCGTTAGACATAAGGGACTTCAATAGCTACGAATAAATCGTTCGGTGTGCCCTCAATGTTGAGATTGTGATTGGAGTAACCCAGCAGTCATATGGTTATGATAAGAAGAGGAAAATTGAATTCAAAGGAAAATCTAAAGAGCACACTGAAAATAAGATGATCTTTCCCTTATGCTTAATGTGTGTAAAGAAACATGGAGGGAGTTGTCTTAAAGGGAAAAGTAAATGTTTCAAATGTGGAAATGATGGGTATCAGGCATTTGAATGCCGCTATGATGGAAAGAAGATGTCTAATGATGAAAACAGAGGAAGGAATACACAGAATGAACCTACTACACATCAACGTTTCGAGTGCAAGGAGATGGGGAATTATGCCAATCAATGCCCAAATCCAAGGGTTGATGATGATGTTCGACGTCAGCAAACTCTTAAGGCTAAAGACAAAGGAAAGTCACATGCAATTTCTATCAGCGATGTGGAGAGCGATAACGATGTGGTGAAAGGTACAGTTACCATCCACTCTAAAGTAGAAAATGTTTTATTTGATTCTGGATCCACCCACTATTTTATTTCTGAAGATTTTTTTAAGAATATAATCGTATTACCTCAACAATTAGATGTTTAGTTAGGTGTGAAAACACCTAATGGCACAACAGTCGCATCAAAGATTATAATTCTTCTCCAATTGACGTTTGTGGGAGAGTGATTCTTAAAAATATTGTGATCCTTCCTATAGTGGAATTTGATGTGATTCTTGGCATGGATTGGCTTTCTTTATATGGATCTCATATCAACTGCCAAAGAAGTGAAGTCACATTTCATATTCCAGATCAATCTATGATCGTCTATCGATGCAAAGATGAACATAACCTTCCAGTGGAAATTTCTTCCATCTTATGGGTCTTGATTACACTAAATGAAGGTTATTTATCTCAAATGGTTGGTGAGAATATCATGATTAAGAATATTTCCATTGTATGAGAGTTTGAAGATGTCTTTTCAGAGGAATTGTCGGGTCTTCCACCAAATTGTGAAGGTGAGTTTTCAATAGAACTCGTACCGGGTTCTTTGCCTATTTCAAAGAAACCTTATAGAATGGCCCCAATTGAGTTGCAGGAATTGAAGAAGCAACTCCAAGAGAAACTTGATAAAGAATTCATATTCCCTAGTGTATCACCTTGGGGAGAACCTGTTCTATTTGTTATGAAGAAAGATGAATCAATGAGACTCTGCATTGATTATCGAGAACATCACAAGATCACTATCAAGAAAAAATACCCTCTCCCACGCATTGATGACTTATTTGACCAACTACGCGGAGATCAATACTTTTCCAAGATTGTTCTTCATTCAGGGTATCATCAATTATGGGTCAAAAGGGAGGATATACCAAAGACGACTTTTCGTACAAGGTATGGACACTATGAATTTATAGTGATGCAATTTGGTCTTACTAATTCCCTTTCTATCTTCATGGATCTGATGAATAGAGTCTTTAGAGACTATCTTGATTAGTTTGTGGTAGTCTTTATAGACGATATTCTTGTATATTCAATGTACATGGAAGAACATGAAGATCACTTGAGAATTATATTGAAGACCCTGAGAAAGGAGAAGCTTCATGCCAAATTTACCAAGTGTGAATTTTGGCTTCAAAGAGTTTCATTTTTGGGTCACATAATCTCAAAAGAGGGGATAACTGTGGATCCAGCAACAACAGAAGTTATCGAAAGATGGTCGAGACCAACAACAATAACTGAGATCCGATGTTTTCTTAGTTTGGCTGGATATTATCAACGTTTTGTGAATGATTTTTCACGATAATCTAATCCACTCACCAGGTTGACTCGGAAAGGAGTTATGTTTGTTTGGACGGAGGAATGTGAAGAGAATTTCAAGGAGTTGAAATGAAGGTTATGCAGTGCACCTATGCTCACATTGCCTTGTAGTGGAGAAAGGTTTGTGATCTATAGTGATGCATCCAAGAAGGGATTGGGGTTTGTTCTTATGAAAAATGATATGGTGATAGCATATTCCTCACGATAGTTGAAAA
Source organism: Viscum album (assembly GCA_963277665.1). Taxonomy (NCBI): domain Eukaryota; kingdom Viridiplantae; phylum Streptophyta; class Magnoliopsida; order Santalales; family Viscaceae; genus Viscum; species Viscum album. The sequence continues at coordinate 172,683,287 of OY728160.1, forward strand.
TCCAAGAGAAAAATTACCCAACTCGTGATTTGGAGTTAGCTGCGGTAATCATTGCATTAAATATTTGGAGGCATTACCTTTATGGTGAATGGTTTGATATTTATACTGATCATAAAAGTTTAAAGTATATTTTCACACAAAAGGAGCTGAATATGCTCCAAAGAAGATGGTTGGAGCTGTTTAAGGATTACGACTGCTCAATCCATTACCACCCTGGGAAAGAAAACAAGGTGGCATATGCATTAAGTCGACAAGACCATGCTATCTTATCCATGATGAGGATAAAAAAAGATCCAATATTTATGGATTTAAAAAGGATGGATCTTGGAATTATAATGGAAGGGGAAAAATCGTATCTTTCTCAAATTAATGTTCAACCATCTATACATGTTATGATTAAAGAGGCACAGAAAGAAGATGTCTAGTTAAAAAAGAAGGTGAGAAATGTTCCTGAATTCAACCTTGATTGTGATGGGATAATAATGTTCAGGAATCGGGTTTGTGTTCCTCCCCTCCCCAAATTAAAGGAGCTGCTGGATGAGGCTCATAGTTCTTCATTCTCTATTCATCCTAGAAGCACGAAGATGTATAGGGACCCAAAAGAGTACTTCTGGTGGGATGACATGAAAAGAGATGTTGCTGAATATGCCTATCGATGCTTGGTTTGTCAGCAGGTTAAATCTGAGAGACAGATGTCTAAGGGGATGTTACAACAATTACCCACACCAGAATGGAAATGGGAAAACATCACTATGGACTTTGTCACCAGACTTCCTAAAACATCCAATGGAAATAATGTAATCTGGGTCATAGTTGATCATCTTAAAAGTCGGCACACTTCATCGCTATTAGAGAGGATTTCTCTCTGGATCAGCTTGCCAGGATATATGTAAAGGAAGTGGTAAGATTGCATGGAGTACCACTTTCTATTATATCTGATCGGGATCCGATGTTTACCTCAATGTTCTGGCGATGTCTTCAGCATACTCTGGATACAGAGTTGAGTTTCATCACTCCTTATCATCCTCAGACAAACGGTCAGTCTGAGAGAAAAATTCAAACTCTAGAAGATATATTGAGAGCTTGTTCTATGGATTTCAAAGGTGGTTGGGATCAACACCTACCTTTGGTGGAATTTTCTTATAATAATATATTTCACTCCAGTATTTAGATGGATCCTTATGAATCGCTCTATGGAATGAAATGGGGGACTCCAACTTGCTGGGATGAAGTTGGGGAAAGAAAGCTATTAGGACCTGATCTTGTTGATGAGATGGTAGAAAAGGTCCGATCTATTCAACAACACATAAGAGCAGCTCAGAGTCGATAGAAAAGTTATACCGACAACCGACAAAAAGACCTAGAGTTTGAAGTGGGTGATAAAGTGTTATTACGAATATCATCCCTGGAAGAGGGTCATGAGATTTGGAAAAAAAGGGAAGTTGAGCCCTAGATATATCGGTCCTTTCGAAATACTGGATCTTGTTGGGAAGGTGGCTTACCGATTGGCGCTTCAACCAAATATCTCTCAAGTTCACGATGTGTTCCATGTATCTCTCATGAGAAAGTACATACCTGATCCTTCACATGTACTCAGCTTAGAAGTTGTACTGCTGGAGCAAGATCATTCTTATGAAGATCAACAGATAGAGATTCTGGATCGTAGTGAAAAATCCCTACGGAACAAGACCACTCACTTGCTGAATTTTTTATGGAGAAACCTCCAATTAGAAGAAGCTACATGGGATCTTGAGGATATGATGAGGGAGAGGTATCCTCATCTGTTTGTTACAAAGTGACGAATTTCGAGGACGAAATTTATTTTAAGGGGGGTAGAATGTAACACCTGATACTTTTATGAGAAATATTATGTTTTTATTTTATATAAATCTTCAAAGCAATCTTTCTCTACACACAACACTAGCTTGGCTTACTTTACACGCAACCACGACCTTCTTCGATAGCTTGCGTCGTACGCAATACCGAGATTCACAAAACAACAATATTCTATTAAAATATTATTAAAACTATCCGTTATGAATAGTATTAACTATATTTTGAATTTTATAACATTTTAATCCAACTTATACATTTTCTAGAATGAGGTATAAAAACAAAATTAGTTTTTTGGATAAAAGAAGTATTTTCCAAAAAATGCAGTTTTACCGCATTTTGATGGCGCATCCACATTAAATATAGTTATTGAAAAGTTTATAAGTTCAATTTTACAAAATAAAATTCTTCTTTAGAATCAGGATATAAAAATTTACTTTGGATAATTTATTTATATTTTTCTAATAACTTTCATATTTTGATGAATAGTAAAAATACGTTAATTTTTAATAAAAAACAACTTTTTTCATTGAGATAATTTACATGGAAAAATTATAATATTGTATGGTTTTAAAGTATAAATAGAATATATTTTTACCATTTAATATAATTTATGTCATTATCATTAATTTCACATTGAATTCATACGTAAAAACATTTCAATCTTTCTCAATGTTTTAACTTCTAAAACCCATTTTCTTAACAATGGGATTAATTTTATATTAATTACTGCAACTTATATGTTTTGAATTTGGAAAAATGGATTCCAAATTCAGAATCAGTGGGTCAAATTTATTTTAATAGGCTACTTTTTATTTTTGGTCATTATGAATAGTAACTACGGTAAATTTTATTTACCATAGTTAAAGGTAAATCGGGTAATTAAGGGTAAATATATGATTATAAAATTAGCCTAAAACCTTCCAAAATCCTATTGGATGACTAAAAGTCGACCCGTATCACCTAAGGGTCGGATTAGATTCATTTAATGGACTTTTTTCCATGAAAATAATTTAATTATTATTAAAACCAAAGAATGTGAAAACATGTCACTTTCTTAAATATTATAAGTATAATAATTTAACATTAGTGATAAACTTAGTGAAACTTTGAACATGAATAATATCCATAAATCTAATACAATTATCTACAACATAGGAATTTATTTATAATTTTTAGGGATTAAATAATTTTCATTAATTATGACACAATAGTGATGTTGAAATTATTTTATTAATTAAAATATCAAATAAATGGTTTTAAAAATATTAAAATAAATATTATATGAACTATTTAATTTTATCCACTACTTTTCTAGAAACATATGACATTTTATTAATATATTAAAACATTTAGTTCGAACATATCCTCTGTATATATTTTATTTAAATTCAAATAAATGAATAGTGAAAAAATTGACACTATTGTTATTTTATAATAATAACATATTATAAAATTGTTTAAAAATCACAAAAATATTTAAAAAATATAAATTAAATATTATATGGTAGAAAATGTCATAAAGTGTTAAATTATGGAAAATTCACAACACATATGCAATTATTTAAAATAATTTAAAATTTAGAATGATATTACCACAAATAAAATTAAAATGATAAATAAGGATAAATCAAGTTGATAATGTTTAAAATAAATTCCTAACATGTCTAAATTTTATTGGATGATGAGATTACAAACCTATCTAATCTAATAATCGTATATGAGTCATTTTGGATGTTTTTATGTAGGATTGGAATTTAATATAAACTAATATTTCTTATATTTCCAAAGGTGCCCCTCTCCTCCCTTATAAAAGGGCACCTCCTCCCTCTCCTCCTCACACCACATTGAGCCTTCAAGATTGGCCAAACCCTGTCCATTTCACTTACCCACTTACATAGAATTATCCTAGAGGTTCTGGTCTTATTCAAAGACCAACCATTGTGCCCTAAGAGAAGGTTAAGAAGAGGTGTGTCAAAAAAAAGAGGTAATATCCATTACCGATCCTTTCCAAATTATTTCTTCTTAAACTTCTTATTCTTTAGTTGTTTCATTATGAAGTAATAACATCAGCATCACTAATATACTGATATGTTATTATAAGTATGAAACAACCCTATTTTACCATCTATCCATCCTACGGAAAATGAAATCACCGCGGGTGCGTACGTACAGAATACCATCTCCACGTCGTGGTGTAATCTATTTTCCCCCACCACCTTACTTGGATGGGTATAATGGTGTAGGTAATTACTATATATGATTATTATAAAGTGATATTGATTCTGAAATAGTATACATACACTCCAATACAATTCCATGATCATGGGAACAATATCATCGCTCGTGCATACGTACGGAATACCGTCTCCACGATGTGATGCGATTCGTTCTACATGATCTTCATTGCATAATGATTATATAAATGAATTGAACGAATTTAATTAATAAATATGATATATAGTACATTAATACAATTCTGGAAATGATGTATCTATAACCTAAAGAGAAGAATAATAATTTATTCGACAAAACACGCATAAGAACAAAAAGTTATAAACACCTGAATAACAAGTAGAAATGAAATATTACTTCTAAGAAGCTAAGAATATGACCATAAATGATATCATAACAATAATTATGATTCCGGAATAAGTCAATAACTTTATTTAAATCATTATACAGGAGGTTTGGACACTTACGAATCAAATCAGACCTAAGGTAAGGGAAATATCACAATCTCATTTTTATCCGAGATTGTTTATACATTGGTATTTACTGGGGTGTATTTTATCATCCAAATCCATGTTTCCTCAATATGTAATATTATTTCCATCCACCTACAATTGTTTAAATCCATTTTTACCCTTTTTTGAGTTTATCATAAAAGATATGAATGTAATCTTTTGTCGTTTTTCGTACGAGGTACTTTATGACTTTTCCGACAAAAGTACGAGAAGAATGTTTTTTTAACTTATACGACATGAATGGATTTTTAAAACATTATTTCCAAGAAGCTTACTCTACATGTTTTCAAGTTTATTTTTACTCAAATTCTTTTTGTTTAAAATTGAATGAAATTTTAATAAAGGAAAATGTTTTTGAAGTAGAATGGATGTTTTCTTCAAGAATAGAGTTCAACTGTTTTATAAAAATTATTTTCCATATAAGATAATATAGGGTTCTATTTCTATCCCTAATATTACATTGATTTGATTATGTTGCGATGTAATTAGTTTTATGAATTCTCTTATCTATATGAATTGTTTTATGATGTCATGTTGTTTAAGAATCCCATTTTTATTACATGGGTTATACAATGATGTATGATTTATGATTTTGTGGCACACATATGAATGGTATCATTATGAGATGGGTGGGACATATATCTCCCTCCAATTCATTGGGTAAAGATTTTATATCCCATGAGATAGACATGGCTGGAACGGCAGGCTAAACCGGTTCAGTGAAACAGGACTGAAACGAGTAGTGAACTCGGTTCAAAAATGGACTTTGTCCACTAAGATAGTCTTAGAAATGAGTCTTGACTAATAAGAAATGATTCTCTATGATTATGTGTGTATGCCACAATGTTTCAAATTTTAAATTATGATTATTGGGATTACATTTCACTACTATGATTTATCCCATGATATGAAATTATGATTTCTTTTGTAGGTTATGATTTCTAAAAGTTATCTTTTTATGATGTGTTTGATATTTCTTTTATTTACCCTTACTGAGCATTTGAGATCAACCTTTTGTATGTTTTATTTCCCCATGTCAGGAATAAGGTTATTAAGTAGGATATTCCAAAAAGGGACTTTTGATATGATGAAATAAATGGGAGGAAAAGTAGATTATTTATGAACCGGTTGTTTATGTTTCCCAGTTTCTGAAGAATCTATACCTATACGGTCCTTCCATGGTTTTGTTATATGTTGTAATAAGTATGATTCAATTTTGAAGTATTTAGAATGTATGTAAAGTATGGGTCATTATATTGGTACTCATAATTCAATTTTTATTGAAAACCTTACTTCATTTCCCACATCGGCAGGAAGTATTTTTCACTCAAAACTATATATTTTAAAAATTATTTTAATAATGTTCCTAACATTTTCATAAAAATTATACATACATTTTTAACCCAAATTCTTCACTAAAATGTATTCAATGGATTCTTCTTTTCTATTTTTGAATAAGGAACTTTTCTAGCAATTTTCCATGAAAATAAATGTTCTTTGTATGATGTATTACATGTATAAAATTAATCAAATTCATTTATAAGAATATTACATCAAATTTTATCTAAAATCCTAATATTTTTTTAGAATTTCATTCTAAAATAAATAAGATTTTGAAATTATTTTCTAAAATTGAAATTAAATTTTCCCCAAAATTGATTTAAATATCTATTAAGGATATTTATATTCATCAATGACAAAAAAACTATATCCTTACTTTAATTGGGATAGTTTTATTGATATAATGCTTATTTATCCATTAAATGATTTATGATTTTTTTGAAAGTGTATATTATTTACATTGAAATCATGGATTATTTTTGTATTCCGTTGAAATATTGTATTCTATATGATCATAATACATTTAATTTCCCCAAAATGTACATCTTCTTTATTATTGATATATTTATTTCATAAACTATACATCATTTAAATATATGGTTTTTAATTTGAATTTTATTTTCATATCTAGGGATATATTAATATACCCTTATCTATTATCGAATTAGAATATTTTATAAGGTAATTTGTATCTGAATTAAATCTATTATTTGATATATTTGTATTATTTGGAGGTTACTACAGTTGTTGTGGAATAATTACTGGAATCCCTTCAACGTATTAGTAGTCTCATGGGAAGAATCATTTATCTATCCTATGCTAAGTGGGTTTCCAACTAGTATGTTATAAAACATCTTGATGATTTATCCTGATAATAATGTTATTTTGTCCATAAAAAACCTTTTGTTATTTACCTTACCATATCATTTATGCACTCCCTCTTAGTTTATAGTTTACATGGAATGGGTTTTCAGCTATTTATACTTCCATATTGACTATTTTTAATAATTTATTATTAATTTCCTTGTATATAACCCATACATATCCTTTTAGTTCATCCTTGTTTTTCTTCCATTCCCTAGGAATCCATGAATTATACTAATAATGATATTAAAGTTTATGATATGATGGAATAAATTTAACCTTGAAAACCAAGTTTGCAATAAGTGTATTTATTTATATTATAAGACCCAAGTATGTATATGGTTTACAAATCCTTTTGAAATTATAAGTCCTTCATGATTTTGTTCCATGTTACCATGCCAATGTAATGGTAGTAGAAACAAGATCACGTCATTCTATGGCCGAGTCACTGGAGTTATGAAGAGATAGTACAGTGTGCTCTCATAGTTGATTTTTTCATATGTATAGTGGTCTCATAGAATAAATGACAAACATATGAGAATTGTACAATTTTTCATACAATTATTACCACTTAATGAATGAAATAGAAATCAATAACATGTGATAAAAAATATTAGAATTTGATTTCGGTAAATTATCATAAAGTCTAATGTGTTACATGTGAGGTAGAGATTTTAATGTAGCTCAAAACTATAGTAGAGATACAATTCATAAAAAAAGAAAATAAATGGAAGAAAATTAGTTTATATAAAACATTAATTTCAATATATCTACTATAGGGAGAATATACTTTTTATATCCAATTTCTAAATAAATAATAATTTATAGAAACCACTATCAACCCCTACAATGGATAAGGGAGTGTGATCATTATTTTGAAATAACTAAATATTATAAAAAAGATATAAATTATGATATGTTAGATACTCTAATTATTCACTTTAATATATCATTTGCATTGTTTGGTTTTAGTTATATGAATTGTATTATTTTATTTGATTTTGAAAATAAAATAAAAATAATTCCAAAAAATCTAGTGGTAATTTTGTTGTTTAAGACTCTTATAGACACTATTCAAGAATCAATTATATATATAAATTCCCCTGTAATGATTGGTGAGTTTAAACTCTCTATAAACATGGTGGCCATTGTAACACCCCATGCTTCTATGGTACGCTTCTCATTGAATAATGTGATAGCGTGTGTTGTACGCAACACCGTGTTCTAACACACCATAACCAATCAAACTAGCCGTTATGAATAGTAATACCTACTTTTTGAAATTATATATATTTTATATTTTAAAATGGACATCATTTTTGGATTTGGAATATCTAATTTAGCATAAGGTGAAATTTTGGTACTTTTTGGATAACTTTCATATTTTGATGAATAGTGAAAATTACTAAATTTTAATTAAAAACAACTTTTTTAATCAAAATAATTAATAGTTATAAATTATGAATTTCAGTGGTTTTAAAGTATATTTAGAATATATTTTTAAAATTTAATATAATTTTGATCATTGGACATAATTTTACAATTAAACCGAACATAAACAAATGTAAATCTTTTGATAGTTATTATCTCTTAAAAACACGCTTTTTGTTTTACAGCGGGAATTATTTTTAAATAAATTGATGCCACTTCTGTGTTTTGAATTTAGAAAAATGGATTCCATATTTGGAATCAGGATGTTCAAATTTTTTAAATAGGTAACTTTTATTTTTAGACATTTTGAATAATTTCTGCGGTAAATATTTTATTTACCATGGTTAAGGGTAAATCCGGTAAATAAGGGTTAAAAAAATAATATTATAATAATACTAAATTACCCTAAAACATGTCCTAGACTTATTGGTTGATACATTTTCGACCATAGGAATATTTAGGTCGATTTTGGGACCCCATGGTGCCACTTGTAGGTGATAGGGACACTTGTTTTAATTAAGTTAAAATGAATACAAAAATGACACAAGCATATATCTTTTAGCAAAACAATTTTTACATAGGGTTATATATGTTTTATTTTAGATTATAAATATTCATTAGAAAGACAAAAAGATTTAATACATAATGATATTTTATTTATAATTATTAGACATTAAATAATTTATTTTATTTATGACACAATGATGATGCAGTAATTACTAAAATAGTGAAAAATTAAATTAATTGATATTATAAATACCCAAATAAATATAATATGAAACTTTTAATGAATTAAACTAATTTTCTAGGATAATATGATATATTATTATTGATTTAATTTACTTTGTTCGAAGTAATAAATCTGTTATGAGTTTCAAAAAAATCAACTATTGAATAGTGTCAAAATTGACATAAAAGAGTTCTTAAAACAAATATTATATTATTAATTGATATTAAATTCCTAAAAATCTAAGGTTCGGTCAAGAGACTTATATCATCATAGGTTCATCATTAATGGGCCACTTGGGGGTCACGTGGATGTATATAGTACGTTTATTAACCATATTATATAAAAATACAAAGAGACATTGTAAAAGTGAAACTAATTAACTTAGAGTTAATACTTAAAGATAAGGTTAATATTAGTACCCAAACCTGTCTAAATTATATTGGTTGAGTTGTTTTCGACCTATCCCCACCTTAACATTTAAATAATAAACTTTGGAGCCATTAGAAACTGAATATGAATTTATTATAAATTAATATTTCTAGCTTTTCCAAAGGTGCCCCTCACCCCTCATATAAAAGGGCACTCCCCTTCTCATTTCTTCACACCGTACAAGCCTTTTGGTTCGACCAAACTCTTCCCAAATACTCTCCCAACTTCCCTCACTACAACTTAGAGGTCTTAGTTTGAGCAGAAAGCCAACCTAAGGAGCCATTTTGATCACATCAAAAGGAAGAACCCGAAGAAGATGTAATGTTTTCACCACCCCTTTTCAAGTTCCATTCTTCTTCCAATTCTTCTTCCTTTGTTGTTACCATTATAAAATAATAACTCCAGTATCATATATATACTGTGATGTTATTATAAATATGGTACAACTATATTCAGTATTCTATCCACCCTTTAAATAACATGTCACCATACGTGCGTACGTACGACTTACCGTCTCCACGTCGTGGTATAAAATTTATTCAATATATTATTATTTTGGATGGGTATAATAATGATATGTAACTCATGTAAATAATAAATATAACATGTTAATGATTCTGTATATATGATATACCATCCATTTATATATTATTTTAATATCAAAAGAATGATATTGTCCCTCGTGCGTACCTACGGACTACCGTCTCCACAAACGCGATAAAATTCATTCTCCATCGTATCCATTCAAGTATAATTATCATTTGATAATTTAAAAATGATGTTTAAGGACTTGATATCCTTCTTTATATGAATAATATACAACTTATCCATTACAAACATGGCTTACGTAAGAAAACATATAAAAAAACAAGTATGTTAACACCCGAAACAACAATAATACTAAGATATTATTATCAAATCAATATTAAAAGATCATTTATGATATCATATTAATGTGTATTATTCTTGTATAATTTAATATGAATTATTTCACCATTATACAGGAGGTTAACCAACCCCAACCAAGGAAAATTACAAGGTAAGGGTTATTTCACAATCTCTTCATTATCCGAGGTTGTTTATATGTAATAATCTATTGGGATCTCTTTATCATCCACATCCATGTTTCTTCAAAATGTATTTCAAAACATTTTTATTATTTACAGGAATATGGGTTAAAGTCATTTAAACCCTTTGTTGACTTTTTATATGAGGAATCTTTCCGTCATTTTCAAAACAATGTCCTTTTTAACCTTTTCGACAGAATTAAGGTAAGAATGTTTTTTTAACTTATACGGAGGGTGTGGTTATTTTCCGCCATTATAAAATCTTAAAAGATTTCCTTAAAAGCTTATAAGAATATTTTCAAGAAAATGTTTTATTTTATATGGATCTTAAATTCTTTCAAAAATAGAAAGAGATATTTCTCCAAAAAGTGTTTTGATTTCATCTATGTCAACATCCTTTGATGGATTTTACACTTATTTGAAGTTGATTTATTATGATACAAAACTTCTATATTGTATTGAAGTTTTTGGGATATGTTTGACTGTGGATGTGCTATTTTTATACCATTCATAGTTTATGGTGAAATTATTGACATTTCGTATGCTAGTTTTAATACGAATGTTTATGTTCTGTTTAAACCTTTTCATATGGGAATGCATTGGACTTAATATGTGAAGGGTGGAGCCCGCTATAGCTCCTCGATGCATCGGTAGGTCTCATGAGACGAACTACTGTCTTGGCACAAGGCCTTGAAAAAATCTTATTTTTAGTCTTGGCACGAGGCCTTGGCTATGTGGTTATGATAGTCTGGCATTATGCATTCAAACATTATAAAAGTGGTTATTGATATTGCATGTGATTATTCGATTAGTAGAATATCCATGTGAACAAGTAAATGGCATTATTTCATTTTACTTTTGCCATACTATGTTGAAGTTAAAATTTAAAAGGCTTTTGTTTTAGTAATTCATTGCCATAAATGTTTATGCTTATTTTTGAATGATCCGCTATATTGTTGTCCTTACTGGGAATTTGAGTTCACCCCTTTTCTATGTTTTATTTTTCCGAGGAAGTGAAGAAGTAAATTATGAATGACCTGCCGGGACATTATGTGGGGATATGAGTGTGTTTTATGGAGACAAAATGTTTTTGTAGATGTTTTTCATTTTATGATGTAATGTAAGACTTATGAATATATCTAGTGCTTCCAAGGCTAATAAACCAATCGGTCTTTCGAGATTTGATCTTTCTTGTGATCATGCCAATGTTATGCAATAATGCACCGAATATGGGTAACTAGGTTTGGGGCATTACAGTTGGTATCAGAGGAAGATTAGTACAAACCTTGGAAGCTAGATTTAGATAAACTCTGATTAGAGCACGTAGACCTAAGATGAACTTTGAGGATTAGTATAGAAGAACTTCCTAGAATTTTGGTATTGTAGAGATTTTGTTAGATTTCCGAGCAATACATCCCTTTCTGGATATGAGCAGGTAGAGGCGGCTCTGGCACAGATGTACCTAGGGGTAAAACCCGAAAACACCGCTTTGAGCTAGACTCGAACGAGAAATGGTGCACGACAACGGGCCTTGCTGCACTCTTGGTTACGTCACTCCCGGGGGATATGCATAGGATAACTCTCATTTTCTTTATAAATCATTATGAAGGGTTTATGAGTATATACTTCCTCAAAGAAAACATTTTTATGATTATGGATTATATCCATAAATAGTTCAATTTATGTTAAGTGTTTTATAAGTATGGGATTATGTATTTTTATTCATAAACTGATCTAGTTTATGCCATTGTTTAGAAATGGCGCCTAGTGGAAGAAATGGAAATCGTATCAATTCATGCATTCCATGTAGGGATTTCCCTCCTGCTCAAGATAATTATAGTGGGGCTGGTGATGCAACTGGTGCCGATTAGCTAATCACCATACTGGGACAACTTACTTAGGTTTTGAATAATAACCTTACCCGTATGTAGCACCCTGATCCGCAGCGTGGAGGATCAATGTTAGATCGATTCATGAGGCAACAAACCCCAACGTTCAATGGGAGTACAAATCCCTTAGTAGTTGAGCAATGGATAAATTCCCTAGAGAAAATATTTCAGGCTCTGGGGAGCAGTGAAAGGGAAAAAGTTATCATGGCTGTTTACCGCCTCACTGGAGATGCTGATCAATGGTGGTCATTAATTAAAAATATGAAGGAAGATGATGAAGTATCAAATATGGAATGGAGGGAGTTCAATGATCTATTTTTAGAAAAATACTTTCCTCGCGACCATCGAGCAAATATGGAAAGGCAATTTCTAAGTCTGAGACAAAAGGAGGATGAGAATGTCACAAAGTATGAGGCTAACTTTACAAGGTTATCAAGGTATGCTGGAGATTACATACGTAACCCAAGAAGTAAGATTGATCATTTCTTTGATGGGTTAAAACCATTTCTCCGTCAGGCATTAGTCTCACAATCCTTTTCTTCGTACGAAGACATTGTCTCATGTGCTATCAAAACCGAAAAGGAATTCTCTAAGTCTTATGACTTTAAAGCAAAGAAGGAGAAGAAGAGACTTGCTGATTAATCTGGGAATGGAAATAAGGGGAATAAGGGAAAGGTTGAATATCCATCTTGTGGTAAATGTGGGAAGAAACACCCCGGTACTTGCTTGAAGGGAATGTGCGTCTGTTACAAATGTGGTGAAAAAGGCCACCAAGCTTGTGATTGCAAAGGGAAGAAGGAAGCTACCAATGTTCAGTGCTATAATTGCAGGGAGATGGGGCATTATACAAATGCATGTCCTAATCGTCAGAAGAACATACCTCAGAAAAGGCCATGTGATCAAGGCCAGGCTTATGCTATCACTACTGCTGAGGTAGAAGCTCCGAAAGACGTGGTGGCAGGTAATTTAATGGTTTCCTCAAGTTTAGAAAATGCATTATTTGATTCTGGATCATCGCATTGTTTCATATCTTCCCAGCTTTCTAAGAAAATTAGATATTTCCAATTTGATTTAACAAGGGAGTTGTCAGTTAAAACTCCTAAGGGAAGTATCATTGCAACAAAGTTTTGTGAATCAGTCCCCATTAGAGAACATAAATGTTCATTATCTTCAGATCTCATCATCATACCTATGATTGAGTTTGACATAATCCTCGGTATGGACTGGCATTCGGAATACGATGCGAAGATTTATTGTAAGAAGAAAGAGGTTATGATTCTTGATGATAATGATAAGGAACACCTTATTTTTAGAGCAGAATCGTCACCACCTAATTCTTATTTAGATCCACCCCCAGTAGCTCAACATAATTCAATTATTGGGGAGGAAGAGAATGAAATAACTGTAGGTGAGGAAAGGAATGTTAAAATATAGGATGTACCTATTGTGAAAGAATTTGTAGATGTATTTCCGGAAGATTTACCTGGACATCCTCCAGAACGAGAAGTTGAGTTTTCTATTGATTTGATTCCTGGATCAAGGCCTATATCGAAGACCCCTTATAGAATGGCAACTGTAGAATTAGTTGAACTAAAGAAACAACTAGAGGAATTGAGTAATAAGGGATTTATTTTCCCTAGTGTTTCTCCATGGGGAGCCCCTGTTATTTTTGTTAAAAAGAAATATGGATCTATGAGGTTATGTATCGACTACAGGGAGATCAATGCTATAATGATAAAGAACAAGTATCCCATACCTCGTATCGATGATTTATTTGACCAACTACATGGATCTCAATACTTTTCAAAGATTTACTTTTGATCTGGATACCATCAGTTGTGTGTGAAGAAGGAAGACATTTCGAAGACAGCATTTCGAACTAGGTACGGGCATTACGAGTTTACTGTAATACATTTTGGTTTGACTAATGCACCCTCTGTATTCATGGATCTGATGAATAGAGTTTTTAAGGAGTATCTCGATGAATTTGTGGTGTTATTTATTGATGATATCTTGGTATACTCTAAAACCTACAAAGACCATGAAAATCACTTGCACATTATCTTGAAGACTCTGAGAAGGCATGAATTATATGGAAATTTTAGCAAGTGTGAATTCTGGCTCCATGATATTTATTTTCTTGGCCATATTGTCCTTAAAGATGGAATCTCTATTGATCCTTCCAAGACCAAGGCAATCCAAGAATGGCCAGCACCTACGAGTATAACTGAGGTACGTAGTTTTATTGGTTTGGCATGTTATTATCGACAATTCGTCCATAATTTTTCCCGATTGGCTAACCCATTAACGAAGCTCACACGTAAAGGGGTTAAATTTGTTTGGAAAAAAGAGTGTGAAGAATGTTTCGAAGAACTGAAGAGAAGATTAGTCAATTCTCTTATATTGACTCTACCATCAAGGAATGATGGGTTCGTTATTTATAGTGATGCATCAAAGAAAGGACGTAGTTGTGTCCTTATGCAGAATGATAGAGTTATTGCCAATGCATCACGACAGTTGAAAATTCATGAACAAAACTATCCTACTCGTGATCTCGAATTAGCAGCTGTGATCTTTGCTCTGAAGATATGGAGGCATTACCTCTATGGTGAAAAATGTGAGATTTATACTGATCACAAGAGTTTGTAGTATATTTTCTCACAAAAAGAACTCAACATGAGGCAAAGGAGATGGCTTGAATTACTCAAGGATTATGATTTCACGATACACTACCACCCGGGGAAAGCAAACAAGGTGGCAGATGCTTTGAGTAGAAATGACCATGGAGTTTTGAACAATATGAGAATTG
Organism: Viscum album; assembly: GCA_963277665.1. Classification (NCBI taxonomy): domain Eukaryota; kingdom Viridiplantae; phylum Streptophyta; class Magnoliopsida; order Santalales; family Viscaceae; genus Viscum; species Viscum album. The sequence continues at coordinate 172,698,427 of OY728160.1, forward strand.
AAAGGGATCCAATTTTCATGGATCTAGTGAAGATGGACATGGGAATAACCAGGGAAGGTGAAACATCAATGCTTTTTCAAATGGTTGGAAAACCATCTTTACTATAAAGGATTAAGAGTTCTCAGACCGATGATGAAGAATTTCAAAAGAAGATTAAAGCTGTGAATGATGGGATATTGAGAGACTTTGTGTATGAAGATGGAATTTTGAAATTCAGGAATAGACTTTGTGTTCCTGATTTACCTGATCTAAAAAGGGAATTGATGGATGATTCTCATAGTTCCAATTCCTCTATACACCTTGGGAGCACCAATATGTATAGAGTTTTGAAGGAAATTTTTTGGTGGGGCAACCGGAAGAGGGAGATTTCTGATTTTGTGTCAAGATGTATGGTTTGTCAGCAAGTGAAAGCTGGAAGGCAACAGCCGGGAGGAGTCATGCAACCTCTTCCCATACCGGAGTGGAAATGGGACAATATTACGATGGACTTTGTCATGGGGCTACCAAAGACTCCTAGAAGGAACGATGCAATATGGGTTATTGTTGATCGTCTTACCTTGTTAGCAAATTTTATTTCTATAAGAGAAGATCTACCCCTGGAACGTCTAACAAGAATATATATTAATGAAGTTGTGAGACTTCATGGAGTACCCCTATCAATTTTTTCTGATCGTGATCCCCGTTTTACTTCACGATTTTGGAAAAGTCTTCAGAAATCCTTGGATACTGAACTTCATTTGAGCACTTCTTACCACCCTCAGACAGATGGACAATCAAAACGGACTATTCAAACCTTAGAAGACATGTCGAGATCTTTCAAACTTAACTTTCAGGGTATGTGGGATCAATATTTACCTCTGGTAGAATTTTCCTATAACAATAGCTTCCATTCGAGTATTCAGATGGAACCATATGAAGCGTTATATGGAAAGAGATGTCGTACACAAACCTGTTGGGATGACGTTGGTGAAAGAAAACTTGTAGGCCCAGAACTGGTGGAAGAAACGATGGAAAAAGTGAAGGTAATCCAAAATCACATCCAAGCAGCTCAAAGTAGGCAGAAGAGCTATGCCGATAATCGAAGGAAGGATTTGGAATTTCAAGTCGGTGGTCATGTTTTCCTGAAGGTATCTCCATGGAAGGGAGTCATACATTTTGGTAAGAAAGGTAAATTGAGTCCCAGGTACATCGGACCTTTCGAAGTTCTAGAACGAATTGGGGTTGTAGCTTACCGATTGGCAATGCCGCCAAGTCTCTCCAAAGTTCACGATGTGTTCCACGTATCTCTGTTAAGGAAATACATGCCTAAACCAACTCATGTACTCACCTATGAGGAATTAGAACTGGATCCCGATCTGTCTTATTGTGAAGAGCCTGTCAGGATTCATGATACGAGAGAACAAGTGCTGAGAAACCGGACGACGCGTCTGGTAAAAGTTTTGTGGAGAAACCATAAGATGGAAGAGGCAACGTGGGAACCCAAGGAACTTGTGATGAAGAACCACCCGAGTATTTTCATGCAGTAGTATTATAGAAATTTCGAGGACAAAATTATTTGAAGGATGGGAGAATGTAACACCCCAAGCTTCTACGGTACGCTTCTCATTGAATAATGTGATAGCGTGTGTTGAACGCAACACCGAGTTCTAACACACCATAACCAATCAAACTAGCGGTTATGAATAGTAATACCTAATTTTTGAAATTATATATATTTTCTATTTTAATATGGACTTCATTTTTGGATTCAGAATATCAAATTTAGCATAAGGTGAAATTTTGGTACTTTTCGGATAACTTTCATATTTTGATGAATAGTGAAAATTACTAAATTTTAATTAAAAACAACTTTTTTAATCAAAATAATTAAAAGTTATAAATTATGAATTTGAGTGGTTTTAAAGTATATTTAGAATATATTGTTACCATTTAATATAATGTTGGTCATTGGACATAATTTTACAATTAAACCGAACATAAACAAGTGTCAATCTTTTGATAGTTATTATCTCTTAAAAACACGCTTTTTGTTTTGACAGCGGAAATTATTTTTAAATTAATTGCTGCCACTTCAGTGTTTAGAATTTATAAAAATGGATTCCATATTTTGAATCAGGATTTTCAAATTGTTTAAATAGGTAACTTTTATTTTTAGACATTTTGAATAATTACTGCGGTAAATATTTTATTTACCATGGTTAAGGGTAAATCCGGTAAATAAGGGTTAATAAAATAATATTATAATAATACTAAATTACCCTAAAACGTGTCCTAGCCTTATTGGTTGGTACATGTTCGACCATAGTAATCTTTGGGTCGATTTTGGGACCCCATGGTGCCACTTGTACGTGATAGGGACACTTTTTTTTAATTAAGTTAAAATGAATACAAAAATGACACAAGCATATATCTTTTAGCAAAAAAAATTTTACATAGGGTTATATATGTTTTATTTTAGATTATAAATATTCATTAGAAAGATAAAAATATTTCCTACATAATGATATTTTATTTATAATTTTTAGAAATTAAATAATGTATTTTATTTATGACACAATGATGATGCAACAATTACTAAAATAGTGAAATGTTAAATTAATTGATATTATAAATACACTAATAAATATAATATGAAACTTTTAATGAATTAAACTAATTGTCTAAGATAATATGATATATTAGGATTTATGTAATTTACTTTTTTCGAAGTAATCAATCTGTTATAGGTTTCATAAAAATCAACTATTGAATAGTGTCAAAATTGACATAAAAGAGTTCTTAAAACAAATATTATATTATTAATTGATATTAAATTCCTAAAAATCTAAGGTTCGGCAAAGAGACTTATATCATGATAGTTAAATCATTAATGGACCACTTGGGGGTCGCTTGGATGTATATGGTATGTTTATTAACCATATTATATAAAAATACAAAGAGACATTGTAAAAGTGAAACTAATTAACTTAGAGTTAATACTTAAAGATAAGGTTAATATAAGTACCCAAACCTGTCTAAATTATACTGGTTGAGTTGTTTTAGACCTATCCCCACCTTGACATTTAAATAATAAACTTTGGAGACATTAGAAACCGAATATGAATTTATTATAAATTAATATTTCTAGCTTTTCCAAAGGTGCCCCTCACCCCTCTTATAAAAGGGAACTCCACCTTCTCATTTCTTCACACCTTCCAAGCCTTTTTGTTCGGCCAAACTCTGCCCATATACTCCCACAAATTCCCTCACTACAACATAGAGGCCTTAGTTTGATCAGAAATCCAACCTATGGAGCCCTTTTGATCACATCAAAAAGAATAACCCGAAGAAGAGGTAATGTTTTCACCACCCCTTTTCAAGTTCCTTTCTTCTTCCACTTCTTATTCTTTTGTTGTTACCATTCTAAAATAATAACTCCAGTATCATATATATACTGTGATGTTATTATAAATATGGTACAACCATATTCTGTATTCTAACCACCATTTGAATAACATGTCACCATACGTGCGTACGTACGGCTTACCGTCTCCACGTCGTGGTGTAATTGTTATTCAATATATTATTATTTTGGATGGTTATAATAATGATATGTAACTCATGTAAATAATAAATATAACATGTTAATGATTCTGTATATATGATATACCATCCATTTATATATTATTTTAATATCAAAAGAATGATATTGTCGCTCGTGCGTACGTACGGTCTACCGTCTCCACGAACGCGATAAAATTCATTCTCCATCGTATCCATTCAAGTATAATTATCATTTGATAATTTAAAAATGATGTTTAAGGACTTGATATCATTCTGTATATGAATAATATACATCGTATCCATTACAAACATGGCTTACATAACAAAACATATAAAAGAAAACAAGTTAACACCCGAAACAACTATAATACTAAGATATTATTATCAAATAAATATTAAAAGATCATATATGATATCATATTAATGTTTATGATTCTTGTATAATTTAATAAAAATTATTTCACCGTTATACAGGAGGTTAACCTACCCCAACCAAGGAAAAGTACAAGTTAAGGGTTATTTCACAATCTCTTCATTATCTGAGGTATTTTATATGTAATAATCTACTGGGATCTCTTTATCATCCACATCCATGTTTCTTCAAAATGTATTTCAAAACATTTTTACTATTTACAAGAATATGGGTTAAGGTCATTTATACCCTTTTTTGACATTTTATAAGAGGAATCTTTCCATCGTTTTCAAAACAATTTTCTTTTTAACCTTTTCGACAGAATTAAGGTAAGAATGTTTTTTTAACTTATACGGCGGGTGCGGTTATTTTCCGCCATTATAAAATCTTCAAAGCTTTCCTTACAAGCTTATAAGAATATTTTCCATAAAATGTTTTTTTTTATATGGCTCTTAAATGCTTTCAAAAATAGAAAGATATATTTCTCCAAAAAGTGTTTTGATTTCATCTATGTCAACATCCTTTGATGGATTTTACGCTTATTTGAAGTTGATTTATTATGATACAAAACTTCTATATTGTATTGAAGGTTTTGTGATATGTTTGACTGTGGATGTGCTATTTTTATACCATTCATAGTTTATGGTGAAATTATTGACATTTCGTATGCTAGTTTTAATACGAATGTTTATGTTATGTTTAAACCTTTTAATATGGGAATGCATTGGAGTTAATATGTGACGGGTGGAGCCCGCTATAGCTCCTCGATGCATCGGTAGGTCTCATGAGACAAACTAGTGTCTTGGCACAAGGCCTTGAAAAAATCTTATTTGTAGTCTTGACATGAGGCCTTAGCTATGTGGTTATGATAGTCTGGCATTATGCATTCCAACATTATGAAAGTGGTTATTGATATTGCATGTGATTATTCTATTAGTAGAATATCCATGTGAAAAAGTAAATTGAATTATTTCATTTTTCTTTTCCCATACTATGTTGAAGTTAAAATTTAAAAGGCTTTTGTTTTATTAATTCATTGCCTTAAATGTTTATGCTTATTTTTGAATGTTCCGCTATATTGTTATCCTTACTAAGCATTTGAGCTCACCCCTTTTCTATGTTTTATTTTTCCAGGAAGTGAAGAAGTAAATTATGAATGACCTGCAGGGATATTATGTGGGGATATGAGTGTGGTTTATGGAGACAATATGTTGTTGTAGAAGTTTTTCATTTTATGATGTAATGTAAGACTTATGAATATATCTAGTGTTTCAAAGGCTACTAAACCAATCTGTCATTCGAGATTTGATCTTTCTTGTGATCATGCCAATGTTATGCAATAATGCACCGACTCTGGGTAACTAGGGTTTGGGCGTTACAGCCATTAAAATTGATGAATTTAATGTAATAAATTCAATGGAATTTGATTCACAGTATAATTCTGTAATAAAATATTGAAGTTAGAAATTGGATTTTTATTGAAGGGTTGATATATAATTAGCATAAAAATGATATATTTATAGATGGAGGATTTCAAGAACCACTTAATATTTCAATCATTATTGATATTATTAGGGAATAATGGGAAAACATAAATTCAAAACAATGCTTTCAAATTGATATATTTGAGAATAAATTCATATAATAATAGATTAATTTCCATATCCACTACTAGATATAGATGTTTATTTATCAAATATCTCATATCTTGATCATATAAAATATTGATGACAAAATATAAATTGTAAATTTGGAATTATAGGAATTGGGGAACATCTTTAGGAACTTTTGGTTATAGGTTTTATTTCACAATGTATTTCCCTTCTGGGGAACATATTCAATTTTTGATAAAGAAGGATTGACCAATTAAAAAATTAATATAATAGAGGGACATTAATGAGATCAATATGAAAAAAATACCCTTTTACATGGATTAATTTTCCATTTGAATATTTTTATGGGGCATAATTCATTCCACGATAGTCTTATAATCTTATTTTCATTTTATAGTGAGAATAAAGAACAAATATCCAACAATAAATTTTTATATAGATATAGATTCTACGAGTTTTTAGTTATATCATTTTTAATTACTAATTAGGCTACTATATTTATAGATTTTATTAATAGATAATTTAAGAAATTTTTTGATAATTTTTATATTCTCTGTATGGACAATATTATTATTTACTATAAAAAGTATTAACATGAATTTGGATCAGTTAAGTGTTAAATTATAAACTATAAGGAATGTGTATATATTTTTTATAATTTTGAAATGTGAGATCTAGAAATTTCATGTTAGATAATTTGGAAAAAATTTGAATAATGATATAATTTTGTTTGATCATATTATGATAATGGATGTATCAGTATATCTTGATCTAATATTAGGGACATTAATTTGTAGGTTATTATTCAAGAAGGAATATATAAAGGGTTTATATTAACTATTTAGAACATTCAATCATCTATGAATGTAAAATAAATATGGATTTAGGATTACTTTAATAAAGGATTATGAATAAGGATTTAATGAATTAAATAACTCATTGGATAATGAAGTAGTGGAAACATTCCCATCTAATAGGAATTATTTTTTCAATTATAATAATGAATAATTAATGATAAATGAAAAATAATCATACAAATGTGTAGTTTGTTTTTAGTTCATAGAAAAATTAAAATGCCCATTAATATAATTATCATACTAATTACATGTAGAAAGATTCATTTGTCATTGAATTGATGATATAGATATATATCATTTTGTCGAAAAGGAAAATATATACACATACCACAAATGTTATTATTATATATTCACATGAATGTAATTGAACAACAAGAAATGTTAATGGTTACAGATTATTATAGTAAATTATCATTCAATTCATTATCATCCATGAAAATTGAACCATTTGTTAGATCAATTGAGTAGAAATGTCCCTATAGGTCATTAATATTTGATAATTTAAGGGAATAAATAGATCACAGACTTGGAATGTTTGTACATGTAAGACATTATGGAAGAAACATTCTTAATGATATTCAATATTATTTAATAACCATTATTTTTAAGGGGAATCCATCAATATATATATAATATTTTATGAGATCAAAGAAGATAGAATTTGGGGAAAATGGATTATAAACATAGCTAAATGTTTATTAAGATGGAGAATTGAGGTTTGGGAAAAGAACATTTATATGATCTGATATAGAGTTAAATAAATAGGCAATGGATGAAACTCAGAGCTCATCATTCATTATACAGCTTAAAAGCACCATACTGTATAGAGATAATTGAAATAATTATTGGTTGGATGGCCTGAAATGATATATTTTTCATTTTATTTCCAGATTTTTTGTATTCTAATAACATATAATTTGGTGAAAACTATCAAATGGAGAAAAATAGAAACATCAGATACTTTTTTAAAAGATTGGTGACAATACTATATAAAATTTTAATATCCTTTATATTAAATTAAATGGAATAAAAATATATATGGTTATTCATTGTTAAAAAATAAAATTCTACAAATTTGTTAATATAGAGAGTATTTCACTTGTGAGCACCTTACATAGCTGTATATTAGCAACATGGTGATACTTCATGGATTACCATTGTCAATAGATTCAAACATAGATCCAATGTTCACATATATATTATTGTAGACCATCAAAAATTATTTCAAACTCATTATAATTCATATAATCAAAAATAATAATCCAACCAATGAGATTATTTGGAAGAATAACCTATAAATAGATGATATATTTATGGAAAATTCAAATGATTTTAAGATTTTCATTGGAAAACATCTTCTACATGTAATATTATCTAATAATAATATTCAAAACATGGATATTAAAATGGTTCATTATGAATCAATATATGGAGGAGGAATAAAAGTCCAATATAACTAGAGGGTGTTTTAAAAGGATAACTATTGGTATAGACATTGTTAATGACACTATAGAGGTGATACATGTGATATAAATACATATCCTAGATTCTGAATGACTATAAATGTTTTATGATACCATAATAATGAATGGAATAGAGTTTTGTGTTGAGGATATTGTATTAAAAAAATACTTCAATAAGGAAAACATTCATGATATAATGAATGAATTTTGAATTAAGATAGCAGTGGATTAGGACATATTATATTAAACTGAATATTGGATTAGTTTCCAATGATTTTTATCTATGTCCCAGATATTATAATATCCATGATAACTACAATATGTCTCAATTATCAATGTGTAATATAATACCAAAAAAATATTCTCTTACTATTCTTTTTTGAATTGGTACCCAAACTATCATATGAAGAAGAGAAAAAATGGGCTCTATTTAAAATAGAATAACTAATTAAGAAGAACACACCATACCACAGTGGAATCGTGTAGAGAAATCACATGTCCAATGAATCAACCATGGTTCATTCAAAAGAGATAAATTATATAAATCCAAATTTATTTTTTGGACGTATTTTTTGGAGGATGTTATTTCTTAAGTCAATGGGAGGGGAGATTTTATCTTATTTGAATATATTTCTATTATGAGTAAATGAAATCATTTTTACGATGAATATTTTATTATGTGGTCATAGAAATATTTAATCATTACATCAACAATAATACATCATGAATTAAAAAATATTAAATCCTATGTTTATTGTACTTCTTTATAAATTAAATATATGAATGAGAATAATATGGGAAAATACATCGATATAAATTCACCCACAGTATAAAGTGTTTATTAGATTATTATAAAAATTATAATTTCTAAATAGTACTATATATGAGGTTTTATTCCGGAGTAGATAAAATCATGGTTATATGGAATGTAATTTCCATGGTAAGAGTTAAATCATTGTGTAAGATCTCATAATGTTATCAAATTTACTGGGATTACATAGTCTGTCGGTTTCAAGAACTGTAAAATAAGATTTATGCTAATTTTTTGTTTTAGTAGGATTTTAGAAAAACAATAATTATATTTGATCCTAAATAATTACATTGGAAATTGGTGGGGAATGGATATATAAACAATATTCCAAGAAATGTTGTTATAGAAAAAATATATATTTTGAGGAATATTTTACTCATGAAAAAATAGATGTATAAGTGATATAAGGCCCAAATTTTTGAAAATTATTCCCATATGGAATAAACCAAACACCTAAAACAATTGTTTTTCAAATAAAATGCCAATAGGCCTCCATAATAATCATTATAACCATTCTCAAATAAAACTATGTATGTTTTCATCTAGAAAAAATGTAAGTATATATTTTTTATTATTATAATAATTATACAACACACATATTTTTATCATTTCATAGTGGTAAATAATGAAAGGAATATAGAAGAGGATACCATTTCAAAGAATATTTGGTTTTTAAAAAAATTTATTGGATATGTACAGGTCATAAAATACAATTGATATGTGTCGCATTATAATATAGCAGGAAGCCTATATCAATATTCCACATTGACCATCGATATTTAATACCAATTTCTATGGTTTAGAGTATTGGATTTATCTGAGAACCTATTATAATATTTTTATTGTCAACAATCCATGTAAAAAATAATCATAAGCTACAACCATGTATTTGGGCCTGCTATATTGTTTCAGAACCTGACAATTGTTTATTTTATTAAATGATAAAATATATGTGTGATTAGTTTGTAAAATATTGCACAAGATGTGTATAACCAATGTATGTGATATAATGTATACAGTTGTATGAAAACAAAATAGTTTATATAAGTTATAAGGGGGAATTATACTATCATAATCAATCAATTAGCTGAACATTGTTCAATACAATGGTTTGACAATATGAATATTGTTATGTATAATTATTGGTAATAATGTTATAGTTATATTAATTTCATATAAAAGGTAATGAAATAAGATAATTTTTATACATTTGTGATGGATGTATTTCAATGGGTGTTGCAAAATCTATTTATTTGTCCCTTAGCGATGTTCAGTTAGTGGTAACATTAATCATCTATTAGATTAGTGAACTATAATATATTTTTTGGGTGAAAAAGAAACAAATAGTTCATGATTACTATGAATAGTATCCAATAAAACCTGTATTTGAAAATCATGATTGGAGACAACAGAATGATATTATGTTTATCTTCCCATATCTAACTTCATCGAAATCTTATCACAATAAATATATAATAATTGATTCTTTAATTAGTGAATGTTTTCATATTAACTTCCCCATTTTTGCCATTTATTATTATTAATCATTATGAGACAAATAATTACAATTATATTTATCTGTAATATTACCCTTCTATTGTGTGATGTAAACAATGATCCTCCATTAAATTTTATAGTATACACCTAATCTATTATTGGATTTCCCAAAAAAATCTATTTTAGAACACTAAAACATTCTCATATTTTATTAGTCAATGCAGAAACTATGTTAATCATAGAACAATCTATTAATGTGATGTAAAAAAAATTTAGGTAGAAAACATTCGTTAACCAATGTAAAAATTAAATTACAAATTAGAAACCAAAATAATAAAATTTAAATTAAATTATGAAACTAAATATTGATAACTATTTTTTAGATAAAATAGTTCAATGATTTCAAGTAAATATTTAATTCTTGATAGTCAAAATTGTGTCACATTTCATTTGACTATTAAATCATGGATTCAACACCACCATTAAATAAGAATAATTTTCGGTAGAAGTGGTAGAAATCTTGTAAACATAATAATTTAGAAAATCATATAGAAGAAAATCGAGGAAACAATGATCCTTATATTTTCCATCATTCATTTATTCCATTATGTGTTTCTATCCAACAAAAATAGCCATTATTATTTAATTAATATGAAAAATAATCTCTCATGCATCTCTATTATCTTGTTTTCAAATTTTATTTCTCTTAAATAAATCTTTCTCTTCTCAATACTCCATTCATATTGATTCATTTTTCAATTAAGAGATACTATCAAATTGTCGTTGTTTTTAGAAATTTTTAACCACCTAAATGATGGAATATAGCCTCTTAATAATAATTTTTTATTTTTTTTTATTATTTTTGTTGTATAAATAAAAAAATAAAGGATATTTATATTTCTAATTTTCTCATCATGGATGAATTGGGATGTTGAAAAAAAACTACAGCCATGAAACATTAATTTTGGGCAAGTCCCATGTCACATAAAAATATATATTTATTCTACGGTGAAGAAATATTATTTATAAAAAATAAAATAATTATATTCTCAACTCCTTTATGGAATATGAAACACATAGTGGTATTTCCATATAAATGATAACATCATTTAAAATCATGTCTCTTTTGATGTGAACACCTCTATTGGATATTCAAAACAATTTTGAACAACACCTTTCTCACATTAATTGCTTGCATAGGGACATGGAAAAGATATAAATATTGTATTACAAATCAACTATCCCAAAAACTAAGTAACTGTGGATATGAAAACCATTTAAGGGAAACTCAAATACTATATCCCATTGTGATTTTGACATCCTACGTTAGTCAGACATATGTCACAATGGTGGTGAAACAAAAAATATATATTTTATTATAAATCTAGAAACATATTTCCTTGGTATAGTGTATCATATTGAATATAAATGTATCCTCTCTATTATTTAATCATAATTATAATTAATTTCAATAAAATAATTTATGACATTATCCATGGGGATGGGTAATACTTACAACACAATGGTGGTGGAACAACATATCCATATTTTAATGAATTATATCTAGAATTCATAGGAAGTATATAATGTTCATAACGACATATAAGTTTTTTTCTGAAAATAATGTGCTTCATAGTGTTTTTCATAGGATCCGGATGATATCCATGGTTGTCCTTGGAATCAGCATCAGTAATTCACTTGATCTTGAGATTCAATGGTGGATTAAATTGCCCATCAATGTTATTATATTAGTTGATATAGTGATTTTGGGTGGTAGAGAGGGGGAGGATGAAATTTATGACATTGAGGAACTATTACTATGGTAGTAAAATGAAATTTTGTTATATGGGTTGTATTAAACACTAATAGAAACTCCCATATATGAATAGAGGAATATTGAGATCTCGAATATATTAAATATCACCGAAACCATGATTCAGATTCTTTATATGGGGATAGGCTCGTACAATAGACTCACAAACTCATTTAAGATTTTCCAACATGAGTTATCCCATGTTCTCGAACTCAAAAGATTTTCCTACTCACTTGTGTGAAACTAGATTCCCTCCTTCTATCTGACCAGGCCTTCCCTTGGGGTTCATAGTAGGCCCAACCATCTTATACTAGATAAATAGATTCGAGACATTATATTGACATTTATCATTGGCTATTATTTTTAAACTAAAATATAACATTATACATTTGGAAAAATTTGTAGAAAAAAATCAATTATAACAAGACATAAAATATATTTATTTAATAAAATATTAATTATATACTTATAAGTTTCAATTATTTTATTAGATCTATTTATTGAACTAGAAATATTATTTGAGGCCATTAAAAATCAGTAAAAATTGTTAAATTATTTAGAAAGAATGAATGTATCAAATATCCCCAGTCATGAACTATGATTATCATTAAACATTTAATTTTAATATTAAATTAAAGAGTGAAATAATATAATAAATATTTAAATCTTGAATAAATAAATGTATGAAATTATGAATATTAAAAAAATTCATGTTCAATACAAAACATCAATTCAATTTCTAATTTATCAAAGTAACAACCATTATATATATATATTATTTCCCACATTAAAATAAAGTTTTGACACCTCCTCACATTTATTCACGATTTTTTATTCATTATTATAAAAAATCCCCATATTTACATAAAATATTAACCAATTGCCCTATCAATCAAGGTAAACCTTTATAAATAAATATATTTATATCTGTATTAATTTCCGCATTACATAAGAAATAAATGGTAATACATTATTCACATTGTAGATAAAAACATCATATAAAAAATAATGGAATCTAAATTTAGTCTATATTGACTATTAGGCATACGATTGGTATGTATTTATATGAAAAAAATATTTCTCAAAGTGTAGATTTATATATCTCTATAATAAATGATACAAATATTAAAAGTTTAATAGGAATCTCATCATCAACATGAAGAATCCAACATCACAAGCCCAATGTAATAGTTCTGAATAATAAATACATAATGAATTATTTTCACATTATTTAATTTTATATAAATTTTTCTCTACTTCATTAAATTAATATTTATATAACATTTTCTGTATTTTTTTTCTTGGAATATATATCAAATCCACCTCCATACCACAAATGATAAAAATCATGAGTCTGACAATGGTGATTTATTATTATCTCGCATTACAAAGAAATAATTAGTTTTCCATTACCTTAATTTTGATTCTATTGAAGAAAATGAAATTAATGTACAATTGATGAATCAGAAAAATTGAATTATCCATGAATATAAAATAAAAAATTTTCATTACAATATATTTCTTCCTTTCTCCATGATATACATCACTAAACACTTCTATATTATAATATCCAGAAAATGAAAATAGGAAGTTAGGAATGGATATTCATGTAATAAATGTAAAACCATCCTAAAATTTTTATTTATAGTGTATATGGGATTATCAAGGAATAATTGAAAATGAGTTATCAATTATAATGTTTGATCAATAAATATTACTCACTCATATTTATGGTTGTTTTTGTATAGTCATAACATTGAAGAGTATTATTGCATGTTATAATGGCGGACATGGCGCAATATAAATCATGATATATAATCATGATAATATATAATGAATTAGGTTAATAATCCACTCATTAATGGAATATTTATGTTTTAAATAATCAGTCATGGTTTGGATAATAAAAGAAAATAAATTTAGATGAATTTATAAAATTCATTGTATGAAAAAGATTGGGAAATTTTGTTAACATTAATCAACCAATTCTGACAAATTTTTAATTTTAAAAATAAAATTTATACAAAACAATAATAATTAAATTATATTATTGACATTAAAATTACATTATAATTGAAATATAAAACATAAAATCATTGGATGCCTAAGAAACTGATATAGCTGTAAAACTCATGTTTAGAAAAAATTATACTTGTAGAATGGAAATTTAATTTTGATTCGGTATATTGTTATACAAAACATTTTTTTTGGAGATTATAAAATACTGAAAAACTATGTGAACACCCTTTTGTGCATGAATACTTTTATTAATTAACATGTCTTATTTTGGATTAATAGTTACGTCAAAAAATGATTTTCACAGTGAAACAAAATAACTCATTCAAGTGTATAGATTACATTATAAAAGCTCAATGTGGGAGAGATGAGAAGATATTAAATCCAAATAGCTAAAATATAAAAATATATAAAACATGGGTTACACATATTTGAACCTTTGGATATCATCATTGGTTTAACCAAACATCATCATATTTAATTAATAATATATTTGGGCATGTTTGAGCACCTCCAACAATTAATTTTTTAAATTCGTTGGAATCATTTTAATGTTTTCCATTTACACTTAACGGGTTTTATTATTGTTCTATATTCACTATATTTTCTTTGATTCTTCTATATTTTCTATCCTCCATTAATTATTTATCTAAAATCAACTTATTTATTAAAACTATATAGTCTTTATGGATATTATCATTTAACATGGAATTTTTACATGACATGTCATTGGGATTATTTTATAACTACATCATTATAACAACATTGTCATCATCACCTTCCATCCCTATCATTCATATTTTAGCTTTATAACCCTCCAAATTGCATCTTAAAAAATATTTTTCATATTCATGTTTTTTCTAAATGTAACTATGATCATATCTGGTCACATTTTGTTTTATATAATATGTTTTCCACATATTTCGACCAAAAATAGCCTTTAGAATTTTACATCTTAATGTAATATACATGTTAAAAGATAAAAAGGATATATGACCAACTATTCCACACCCTCAATAGATTCATTTTAGCTTCTTATTTTTTGTATTTCTTCTTGTTCTGTCTAATTTATTTATTATGCTATTGATATCCATACTCACATTTTTCATATTGTTATGGAATCCATGGAATATTCTTATATCTATGTTAGGTGTAATATTTCCACTCATAATTAATTTCCCAAATATACTCAGTTTATTTTCACATATATACTTTAAAATAATATAATTTCATTTTGAAATAAGAATTTTATTTATTTATTTTTGATAAATTAAGTTTTTATTCTCATTTAAAAAAATATTATCCACTTAACATTTAATAATTTTTGGATTCTTATCTAGAACATTTCAACTCAAGGTATAATTTGAGGTATATGTATTGTGTTCCATTAAGAACCACATCACTTGAATCTTGTTCCTTTATGAGATCTTTGAAAATATTTCATTTTCATATTCCTTAAGATTTTTTTTATTGAATTCATATTATATTTATGATTTTTATTCATTCATTATCTATAATAAATAACTAATAAAATTAGAAGTAATCTATTCATGAAAATATGAATCATAATTTTAAAATTATTCATTACTCACATGAACAATTGATTTTTTAATGGAAAATTCCTCTTATATGTATATGATTTCATTGTGCATACCTGAATCATCAACAACTCTGATATCTTTATCTTGGGATATTAAAAAAATTCAACAATTGAATGAGTGGTACTTATTGGAGTAATGAATATTTCATTTTGTCATTTATTATACAAGATCTTGGGTAAGGGATCAATAATTCAAATTTATAATTTTATTTTTTGTCTTCATGAATGATCTTCCCTAAATTATTATCGAATGGATCGATGAATTATCTTCCTCCATGGTAAGAACAGATAAGTATGATGGAAATACCAATCCTTTAATGACAAATTGAACATCCTCTTATACTATTGATAAAATAAATTTCTGGATCTTTTTTATAATTTGGAAAAATTATTATGATGATCAATTATTCTGATTTCGATATTGAAAATATATAGTGAGAAATAACATTTTTGGAGGAAAAATAGAGTACAATGCCTCGAATTTGAAATGAATATCATGTATAATGAATAGAAACTGTCACTAGATAATGAACCATTATATAAATTTGTTGTGTAATCATGGAGTATGTGCTCCTTAGTATGATGATTATTATATTCCCATAATGATTCTTTATTTTCATTACAATTTCTATATGAAATTTTCTATAAATGGAACTTTTTTAGGATGGATTCTAAGTGTGGGATTTCAGTTTCATCATTTTGAAATGTTCAATACATACCAATCCTATTTTTCTCTTCTTTGTATTATAAGATTTACTAAACCAAGTAGGAATTATTGATTTAGGTTCTAATTAATTTATTTTGAATTTTTTATGTTTTCATTCAGCACCCCATTTATAAATTATTTCCTCAAATATTTTTTCTTCTTTTAAACACATCTTTTTTAATTATGTCAGTCATTAATAGTCGCTATATATCCTTTAATTATGCTATCAATAAGATAAGTTTTAACTTATATATGTGGTTGAATCTCCAAAAATACTCATTTTGATTCTAATACTTACACTATTTTTGGGATTGAGATCTATTTATATTTATGTTACCATATTATTATGGAGACCATGTGCATGATTATTTCAAAAAAAGTTTAAAAATCTTTTCCTATGATTTTCAAATCCTCATTCTGTACAATATCTATAAAATTAGATGATACATTACTATTATAGGGAATTAAAAAGGATTTTTGTTGAATTTTATTACATAAAAGATTTCATATAATATGTTTTATTTTTTAATTTTTATAAATGGTTTGGGTTATGGACTTGGTCTTAGATTAAGGATTTTTTGGAAAAAATAGGGACTTTCCTAATTATTTTGAATTCCAAACAATTGTTTTGATTGAAATAATTATTTAAATAGTTGATTTTATAAAAATAATCTTTGAGAGGATTCTACTACCCAACTATAAAATCCAAGTATCTATACACCTTGATAAATAAATTGATTGGTGGAAAACAAAAAAAATATACCTAGAGGGTAATTGGTGAACTCAAATATTTTAAAATAATATATCTCAATACATATTTCGTTTCATAAAACATGATTTCATTTAGATTCAATTAGAATGTTATTTTTACCTCAAGAAAAACTCTTTTTATCATACCTAAATTTTTAGAAACTGCTACTTCTATTATATCTTCATAATGAGTCTCCAAGATTCCATGGGTGATTTGTTAATCAATTATCCACTAGATGATTCATCAAATAGGTTTCTCTAAATGAGTTATAGTACTAGGTTTTATAAGACTACGATGAAATTATCCCTTGAATGTTAATGGAGTTATCATTGGAAAAGCATCTTTAGTCATTCCTAGTACACATAGAGACTCTCTTTTGTAAATTTTCTTGTTTTGAAAATACCATTACATATCATTATTCTCCAATACCATGTAATGTATCCATTCATGAAACACCAATATAATTCAACATATTCATAGATATATCTTTTTTGTAATCTATATAATCTATCCTTGGAATATCCCACCTATGAAAACTGAAATTCCCTCCATATGACTTGATCATCAGTTACTCCTTGAGGATTGAACACTGCTGAAAAAATATGAAGTCTTGAATGTTTTGTAGATATCATCAATGATAATTACATGAAATTTCATTAGAACTAGTTTCAAATTGAAACATATAGAATTTTATTTTTCTAAGAATACATAGATGTTTAATTCAATTGGTTGGAAAACAATGGGTCACATAATTCCCTTAGAGACTATTGTTGGTTTATTTCTATCTGTGGTGTCTTTGAATGAACAATAGGTTTTTCAAATGAGTATCGATGATTGATTTATTCCAAATAATAAGGTTAAATAATTATAATATGAAATTTATTATATATAATATCATGAACTGAAAATAATTATTCACTGGTGGCCCCATTCATGGAATATTTATATATGATATTTTCACTAATTCCATAATGGTACTACCTTTTTAAGACTAACATATATCATGATGTGTGGAAAAATATATTTATTATTTATTAATGGATGTAGGGTTATATATATACTATTTCACCCTCATAGATTATATCTCTTATCTAGTCATCATATGCTGTAAGGGAAATAAAATATTATGAATACATTAGAAAATAAAAAAGAAAGTGGTTATGAAAATAATGACATTAGAAAAGTGATTGTTTTAAGGATTAACCTACCTTTTGTATTGAAATCATAGTCATTGGAAAATAAATCATTAATCATTATTAATTTATTTAACGAATGGTTTCATAATTTGATACACTTTTTAATCATCAATTATATTTGATAATAATGAAAATAATCATCACAATTTTTTTACATGGAATATTTTCCTTCCAATTTTTAAAATACATAATGAATTTACATCTGATTTTCCTTTCAATAAATAATCTACAATTTTTTTAATGAATACACATTGGACCTCTATTTATTCCATACGTCATTAGTAATAACTAAAAAATATTTTCTTAAATTAAGACTAATATATTGATGTTATAAAAATCCAATTATGGGGATAACATATTTCCTAACTAATCAAATAATGTAATCTACAATTAAAGACAACCCAAATAAAATTTATATTAAAATGTTAAAATAAATATTGTAAAATAATTTAAGTTAAAAAAGGTCAATGAATTCTAATAAATATCTGAGGATCAATTATTAAATTTTGGTCACCATCCTTTTTTCTAATCTCTCTAGGTTTATACTCATCCATTAATGAAAAAATTGATGTAGAGGGGGTTTATAGTGGGTATAATATAAATAGAGAAAAATAATCACCATATATTCTGGAGCATCACCGATCATTATCCAATACATTATTATTTTATTCATTCATGTGTTCTTCTGCTATACAATAGCCATAAATATTCAATTAAGAGAAAAAATAATCCCAGAAATTTCTCATTTTTCATCTAATGAAATCCCATTTTTCTTCCATAGATATATCTCCTCAGTATCCAATATTTATATCTATTAATTTTTTAATTATTTCATTCCATCAAATTTTCCATGTTTTTATGAGTAGTTTGACCCCCACAAACATGATTGAGGCCCTCTTGTCAATATTTTCATATTTTAACTGTGAATTCATGGTGAGTCATAAGATTATCCATAGATACATGTCCATGTAATTTTTTCATCGTGGATAATTTAGTGTATGAAATGAACATATATATCCTTCCATCATTCATTTTTCTCAAGGAATTCAAGGCTACATAATAAAAATTAATTTCATAAAGATAATTTTTTTTCACAATAACGGTCTTCTACCATTCATAACTATAGCATTACGTATTCAATTATGAATATTGTTTTTCAGTGATAGCCAACACAATTTAAAATCAGTGGACTTCTAAAGATAACACCTCAACAGGGTAGTGAGAATATCATTATGAAATACTAATTAATGATTTTATCCTTCTTAGAGAAACAATGAATCTATTCATACCATTATGTGTCTCAACTATAAAAAAAATCGACTCACAACCAATATTGAAACCCCAACGGGGTAGTTAAAATACCATAGAACAATAGGTAGTTGAAAATATTCCCTTGTTTGAACCTGGGGTGAAACTGGGGTGAAAATTCGAAACCTATTTTCTTCTAAATCCTTTTACAACAAGTGTTGGTGAAACAATGAAAATAGATACCATATCCCAGTTCACAAATATATATATCTCTCATCCATTAAAGTTAATAGCATATTGATTTCCTTCCATAATAGTGATTTGTAATCTCTATGACTTAGAAGTGGTGAACATCAAACCTAATTATTCATCAATGTCATATTTCTTTCACTATTGAAGGACCAAGATCAAGAGAAATGAATGCCTATTAAATCTCCATAAAATATTTATGGTTGCTTCAAATGGTTACTAATGCAATCCATAGTGGTCTATGACCTCATATGTGATTCTTCACTCAAGATCGAGCATTATAAGTGGATTCCACTGTGTTACCTACAAATTCAATGTGATCTTCTGGTGATGTTGAGTGTTAATGGTTGTATGTTTCCAATTTTAAAGCATGAGGGAGAATGAATAAGTATTTATGATGTATTTTTGGTAAGTCTATAATAGTTCCCCAATAGAATATATGCCATATTTGATTTTATTAATGTAGAGTTATTTTATAAAAAAATAATGAAATCAATTACATGTTATCATCATACAGGAATGAGATCCAACAATATAATTACACACTCACGTATCCCTTGATGACATGCCTCCCCCTACATCCTTTGGCCAATTGACACAAGCACTCACCATTTTATAACATGATCTCCACAAACATTCTATGCGGGGATACTAATTGGATTTTATGGATAATGGTCGATTTATAGGCAATAAAATATTCATGTATCACTCAAGTCAAGTTGAATATTGATCTATCCAATATTACTTGAAAAATATAACTTAATATTTTATTAAAATTAACACTAATAATCAAAAGTAAATAAAACATTCAATCATAAATTTTCAAATATATGAAATTTTCAATTTTAATAATAGATTATATGAAGGAATCCATTAATTATATAGGAAAAATGATTTCAAATAATTAAAATTTATTTAAAATTGGAAACAAAAATTCATGAAACATTAATGTATCCAATAGAAAAAGGATGGAATGAACATTTAGATCAATACGATTTGGAAACCATCTATCAAAATTTTAGATTGTGGTAACATCATTTTTATACAACATAGGCCAACCAAATGTAGATGTTCCTTATTTAAGGATTCAGAAAGATAAACTATGGGTAATGATCGTGTTAGTGTGGATCACCATGTAATCATTGGTAGCTGGCCAACCTAGGAATGTACCCCCATAATGCACTTTACCATTAGGGTGTATGAATGTGTAATAAGGGCTTATATATATATTCATTGAATTTTTTAAGTTTAGATATTCATTTTGAAAATTAAATAGATGTTTCTACCACTACTAGATTTATATATATTTGAGATGGACTATTTGTGACGGGATCCCGTCGCAAATAGGCTTTAGCGATGGGGACCCATTGCAAATTGCCCATTGCAGAAAATGGCATCGCAAATATAATTTTTTGTCCCAGGCCCATCACAAATAAACCTCCGATTATATACATTATATATCAATCATCCTTTTCCAATGGGCACATCAAAAATACTATTTACAATGGGAAACATACTTGTCACAATTAACCGTCTGATTATAAACATTATATATTTTAAAAAAACATTTTGTAACGGGGCTGTCACATATAGTATTTGGGACGGGGCTTCCATCCCGTCGCGAATACTAATTTTTAAAAATTATATTTAGATTATTTTAGAGGGGATCATATTGCAAATGGTCTCATCCCAAATACTATGCATAATTTTTAAAAAATAATAAAATTATGATTAATTAAAAAATAATAATAATATTATTATAATAATAATAAAATAAAAAATATTACAATTAGTAAAATTAATAAAAATTAAAAAACATAATACGAATAAAATATATTTAATAAAATTATGATTAACATGAAATTAATATTGGTATGATTAAAATTATAAAAAAATAAAAAAAATTATTATTATTTACAAAAAAATTAAAAAAAATTAAAAAAATATTATTCTTATCAAATTGAACAAGTTTTAAAATATATAAACTAATAATAAATAATAAAGTATTAAAACTAAAAAAACTAAATTATGAAATATTTTCCCCAATATATATGTCTGGAACTATAAATATTAAATATTATTACAAATATTGAATTCAAATGTTTTTAACAGAAAAAACAAATCACTATGGTGTCATATTCTAGAGGATGTGGAGGAGGTAGACGAGATGGTGGAAGAAACTCCATCCCTAAACTACGAGTAAGAAGGTTCACATACTCCATCTTCTCATGATAATTCTACTAATTCTCCTCTCATCGATGCATCTTCTCCTCGTGCTGCTACTACTGCTGTTGTTGCTGGTACCAACACATCTCTTCAGGTTGCTTCTGCAAACTCTCTATAAGTTCAGCATGAGTTCGCAACTTCTCCGGACTCTATAAGGTAGATGATGATTCCTCTCCATGAGCTCCTATCGAGCTGGACCCCAACATCACATCTGTACCATAATAAGTACTAGGAGTCAAATGAGAGATGATACCAACTAAACGACCCTTCTCAAAGCGATACTGAGTATCCTGCATTCATACCGCCTCTTCAAAATGGTGGGCATTAGCCTGCTCATTCATCTTGTCCTGACTCTCAGACTATTTCTGAGAGGCTGCATCCTCATATGGCTCCTTCAATTATAATTTAATATTATAATGGTGAAATTATTATATCAGTTAATTGTCAAAATTGAAAAAAAAATACTAACCACAATCTGATGTTGGCGATCACCTCTAATCTCTCTAGTGGGTGGATCACTATACATCCTCTGATAAATGTCAATCTCTGTAATATTGGGATTCTCGACTTCCTACATAAATTTAAAATAAACTATTTTTATTTAGTGTTATATAAAATATTTAAAAAATATACTTAAGAGATGCTCTCTATACGTATTGAATGTACAACTACCAGCTTGATGTGTCACCTCCTATCTCCCCTGATAATGTCGTCCCACTAAATATCTCTTCTAAAATCCACCACCCTACCAGTGTAAACATAATCCATCCCAAATGTGATATGTAATTTACTCTGGTCTGTGGGCTTTACATGGCTCATCAAATTCTTTCACTTCTGCTTTCATAAAGGTTGTTCTTCTCAAATTATTCGAAAAGTGATGGAAATGGTCATGCATGGAAACTTGGAATGCCGTGTGGATAGCTTCACACATGATATTATCGATGGGATACCATAAACCGTACAAAAATTTTATAATGTCAAGTTTCTAATAAAATAAATTTCAAAATAAATTTTATATTTTTACGTACTAGATAATGATCGAACATGTCACGCCGCACATTAATGGGAATCTGTTTCATTTAGATCCATGGCTGAGAAAAATAAATTCTCAATATAATTCTCCCTTGTCCAATAGCTACATGTTTAATACTATGAAAAATGAATAAATAATCAAACAATTAGAATATATATAAATAAATAAATTAATGATAACTAAAATATACAGGTAATATACCTCTGTGAGTGTGCATCGAAGCCAAGATGTGGAAATCACTCAGTGATAATGTCAGGAATCATCAGTCGTACAAGACCACACCCCCTCCATGTACCCCCTGAACAACTAGTTGACTGAGGGTCAGATGATCTTAAATCCCCCTCATCGAAAGGTAGATCAGGCTCTTGGAACTTGCGAAATATTAAAGGATCCATATTAAACACAAAATGATTGTTGTTAGCAGATATTTGAAAATAAGTAATATATATAGATATATATTGGTTATGATTATAACTAGCATTTAACTATCTCAATATCCATCTTCACCTCAACTTCATAGCTATCTATGTCAATGTCATCATCTTCCTCCTCATCATCATCAATATCTATATATGTTTCAGTTTCATCATCTATTGTCATTTCAAATTCATTTGTAACATCATTAACATCTTCGTCATCATCTATTATTAATTGTGGGGTGTCATCATCGTTATTCACGTCTCTTTGTGAAAAATATGGATTTTGAGTAGTCTCTTAAAAATATTCAATTCCTTCCACTTCAACGAAACCACATTCAGTTTGACTAAACTAACCTGAACAATCATTTTTATTATGCTTCACCAATCACTCATGTCTCTTGAAGTAGCATAGTACGTTGCGTAATAAATTTGATGTACTTGTTGAGCTAGAAAAAATGGTTCATTTACTGCAATAAGACTTTTATATTTTATATTGATGATTCCATGAGTTAAATGAACATGAAAGCCTCTCTCAATATCCACCCACCAACATTTAAACATCAATATGTAATTATTTATTAGATAACACTGCTCAATAATTTCATCGAGAATGCCATAAAATTCAACATCAGTTTCACTATGATTTGATCCTATTAGGAAAACTCTAATGTTCATTGTTTATTTTATTCCCTATATGCACGTGTAAGAAATCAAAAACCATTCACCACAAATGCGTTATAATATTTAACTAATTTGGATGGTGGTTTACTCAATATACAAAGTCACATATCAATTTTATCAACATGTTGAGACATTTGAATTTTTTTAAAACAATTATCAATATGATAAATAATAAATGGAATTGATATTAAACTGTCAATAATTTATGTTATCAGTTTTTGAAACCATTAAGAAAACAAAATTTCTGCGCTCTTCTAGAGCATCTACTATAATTTTTGGAAGTTGTTTCTTGATTTAATTATCTTATACCCTACAAATAAAATAATTTACATAGTAAAAATTAAATTATAGAAAATGTGATAGAATAACTCACAACACAATTGATTTCACTTCATCACAGTTGACTAGAACATATGTATGAGCTCTGTGAGGTTCATCATCTAAAATACATTGTTCATGAACTCCACCAAAACCTAGATTTGGCTTATTAAAAACTGATAATTTACTATATATTTC
Source organism: Viscum album (assembly GCA_963277665.1). Lineage (NCBI taxonomy): Eukaryota > Viridiplantae > Streptophyta > Magnoliopsida > Santalales > Viscaceae > Viscum > Viscum album. Next base: position 172,723,077 of record OY728160.1, read on the forward strand.
GTCATTAACATATGCCTAGTGTCATCCAATGCGATTTTGATTTGATGGATATTGAGATTCAAAATAATGGGAGCAGAAAAAAAACAATTTCCTCTTGAAAATAATTTTCACCAATTGAGCCTTCAACTGATGTTTTGTTATGTATTTCTTTCTTCAATTTCTACTTTCATCTCTTGAATGGGTACATCCATAAAAACTGTATGGGACCTCTAAATTTTGTATCATGTGGAAAATGTAATATCATATGTTCCATTGAGTCAATGAAAGCCGAAAGAATGATTTTTTCCAGTGTACATATAATTATAGCAACATCTTCCTTCAGTTTCCTTAGAGCATTGTAGTCTGTTGTCACTACAAAAATGTCTCGAAAAAAATATTAAATGACTGTTATGGAATCCTGAATCATATAATTTAATAAAACTATGAATTCAATAGGCATAAGTAATTACATTATAACATCACAATAAATACTTTTTAATCTAGTAATATACCCATTTTTAACACATCTACCCAAATTTGAAGCACAACCATCTAGAAGTCTCAAATATATAATCCACTAAAAAAATAATAAGAGACCATCTATGGACTGTGTATAATATTATTTTGGCTTTATTAACCTCCATGATCTGAAATTTTCAAAAAGTTCAAGTTCTTGTCGCTTGCAAATTTGGGAAAGTTCTAATCGTGGCTTTACAATATCTTTTGTCTTACCTAGAGTATACAAAACTATATGAAATAAATTATCAAAATATTTCTTTTCAATATGCATGACATCCAACATGTGGCAGACCAAAAAATCAGACCAATATGGAAGATCACAAAAAATGCTTCGTTTTATCCAGATATGTTCATTCCTAAAGCGATCAGTTTTCTATTAGATTAATGTTTTCTCAAATGTTATGGGGGGTAATGAAAATACAATTGATTTTAACTCTAAACCTGATATCATATTTTGAGGTTCATCCCTTTTAATTGTACCTTTTCAGAAATTAGATTTGTTCCTCCGAAAATTATGACCTGTCGGAAGAAATCTACAGTGACAGTCATAATAGAATGGTTTTTCCCTATTGACATGCATAAAGTATTTTTTGAATTTTATATAGTAAGGAAATGATTTCAGACTATGTGTACTCTAGCCAGCTAACATTCCATATGCCGAAAATCCACTAATCATCCACATCAATGTATCTTTAAATATAAAATATTTTTTCCTAGCAACATCATATGTACTAACACCATTACTCCATAATGCATTTCACGCATAAATAAATGGATTTAAATAAACATCAGTATTCTTCTTAGGATGACCTTGGATTAATAGGGTTAAAAATATATAGGGCTCATTTATCAACATCCATGGAGGTAAATTTTATGGAGTTATAAAGATAGGCTAACATGAATACTGACTACAATAAGAACCAAACGGACAAAAACCATCATTAGAAAGACCCAATTGCACATTTAAGGATTCTAAAGAAAAAGACAGATGCATATAATCAAAATATTTCCATGAATCCCCATAAGATTGATGACTCAATATTTTATCAGTTTAAATTTTTTTTGTGTTATAACATCATTAAAGTTGTGTTCCAAGACAAAAATAAATCCTATAAATTGGGTGTAATTGGAAAATATATCAACTGTTTTACTAGAATCGATTCATAATTCCCTGGTTGAGGTTCTTTATACCTTGATTTTCCACATGTGGGACAACTATCCAATGACTCATTTTCACTAGAATATTAGATTCAATCATTTGTACATGCATGAATCTTCCGATAACTAAGGCCAGATTATGAACTAGCCTCTTTCTCTCATAGTAATTTATAGGTAACATATTTCCTTTAGGTAACTTTGTTTTAACCAATGAAAATATCTGACGAAAACAGTTGCTTGACATTGAATTTTATAATTTAATAGCCATAAAATTTTGAACTGCATCTAATTTTCTTATCTTTTAACTAGGATATAATTTATCCTCAACATACCTCAAAAACTAATAAAATTTGGATGGTTGTAACTGAGGAGTTATATCACTATCATCTTGAGTTTCATTTCGTTGAACAGATGGACATGCATCATCATGTACTAAATTTTGAAACCGTGATGGATTTGGAATCATGTTATTAGTATCTTCTCTAGAACTGCATTCATCGTTTTGATGCCAAACAACATAATCTGGTTAAAACCCAAACCCCCTAAGATGTCCCCAAACCTCTTCAAATGTGTTAAACATTCTCAGAGAACATTTTTTACAAGGACACTTTATAGTGCCTTCTGAACATATTCTGGTTTTGATGATGATGATGATAAGAAATATTCAACACCATTAATATAAAAAAGATTTAAACCAGAACCATTTGGATTTTTGCACAGATTTTTTCCAAGCGCGGTCATCTACAAATGACATATGTCTATTTCCTTGTTCCATATTTTTCTACAAGTCATCACTATTTTTTAATAATTTGAAATTATAAAAACACTTTATAAAAAATGAAGATAAATAATTATAATTACTTCTTAATAATTACCATTAAATTTAGGCGATACAATTTCTTGTGGATTAACGACTAATATTTTTCCCGATGGCTCGTTTACTTTTATCTTTATCACACTGAATTCAAAATAAATAATTTTCTAGGAGGTACGCTAATTTTTTCTCATGCATACAAGAATGTATAAGCATACCTCTAAGAAGTGTATTCATTGTGATTTCAGTGTGATAAAGATGCATGTAAAGAGCTGTCAGACAAAAGTGCCCCCTTTTCATCGATTAATCATCTTCATAAAACTATCACTGTCTGAAAACATAATTAAAAATGAGGTCCTATGAATACGTATTTATACTCATGCATACGAGTTTAGATATTCATATGTAGAAGCATACCTTTCATAATGTTTTGAGTCGGAGAAAGTTTAAAGTAGAAAAGTCATCGTGCAAAAGGACTGCCTTCAATCCACTATAAATTATGCCATGTTATAACAAGTTTTTAGAATTAACTCCTATTTATTCCTATTTATTACTATTTATTGCAATTCTTCCTATTTCTTGCTAATTATTCATATTTACTGCTAATTATACTTATTTATTTCTAATTATTCCTATTTATTACTAATTACTCCTATTTAATACTAATTATTCCTAATTGTTACTAATTATTCCTATTTATTTGTATTTATTATTATTTATTGCTAATTATTCATATTTATTGCTAATTATTCTTATTTATTGCTAATTATTCCTATTTATAACTAATTATACATATTTATTACTAATTATTCCTATTTTATAATATTTATTACTAATTATTATTATTTATTACTATTTTTTAGTATATAATCATATTTATTCCTAGCTATTCCTATTTATTTCTAATTATTCCTATTTATTGCTAATTATTCCAATTTATTGCTAATTATTACTATTTATTGCTAGTCATTCCTATTTATTACTAATTATTCTTATTTATTACTAATTACCCATATTTATTATTCATTGTTATGATTTATTAGTATTAATTATTTTCTATTCTTATTTATTATTATTTATTCCGATTTATTGCTAATTATTCCAATTTATTGACAATTATTCAAATTTATTACTAATTAATCCTATTTATTTCTAATTATTCATATTTATTACTAATTATTCATATTTATTACTAATTATAACTAATTATTATTATTTATTCGTATTTAGTCCTATTAATTCCATATTATAACTAATTATTCCTAAATATTACTAATTATTCCTAATTGTTACTATTTTTTACATAATATTCCTATTTATTATTATTTATTCATATTTATTACTAATTATTTATATTTATTACTAATTATCCCTATTTATTAATAATTATCAATATTTATTAGTGTTTAGTCCTATTTATTACTATTTAGTCCTATTAAATACTATTTATTCCTAATTATTACTAAATATTCCTAATTATTACTGTTTTTTCTTAATTATTACTAATTATTCCTATTTGTTACTACTTATTCCTATTTATTAATAATTTTTCCAATTTATTACTAATTATTCATATTTATTGCTAATTATTCATATTTATTGATAATTTTTCCTAATTTTTCCTAATTATTCCAATTTATTACTAATTATTCCTATTTATTAATAATTATTCGTAATTCTTACTTATTATTCCGATTTATTCATATTTATTATTAAATATTCCAATTTATTATTAATTATTCATATTTATGACTAATTATTCTTATTTATTAGTATTTATTATTATTTATTCATCTTTATTATTATTTATTCATATTTATTATTAATTATATTTATTTATTACTATTTTATTCCTATTTATTACCAATCATTCCTATTTATTACTAATTATTCCAATTTATTAATTATTATTCTAATTTATTACTATTTAGTCTTAATTACTACTAATTACTACTAGTTTCTACTAATTACTACTATTTACTACTAAATACTACTAAATACTACTAAGTACTACTAATTAATACTAATTACTACTAATTAGTCCTAATTAGTAATGATTACTACTAATTACTACTAAATATTCCTAAGTATTACTAATAACAAATAATTACTACTAATTACTACTAATTGCTACTAATTACTACTAATTACTACTTATTACTACTAATTACTACTAATTAATACGAATTATTCCTATTTATTACTATTTATTTCTAATTATTACTATTTATTAGTATTTATTACTATTTAGTCCTAATTACTAACAGTTACTACTAATTAGTATTAATTTCTACTAATTATTACGAAATATTCCTAGTTATTACTAATTTTTCCTAATTATTAATAATTATACCTAATTATTACTAATTATTCCTAATAATTACTAATTATCCCAAATTATCCCAAATTATTTTTAATTATTACTAAATAATACTAATTACTCTTAATTATTCCTAATTATTACAATTTATTACTAAGTATTCATATTTATTAATAATTATTACTTTTTACTACTAATTATTCCTATTTATTACTAATTATACCTATTAATTACTAATTATTCCAATTTATTACTAATCATTTCTATTTATTACTATTTATTCTTATTTATTATTAATTATTTCTATTTATTACTAATTATTATTATTTATTTATATTTATTATTATTTATTCCTATTTATTATTATTTTTTACTAATTATTCATAATTATTATTTATTATTCTTATTAATTATTAATTATTTATATTTATGACTATTTAATCCTACTTATTACTATTTACTCATATTTATTCATATTTATTTCAAATTATTCCTAAGTATTATTATTTATTTCTAATTATTACTAATTATTCATATTTATTGCTAATTTTATCTATTTATTTCTAGTTATTCCTTGTTTCTAATTATTCATAATTTTTCCTAATAATTTCTAATTATTCTTATTTATTACTAATTAGTCATATTTATTACCAATTATTCCTAGGTATTAATAATTATTCCTATTTATTACTAGTTATTCCTATTTTTTAAAAATTAGTACAAATAATTTCAATTTATTATTAAAAATAAATATTTCTAACAAAACAATTTATATTTAATTCAATTAAAACTAAAAACATTAATTAAAATTAACATAAAAATGAAATAAATGTTAAATAAAATAAAATATAAATACCTTTAAACTTGATCTTCTATTGATGTAGACAGCTTCAAAACATTTTCATCCAAAAAAACTAACTTAAACAAATTCTTATTCTTATAATAGGGTTGAGAGAGAGAGAGAAAGTGAGAATTGAGAGGGGGATTTGAAAAAATGGATTGTGTTATATATAGGTTATAGTAGTTGCGACGAGACCTTTTGCGATGGAATTCCCGGCGCGATAGGTATTTGTTGCAACGAGGCCCGTCGCAAATTCATTTTCCCTCATTAATTGTTGTCGGTGGTTAAAGGGTACTTGCGATGGGCCCCATCACAAAAGGTACCTGTCGTCACACGTTTTGCAACGGGGAAACATCCTGTTGGAAAAACCCATTTACCGCTGCCGGGTTTTTTTGACGGGTCTCGTCGCAAATACCCTCTTAGTGGCGAACTATTTGTGACGGTGGAATTCCCATGTCGCAAATAACCTTCTCATCCCAAAAAAGTCATTTACCACCACCGGGTATTTGAGACGGGACCGGTCGCAAATACCTCCGAGCGACGAACTATTTGTGACTGGAATATTCCTCCTATCCCAAATAACCTTTCCGCGATTTGGCGCGCAAACCGCGCCAATCCGCCCATTACTTTTTGTGTCGAGCTACGAAAACCCGTCGAAAATAACCTGTTATTTGCGACGGGAAGACCCCCCCTAGTGAAAATAATCTCTAGACTGGACTATTTGTGACATGAATTAATCCCGTCATAAATACCCCATTTCAAAATGTTGTTTTTTCCATAGTGTTCAAGGAATATTTCATTATTAAATTATTTAATAAAATACACATGGGTAGAAGATGATTAAGAAAGAATTATTTTTTGTATAAAAATAAAACATAATTTTATCATATGAAAATAAATAATTTCAATTATGATAATAGATAAAATATAATTTGATCATGTATACATGTACAACACTATTTTCTTAAATATATATCATAATAAGATTTTCTAATTTTAAAGGAAAATTCAATATTTTATATACCTATTAAAATGTTATAAAAACTATATTTTCTAGAGTAATATTTTTATTTAAATGAAAAAATTATCAAATTTTGTAAATTATTTTGATAAAATAATTATTATATATGAAATAAACATGAAAAATTTGTTTTGGGTGAAATTTTAATTATTTACTAGGATACATTACATTAAAATAAATTACAAAAATACGTTTTTGTGATTTATATTTGATTAATGACTTCATTAATAATTATAAATTATATAATAATTTATAAATCTAATTCCATAAATATAACAATATTATTTTATTTCTATAATATTTGAATTTATTATAATTAACTTTAAAACCTATAAATAGCATTCAATAGACTAAAAATAAAAATTAAGATTTTACAAATATTAAATTGTGAAAAAATTATTTTCTTAGTATAAATGTTATATTAAATAAGTATGATTAGTTTTGGAAATGAATTATTGTTATACATTGAATTTTTATAATGTCATTATATATGATCCCAAACCATTAGTAAGACTATAGGTCTTTATATTCCATAAGCTACATTTGAAAGGGAAATATTTTGATATTAATAAAAAATTACACACACATTCACTATAAATAACCACCTATCCACAATATTTCAATCACATATAGGATATTTAACAAATTTCTCCATCCACTATTCACTTAATAATACCTTTTGTATTCTCTCAAACTATCATGTAATTACTCCTATTAATTATCCTAGCAGTAAATGATGTATCTAATTCTCATCCTGAACAATTATATTAATGTATTTTCATTATAGTTAATCAACTAATTTAAATGTTATTATTTTATCATGAACATATGATAATTCATTTTATATCCCTTTTTTTATCATTGATATTATTCTATTTTCCCTTAATAACAATTCTCTATAAACCTTGAAGTATACATTTATAATATCAAAATCACTCTAAAATTTACATTACATTGTTTTATGTTGGGATTACCCTATCATATTTTTACTATACGGTATTCATATATATGAAATTATAATTACATTATTGGGAATTTATTGAAAACAAACAACAATTATATTACATTGGGTAAAAAGGATTAAAATATAAGGTCTATAAACACTTTTATAATCAATGATTTTATATGAAAATCAATGTTTATTATCCTTTTGTATGTGATGAAATTATTTATTATGACACATGATCTGTGCGGAATAGATGAAATATTATACAAGAAGGCTGTTCTGATATAGTAATATAATTCACTTGTTTAGGATAAAATTTCTATAAATGAAATATTTATAATACCCTTATACACAACATGAGTAATATTTTTTTTGAACCCATAAGGAGGAAACATGGTATTTTGACTAGGTATATATTTTTGAAATTATTTCTTCATTTCAAGGTCATATATCTTATACTTATTATTATTATTTTATTTTATTACTCATGTTATTTCTATTTTGATCAGTCTTGTTCCATTTCATTTGTTTATCCCATTCTAGGATTTCTAATTTCTCATATATTTTGATACATGTCCATATGAAATCACATTCATTAAGGTAACCCGATATGTAATAATATATTGATATTTCAATTGAATTATATAGCTAATATATTTTTTAACATCTTTACATCAGGTATTTTTTTAATATTCTCTATGACACTATACATCATAAATAATTTATAGGTTATTAGTGTCATATTTTTATAACATTTTTTGTTAAAATGAACAATTTAATAGGGGAGTTATAATAAAAAATGATAAATATTAATGTTTATTTTATAATGAAATCCTATTTCATATTTAATATTAGAACATATACCTTGTCTAAGGACCAAAAACATATTTATGGAATTTTTAAAATATCAATATGGGTGTTTTATAATAATTTTAGTTAACTTTCATTCTAAGGGAAGTTGTTAACCTGAAACACTATATTTATAGTTTCCACAATAGGTAATTGTTTTCCACTAATAACGCATATATAAACCATGATTTTTAACCATAAAATATGTTTTGGATTTATTATATATGATTATTATTTCATTTTTTCAAAAAATTTCATTATTTTTTATATATAATTTATTGTGACATATTGTATAGTTAAATATATTAGTTTACAGTTCCATTAGTCTTCTATTTATGTTGTTACAAGGGATATAAACATTATAGTTCTCACATCTCATTATAAATATCATATATCATTCAAAATGAAAGAATATATAAGAACTAAGTATGAAATTTCCGACATTAACATTCCAAAATCATTAAATAACTTTCATAAATTTCTATGTGAATAGACTATACACATTTTTAACATTACTTTGAAGTTATTAATCCATCAAGAAAAAAAAAATATTTCATCCAAATTTCATAAAACGAACAAAGAATATAAAATTTTAGAATAAATTTATCAACTCAAGATAATTTTAATCTACAAATCCCAACATTCTATAGAAAAAAATTTAAATATTTTTTCAACATAAATCTATAAATTTAGAAATTAATATACCTATTTCAGATTGAAAGATTATTCAAAATGTAAAATAATGATAACATTATTTTGTAAAAACAAACATAATAAAATAGGTCCATTTGAGTATAATGGGTTAGAGGGAATAATGTATAAACCACCCTCATAACAGATTAAATAAATGGAGTGTAATAAATTATAATAAAAATAAAATATTCATCATTTTTAATCAAGTTAAAAATTATAAATAAATTCCCAGATTAATATATCTTAATACCTTGATCCAGAATAAGAACATACAAACAATATAAAAATATCATTGATATAGTATTTATGTTTTTTCACATCTTATGAATCACATTAATAATATTCAATAAATTTAAACATACATTGTTTAAAATATTAAATATGTTTTATCAAACAATGTTTTACAATACATTAAGGTGAACTTCATCTACCTCAATGACTCGAGATATAAATTTTTTATCGAAGAACTAAAAATATCTTTTAAAAAAATTAAACAATAATATTCAATAATTTAGGATGAACATTTTCATAAAACCTTATTAATAATCTAGTAAATGGTTTTTAAAATAATACACAACAAAATTAATAATTTTTATAAATAATTGAATAGGATATAAATGTCCAAACTTGAAAAAATGACTATAATAAATACCTATTGAGATATCCATTCTATATATGACATTAATGTGTAAAATATAGCCACTCATAAGGCTTTATAATTAATAATACATCATAAATCCTTTGAAAATTATACACATGTATAAACCTCAATTTAATCATTATCATATAGGACACATTTCTTACAAAAATATGGATTTCATTGTAAAATATTAATTATTTTGAATTCACAAATGAGTAGAAATATGATGTTTTCAATCATGAAAAATTCCCTTAAATACCAATTAAACATTAATTTATACACTATTATTAAGAAACCTATTTAATATGAATACTGAATCATATATACAACATCATTTACAAATTAATTTCATCATAGTATTTATTCAAAATGAGATGATTTCAAACATTATAAATGAAATTATCATTCACAATAGTCTTCCAAATTATATTATATTATAGATATATGGAAAATACTATCATAATATGATACAAGTAGTTATATAAACCCACATTTATGAACTCTATAGTTATAAAATATAACCAAATAAAGAGTAACTGTGATATTAAATACAATTTTTATTAAAAAAATTATGCAATCTATATTTAAGAAAAACTAAATTGATATATTTTTATAGAACATGTTAAATATAAAAACACCATGTTTGTTTGGATGAAAACTAATTGTTAAATTTTTGTTCAACGTAGTATCCTAATCGAATGATGTTTTTTGAAAAGTAGTCCCACTAATATTAACCATTACAAAAGTCTAATTTAATAACACCAATAATATAATAAAAACAAATTAATTACTTTATTCAATAAAATGAAACATTATAAACCATATGACAGATTTGAATATTATTTTTTTTGAACATTATCAAAAATAATACACAACAATTCAATATTTCATATATATATATATATTATAATTTAGCTACCCATGAAATCCCTCATATATCAATAATCATAAAACATATATAATGAGTTTTAAATTAACACAACATCCATAGCATATTATTAAATACTAATGTAAGAAACTCTATTACTATAAGAGTCACATTTCATTAATTATTAAAAAATAATTCATAATTATGATAACTAAAAACCTTCTATTAAATTACATACTAATGTAACCTTCACATAATCATAATAAAAAAAAGAAACATTTTTCAAGGATAATAAATTGTAACTATACGGATTTTCAAAATTTCTTATTTATAAATCTTGTTAAGAAACATATATAAAATATTTTAAATTTATTAATGATTGATGTATAAATAATTCCATTCTAAGAACACACTCAATAAAATTTTTCATGAACAAAAATGGATAACATTTTGAATATCGATTTTATCAACTTATAAGAGAATAAAATAAATAATTGGAGGATTCTACATGGAATCAAATTCCCAATCATTCATTTTATGGTTCCTCATTGATGTTTATATAGAGGAAAGAGTCTTATTCATTCTTCTCCAATGTTGTATCCCCATTTCTCCAATATTTTATCCCTTTTCTTCCTTATTTTGATTCCCCTTTCCAACTCAAAAAATCTAATATCTTGACATTCACAGGTGGGTATGTTTTTCCTGAATTATATTTTTCTTCCATCATGAACTTATGTTTATGTAATTAATGTATTTAACATTGAATTCCATCTTCACCTTGTTAGAATACTAGATTTACAATAGTTTTCTATTATGATAAATGAGGTTGTAGTGACTCATCCCAAGAAAACTTGTGTCAGTACCTATAATAATTACATAGGAAGAAGATACATGTAAATCACCTCCCAAGCTACTGAATAGTTTAGAAATCGGGGTAATGTAGATACAAACATCATTATAGTATTATAAAATAACATGAAAATTAAAAAATATTTTTTTTTGAAAATATATTTTTTCTATCTATATTATCTTTCCACATCTTCATAAGAAAATTTTGGAAATAATGGGAAATTAATCAAGAATTATGGTAAATGATACGTAAGGTTAGTTATGGTTGAATTTTAAACTGATCAATGCGAGTAACCATTATTTAATGGTAAATAACTAAACACACATGTGATGCAATAAATAAAACTAGAGGGTGTGAGTAAAAAATATTGCAACGTAAATAACTTAATATAAATTATAAATTAATAAATATATAATTTCTAATCAGTGTGGGAAGGAAAATAACTGAACAAAATTCTATTTAATTAATAAAATATTAATTAAATGAAACTATTAATAATATCAATGAAAAAATATCATGTATAATAATAAATGAAATAATGTCAATGTACAATTATTGGATGTAATGTATCCTATTAATAGGATACCTTTACCATCAATACCTATCCACAAGATATTTTCAATATTTGGGAAGATAAAAGTCTATTATTTTTGAAAAACCGAAAGAGTTTTCACTAAATAATTTCATCTCATGTGACTACTGATACATATTACAACATACATTAAATGATCTCTAGCTCTAGGGCCTAAATTAACGAGTCCCCAATAAATTAGGATTACATTATCTATTCCCAAACCCATATATTTCAGGTATAAATCATTACTCTTATAACTAATAATTGATTTAATTATTGAACACTATGACATATCAAATATTTTTATTTCATAAATTATCTTGTTTTATCAATATTTTCCATATTAATCAAATTAACATCACTCTAAACACTATCTATAAAAATGGTAAGTAGTTTAGGAAATAATCATATGAATGATTAATGATTTTGATAATTATGGGAAACTGAAATTTAAATGATAATAAATAAATATTTTATGGGGACTACAAAAATGAAACATGGATGTGAATGTGAATACTATACTTGGAAAAATAAATAAAAATATATTGAGAGGAAAAATAAAAATGGTATCAATAAAACATATCCTATGTGGATTAAAAATAAAGGTTTTTTCCATTTATTAATAAAAAAAATTATATAAAAATATTTTATAGAAAATTGTCATGAAACTAAACTTATATATTGTATTACATTTTGAACATCAATCTCCTTGAAAACATGATTTGTATTGAAGAACTAGTCCTTCAATTAAAGATAGAAATTAACTTTTGTTTTCTTGAAATGATTTTATACAACATTTTGAGTATATAAGAGTGAAAAAATATTAATATTACATGAAAAAGGTCATGATTAACTAGATTAGTATAAAATTAATGTACTTTTAAATCAAGGATCAAATATTATCATTTAATGTAAATTCATGTGTAAATAATAATGAAAAATGGCATTAAGTAATAATCCCTTTAAATGACCATAAGGTTGATGTGAGAATCAATCAATTAATATATGTTGTGTGTGAAATTTTATTGTAGAAAAAAATATTTGAAATAAAATAATATATATTAAAAAATATACTCATATATAGAGAATATTTTCCAAAATGAGCAAGTAATATAACCCAATATAAATGGAAATCTAGTTATGAAATTCGTTACAACTAGAATACTATTTATTAAAATAGCCTTAGATGAAATATTTCATATTGAAACTCACAATAATTTTAATATAAATTATTTTTAGAGAATAAATTTCATAATGGTATGTAGATAAACAAGAAAAATATATAACTTGTTGTAATGGTGTATACCTCACAAATAATAAAGTGAGAAATGAATCCCATATATATTGTTTCATTTTGGTATAACATCATTTATCCTCTTCTAGACTCATTTTATGAATTAAAAATATTTATAATAGAACCATACACATATATAGACTATCATATATTATCTTCTCAAAATATTTTATAATATGTTTGTTAATAATATTTTACAAATTTCACTATTTTGGGTTTTATGCCCATGTTTTCGAGTATTATTTGAATTTTTTATAATAATTAAGTTTAGGATTTCATCATATATGGAGTGTAAAAAATGATTAGCTTCACAAATGACTAATCCTTAAAAATAATTAGTCAAATGAGCTGGAGACATAATAATGTTATCTTAGATATCTATACACTTACATGAGTTATGAATTAAAAAAGAACAGAAAAATTTCACCAATTTTATTTGAGGCCCATAACATTATTTCATCTAGTATATACTTGCATATAATTCCTAATATTCTTTTGGTAATCATGGGTAAATGAAATATAATATGGGTGAGATAAAATTATTATTAAGAGTAATTACATTAGACGAAATATTGAATGAATTCGAATAATATTTATGCTATGGTAAATAATCGAACACATAGTCCATTTATTCAAAAAACCAAGAGAGAGTGAGTGATTAAGATGAGAAAGTAAATAACTAAAAAAATTTAATTTTTAATAACTTTATAATTTATAATTAACCTGGAAATGCTAATAAATTAAACAAGTTTCATTTAATAACTTAAATTATAATTAAATTCAACAATTGATAATGTCAATAAAAAAATATAATTGATAATAATAACTGAAATGAAGGTAATTCATAATTTTCCGAATTCATGTTTCCAATGAAAATTATTCCTTTTACGTTAATCTCTATTTTCAATACAGTTTATTTTTATGGGTAGAAGCCTAAAAATTCTACATGGAAATAATCTTGATGGTGTTTTCTAACTAATTTCCTCTAATTTGAGTATTTATGCTTCTTAGGAAATTTTTTAAATGGTCCCCAAACCATAGAGATTTCATTAAATGGTCCACATCCCACATTTCTTCCATTATCCGATCCATACCCCATATATTGCAAGGCCAAAATTTATTCATATGTCGTATTATCTATTTTATTACTGACTAATTGTCATTATCAAATATTAGTCTTTATTAAGGGATACATATTTATGAATATTTCCCCAAATAATCAGATATATATAAATGTAATCACCATATGTAAATAGGAATATAATTTTGGAATAAATCATATATATGAAAAAGAAAATCGATAATTATGGGAATTTAAATTTTAAATGATTATACAAAACATAAATTCTCACGGGGAATAAAAGAATGAATCAAGTATGTGAATGTAAATAAAATACTTTTACAAATTAAACAAAATTATTTTAGAATAATTATAAGGATGGTATCAATACAACTTTTCTTATGTGGAGTTAAAATTAATTCATTTTATCATTGATGAGTGTAAGTTCAAAAATAAATATTTTAGCTAAATTCTTCAAAAAAATATTCTTTATTTTCAATATATTTTGAAATTCAATATCATTGACACAAAGATTTTTAGAAGAAAATAGGTTCTCCGACTATATAGTGAATTGATGTCTGGTTTTCATGAAACCATTTTTTTAAAAAAAATGGGTACAAAATAATGGCTAAATAGTAGTATTAAATGAAAATATTAATGAATAAACAGATGATAATTAAATGTAATGATTTATTAAAAAACAAACCATTAGTTTCATCTAATATAACTAAATATATTAGGAATTTTAAATATAAATCCATATATAACCATTGTAAAGATTGAAATATATTGTAAAATATACTTTAAATATAAGATAATAATATTAGCACCAATGATGATATAATATAACTGAACGAAAATTATATTGGGTAATTAAATTTTTTAATCATTTGTAAGTTTTAATTTCAATAAATGTAGAATAAATAATACAAATTGTAAATGAAAATACCATGAATAAAAAATAATCATTATATAATTCATAAAAATGGGATGTAGAAAAGGCACTCATAAATTTTTGTTGGGATAATGGGGTATGCTTCACAGAATTATAAGTGAGACCGGAATCCCATACGTTGCATTTCTAATGATGTGAATGTACTTTAACAACCTGTATAATGGGTTTATGAACAATAATAACTGATACTAAAATAATAATTGTATTTATAATATCATATGTTATCTTATTATATTACCTCATTACTGGTTTTTTAATAACTTTTACCCTCACTATTTCAGGTGTAAATAGAATAGTTTTTCGAGTATGTATTGACATGTTATTTTTTATTCTTTCTTCGATTGGGATTTAATTATCTCAAAATATAAAATCATGATGTAATTATCATATTTATTATCTATATATTTATATATTTATTTAATAATATACATTATTTGGATATACTTAATGAAATGCACCATTCAATTGGATGTTAGTCCATTCATTTGCATGAATGCTACTTCCACTTAATTGTCATATTAAACTAATTAAGAGTAAAAAATATGTATTTAAATTATAAACCTTAGATAATATTTATGTCTTGTTTTTCAATTATGTTTTATTTAATATTTTTAATAAATTATTTTTATAGTGTGAATGAATCACATCGCTTGGATTAGGATGTTGTCCACACATCCTGAAATAATATTATCGTATTAAAAAAATTAAATCCACGAATTAATGTTTTCTGTAAATACTAAATTATATTAAAGTAATAATAAATCTAATTTTTATCATATATAAGTTATAAGTAAATTATTTTTCCAAAGCAGGTACTCCAACCAGAGTAGAACCAAATGGATTTTTCAGAATGAGAGGGTAGGGCTATGCCATCGGGGCCAGCCTATGCTTTTACGAGAAGCGTAGCCAGACGGTCAAGCAAAGGTGGAGAGCTACTATCATGATGCAGATGTTGGGGAGGGGCTTTTCCTTGTAGATAGTCTAGTTGAACTCCCTAAGGCCTTTGGGCCATGTAATCTCTTTAGCCTACGGGTCATGTAATCTTTGAGCCTACATGCCTTGTAAGGGTTCCCCAGCATCCCTTGATGGGGGGGGGGGTTTAACAAAAATCAATAAAAATGAAGTCCTTCTAGTGATTTAGGGATGTGTAGGATTCTTGTAAATTTTGGAAAAAGGTAATCCCACCAATGTTTTATCATATTCACATGACCCCAATAAATCTTAAAATATTATAAAAGTTATAAGAGGACCTAAACATTAAAATACAATATATTTTAGAGGTTTGAAGTTAATTTTTTATATATTTTTATGGTTTTGTCTTTTGTTAAACCTTTTCTCTCATAATCATTATAATAAATTCTAATCATTATCACTAATAATATTAATAAAAGAAGTTTCTTGAACTTATTATAAATTATAAATTATTCGAATTGTAAATAATTAATCCATTTTTCTAAATTCAAACTACATAGGTGGGGAAAATTAATTATAAAAACTCACAGATTGGAAAACAAAGCAGGTTTTTAAAGTAAAATGTTCAAATGTTTACTATATTTTTATAATCATTTTCTTTGTGGAATTGATTACCCATACATAAATTTTATTTATTTTCATAATATTTATTTATTTTGACATTAAAAACATTTAAAAATATAATTTTACATTTGAAATTAGCAATAAAAAATCATATTTTTTAAATAAAATTTAGTAATCATTATTAAACACAAAATAAAATTTCTCAAAAAAAGTCAAGAAAATTTAGAACAACATAATATTGTTGTTTTTCTTCCAAAAAAGGCTCAATATTTAATATTTTATTTATAAATTTTTTAAAATTCTATTATAAAATATGTTCATTATTAGAATGTTGTAAAATTAGATTGTAAAAAATATTGTCTTTATGTGTAATATTGGGTTTTCCATATATAATGACTATAAAATATATTGTGTGTATGTCAAAAAAATTATTTGATATATAATATATATTATTATAAGATATCTAATACTACTGAAAACTAGCTAATTTAATGACATGAATATATCTTATTTTATCAAATAATAATATTAAAAAAATATATTATTATATTGTAGGACACAACCTTATGTTAAATGAAAGATAACAAATATATTATTTTTTCATGTGATGTATGATAACTAAATATTTAGTGAATTGAAATCTATATAATATATTAAATTATTTTTAAATATTACATATAATTTTTATTTTAGATATGTTATATTATGTTGTACATTTGGTGCTTCATTTCATACAACATTTCAAATAAAATTTAATGTTCAATAATTTATAGGTGTTAGAGAAGGAATTAGGAGTGTCACACACGGTGATTCATACATTTGGGTGATTATTAATTTGATATAAATTTTCATTTTCATGGAGTTTTGTGTACTAAATTATTATGTTGGTTTTTTCGGTAAAGATTATAAGGAGGTTATTTATCATGGTTTCAAAGGATATGTGCATATGAAGGTAATGATTTTCTTGTTTACATTAAATGTTGAGGTGGGGTTTTAAGAGGTTAATATTTCTTGATTGTGGATCTGATTGAAGGTTTTACAGTCTTCTCGAATGGATTAATTTTTTTTGGTCTATAGTACTCTCAATCTATGCTCTATCTCTATGATCCTTATATAATATCATATTTTGGATAGGTGTTCTTAATTTTGATGAAAAAATGGGGTAATATGTGTTTTCAATAAATTGTGATCGAGGTGAATAACCTTAAAATACTCTTCTATTATCTTATTCAATATGATTTTATATCTCTTGGTTATTATACAGGTCTCTTTATGGTGTGATATAATATTAATTTCATGAATGATTGTTTCTGATGTAAATGATTGTTATTAAGGTATTTTAAAGGAATAATGAATTGGGTTTTGTCTTGGCTTTATGATATAGATCATTAGTTGATTAGATTTTTTGAGATTTCATTTTTATTGGTTTCATATATTCATATATGAGGATTATTATGTGGATTCTATTTTTCATCAAGAAGGATAATGATGTTTTCATTGGGTTTTTTCCTAACTTGAATATTTCACCAGTTGTGGGGAAGGAAGATAATTATGGTCTAAATTGGGTAGTTCTAGAAATGTTTTGTATTATTTGATGAATATATGGATTTTTTTTGAGGATGATAATATCATGAAATAATTTTTAATAATGAAATGTAATCTTGATTTACTGATATATTGATGGTATATATTAAAGTATAACGGGGCTCTCAACATAAGGTTCTTTAATATATCAAACTTTTAAGTGGGAATAAGAACTTCAATTGTGATTGAATTTTGAGGATTTTTATGTGTAGTTTTTCTTACACAACAATAATGTTGACTTTGAAAAAAAAGTTATTTGAAAAAAATCATTCCATGAAATAAAAATGAACAATAAATATAAAATTCAATTTGTAATTCAATATATTTATATATATATCAATACACAGACACATCAATTATTCAATCAATAATTAACAATCCTACATAATATAAAGTGGAATAAAATATGTAAAATTACATTTTAGGAGAAGAAATCAATTAGATCAACAATTATATGAATTTATATAGTTATAAAATACTCAAATGAAGAATATAAAAATTAAATGAATTCATTATAGTTAGACATTTAAAAATTGTTTATTATGTATTGAAAATTCAATGAAACCAGACTACGTAAATGAATTATTAAAATTCAATACTTTTACAGTTTGATAGATAGTTTTTGTCATTCTACTCATGATATGATGAAATTCTACAACGATCAAAACTAGATAAGTTGTGATTATCACCATTTAAGATAAAGAATAGTTGTATGATATCATAGTAAGATCATTATAATAAATATCAATTAATGATTATTCTTTTATATCATATCCCTTTAATCATTAATTAAATGTTATGTGTAATCCCCATACTGTAGGTCTTTATGATATATTTTTTAGTACCATTATAGATACACAAAATTATTGAATGTAAATTAACAGAAAAATATTAAAATTAATTTTTTTATTAATTATATTTAATTATATAAGTAAATTTAAATTTTATATATATTAATAATAAATTTTAGATTATATATGAAACATATTATGTAATGATTTTTTTAATCAAAATTAATTCCTTGATTATATAAACATAATACATTATAATATATGTAATTTTAAAATAAAATATATAATTAACATATATATTTCATGAATAATTGAAATTATTATTTTTTCATATATTCTAATTGAATTCATTTATTTTAAATTTAATCTATATAAGATTTATTAGTTAATTTATATATTTGTGTTTTCTTTGTATAATATAATTTATTAAAATTTAATTTTATTTATTATGTTATGAAGATTGATCAAATTTTCAAATAATTCATTTCATAATAATATTTTATCATTATTTAATTTCATGATTGATTTAGGATCATATTAATAACATTATATATATAAATACAAAACATATATATTTTCATCTTATGATTTCATATGTGGAGTGAAAACTATTCACATCCTGAAAAAATATTATAATTGTATCTTTAGAGATTCTGTGTATGGGGATGTGCATTGAAATAATACCACTATAACATAATGTCTAATTAAAATTATTTGGATTATTGTAATATAGGAATAAATTTATTTTTACTATATAGACCAATATTATGTT
Organism: Viscum album; assembly: GCA_963277665.1. Classification (NCBI taxonomy): domain Eukaryota; kingdom Viridiplantae; phylum Streptophyta; class Magnoliopsida; order Santalales; family Viscaceae; genus Viscum; species Viscum album. The sequence goes on from OY728160.1 coordinate 172,743,141, forward strand.
TCATTTATTTGATCAATGTTTCTCCAAAATAGTTAAAATCACAATGCTCCCCGGTATATAATTATCTGAATTTTTTTCTTATTTATATTTTTTCTTAAAATTAGATATTTATTTGTTTTTTAGATCACTCATTCATGGATAATAAGAAATTAAACGTTTTAATGTATTTATTGTATTATTAATTAAATAAATCTTCATATTCAATATTGAAATTGGAATGATACATCACTAACATCAAAGAAATATATCCCTATGAATTATGTTCATTAATTTTTTTTCATAAATTATTTCTTTCTAAATATAAAAATTGAATTATTATATATTTTATTTTATAGATTGGTATATCACCCATCTTTTTGAAGGTTTATTAATATTTTTTTCCTACTTTGATTCAGTTTCCATTAATTAGATTTTTATTTTCATGAACTGTTCAAATAGGGCCCATGTCACAACTACCTCAAGACCACCTCTAGTAGGCTATTGTATAGAAACTAGAATGAAGTAGGCATGTCACACATGTTGTTGGATGTAGCATAAGGTACCCACATAAACACATTCATCATAAATCTTATACAATGATGAAATGTAAAACCATTTTAAAAAATGAATAGAAACATGTAAAATTGCATAATTAGAGTATGAAATCAATTATTACAATTAAAAATTGCTAAATAGGAGCACACTAAAAAAAGTACAATCAAGTTCAAACTAAAATAATAGAATATGAATTCTTCTGTGGGAACAATATGAAGAAATCTTGGTCTATCTATCTCAAAAAAGATCACATATTATTGGTCACTATATGACCCTATAAAAATTGGGATAATCATCAGATGACGTGAAATGTCAGGAAACATATAATTCAGGGGCGAGTATAAAAATACCCAATTGGACTCCCAAAAATCACTATAAAGACAAAATCATTAATAAATGTAATCTCATCACATGTATGAGTCATTTGAATATAAAAACATAATATAAAAATATACTCAATACAAATATGTAGTCTCAATATACAGTCTCAATAATAAATCCATCTTAGGAATCCTGCATGAAGATTCTATATCTCGCTCATCCAGGAGGATAGACTCTACACGAATGATAAAAATTATGCTATTTATCTGAGAATTTATGACTATTGGGTATCTATTTAATAATTACACCCTGGAATTTTGAAGAGAGCAGTACATAGAATGGTGATCACTCCAAGAGCCCCATGGTATACTAGAAACGATATCGAGATTAACCATTTATTTAGGGGATTGATGTCCCTAATGTTTTGGTCATGATGCTACTAAAAACTCCACCTATATAAATAATGAGTGTAGGGGATCTCAATTCATTCCTCATGAAGGGATTCTCAAAACACTATCCATACACATGTTTCCTCCCAGGGAATCACCATCTTATACAAAGCTAGTGATTCCATAATATAGCCTTATGTAAAGGATTAACGGAACCTCTCCTCCAGAAACCGATCCAATATAAAGATACGAATGTCTCTATTCATTATATAAATAATTACACAACATGTAAAATAATTACACAACATGTCTCTCTAACCCTGAGACAACATGTGTACATTAACACTTATATCTATCGGTGTCTGAGTACATAGAGTTTCTGAGCCTCTGTACTCTTACCTGTGTCTGACTTTCCAGATCTCAAACTTAGTACATGGTGTAAAAATCCATTGTATACATTTTCCATAACTATGTACCATCCCAATTACAAGACGACTCACTAGGTATGGGTCATGTTCTAAGTAATATTTTTGCAACACCCATTTTTATTTATCCTTTTCAGGGAACCCAAGCACTTCATTGAGTGTCCCTAACGACATGTAATTTTAAATTACATGACTTGTAAAATACTATATCAATAAAACCAGGTTTATTCCTCCCTATATTACCAAACCTACATCTTCAATGATTTTACCATTGATCACACTAAGAGACATTAGATCTTGTATTACTGAGAGTCATCATCACCTAATTTATAGAAATTTTGCCTCATCTGCTCATCTATCTAATATAGAGTCGTACTATCATCACAAATTCATAATGAAAAGAACAAGTATCCAAAAATAAATGCTGTATTTTTTATCCTTGAAATACTCCCTTTCCCATTATCAATATATTACATGATTAAAAATATCAATCTGTTTCTTTGAGAAATAACTATCAAATGATTTATTTCTCAGTAATACATTGATCTTCCATTTAAACAAGGCACTGTTGATGAATGCATAAGTATCACATGGATAAAACCCTGAAACATTATCGAGTAATGAATAGTTTCCATGTTAATAGTGAACTCAAACCATTATAATTATAATTATAACCAAATTTCCAAAACAAATAAACCATTTCTCAAAAAAATCCAAGAAGACTAAGCCTACATCCAAAATATGATTAGAAGAAGAATCATTCCATAGGTATAATGATTTTCTTTCCATATTCGAATAATAAAATTTGGGAAATTCCATAAAAAATGTTTTTTTCTCAATATGGATCACATGTTGACTATGAAAAAATAAAAATAATTTTCTTTGGAGAAATCCTCAAATTTCATTAAAATATATTATCCTTTATTTTTCATTCTGGATCTATATGGTTTTATCCAAAACTCTCTCACAAAAATTATAGTTACTAATCAAACACTTCTAATTGGTAATAAATGTGTAAATATATCAATTAATTTGTGATTCTTCATTATATAATAATATAAATGAATTAATTCATTTATTTTATTATTTATCCCCATGAATACCTTTCATCAAATTCCCAAAAATGAAAATTATTTTTACACACCAAGTGTAGAACCCATGATGCATGCTCAAAGATAGCCTTATATTTCATTTCCATGATTCTATTTTCTATTTACTCAAATTTTTCTAGAATTATTTTAATGTTTTATAATTTAAATCTTTAATATACTTCAATATTTAATTCAATGAAAACAAGTCCTCATAATCTCACATCATCTTAACACCTAACAATGTAAATGTTCAATTTTCTATTCTAAGGTAAAACATAACAAAATAATAGAAATTATATATTCCCAATCTCGGTTATTTTGAACTCAAAATGAAAAACAAAACACAATACAAATAGATTTTGGTATTGATAATGAATATGGTTCTATCGTATCTAGGTGAAATACAATAGATAACAATGCTTCAACTAGATATGATATAGGGGAATAAATCACTCATGAAGAATTATTTATGGATAATCCTCAATCTCCTTCATTTACTTCTAAAAGGTAGTACCAGTATAGATATTAAGATATCCATAGTCGGTAACATGCGATGGGTGGTGGATATATATCCTCTACAATGCCATGTGGAAGATATCATATAACTGATTTCACATTGGTAGTAGAGCGATTTGGTAAGCCACCACTCTAACTATATGTGTTATATATAAATTGAAAATGAGTCTTTAAGATATATTTCCAACCTATCCAAACCACTATTACTATATCGAGGTGAGACAATCAAGAACGCATTTTCTCTCTCCTCGAAAACTAAATTCATCCATAATCATTCCATATTACACTTCCCATGGAATCATGTGTTCCTCATCAGATAAAATATGTTATAAAAAATTTCTATGGTGGATTTAATCAAATTGGGTTAAAATCTTACTAACTATCCTTTGTTGACCTGGCATAGTGTATACCTACAGGGTAGTTTTTTCAGGACCCTAAATGGTTCAATAAAGATAGTGGAATGGTACCTATTTTTAATGTTGACTCATCAAAAGGTATGTAATCCTCCATAAAATTACCATAGTCAAACATTCAAGCATACACAATTTCCCCAAAAACCTAAATACTCCAATCTATATATGCATCAGTTAGTGGATGAAATACTATGCTATAATGAAACTGTGACACAAATGTCTCTTATAATCCCTTAAATATTTGATATGTGTAGTGAGAATCATGGTTATAAATGATTTATGGGGTAATTACATTGAGTCAGTATAACTCTTAAAGATAAAGGAATACTAACCTCTAAACCAAATTATGCTATTGAATACGGATGATGTGGACTGACATAGTGAGTTGTTCTAGGATCACTATTATAGAATTATCTCATATATTCATTTTTGGTAACATCATTAGTATGTATATATAAATCTCATACCACATTCACTATGGAAACTCATGTGGTTGAGCTAACCCCCCAGAAGCTGGTTCCTAGACATCACGTTTTGAAAATTACGAAATCATGAAAAAAATACAACCTTCTTCATGAATGGTCATAAAAACTACCACTAATGGTATTGGTAATGTTTTTCTACAACCAGGGGTACCGTATTGGTGATGTAATAAACTAAATCATCAAATCCTCTCTCATAAAATTTGGATCTAATGTTAATCCTATAAAATTAATGACATGTTACCCACTCTCAAAAAATCCATCATGAGGTTGTCCAGAGGATTTAAGTATACGTAGGGTCTCACAACCTGTATCCCTGGGCTTCCCATCACTAACTCACTATAAAATCAATGGGGTAACAACCATCTAGTAGTGGTATTCTTCCCCATTACCTTTCAAAAGTATAATTAAAAATTTTATAAATTCTCCCACAAATCACTCTGAAATACAAACATGTTCTACTAATGTGGGAATATGCTTCTATGTTCCACTTCCCATCCATTAAGATAATCTCATAGTACTAACCTTGGTGTAAATCTATTTTTTTTCATCTACCATATAGTAAGATACTTATGAGGTAAATATATACATGATAATCATGTGGATAGAATATAATATACATCACTTGTGTATAAGGTAGTGTTAACTCATCTGTTGTAAAATTATTACTACTATTACCTGAAGATCATGCATACATGGTCCATATAATGTGGTCACAAATTTTGATTACTAGAAGCAATCTCCACCTACCATTGTATCAAAACACAACATATTTCAGCCCATGATGAATCATAAAACACTACATACTCAACATTAACATGTATACATCTTGAAATGATAGCACTCAAAAATAACTGCCTCAAATCATAGAAAGACTATTGTAACCTATTTTCCCACATGAATTGATTCCCATTTTGAGTAAAATATTTTAAGGTAGATTATATCCTCAAAATAATATGGAATGAATTTTATATAGCGTCCTACCATTCTATGTAATCTCCCTACATCCATTTTGATATTGGTTTTATCCTAATCTAACACATGCATAGCCTTCAACGGGTTGATCAGTACTCTAACTAATGAGATGAAATGTCCATGGATGTGGACGTATTGAATCTAGAACTCAATATTTGTTAGCTAAATGGGACACTTTTTCTCTGAATGTCGGTGAAAAAAACATCTTCATTTGTTTTAGATGATCCGACTAAGACACTAAATAAACATGAATATCAACAATAAAGAATACAAAAAACATGTCTTAAAAAGAACTAAAGACCATGTTCATGAGCCTTGTGAACACTATTGAGGAATTATTCATGTCAAAGGAAATCACAATGTACACATAATTAAAATAGAATCATATGAATGTCTTCTTCAAAATATCATCATCTTGTACTAACTACTATTGATAATCTAATATATGGTCAGCATTTGAGAACCAGTATACCACTCTCAAATGATCAAAGAGGTAATCATTCTTAGGTACTAGATAGTTTTATGTTATAATCACATGTTTTATGTGATAAAAAACAACCATAAATGCCCATCCAAATTCTTAGTGAATAGTAATTTTGATTATTTGGATAAAACAATGTCCCTATAAACGCTTTTCCACTATAAGTCCATCAACTGCACCCTCATCTATTATATCACTATGAGAATCATCTGATATGTTGGTTTTGACATCAAGGATACCATGGGGTGTAATTAAATTAATAATTATGTCTCTATGTAGAGAGGTATTCCTAGAATTTCCACATTAAAAATATCTTCTTAAACCTCTATCATTGAAGGAAAATAGTAACCCAAACAATCCAATGCTCTGTGAATAATTATTTCCCACTAGTGTGTAATCAACTGCACTCTCCTATACTTGAGGATGTTCTTATCCAATAGGGCTACCATCTCACACAAATGGAAAATATTTCCCCATCATTAAGGAAACACAATATACTCCTCGTGATATAGTTAATCTAGGAAAGAAATGTAGTCAACCAGTCCACAAATAAGATGAATTTGTAAGTCCTCTTCAGTTATAAAAATAAATCCTATAAAATATCCCCTCCAAGATTAACATCACACTATTAGTAGAATTTTTTGTCCCTGAGTCACCTCAAGTTGGTGTTTTATATTCAAGGGTTTGAACCAAGGGCTAAAAGAGAGTCAATATGAATGTGAGTAGATTAGTGGAAATAAATAAGTGGCTCTTAACTATATTGCTCAATATTATGTCCGATGTTGAGATGAAAAAAATTATACTTGGTATCATCCATAGAGCCTCTATGTCATACTCCTAGACCACCTACATATTCCCTCACCCCGTACCACTAGCTCCCTGCACTCTGATAGGAATAACATGGGATGATGGAGTTAAGATGTCAATAATTCCACCACCTCTAGAAACTCTTTCAAATCCTCTACCACATACAACAAACTTCAGAGGTACATTCATATAACATTTCCACTTCCATAGTGGATCATACAATTTTTCTATATTAGTCGAACACAAGGTCATAAATCTTAAAAAAAAAATTCATTTAGTGTCACTAGAGTTTGAATCGTCTCTCTTGAATGACTGGATCAATCATATGAGACAGAAACTATTTTCCCACTAATTGGGGATGCCTTATGAAATGTCTTCGTTGTCCATGTACCAGGGTCTAACATCAGATGTCTACAAATGAGGTCATCATTCATGTGTACACACTAATAGCACCAACAATCTATGTATCATACTCTAGTGACCCCAAAACTACCAAATCATGATCCATAATCCAAACATTGGATTGAATGAAAAGATATATTACAATAGATCTCATGTATTTGTGTAGTCCTAACTCAATGGTCTAAGAATGACTGAACAGATTATACACCGTATTAATTGAGTATTAACAACATTTAGTGAACAAAAATGAATACATAGCCACATTTATGCTACATTATTGAAGTTGTATAAGCTATAAGGTGTGAACATATCTCAACATAGATATAGAATAATTTTTTCGGAAAATTCACTGAATCTATGATAAACAGGTGGTGGTAAAACTGGCACACCTGCTGGAGGTAACATCTCCTGAATAGGTCCTTGTATTATTGTATCATTACTTAATGGTTCAAAATAATAATCTTTTTGTTAACTCCAATTCGGAAAACTCATGGATTCATATTGACAAACGAATTTTGTACAATAGTCAATGAATATGTCAAGATATTTCACTCATGATTGTCATGGAAACTATAATACAATAAAAAATGAATCATCTACCAATGTTTTACATGAAATCATTTTATACTTGTGTTGATCCAACAAGGAGGTGATCAGAGTCCTGGTGTATGGATTTGTTGGCTCCCACACCAAAAATGAAGTCCATATCCTGAGAGATGAAATCAAATCATTTAGCATTGCATCCCCAAACCAATATCATAGACTCTCATCCTTTGGTTAAACTGGTACCTCTAATAATACTCTATCACAACATGTCCCAACATGTATTATGTGATGGCTTCCGCACACCCACTTCCAAAGTTATAGGGGATGGTTTCTAGTATGGAGTAGAAATGTCACTAAAATGGTATGACTTAACCATTGAGAGAATTAAAAAGATATGCATATCCAATCCCTTATAATGATAAAATATAAAAAAAATGAAAACCATTCATCCATACATCTAAAATCCCATTAAGAAATTATTAAAGTTTGTACGGGAATAAAAAATGGACAAATAAAATCCCACTAATTGTGATTAAAAAATGTACAAGATGATAAAATTGAAGATGTATTCTATCAAGGAATCCACATGAAATCCACCCACTATATATGGATCATTGTTATCATCCTAGTACTCATCCCTATTGGCATCTTTCATAATGGTTATCATCTATAGAATACAAGAAATGTGTAGGAAAATCCCATATAGGAGTGATTATATCTGTACTAGTTTGGACACCACATATTCAATAATAATATACCATTAATAATATTTATTTTGATAATTAAATGTATATTTCGCGTCCATATATAACATGAATATTCAACTATACACAAATTAGACACACAATTCGTAGAACTGTAATGTCATCCTATGATTCCGCATAAAGGTTCCACACCTCACTCATCATAGAGAAAACACACCATGAGTCATAGAGCATTGATAGAATGGATTTGAGATATCATGTTTATCTAACCTAACCCTATTATTATAATATCAGAAGTCAGAATTTTTTGATGTAGAGAATGTAGATCTCTCCCAAATTCATGTGGTATACTAACAACCCAATATGGATTAACCTTTTATGTATGGTATTGACGCCGACACAGTGTTGGTCATGAAGATACCAATAAACCCACCTCCCTAGTGACAATGTTAGTGGATATCATCTAGTTCACATATAGGGATTCCAAAAACTATATCCAAACATGATGTTCCTATTAGGGGTTATCCATCTTATTTACAAGACACGATTCTATAAAAAACAATCCGTAAATGGATCAAGGTAATGTATCAAATGGAAATTATCAATGATTAAATTATAAAGGAGTCCAAAAATTATCTGAAGTACTACACTACATCTAATGTATGTACACAAAATGTATATAAGTAAACAACATGTCTCTCTAACATTGGGCCATATTGTTTCTATTACTACCGTCTATTGTACGTTTAGGAGTACACAATATCTCTGAGACAATTTAATTGTTCCTTTGTCTGACTACCCATATTTATGTATACTATACGATGTTCCCAAGGATATGTTATCTAATTCTTGATCATTTACCCATATATATATATATCAAATCTACAGTTAGGGTTTACACATATTGTGACAACTCCCACATGCCTTGTGATATTTATCTTCTTTATGAAACCCTAGCACTACAAATGGGATCTAACACAAAATATAATTATGGATTTCATGTCATGTTAACATGGATATGAAATAACCAAAAGGGTATAACCACACACCATTTCCATTTATTTTTATATTTTTATTTCATAAATATTTCAAATACAGTATTACCAATATTTTTAATTGACTGAACATTGGAAATTGTACCACAATATACTCATAAATAAACTTATAAGACACAATATGGTCAAATGATAAAATATAATTCAATGGTAATTTCCAAATAAATTCTCAATAAATCATACATAGTATCCACTAAAGTCTATTATCGATACGATCCCATATTGGTTGTATAATTATCTTAGGGTAAGAAATGGGAAAGAAATGACTAATTTCTTGTGTATTCATTTAAAAACCAGTAAAATGTGGAATTTATTATAAACTCATAAGGAAAGATAGGAGAAAACAATTCAATCCAATATAGGAAGAAAACTTTGTGGTGTTTTGGTTTCGAACGATCTGTTTCACTTAGAAGATTATTGATGTTCAATATATATATATATATATATAATCTCCTAAAAATCTCCACATAATAAGACTTCACCCTCAATATGATTGACCCATGAATCAATTAGTAAGATGACTGATTTAATTTCATTTTGGGAATAAAAAAATTAGGGTAAATCCAAATAAAACAACGTCATACGTCTAGATGGATCATTCACTATGAATGAAATAATCTAAAGCACTATTATCTTTGTGATCCTCAAATTTAACTGTATTATACAATCATCTATCTATCATCATCATTCACCAAGGATTTATCAAACAAAACCTAAAAATTATTATATTTATGTGTCCAACATTGAGAATTTTTCATAAGAATATTCAAATTAATAAAACAGTTTGGTCGCTTCATCTCTTATTAAGATAAATAAAGGTATTTATTTATTTTATAATGTACACTCAAAAATTTTTTTAAAAGACACCCAACATCAAGAAATATCATTTTACTTCTGTGATAAATCCCATTCTTTGATCTCAACAGTAGTATTAGCTTTAAGATTTGAGAATGTGTTTTTGATTTATTCATTATTTTCTGGAAAAATACATACACATGATTAATAATATATTTAATATAATTCAGAAAACAATTTGGAACATGGGTCATTAGAGTGTCACAAAATTTCATCACATGTATTTGAGAATAATCCATTTAAAATCATTATGTAATCCTTAAAAAATTACAGTCATTATATTAATACTGTAGAAAACATTCCAAAGGATGGAATCAGGAATTCATTTTCTATTAAGACATAGATCATTGATTATTCGGAAATACCTCAAATCAATTAGATGGATTTTAATATGAGTGGAGTGTAATTAAAATTGGGTTAGTTGGATCTAAAGGAATGACTCTATTGGTATATAGTATATCATAAATATATAAATAGTTTATTTTGAATGATGTGTCATATATTCTTTTTAAGCATTTGATATTGATATGTCAGTCTTTTTCACAAATAGTAAAACATCACATATATCTTCCATAATCCATTTGAGTATAGGGTATTAGGGAAATTGTGAGATATTTTTGATCGACAGTTACCCATTAACATGATTTGTCTTCAATGTGATGACTTAATGAGTTTTTAATTATAAAAATGATAATAGATGGCATTGAAGGTATATAGGCTTCACATATTTATTATATCCATACAGTCGTCATATATAATATTTTAATATTTTTTGTTTTCCAAAATATAAATATTAAATGTTAATTGGGATATAGAGCCATAATATTTTTATATTGATATTATTTTTTATATCTCCTATGAAAAATTCAAGTGGATGTATTATTTTTCTTATTTTATATCCAATAATTTTATACCAATAGATTATTGACCTTGTTTTTATTTACAATTTCATTTATCAAAATAAAAAATATATGGAAGGTTCATTAATATTTTAAAATAAATCAATTATCAAAAAATATTATAAATGGATAGAATATTTTTCATAGTATAAAGATATGATCATTAACACTGAGCTCACATTATTGGAATTATGGAAACTATGTTTATGGTTATTTATTATTTGGTAAAAATATGAGTTATGGATGAACATTAATTTTGAGTCCATAATATTTTAATATAGTTTAATATAAATATTTTTAATAACATTCTTTTTATATTTAATTATGTATTTTCTATCAAATTATGCATAAATTCTCCTTGAGTCAGTCAATCTTTTAATGATATATTTTTAATGATATAATGGATACTATGAGTAACAATAAGATATTTTAGAAGTATCTCATGTTTTATTGATTTACTAGTAGTAAATGTGTAGTTTGTTATATCGTTAAACACATGGGTAATTTTCTTATTTACACTGACAAACAAAAAATGCATGAAAATTAATAACTCAAAAAATATTTTTAGAAATTTTATTTCATTCCCTTAATTTTACTCACTCTTAAATAATAAATATATATTATATTAAGTAAAAAATAATTTAAATATATTATAAAACACTTTTAGGACCTTTTATATAATCCTATATGAGAAATTATTTATAGGAAATGAAAATAAACCAAATGTAAAATAATATAAAACAATATAATATACACTATAAAATTCTAAAAGAATTGATTATGTATAAATAATTGTTAGGATAAAAAAACAAACACTCCTAAAATATCATTTCTAAAATTTTATAATCAGAGAATAATAATATAATTAATAAAACATCATGAATCCAATATCTTCAAATCACAAAATCTTTATATAGGATAAAAGAAAATAAGTTAAAAATGTGAAAAAAATTCAACATATTTTATTAAACTATTTTTATTTATTTAATTATATTTGGGAAAAAATTTCATTTTTTCACAAATTGTAAATAACACACAAACTACTTCCATTCAAGAAAAATTCAATAAAATTATTCCCATGTAAATAACTCATGACACATAGTAAATAATTACTATGGTCAAAATTTCACTACAAAAGTTTGTAAAAATTCTAATTCAAAACTATTTTCCAACAAATAAAATCATGAAATCACCTGCGCATCAATAATAATGAAAATATATATCACAAATATTTAAGTGTACTTTACGCTATTCAAAAATTCATATCATCACCAAACAAGAACACATACTCAAATGACTAAAACCTAAACAAATTATAAGATATCCTAAAATATTTAGATATATATCTATCTATATGATACATTCTTATTTATGTACAAATAATTTATTATATATTATTATAAAATGTAATGATATTTAATCTTGATTCATAAAATATATTATAAAATATATTATATCTAATTGCATCATGATATTTTTCCCATTTAAATTAAATAAAATATTATACGATATTAAATATATTAAAATGAAGTTAAATTTATTTTATTTTTCTAGAAAATTTATGTAAAACTAACTCTTGATATTAATCATAATTTTTTCCTCCAATATTTCAGGAAAAAATATTTTATATGGTTATTATATTGATTATCACAATATTTTAAAATATATAAAAATATGAAAATTAAAATTTTACAGTATTTATGGTTGATATATTGTTTAAAAATTTATTCTTACTATTCAAAATGAATTTATGTTTAAAAATATTGTCATAAATATTTTTTATTAACTAAATAAATTAATTTAAACTCCTATTCTAATTTGTTATATCATTTTATAAACATCATATTGTATTTTTTTATCGGAAAATATCATTAAAATAGAAATTAATGGTTTTTTGTGTGTGTTTTCAATCCTCACATGGTTGTCCAAGGTGTTTTCATTATTTGAAAAGTTTTTTTAGATATAATTAGTTTTATTATGGATGCTAAATGAGTGGGTATGAGTATGAAGGATATTTAGTCCTACAATCCTTTTTTGGATTGTCAAAATAAACCACTTTGGGGATAACTGGGTACTACACATTCCAAAAATCCAAAACAAAATCTCCAAATACCAAAATTCAGAACACCCAATGCCAAACCAAATTCAAAATGAGATTAATTTGAAATGGTAAGACTAATCACCTAGGGCTGCAAGTTCTGAGCCATGAGTCACCACTGTCAGAAATATCATGATCATCTACCATCGACTGTTGATCATTTCATCATTGTCTCCATCAAGAGGTCCCCTTCAAACATCATCACATCTGTGTCGTCCTCACACCGATGGCCACAAACAACCTCTCTGGTAATCAGAAATGAATAGTCGCCACTGTCATCATCATTGTCATATTATCTCTGTTGTCTCCTCTATCCAAACTTCACACATCATAGATCGACTAAAGCAATCGTAGCAAATAAAAAACAAATACACAAATAGAACAAACCCATAAATGTATCTATTTCTATATAAAACTCAAAAACTATCACCAGTGTAAGAGATCTGAAAAACCAAACCAGATCCAAAGAGATTCCTCAAGAACTGATGGGGAAACCATCAGAGGTAGCGTTTTATATAACATGTGTAATAATTTTGAATGATTGAAAAAATAATATAATAGACCATCCATATTGATTTAATAAAATTTATATTAAAAACAAGAATAAATTTAAATATTTTCTATGATTAGTAGATATTTATGATGATAATTTGGAAATTATAATTATTTCAATAAATATTATTTCGAAAGGTTGTCACTTACCCATTTATCCAATTTTCAGATATTATTTTTATGATATAAAATCTTATAATTTTATTTTTATATTCATAATTTCCATGATGAAATCCCCCACGTATATAATAATATAAAAAACTATGGAATTATTTTTAATATGATCAAAGTAATGAAATTGCTGCATGGGATATAAAAAAATTAAAGAAACATATTTTTCTTATAGAAAATATTTCCATTTTCTGAAATAATCACCGAGTTCAAAAAATTCATTTTAATACCTAGAGCATATACTTCTCTTCCATAAATATTATCATAATATTATAATATGAAATATTAATGAAAAAAATATTACTCATAATGGTTTCATAAAAGTCATGAATATATAGCAAAATGTTTTTCAGAAAGTTATATTTTTCAACAGTAATAAGTTATATATACTTTTCGTTAAATATTTGTTCGTTACATTAGATTATTAATGTCAAAAATGTCTATGAGAAAAATAAAATTAAATAATTTATGTTTATTTTGGAATCATTTTTTTTTCTATTCAATATGTATTATTATTCGTAGTTATAAATGGAATAACCTTTTCGGTTAAATATTGAATGACCATCATGTTTTGAAATATAATATCCATCACAAAAAAATTAAAGCATAAATATTACCAAATGAATTGAAGGAGTTTCAGTGACCCACCCATCCATGGTCTATAATAGAACTCCCCAACATCAAAAAAATCAATGATCCATAATATAATAATAACATATAAATGGATATTTTTGAAATGTAATTTAAAACACATAAGATAATATTTTGAAAATATTATTATATAACGGACATTTAATAGAAAAATTTAAAACTAAAATTTGAATGAAAAGAGAGTGGGGAATTTCATTTAATACCCCATGTAAATGTTTATTTAAATATAAAGATCAAATAATTGATGGGGAGATGAGATAATATAGTTATTCCATATAATTTAAATTATAACATTTATTTTTCATTTATATAGAAACAAAAAAACGTTCTCCCAAAAACATGTAAAAATATTCCCTTTGAAATTCATTTAATAAAGTCAAATGAAAAATAATATACCATTATATTTCAATAATTTCAACCCACACAAAATAATTTCACTAATATAGACAGTGATGAGAAATTTTTCGAAAATAAGTCATTACAACATTTAAAAAGGGGTACTCATTTAATGTAGACCTCATTAAATCAATAAATAGAATCATTTTTAAATTTATTTTAATCATAGATAAATATAATTAATATTAATTTATATATTTATTATAATAAAAAGAATTCATTAATTTATAAGAACATCGAAATGGAAGGAAATGAGTTGGAAGGGGATCTTTAAAAGAAGACTGTTAAAAGACTATCGCATACCTCAAGTTCAAATCAGCACACACATTCATTATGTTATTGAATTATAAAAAAATAATAATTATTTACATGATTATGAAAAATTAGAAACATATTTAACCCTTTAATTTAATTCAATATAAATTTATATTCCATTTATTATTTAGTTATGCTCATATTAGATGGTTTAGTGATATTTAACTCTAATATCAAAGATTCCTTCTGTAGGTTTACGATAGTTAATGTGGTCTTTATTTTATAATCACCATAATAATAATAATAATAAAATAATTATCTTTTTTATACATCAATTATAACGTTGAAAACAATCATGGATAATGGTTATTAAAAATGAACTGTGTTACAATCATCAATATGGTAGTTCGTATGAATGCACGAGTAAAATTTTCATTATTCAAAAATCATTTTGAAAAGGATGGATTGATTTATTTTATCAAAAAAAAGGAAAAAATATCATATAAAATATTTTTTAATATATATATATATATATATATATCTGTCATCAATGTGATGTGATGATAAAATATGAATAACATCTCTTTGTGGAGGTGGTAGTCCACACCTATTCACGAACAATGTTACTGTTTTTCCTTGAATATAAATTACATAATATAATCATAAATATGTCATTAATATATATATATATATATATTAAATACATAATTATAACCATCCTTGAGAGGAATTGATGGAATATGAATTATATTAGTTCATAAGGCAGAACTTTTTATTACACATGATTGATGGTTTTATTTCAAATTTGATTAAATATGAAAATGATTTTAGTCATAAAAATAATATAAAAACATATAATTATGTGGAATATATTGGTGTTATTATTTCAAAATTTGATATGATTGTTTTAATGAGGTAGAAGAAGAAATAAAATTAAAACGTGTGATTAAGAATTATTTTTCTTATATATAAAATATCTTAATGGTTACACTAAATGATGTATTTGGATTAATTTAAGAAAAAAACAATAACCTATATGTTTTGGTGAAGGAATTAATAAGGGTTATTTTTTTGATTTTGGATGAACTGAAAGGCTATTGACATGTGATGAAAATAGTTAAGTATGTTCCCTTTTAAAAAAGAGGGGTGGGGAAGTCTTGAAATTTTATAATGTATTAAAGTAATAAAAATTTATTTCCATATTTAAATGACAAAAAAATAATAAGGATTGATTTTAGTATGTTTCATAATCCAAATAATATGATGAATATAGATTTTTATTTTTTAGGTGATGATTTCTCCATTATCCTTTTTAACCTATGCCCACCCTTTTAATTAATCACCACGTCAATGATGATTTTAATTTCATGTGTATATATTGATACTATAAAAGTAAAATATGTCATCAAATTGACGATAGTTTATGTAATTATTCATATAAAAATAAACTTGCTCATTAAATATTTTTAGTTATTTCAAACCATTTAATAATATTTTAAATATTATTCAATAATTTAAAATTCATTTGTTGAATAGTTCATTTAGTTGGACATTAAGAACAACATGGTAGAAATGAAATTAAAATATACTGTAGTGACACATTTATAACATGTTATATAGATTTAACAAATCACGCATCAAATTTATTCATTAATATTATTTTACATATAATATATTTAAAATCATTTTAGTGAATTCTTAATTAAATAATTATTCTGTCTGCATCACATAATCACTTTGGTTAATTATATAATTAATAAAAATTATTAATTAAGTACCGACATGAATTTTTTATCCTTATCATTATAAAAAATAATTTTTAGTCAAAATATATTTTCACCCTTATTAAGAGAGAAAATATATTTAAAATAAAGATGATGACAATTTATATTTTTCTTTACATAATGTTTTATAAAGGTCAAATATTTGACTAATTGTCACATAAAAAATAACTATATATCCTAAGGGGTTATTGGTAGAAATTTAATTTTCCAATAACACTCAAGATTAAAACCGATGGCCTTATCATTCATTCTACCTTATGAAACCATGATTTACACTATTATAATGGTGATGAATTCATAATATTTAATATATTTTTATTACCAAAATATAAATTCATCATATTAAATTATATTTATTATTCTGGTTCAAAGTACAAGATAAATTTTACCGTAAACTATATTTATAATTTTTATAATTACATTTTATTAGTATTCAATAATGAGTGATGAATAATGATTTTCAAAAAAAATGTTTTTTTATTTAAATTTATTTAACCATGGTCACATATAATGTTGATTCTTTTGAAATTATCCCTATTGTTAAAATATAACATTGAATTTTATTAATTTAAGATCAAATTAACAAAAATTATGGGGCTTTTTAATGAAATTAAATTCTAGTTTTACAAAAAATGAAATTTTTCTTTATTCCTTGGAAATTCAAAATATTGGTAAAAGTACATAAAATTCATATTATGATAATATAGAAATATAAATTCTAAGAATAAATTAGTTTTTTAAAATTAAAATTCTGTTATACTAAAATGAAACTATTAAATAATAACTTATACACAAATATGAATAAAACAAATTCCATTCTAATTTAAAACAATATATATAATATTATAATAAAGGGCCTAGAAATCTAATTAATTAATAAAAATTTTGAAAATGATATATTCTATCATTACTTGTGTTTTTGAGTTCCATCAAATTATTATAAATTATTTCCATATAATTTTATTCACATATTAAACAAGAAGAGATATATTTCCCCCATTTCATTTTTACATTATCATATTTGTTCTTCGATCATATGGGTGTTTTAAAAAAATTTAACCTTGTGATTCACCTTATTATATAACCCCTTATAACTGTGGTAACAAAGTTATTTTGGATGTCTCTCAAAATAATGGATATATTCTAACTAAAAATAATTATAATATAAGCATTAATTTAAATTGGAACATATTCCATTAACATAGTGACATGAATTACATTGTAAACATACAATAATTATAAAGGAATGGATACTCGATATGAAAATTATCTAGAAATATATGGGATTTCAAAAAATCCAATGAACTATTTCGTTAGCCTTCCATTTTTTTCAAAACTCTTAAAAATATTAATTTGAGATACCTTAAAAACATTATATATTTTGTAATTACAAATATATTTCCTCCATTTATCTACAAATATTTTTTTTATTTGATCCATCCTCAAACATTGATGAATCATCTTCACCATCAAGTCCATATACTATACCATCTCTTGTCCCATCAAAATCCTTATTCCTATGACATTCCAAAATGTGGTATTCCATCAATGAATTCTAAATAATTCACCATACGGATACCTAGGTATTACAGAATAAAAAGAGTTACTACTAGAGAAATAAACTAATTAGAGATGAAGATACGAACATCCATATAAAAAATATTGAATAAGCATAAAAAATTTAGTACAATTATAAATTTTTCATTGTTATAATATTTCAATTTATAGGATTAAAATATTGAAAAAATATCATTTATTAACAAATATCCTCAGATGTTGATTCTAAAAATTGAAAAGTAAATATAGGATCACAATAAAATTCATGTGAGAGAATAAATTAATTTAATTACACCAACTCATTGGGGGTACAATCAAGATAGATGATCTAGAAACATAATATATTGAAGAGGGAGGAAAATCATTAATTTATTTAGTATTTAAAAGATAAAACAAATCAAATTAATAAATTTATTATTCATTGTAAATCCCATAGTGGATTACATGGGAATATTATAAGATTCTCACTCATGTTCTAATAATTGTTGACAAAGTCACTATATTAAATAGCCTCGTGTCCTCTATACGTAGTTTTGCTGCCATGTTAAATATAAAATGGGGAAGTACAAGTTTCACTCAAAATTGCATTCTCCAATTAGAAAAATTGTGGCCCATGTAGTGTTTTTAAAATGTGATAAAACCATATTCATAAAAATTATACCCTATAATCATAACCCAAAAAATATATTATAGCATTTCATATAATAAATTATCCTTATTTTGATCATGATTGATTATTTTTGATAATTATAGTTTCACTAATAAATAAATAAAAATAGAGGTTGTTCGTAAATTCATAATTTATAGGAAATAATTATTCGAATTACTAACAATAGGGTCGTGATTGCATCGAAAAGGATCAGGGTGATGGTATGACCAAATTTGATTTACAGTTAGTGAAATGTTTCAAGTTCAATGAGTTGGGTCATTATGAAGACGTGTGTTCGAAAAAGAGCTCTAATGATTCGAAGCAGTCAGAATATATGCAGCAAGGTGTGGTGAAATCCTTTATAACCACTTCAGCAGATGTTGGGCCATCAAATGAAGTTGTATCAGACACTTTGTTTGTCTTTTTAGATTATGACAATGTTTTGTTTGATTCGGTGTCTACACATTCTTTTATCTCTGAAAAAGTTTCTAGTAAATTTGGAATTCCATATCAATAAATGACTCCTGAAATTGTGGTAAAAACACATAGGGTAAATTTTTAGGCAAAAAGAATTTATCAGAATGTTCTTATCCTTATCCGTATAAGGAACCTACTTTCAAACCTTATTGTTTTACCTCTAGTATAGTTTGATGTTATCCTCTGAATGGATTGGCTCTCTGTTTAACTTGCTACGATTGATTGTAGATCTAAAGAAGCTTCTTTTGGGAAAGACTTTCAGTTTGTGTTTAATAATGATCACATATTGTTGATAACATATCAAGAGGCTGTGAAACATGTAAAATATGGAAATTAATGTTACCTTACACATATTGTTGAAAACAAAGGAACCTTTTAGATTAATGATGTGCCAGTGGTAAATGAGTATCCTGTTGTTTTTCCTGACAGGTTTCCTGGAATAATACGAGATCAGGATCTAGTATTTACTGTTGACTTAGTTCCTAATACTAAGCCAATTTCAAAAACCCCTTATATAATAACTCAAATTAAACTTTTTGAGTTGAAGGAGAAATTACAAGATTTATTGTAGAAAGGTTTCATTCGACCTAGCACTTCACCGTGGAGTGCACCTGTCTTATTTGTAAAAAAAGATGGTTTAATGAGACATTTCATTGATTATAGAGCCTTTAATAACATCATTGTTATGAACAAATATCATTTTTCCTCATATCGACGATTTGTTCGATCAGTTCCAGGGAGCTCAGAATTTTTCAAAGATTGACCTGAGATCGTGGTACCATCAATTGAAGGTAAAGGAAGCAGATATTCTGAAGTCCGTGTTTCATACAAGATGTGGCCATTATGAATTTTTAGTAAAGCCTTATGGGTTAACCAATTCACCTGATGTATTCATGGACCTTATGAATAGTATTTTCCATGAGTTCTTGTATAAGTTTGGGGTTTTTTTTCATTGATGATATTTTTCTATTTTTTAAAAGAAAATAGGAGAACTAAAGTCATTTAAGGGTTATTTTTCAAACCGTAAAAGGAAAGAAATTGTATGGGAAATTCAAGAAGTGTGAGTTTTTGTTGCAACAAATTTATTTCCTTGGTCACATTGAAGAATGGCCAAGACCCACAAATGTAACCATGATTCATAGTTTTCTTGGTTTGGTAGGCTATTACTGAAGGTTTTAAAAAAAACATGGTTATCTTGTTCAATGACTAAGCTAACTCAGAAGGGTGTTTTGTTTATCTGGAAAAGAGAATGTGATGATTGTTTTCGGGAATTGGAATGATGATTGGTGAATGCTCTAGTTTTGGCACTATCTTCTAGGAGTGGTGAGTTTGTAATCTACAGTGATGCATCATTGAAAGAACATGGATGCGTCATAATGCAGAATGATCAAATAATAGCTTATGCTTCATGTCAGTTAAAAAATCATGAGGTAAATTACCCCACACATGATTTGGAATTAGCTACTGTTGTTTTCACTTTAAAAATTTGGAGGCATCATTTGTATGGTGTAAAGTGTGAAATATATACTGATAACTAAATATTAATGTATATATTCACTCAGAAAAAATTTAACATGGGACAAAGAAGATGTCTAGAATTATTCAAGGATTATGATTTTACATTTCATTATCATTCGGGAAAATCAAATAAAGTGGTTGATGCTTTGAGTTGAAAAATTAATGCTTCATTAATAATGTTATGTTTGGAACATCATCCTTTAGTTAAGGATTTGATGAACCTTGGCATAAAAGTTATTGGTGGAGGATGTTCTTCTATTTTGTTTCAGTTATCATTGAAATCATCTCTATCAGACAGAATTAAGCAAGCACAGAAGTAAGACAGTGAGTTGCAGAAAAAGGTAGAGCTGGTTCAGAAGGGTATGTTACCAGAATTCAACATTGATTACAATTGTGTTTTCATATTTGGCAAGAGATTTTGTGTGCCTTGGGATTCACAGTTGAAGATACAGTTTTTATGTGAAGCTCATAGTTATATGTTTTCAGGTTATCCTGGCAGTGCTAAGAAGTATAGAGATCCCAGGAGTATTACTGGTAGGATGTAATCAAAAAAGATATTGCTGATTTTAATGTGAAGTGTTTGACTTTTCAACATGTTAAATAAGAGAACCTGTTACTAAATGGGATGCTTCAGCCTTTTCCAGTGCTAGAGTGGAAATGAGAGAATATATTTGTGGACTTCGTTGTCGGATTTCCAAAGACACCTTGAGGTAATAATGCGATCTGGGTTATTATTGATCGTTTGACTAAATCTGTTCATTTCCTTGTATACGAGACACTTTTTCATAGATAAACTTTCTCGTTTGTATCTAAAAGAGGTAGTAAAGTGAAATGGTGTTCCCCTCCACATTGTATCTGATCGTGATCCCAGGATTACTTCTAACTTTTGGAAAGGCCTTCAGAAGTCATTGGGTACTGAATTAAATTTTAGCACAACTTTTCATCCTCATGCAGATGGGCAGTCAAAATGAAAAATTCAGAATTTGGAGGATATGCTATGTGTTCGTTTGATGGATTATCAGGGAATTTGGGACCAAGATATTTTATTGGTTTACTTTTCTTATAATTATAGTTTTCATTCAAGTATACAGATGGAACCATTTGAGGATTTATATGGGAAGTGATGTCGAACTCCAACTTTTTGGGATGAAGTGGGTGAAATAAATTTGATGGGACCAGAATTGGTAGAAGTGTTGGCAGACAATGTTCAGCTGATACAGAAACACATGAGAATAGCTCAGTACAGGCAGAAAGGTTATGCAGAAGATAGGAGGAAGGATCTCTATTTTGAGGTATGTGGTCATGTCTTCCTCAATGTTTTGCCTTGGAAAAGTGTGATGTGATTTGGTAAAAAAGAAAATCTAAGTCCATGGTTCATTGGACCATATGAAATTCTGGAGAGTGTTGGATCAGTTTCATATTGAGTGGATTTATCTCTGATTTTATCTCAGGTACCCAATGTTTTTCATGTTTCAATGTTCAAAATGTACATGCCAGATCTCTCCCATGTTTTGATTCCAGAGGTAGTTCAGTTGGAAAAGAATCAATATTATGAAGAACAACTGGTACATATTCTTGACTTCAGGGAGAAACTATTGCAGAATAAGGTGATTCATCATGTAAAGGTTTTCTGGAAAAACCACATGATTGAAGAGGCCACATGGGAATCTGAAAATGAAATATGGGATAAATACCACCACTTATTCAATAAGTAAATAAATTGAGGAGAATTTTTTTTTCTAAAAGTGGTAAGTATGTAAGATCCCAGGTATGTAATGAATTATGGATTTTCATATCTATTTCTATTTAGGAATTATATAGTGTTTTAGAGGCTTAAAGTGAGAATAAATCCAATCATAAGCATAAAAATCTCTAATATTTTTTAAAAGAATATTTTACTGCCTTTTGATAAAGAACCATTTTCAAATCTATCTTTGGAAATTTTATAAGTTATATTTATCTAATTAAACATATTCTTTAGTATTGGGACATTGAAATTTAATTTGGATAAAATTTTGGTATTTTTCTGACAATGTTTATATTTTAATGAATAGTGAAAAATACTGCATTTTACTTCAAAACTGCTTTTTAATATAATTTATTTATATGGATAGATTATATTTTTAATTGGTTCTAAAGTTTATTTAGAATATATTATTACCATTTAATCCAATTTTGTTCATTTTAATTAATTTCACTATAAAATTGGGCATAAACAAGTTTCAAACTTTTCATAGATATTTCTTCAAAAAACCCGCTATTTGTTTTGACAACGAGAATTATTTTTAAATTAATAACTACAATTTCTATGTTTCGAATTTGGTAAAATGGCTTCCATATTTGGAATTAGAAGGTACATAGTATGTAATTAAGAAGCTTTTGTATTTTGAAATTATGAATAGTAATGACGGTAATTATCTTTAATTATCGTGATTAATTAGTAATCGGGTAGTTAAGTGTAATAAAATAATATCATAATAATATAAAATTACTCCAAAATGGGTCCTAATGCTACTGGTTGTGTCATGGATGACCATTGGATGCCTTGTGCCAGCTTTGGGACCCCATGGAATAACTTTTTTGTGATAGTGACATTTTATCTTTTTATTTTTAAAGAAAGTTAAATATTACAAAAGTATGTAACACCTATGTAAAACAATATCAATATTGTCTAAATAAATAATCTCTTAGACAATAAATAGACATTGGAAAGATAAAAATATTTTCTACATCATGGTATATTTCTTATAATTTTTAGAGATTATATAAATAAATTTATTTATGACACCATGATGATGTAGTGATTACCTCATTAATGAACTATTTCAATAAAATGAAAAGATAATGTAAAATAAAAGACCTAAAATTGTAAAAAACCTATTTTATGGGTGTATTTAGAACCCATATAAATTTATACTAGAAATATATCATTGTGGGACCTTTAAAATACTAAAATCATTTTATAATAAAGTATCATTTCAAGAATTTCCAAGAGTGCCCCTCCTCCCTATTATTAAAGGTCCCCACCTCTACCACCTTACCCACACCACTCCAGCCATTAACTCGGCCAAAAACTGCTCCTTTTATCCCACCAAAATCCCACTATTCATCATAGAATCCTTACAATATGCAGAAATCCCTTCGAGAAACCCTTTTGGTTCAAACCAATGGGAGTTACCCGATTTAACGTTAATGTCTCTCTAATGTTCTTTTGTTTTATTTTTCTTCCCAAACCCCCTAAACACTTTCTATTCCTATATTTTGTAACAACACCAGTAACTTCAACATACTAGGATGTTGTTATGAGATTTATTTTATTTACACTTACACACACCTCCGTCTAATGGTTAATGAACATACTGTTTCTGTGAGTGGTGAATTTATGCCTGACGAAATGCTGATTGTTTAATCTTCTTTTAAAATGTTTCATGGTGTCCATTAAGATGTCAATATATTTATATATGATATATATTATGTTTATGTTTTCCTTATGCTTATGTATTTTTTATTTATGGCATACCTTTATGGTTTCCATTATGGGTAAACGTGATAATTTCATTTTAGGAAGTGTGGACTACCGCCCCCTCAATGTGATTTGATTCATTAATGCCATATGTGGGACATATAAAGGATGGATTTAATGGTATTCCATATGATATCAGAGTGTAATTATAATATACTTTTATATCATTATTATTTCATTCAATTTAATACAAAATAGAAATGAAAGTAGCTTTCATGCATGCGTACGACTTATCGTCTCCATGAACGGTGCATTACATTTCTTAACTCTAAATGTTATGTAATATTATAAATGCATGTATATACTGGATATATATGATATATATGATATCTATATCATGAATGTAATTCTTAATATAATCTATATTTTACCAAATGAATAAAGTGTAATTATAAGACGTTTATTTTCGGCTCAAGTACCAAAGATCGACAAAATAACTGTTTTAACATAAATAATTACATAATGTTCAGAACAATGTAATAAGTGATATAAAAGGAATAATGAACTTGAAAAAGGTTCTTAATAAAGTTTAAATTAAATCTATTTTATTATTCAGGAGATTAAATAATGATCGAGTCAAGTCGGACACGATGTAAGAGACTTCGTCTCAATCTCCTTTCATTGAGGAATATTTTGTTTTATACACAACTTTCTTTTATACGGTGTATAAACCCCTTTTACTTTTAATTTTATTCAAAATGATTTTTTTTAATAAGAATTTTACTAAACTATATAGGGGAATGTTTTTGTCTTACGTATGCGGCAACAACGACTTCTCGGCCGCTGTGACCATTATTTGAGTTTCGTCTTCCTCTACAAGCCATAACTTTTTTTAATGAAAAATAAATACCATGTTTTAATTTTCTTTTATTTTGTTATTAAAAATGGTTTGAAAGAGTATGATAATATCAATTTTTTTATTGGTTCCTTGTGATTGAAATGTGGAAATGTTATGTTTCCTTTATACACGTTTAATGTGATACGATTATGTTATGGTTCTGGGGATTGTTTTTGAATATGGGTGGTTTCGTGATACACTAAGGGCGGGTGACCCCGTGATAGCTCTCCAATGCATTGGGTAATTTGAAGGGGTTAAATTATAATGTTTCCCTGAAGCGATTTAGGGAATATACTGTGATGGGTATTCCACATTTAACCATGAGGGTTACTCCCTACGTAAGAATTTTATGAATGCCTCAAGTTACCTTTATGTATTATGATTTCATTGAGTTATTCATGAGTCTTATGATTTCATGAGGTATGTTAAAGTTATTATTTTCATGAGTAAAGTATGTTTTCAATGATTCTTATATATACATAGACTAAGGTTTTCGTTTCATATTTTTATACCCCTTACTAATCTTTTTTCCACATCCCATGTTTTGGAAATGTTTTTCACAGGTCAAGGGAAATGTACGTTATGCGATGATAGTGTCAAGGAAGTGTCAAGAAAGAATCCTTGTTTTATTTTAAATATGTTTCCTTTGATGGGAATAGTTAATATTTTCATTTATATAACCAACTTGTTTAAATTTGGAATGTAATTCATGATTTATGATCTAATTTTCTAAAACTCTAAACCTAAAAAGAACCTCAATGTTTATTTTTGAAATAACTCATGATTAATTATTTTTTATGGCTTGTGCCTTATACCTATTCAAATAGTAAGAAAAATTATTTCTACATTAGGTCAACCCTTCATCTATCCTACTAATTGAACATCACCATCTATATTTCATACTATGGAATAGGTCCCATCAGGAATGAAAATCCGTTGAATTAAATTTTTGGTATTGTAAACTACATGGATGAATATCCATTGAATCCATAAATTTGGAATCTCTTAACATATAAAATGATCCATTAGTTTAAATTTTATTTGTATTATTAATCTCTCAAGTTTTGTATTTTGATTTACCATCTATTGATGTATACTAGGAAGAGATATACCCTTTGGAATGTGATATTCTCATATCTATTATAGAATAGGATATGTATGTTGTGATATAGGGACACAACATGGACTTATGGGTCTTGGTAAGATTAAATGACATTGAAATAAGATGACGTGTCATTGATCATGGACCAAGGGTCCATATAATTTATATTTGAATGTTTTTTTGGTTAGGTTATAGTGATGATGACTTATCTCGTTTTGAAATGAAACATCAAAGTTATGAAAATAGTGAACAAATTCCACTTAGTCAGATCCATCTAAAAACTAAATTTGGGTACCATGGGTTCAATACTAATTTATTAAATTAAATACATTATATAGTTTGATTAATTTCATTGATGGTTATATATTTACACACATGAAATAATCCATTCATCATATAACCAATGTATAATGCACTAAATCAATGGAGAATGTGGGATTTTATGTGGGGATAAATATCCATTGGAATCATGTAATTATTAAAATATATATGTATTATTTTATTTTATATAATTAAATTAACTCATGACTGATTATGTTACCAAGGTTACTATGACAAATAGTTTAGAAATTACTTCTATAAATCCATTAAATGAGATCAGTGAATAGTATATGCTTCCCATCAATCAAAATGAGAATATAGGTTAACAATTTGAAATTTATTCATCATCTCTATTGGTAATTGTAATTTTTTAATATGAATTTTCTAAAGAGGTCTTGAATCATCCTATAGTAGTAATGATTGAGTTACATAACCCCTCATTTATTCTCTATGATATATTTAAACCCAAATGTAATCTATTTGAGCTAAAAGAATTATCATTTCACCTTAGAGGAAAAGAGATAAATGACCCTTTAAAGCACAAAATTATTACCCAATAAATGACATTGAAGATCCAATTATGTTAGTTATTGAATCTAAAATGGACCTAGAGGAAGAGGATGAGGAGGAAAAAGATAATGTAGATGATGAACTCAAAGACAGTCCGTAGGAATTTTGGAATGATATCTCTACCACATTCATTGTTATATGAAATGTAAATTTATCTACATAAGAATTTATAGTGATTAAATTTATCAGTGATGATATATCCATTGATAAAAAATTTGTATATAACCTTATATTACAGAATTTTTTTGATGAATTCACCTACAATTATATATAAATGATATGGCTCAATATTAATATCACTGTTAACCATCTGGGTAAGCTAAAAGAACAACATTTTATCAAAAAAGGAAACTAGAAGGACACATCTTATGACACCCCAACCCCGGTAGCCCAGAGCCGGTGCTATGGTTATGGTGTGTAATTTATTTCGAAAAAATGAAACAAATAAGTCACACATCATAACACATCGGGAGGAACATTATGGTTTAGATCCTGGAGAATCAGAGACAATAGCCTTGCTTCTTTATTTATGAGCTAAGAACAGACATCCAAGACTTGGAAAGGATCTGTCAACCTGTAAAAATTTAACATAAAACATAGGGTGAGCATTGAAATACTCAGTAAGGGGTTTTTGGAAATACATAAATATAGCCTTTGAAAACAACTTTGAAAATACTTTCCCATACTTAAAATGATTTCTTAAAGGAAAAATATCAAAACAAATCAAAAGTCTATGTAACATGGTTAAAGCAATTCATATTTACACACTAGAACACTTAGCTGGAACCCACTTAATAGACAAGATAAGCATGCTAATAAAATGACACGGGTTATAACTATTAAAGTGTCCATAAACAAGAAAGGTGTGCATGAAAAACGAGGTGTAAACATCATCAGAGTCACGCACAAGCGCATTATCTAAAAAAACACATCATGACATAATATTTGTAGTGAAACATTTGTAATAAAATTCTAGAAAAGAAAACTGTACATGCATCAACATTGCCATATCATATGTCTTGTGTTTCGTTTTTTTAATCTGATACTCATAGGTAAGGTTCTATCACCAAGAATATTTCTATAATCGGAGAAATCACTTGGTTGGTCATAATAAAAGAAATGTATGTTGAAGGACTCATGGTCTCTGTGTCAAGGCCTTGTGCCATGACCTAAGGGTAAAAACCCAATCTGACTGTCTTGAGAACTATCGATGCATCGAGGATCTTACTTTTACCTGTCTCCAACCCGGATGGCTTACTTTAACTAGTCCCCAAACCTGGAGGGTTTTCTTTTTACCGAACCCTATTCCGGGTACTCCCATACATTTCACACATGTTGATATGGTCAGATATTCAAGGTGTCCCATACCACTTTGAATATTTAATCTTAATTTCATATTACCCAAGGTGTTTCATACCACATTGGGTAATACCCTTTTCTTTTCAGATTACCCAAGGTGACCCATACCACTTTGGGTAATTTTAGTTCTTAGTTCATTATCATGTTGTGTCATATACATGAATTATATGAATAAGGTATCAATTTCATAAATGGTTTACAAATACATGATATGACAGATAATCTTGAAAATATGGAATAAAGGCACGCATGGTTAAAGCAAGCATACTATGTGCATAGAATAATTATATAAGCACATAAATTGATGAATGTGTGAGATTTGCTCCCAATTGGAATTAAATGATTATTTTCTAAAATTCTAGTACATGGAAATGAACTACTTGGAATTAACTATGGTTCTTCACAGGTCACAGTACTTGCAACAAATCTCAATGCACTAATAATTACTGCAGCTTGCTTGGTATAAAAATAATAAACACTTGTAATCTCTAAAATTTCAATACTTGGAAATAAACCACTTTAAATAAAATACTTGTCATTAATCATTGTTCTTTACTAGTCATAGAATTTGCAGTTACACCCTGCTCACTAAAAATCACTGCAGCGAGTTTGGTATAAAAAAACAAAGGATTTCTATATATTAACATAACCCTTAAATCCCTATCCTTTTAATACATGTTTAAAACAGGAATAAGAATATCCTCTAAAAAACATAAATCATTTCAAGGGAAACATTAGGCATGATCATTGGTGTACCCTTACACACAAAGATATAAAACAGCATAGGCACGCGCTAAAATTCTACATGCATAAAAATATTAATAACCATTTCTGGAAACTAGGGTTTTCGGATATTAATCTTAAAAACACATACATACATAAGGATATATATACCCAAATTATATATATAGGTTTTCTCATAAATTAAACATGGTACACTTAAAATCATAATACCTCTAACTACTTATCATTTATTCAGTTTGAAATTCAAAACCTCATGGCGGTTTAAATGTTCAGGAAACTATAAATACATAAATATGTAAAAACATTTTTTTTAACTATAACATAATTGTACATAAACCAAAAACCAAGTCCGCATTAAAAATATTCTTCAAAGATAATTATTCATCTCTTAAACATCAAAAATGATTTCCATTCCAATACATTACCTTACATAAAAATATAGTTATATAAATATATACGGCTTACACAAAATCCATCCTGTTAGGAATTGATTTTAGAAAAACCCTTTTCAAAAGTATAATTCTTAGTATAAAAATACTGAATAATCTTGGATACCCTAAAAAAATGGGTTTGAGTGATAAATATATATATATATTTATGTATATATATATACTCGAAACCATATAAACATAATACACTTAAACCTGAGTTTTATGTTTGTAAAATAGGATCATTAAAACTAACTTAAAAGTGATATCCCTTTTTATATCACGAAGGTAACACCCCTTGAAAATTGTTCAAAACCGAAGAGTTTGTGTTGTATATATATATAAAATTAATTTAATACACCTATTGTATCACACCGGTTACAAAATAAAAACTCAAAATGCACAAAATCTTTACATCATATTAGAGAAACACACTTTCAAAACAACACACCCCGTTTTTTTGAAACAAAGGGTGACACAAATATATAGAATTTATATGTATATATATATATATGTTTCATGGAACCGATTACACCTAGGGGTTTATTCTAGGTTTTCTACTTTATATATACATACAAGAAGGAAAAAACGGGTTTACCCCATGAGGGTAACCACCCTTGGTGTCCTCTGGTTAGAATAACGATTAGAATGGAATATATATATATACCTTTAACTATAAGGCGTATATATATACACTCATGTATATACAAACATGAACCGAGAAGCAATATGTGGGGGGAAAACACACAAACATGGCACCCTTACCGCTTAAGGGAGGAGCTCGTCGGAGGGAGGCTTGCTGGGTAGCCGGAGGTAGTCCGGTGAGGTCGAGGACTCCTGGAAATGCTGCAAGGTTGCAGTGGGGTGACCAGCGGCATGGCGCCAACACTGGTGTGATCATGCATGGGTAGTGTGGTGCGGAGCCGATGGTTATTCGTGTGGTGGCGAGGCGACGGTGAGGAAGGTGTCGCAGCAGCGCAGGTTGGCTCCGGAGGTCCCTGTTTACACTGGGGTTTCTCATTTCTTAAAGGAAAATGATCCAGGGGTTAGGCCGATCCTACGGAGCCCTATGGTGGTGGGTGCGTGAGGTCAACATAAACAGTGGAGAGGGTAGCATCCTCGGCAAACCAGTTGCTGGTTTGCAGGACCCCGGTGTGATGTAGAAGACGACCGAAAACGCGGAGAGAAAAAAAAACAAACGGTGGTTGGGATTCGACCATGGCATGATCAGACAGATGAAAAGAAGATAACATTTTAAATCTTATCAATGGCCGGGATATTTCCTTGGCATGATCGGGTGGTCAAGGCAAACGCGCGGCTTCTCCGAGTAGGAATAGTGCGAAAAATACAGTTTACTTTTAAATGGAAAAAAAGTATATAACATTTAAATTTGTTTTACACAATTTAACACATATTTTTAAATTAGAGATTCCAAATTAAAAATCCCATTTTAGATTATGTAAAATACCCTAGCATTTTATATATATCTTATAAATTTCATAATTAATGTACTAAAAAATTATTAGTAACTTATATCTTAAGAAATCAAAAATCTAATTTATATAATACCTTATTATTTGATTCAAAAAGATAAAAAACCAATTAGGTACATTATTGCTGATACCCCTTTGAGACATTTTAAAATAATATGTTTTCCACCATATAAATATCATCATGATCAGAATAGATTTATTTCCATGAATTATATTATATTTTAATACTTGAAGATATAATTCTAATATTTTGTACTTATTAAAATATCGAAATACCATAATATTATAAAAGTGTATTAAAGACCAAATTTTTATAAAAAGATGCACTTTATACATTGAAATTCAACGGTCAGAAAAAAAGTGTCATATTCCCTTAGAGGTCCATTATAAAAGAAAGGGGGTAGGATGTTTTACATTTTCAAAACACCGGACCCTTGGCGGATGGCTCTCCTCATACCACTGGTGCTGAGTGCATGCGCGGTGGTTCTAGCGGTTATATTTTTCACACTGATGGACCCTGATGATGACGACTATCTGATTGCCCGTGTTGTGACTCTCAGTAGTCTTGCTGTGGCCATGTTAGGTCTTGTGCACGGTACATTCAATTAGATGGATCTTGTTGTAATCTAACTTTAAAAATTTAACAGTTTATCATATTATTCATGTTTTACTTCATTTCAAATTCATTATCAGCACAAAAAGCACAAAATAAAATAAACCAAGAGAAATCATTAAAAAGCATAACATCGTTCACTTGGACCAGTTTATAAAACCTGGGGCGTCACATTATCTCCCTCTTAAAAGAATTGCGTCCTCGCAATTCGATCGTCGTACATTCACTGACTTACTCACACAGCTCCTATGACACCCTTGGTGATGTCCCTCTTCCTCCACCGCCCATGGAAGAAGTTATTATTCAACTCAATCCCCAGGGTAGAACAAAGCATGTGGGTCTCCTCTTCCCATATACATTTTTAGCTAAGTGGATCGTTGTTGAAACCAAGCTCCCGTTTGATACAGGTGGTTTTACAGAGATGGGAACGAGTGACATTAAGCTTCGCGATATCCACTTGGATTTGGTTCCAAAAGATCTCTCGAACCACTTCATATCTGAAGAATTCGATGAAAGACCCAAAATCACAGAGCTCCCCAAGCATGCTGAAGCACAAGTTTGGTACCTAAAGACTACGCGGAAGTCCAACTACTTTTCAGCTTCTCCGAAGGCCGTGAAGGCCAACCATTTATTATTCATGGTGAAGCACAGGAAGAGTCCCTCATAGTACTTCCCTTTCTATTTATAACTCTCAAACAGCGCACTGGCCATTTGGTTATACACAACTTCCAACCCTCGGAAGATTCGAAGGAAATTCGAGCTTTTCGATATTTCATAGCGGGGTTTTCACATGAGTCGTAAGTTAAAAAAAGGTTGGTATCTTGTTGAGTAGGATTTTTCTACAATAGTCTCTATGATCTATGTAGGGTGATTCAAGAGTCTAGGCGTGGTTCACTATCTTTCCATCTGAGAAGTTTAAGAACAAACCCCACTTAGTAAAACATTAGTGTTTTTGCGTTTTCCTAATTTTCCAAGGTTGCCTAAACCATTCCTCTGATACCAACTATGATGCCCTGACCCCGATAGCCCAGAACTTGTGCTATGGTTATGGTGTGTAATTTATTTCATACAATTGAAACAAATAAGTCACACATCATAACACATCAGGAGGAACTTTCTGGTTTAGATCCTGGAGAATCAGAGACAATAGCCTTGCTTTCTTATTTCTAAGCTAAGAACAGACATCCATGACTTGGAAAGGCTCTGTCAACCTGTAAAAATATAACAGAAAACATAAGGTGAGCATTGAAATACTCAGTAAGGGGTTTTTGGAAATACAAAAATACATCCTTTGAAAACTACATTGAAATTACTTTCCCATACTTAAAATGTTTTCTTAAAGGAAAAACTTCAAAACAAAACAAAAGTCTATGTAACACGGTTAAAGCACTTCATATTTACACACTAGAACACTTAGCTGGAACCCACTTAATAGAAAAGATAAGCATGATAATAAAATGACATGGGTTATACCAATTAAAGTGTCCATAAACAAGAAAGGTGTGCATGAAAAACAAGGTGTAAACATCATCAGAGTCACGCACAAGCGCATTATCTAAAAAACACATCATGACATAATATATGTAGTGCAACATTTGTAATAAAATTCTGGAAAAGAAAACTGGACATGCATCAAAATTGCCATATCATATGTATTGTGTTTCTTTTTTTAAAATCTGATACTCATAGGTAAGGTTCTATCACCAAGGATATTCCTCTAATCGGAGTAATCACTTGGTTGGTCATAATCAAAGAAACGTATGCTGAAGGACTCATGGTCTCTATGTCAAGGCCTTGTGCCATGACCTAAAGGTAAAAACCCAATCTGATTGTCTCGAGAACTATCGATGCATCGAGGAGCTTACTTTTACCGGTCTCCAACCCGGAGGGCTTACTTTAACCAGTCCCCAACCTGGAGGGTTTTCTTTTTATCGGACCCCATTCCGGGTAGTCCCATACATTTCTCACATGTTGATAAGGTCAGTTATTCAAGGTGTCCCATACCACTTTGAATATTTAATCTTCATTTCATATTACTGAAGGTGTCCCATACAAATTTGGGTAATACCATTTTCATTTCTCATTACCCAAGGTGTCCCATACCACTTTGGGTAATTTTAGTTCTTAGTTCATTATCATGTTGAGCCATATGCATGAATAATATGAATAAGGTATCAATTACATAATTGGTTTACAAATACATGATATGACAGATAAACATGAAAATATGGAATAAAAGCAGGCATGGTTAAAGCAAGCATACTATGTGCATAGAATAATTATTTAAGCACATAAATTGATGAATGTGTGAGATTTTCTCCCAAGGGGAATTAAATGATGAGTTTCTAAAATTCTAGTACATGGAAATGAACTACTTGGCATAAACTATTGTTCTTCACAGGTCACAATACTTGCAACAAATCTCCATCAACTAATAATTACTGCGACATGCTTGGTATAAAAATAATAAACACTTACAATCTTTAAAATTCCAATACTTGGAAATAAACCACTTTAAATAAAATACTTTTCATTAATCATTGTTCTTCACTAGTCATAGAATTTTCAGTTACACCCTGCTCAATAAAAATCACTGCAACGAGATTGGTATAAAAATAACAGAGGATTCTTACATATTAACATAACCCTTAAAGCCCTATACTTTTAATACAAGTTTAAAACAGGCATAAGCATATCCTTTAAAAAAACATAAATCATTTCAAGGGAAAAATTATACAAGTTCATTGGTGTACCATTAGACACAAAGATATAAAACAGCATAGGCATGCACTAAAATCCTACATGCATAAAATATTAATAACCATTTCTTGAAACTATGGTTTTCATAGATTAATCTTAAAAACACATACATACATAAGGATATATATTCACAAATTATATATATAGGTTTTCTCATAATTTAAACATGGTACACTTAAAATCATAATACCTCTAACTACTTATCATTTATTCAGTTTGAAATTCAAAACCTCATGGGGGTTTAAATGTTCATGAAACTATAAATACATAAATATGTAAAAACTTTGTTTTTAACTATACCATAATTGTACTTAAACCAAAAACCAAGTTCGCTTTAAAAATATTTTTCAAAGATAATTATTCATCTCTTAAACATCAAAACTGATTTCCATTCCAATACATTACCTTACATAAAAATATAGTTATATAAATATATACAGCTTTCATAAAATCCATCCTGTTAGGAATTGATTTTAGAAAAACCCTTTTCAAAAGTATAATTCTTAGTATAAAAATACTGAATAATCTTGGATACCCTAAAAAAATGGGTTTGGGTGATAAATATATATATATATTTGTATGTATATATATATATTCGAAACCGTATAAACAAAATACACTAAAACCCGAGTTTTAGGTTTGTAAAATAGGATCATTAAAACTAAATTAAAAGTGATATCCCTTTTTATATGACGAAGGAAACCCCCCTTAAAAATTGTTCAAAACCGAAGAGTTTGTGTTGTATATATATATAAAATTAAATTAATAAACCTATTGTATCACACCGGTTACAAAATAAAAAATCAAAATGCACAAAATCGTTACATCATATTAGAGAAACACACTTCCAAACAACACACCCCGTTTTTTTGAAACAAAGGGTGATAAAAATATATAGAATTTATATGTATATATATAAGTTTCATTGAATTGATTACACCTAGGGGTTTATTCTAGGTTTTCTACTATATATATACATACAAGAAGGAAAAAAACGGGTGCACCCCATGAGGGTAAACACCCTTGGTGTCCTCTGGTTAGAAGAACAGTTAGCATGGAATATATATATATATATACCTTTAACTATAAGGCGTATATATATATACTAATGTATATACAAACATGAATCGAGAAGCATGGGTGGGGGGGAAAACACACAAACATGGCACCCTTCCCGCTTAAGGGAGGAGCTCGCCGGAGGGAGGCTTGCTGGGGGGCCGGAGGTAGTCCGGTGAGGTCGAGGACTCCTGTAAACGCTGCAAGGTAGTAGTGGGGTGACCAGTGGCATGGCACCGGCACTGGTGTGATCGTGCATGGGGAGTGTGGTGCGGAGCCGATGGTGGTTCGTGTGGTGGAGAGGCGACGGCGAGGAAGGTGTCGCAGCAGCGTGGGTTGGCTCCGGAGGTCCCCGTTTACACTGGGGTTTCTCGGTTCTTATTGGAAAATGATCCAGGGGTTAGGCCGATCCTATGGAGCCCGATGGAGGTGGGTGGGTGAGGTCAACGTAAACAGTGGAGAGGGTAGCATCCTCGGCAAACTAGTTGCTGGTTCGCGGGACCCCGACGTGAGGTAGAAGACGACCGAAAACGCAGAGAGAAAAAAAAACAAACGACGGTTGGGATTCGACCATGGCGTGTTCGAACGGAAGAAAAGAAGAGAACGTTTTAAAACTTATCAATGGCCAGGATCTGTCCTTTTCATGTTCGGGCAGTCAAGGCAAACACACAGATTATCCGAGTAGGAATAGTGTGAAAAAAACAGTTTACTTTTAAAAGGAAAAAAGTATATAACATTAAAATTAAATTTACAGAATTTAACACATATTTTTAAATTAGAGATTCAAAATTAAAAATCCCATTTTAGATTATGTAAAATACCCTAGAATTTGATATATATCTTATAAATTTCCTAATTAATATACTAAACATTTATTAGGAACTTATATCTTTATAAATCAAAAATAAAATTTATATCATACCTCATTATTTATTCAAAAAGACAAAAAACCAATTAGGTACATTATTACGGATACCCCTTTGAGACATTTTAAAATACTATGTTTTCCATCATATAAATATCATCATGATCAAAATAGATTTATTTCCAAGAATAATATTCTATTTTAATACTTGAATATTTAATTCTAATATTTTGTACTTATTAAAATATCAAAATACCATACTATTATAAAAGCGTAATAAAGACCAAATTTTTATAATATTTCCCATGGACCCTTTTCAACATTCATTGATAAAAAAATGAATATATTCTCCTTAAAGTAATTTTTTTATTTAGCCTTGGAAATATTATAGGCATCATGGAATTCCATCATGGAATTGATGTTAAGATTGAGAAAAAAATATATCATTGAAAATATACATACATTAAGACTAAATAATATTATAGGACTATAGTGTTGATTTCTGTTATTCGACACATTTGAAAAAAATGAAATTTCTTCCACTTCATCATGTTGATGGAAAAAAGTGTTACCTATTAGTGGATTAACAACTGTAAACAAGTATTCAACTTTATAAAGCAATACGTGTTGAGCCCCCCAATACTGATGCTTCTTGTTGAAGGCTAATAAATCATCTTATATATATATATATGAAATAAATAATAAAATAGTTCTTTACAAGAAAAAATCAATGACACTGAGAGTGAAAAATATAACTATCATCTTTGTTAAACCATGTTTGATATTATGAATCCTTAATGAGATTAACAAAATAATGGTATGGTGTCAATCTATGTGGTTCCAAAATTGATTTACTAATTTCATTATCATGATGAAAATTTGGACTCTCTAACTGTACCACTCATCTACATCCTCAACCCCAAAATTTTAAATGGAGGATTAACATGATGGTTGGTCATCCTTTAGTATTTTAACATCATGTTCATTCCATAGAAAATATATAACAAGGTATTCATTGTTATATTTCCTCTTAAATGAGTTTTTTTCAAAATTACAATAAATAAAAACAATCATGAGGAATAAATAATATATTTACAAGGATCCCATTGAGCATAATAGGCATATTTTTATTTATTATCCTGAAGCCTAATGGAAAGGCAAAGGAAAATCATATTCTCAAATAAGTTGGCCTTGGAGATATTTTTATTTACCCTAACTTGGATTTCCTTCCATATTCATTTTTTAATTCAGGAGTATACATTAATAATTATGTAATATAAAATTTCCACATTGTAGACTTAGATTTATCATTGATAATATTATTAATACATATGAATGTCAATGGTGACAAAAATATTGTTATCAATTTAGTTAATAGTGATTATGATTTTAGAAAATAAGATTTATTTTTCATATTTAATGTGATCAAGTGTTGATGGTGTGATTATTCATAGAGTGAAATTTGTATCACAACTCAAATTTAGTGAATTATACTATAGACACATTAGAAAATATGGCTACAACTTTTGAAGAACTAGACTAAGAAAAAATATTTATATGTATTTTGGAACACATAATGGAATTTCTTTTCGTTTAGATTTATGTGGAAGATATATATGAGGTCAATTCTACCCCTAAATAATATAATCCCACAAACATCTAGATAAATACCCCCTTTTACATACTATATTGTGAAATTAATTTTTTTAATTGGGATTGAAAGAAGAAAATTCAATGAAATTTAGTCAAAATCATCATCTTTGATAGCCTCAGTCTTTAAAATGACCTCTATAAATGATGAATTGAGGGACTTTTCTTCATATGAATTGATAGATATGATAATATAACTATTATATTTGAAGATAAAAGAGTTTCTTGTGGTTAAAAAATTATAGATTCAATATGTATCCCAAAATCTAAAGGATTGTATATTATTTTCCTATCATTATACATGATTGAAACAAGTTTTGAAAAGAGTATTATCCCTTGAAATATCTTCTCAATGTCATCAATCAACACCCAAAATTTTAGAATAGATAAAAATACAAATTTAAATTTTTTATATTGGGAAGAATGATATGGGAACTGAACCCTCCCACTAAATCCACCAAGTTTAAATATGACCGCACTACTACCCACTTCGTCTTTAAATGGGATATAGGAATACCCCTCAATGAGATAGGTAGAAAAAGAATTTTTTTTTAATCCAAACAAAATCCCACGGATTGGTGCCCCATATATAATAGTATTGAATAATAGATCAATTTTTTCATCTAAAACGAAATGGTTGTTCCATGCATATAATAACAAATCAAATGATTCAGCACACTATCATAATGTAGAAAATGGGGAGATATATTATTTCACCAAAACCATATATAAAATTCTATAGAAAATCATTTACATTGATAAGATCTCATTGTTTAAAAATATTCTTCAAGTCATTTGTACATTTCATACAATAATTTGAACTTCTACACAGATAAACCCACATTTGTTCTTACATGGGATAGAAGTTAATTCACCAATATGATTCTAATTTCCATCATATTGTAATTCCATCTAGGATCAATTGTTGGTGAACACATAATTATGGAAGCATTTGGATGAATTTAAATAGATGGATTAGTAGATATTTCATACCATGAAACATTCATAAGATTAAAATACTATATAGCTATATAAATCCATAAATAAATTAATATTATCTCAATTCTACAAGGGGAACATGTGTTGGTCATCAAGACACTAATGATTCCTTTGAATAATCCCCTATATCATGATTGAAAATGGGATTTATTTATTGTTAGGAAATTGTTAAATTCCATGGGTACATATTTTTTTAATCACAAATGATGGAGAGTGTACTA
Source organism: Viscum album (assembly GCA_963277665.1). Classification (NCBI taxonomy): domain Eukaryota; kingdom Viridiplantae; phylum Streptophyta; class Magnoliopsida; order Santalales; family Viscaceae; genus Viscum; species Viscum album. The sequence continues at coordinate 172,782,686 of OY728160.1, forward strand.
TGCCGCTGACCAATACAAGATTGTTAAATAAATATTTCATTTTATTAATAAAATATTGTCCCATTCATATAAGGTGAAAATAAAAGACACAAAAAATCCATGTAACATGAAATTAATATGATTGGAAACATCCTTGATGCATCACATTAAATAAATGGTGCATATCACTATCATGTTACATAAAATTACATGTTGTTGTGTTACTTTCCTAAATTTTCCATTTTTACATGTGTTAGTTACTCATCACACCCTTAAACTATAAATACATGTGACTTTATTCATACTCTAATGATATATTTAGTGATTACAATATCTTACATCCTAGTCCTCTCATAATATGATAAATTTTACCTCATTAAATTCAAATGAGTCAAATAAGTGTATGGAATTTTTACCCACAACTATATATTACATGATTCATAGTACAATAGTACATGTAAAAATTACATTCACTTTTATCTTAAGAGAGAACATAATATTTTAACTCTGATATGATTTCATTTTAATGTGTTTGACAATATTTCATTTAATCAGGACTAATTCCACACCAGATAATGATACCACTCCATAAATGATGTTGTTAATATGTTTTTCACTATTATTAACCTAGCCCCCTATAATAAAAATAAAACCCTAACCACTCCTCATTAATAACACCAATCATATATCACGTAAGCTTTGTATTCTTAGTAAGGGCCTCCATGTATGGTTATGACACTTCAATGTCTATGAATAATGTCCTTAAAGATTTTATATATAATTATGAAGGATCGTGAGAAATATATGATCTAAAACATATTCTTAATGTTGAATAACATGTATCCTTTCTTAATGAATATATAATATAACAAAATGTATGTTCATTGTCATAAATTGTTGTCACTAGACTATGGGGTTGGGATTTCCCTTAAAAAATGTGGCAAACCAGCTCTGGTGATTGGTTTTGTAAACCTAGTTCCGTTAATTACAATTTTGTATCACAGGGTCTTTATACAAGAGTTTTTGGGTGACTATATCTCTCTCATAATTATATTTTTAAGGGTGGAGGTATTCTAGGATAGCTCCTCTTTATGTCTACCTACATGTTTCCATGGGTTTTCTGGGAATTTTTTGTTTTGATTATAGTTATGGGTTTTTTTAATTATATTATGAGGTACATAATGACATCATTGAGTCTCAATGAGAGATTTATGATTTGATCTATTTTGGGATGAAATTGGGAGTTCTAGGTGAGTCACATGGTTACGTTAAATGGGTTATAATAAATTTTTTATCCTTTTTCCTTTAGTGTACCAAGCTCTAGTGACCCCATCATGGTTAGAGCATTATATTTTCAAACATGAAAAATTGGAAATGTTTTAAAAATTTGAAGTTTCCACTCTTTTTATTATTTATTTTTTTTGTGATTATTGATCTATTTTTGAGACCCATTATAGTTAGTTCCATTTTTCATGTTATGATGTTTATAGTTGAATTGGAAAATTATTTTAATTATGTTTTGTATCTTGTAGAAAATAACACCTAAAATCACCTCATCCTTGTGATGAGAGGGTACTATATGGAATATCATTCATGAAAACCCTACTATTGAGATAGTTTTCATGATTTCATGGATTCATACTGTCAAATTATTATATCAAGAGGTTTTTAAATTGTTGGAATGGATGGTGGACCATGATTAGGAATTTACAAGAAAATATAAACTAGCGTACCATGGGAACAAAGGTCCCATTTATTCTAATGAGTGGATGGATCATATTGGCTAAATATTTTTGTTTTGGAAGACATATGAGACCAATAAGGTCATATTCCCAAAATATTTTTTTTGATGGTACGTGCAAAAATTGTTAGGATTCAATGAAGATAGTTTGTAGGCATGAGGATCTCAGATCTACTACATTCAGGTTTTCATTCAAATTGATACCTCTACCTAGAGAACATGAGGGTGGTTATGTCATCTGATTTCTTGAATTTAGAGAAAGGGAATCATTTAGTGATGGGGTATACCGGTAGATTTACAGTGTTCATTCATATCTCCATGTATCTTCTTACCAAATATTTCCCCAACAATAATAATTTTAAGAAGTTCTTAAGTCGACAGACCATGTTACTAATTCTTCTTACCCATCTACAAACTTATTCATATGCAGTTGACATGGTGGATATTGAAGATATATATTTTATAGTAAATATATTTCATAGTGGATATATTATAGTATTAAGAAGAAAGATTTGTTCATCTGTTGAGAAGTTAATGTTAGAGGAGTATCTCGGAGTTAGTGGAAAGAGTGTTCAACACTCAACTGGTGTAAGAAAAGTGGATTTTATGAGGTGGAAGAATGTAAACTATTATCAGTTGCTGAAATTTGGATAGATAGGGATTATTTTCCCAGAGGCTCAAAGGTCGGGACCTTAGTGTCGGAGATTGAGACATCATTGGTGATAAAAATGCCCATTTATTGTAACGATTTTAAATAAGTGTCTATATAAATAGTAGATTATAATAATAATTAATGTGGATAAGTAGTGGAAATTACTATTCTCTATATAAAAATGTAATGATTGATGTGGTGTTTTTTAATGTCAATGAAATCTATTAAAGGATTCATTTTAAACAAATAGAGAATGTATTCAATACCATGAAGTTATTTATTTTAATGGTGAAATTAAGTTAATGAAGATAAGTATAGAAGAAGATGAATAGTATAAATATTTTTCATGTTGGTTGCATTAAATATTTGGTTGTAAATGCTTGTGAAATTTGTTAATTCCTTAATTCTAGTCTAGAAAATAGATCTAAAGACATGATATAAGAATCCTTCTAAAATATTTTTTTGACGTTTAAGTAATCAACAATGTATGGGAGCCAGGTCGGCCCACTTCTATAGAAAACGAGGGTGTTCCTGTGTATATTCCCATAGGTAAGTATGATTGGTAAATATATATATGGATTGGCCAGAGTGTTTGTGGTCCAACACATGTGTGGAAAAATCTATGAGGTGAGTGTGAGATGTGATGAATGTTTTGATCACCCACCATTAGATTGATGTGGTAGAAATGTGGGTTGATTAACAAGAGAATATCAGTCTAGGGAACCTTTAGATGTGTGATATATGAGTCATGTACACTATTAATATGACATTGATGATAAAAATTAAAAGGGAATCAACCAATATGTTTAATGATATCTATTTGATATAAAAAATTGGTGATCATTCTCATGATTTATACGAGTTGTTTTTTTATATTCTGTTTTTTTATATACAGTTTTTTCATATATAGTGAAAACATGATATAAAATTTCATGGATAATAGTGCTTGTGAGATAGTAAATGATCATACCAGTCTTCATAAAAACTCTATATTGCATGAATATTGATATTAAATGTAGATATCATTCACTGAATACAATAAATTCTTCTGAAGACTCTATGATGTGTATGGTTTAGTTCTATATTAAAAATGAACAAATTATTTTCATCATATGCACATGATATTCCAACAGTGAGGATTTCTTTATGAAGGAAAAACTTCTTCAATTTCAACATCTTTAGGAAAAATAATTTTTTTTTTGAAATATGAATGAAAATATCATTGTAAATTTAATGAATAGATATTCATGACATTATTTTATGAGGCGGAAGTGGTTAAATAATTAAACTATGGTGGTGGTTAGTTTTCCATAAATGTATATGACTTATTTAAAGGATCTTGACCACAACAATTTCAAGAAGTGTCAAAAGTATGACAATCATTTTTCATAAAAGGGGAATAAGAGATCATCTGGTCTACGAATTGAGATTAACAAACTCAAGTAGATTAAATAACAACTTGTTCTTTTAATTTAGTTTGGATTGTATGAACTCATATAAAATTTCCACTCATTGTTCATGTTTGGAATACATTGAGAATCCATGAGAAAAACCTTATCCTCATTATTATACATAATGAACATAAGGTTTCATACTCAAAAATACAATAATTAGATGTGTTCAGGGTGTGTACATCATATTTGTTCAACAAAAAACAATGGAAGAGAAATTCATGCATGCATACATGAATTCTTTCATACATAAATACAGACTCACATGATTATATTACTAAGACAAAAATAAATACATATTAAACATTAATACAAAAAATAATAATAAATAATCTATTTTGTGTGGTTGGGTTTCAGAACACTATTAATTGTATTCTATTTAAATAAATGGTACTTGAGTGAATTGATTTTATAAATCAAGATGAATTAGTTTGAGATTGTGAAATATTTACGTTGTCATTAAATTTTGATGTTTTTGTGAAAACATATTGCACACATCCATGTTATGTGTGAAATTTTTTCAGATAGTAGAATATCCCATGGATATATTCACTGAGGAATCTTATCAGATACAACTGATCTCTGATATTGGAAAATAATAGAAATATAGAAATCCACATGAAATGGTACACAAAAAATTCATATACCAAATTGTTTTGGAGTAAGATCAATGAATCATCTTATAATAGATCAATACTACAGTAAAGTTATAAGTCACTCAGTAAGAGTTGAGAGTAGATAGTGACTTCCAATCAGAGTTAAAAAAAAATGAGTCACTATGATGAATCTATTGTAGAATAATAGTCTTGTATGATTCAATAATTTGATAGTGTGGCTTTTGGTAACACATTATGATTCTATATAAAGAATCTATAGTGTGGAATTATGAGTTAAGATACACTATGAATCTATATCAAGCATTATAATCATTAAAAAATTATAATTATGAATCAATGGTGGGTGTATGGACAACATTGAACATGGTAGGTCTTTCTGCTGAACCATTTAAACACTATGTGTTATCGATAGACATAACATGTTGAATATGTTTAATTCAAATTAATATTATTCATGAATTTATACCACTAATTCATCTTTATCATTTTTAGTGTGGAATTTTCCTCTATACGCTTCCTCATTTATGATAGGATTTTATTCATGGAAGTCAAATAGGATACACATCTTTAATAGTCTCACAGGTAAATCCTATGATTTTAAATGGTTGAGAATCATTCCATTATAAAAGGGGATTCTTACCAAGGGAATAAGGATAAGATATGTCTTCTGAAATTCAATCTTCTTGAAGTTGAGTTCATTCTAGAGGACATTAATTTCAGTACATCCTTATTGATAGTTATGTTGTTTATCACTTAATCTATAACATCTATTTTATTTTATCTGGTGTCAATATTTTTTAATCACATTAAAGCTACTTTATTCCATTAGTTTTCTAACGAATTCAATTCCATTTGTAAGGAATTTGATAACCACATTGTCTAGGAAGAAGGAAAAGGGTTTAATGTTCATGGATTCTATATGTTAAATATATATGTTGATGTTATGTGGGATTTAATCATCATCGAAATTGATATTTTTATGTCGTCATTGGAATTGATTAGTTGATCTTCTATAAGGCTTTCCATGACTATTTCATAGTTGGTCCAAGTTTCTTAATCCCAATTGGGGAACTCACATATTTCAGGGTGAGTAGGATATGTGGTCAGGGAGGGTCGGAACGAGTTTGTGTAATTACGATAGATTTTAAACCAATTTTCAAGATTTTTTCTAGAACCCATTGAGTGTATAGTTGAGTATGAACATTTAGTTGTTTTGGTATGGTAACCAAATATGTTTCTATGGAAGTACTATGGATTTATTCCCAATGAGTGGGTGATTATGTATTTCTATGGGTATATTTACAGTTGTCGTATCATCACATGGGGTCGTAGGGAATTATAGTGCCTCATTATGTCAGATTATTTCTTGTTGTGGAATATACAACTAGTGTAGCCTTTTGGACGGATTTTCCATATGAGATTACTGAAATCAATGATATCATTCATGTATCATAGTTTAATAGATACCATCCAACGCCATCCCATTTGTTACTGTAGGAAGTGGTGAAGGTTATTCATGATTTCACCATTATTGGGTAGGCAAATTTCACCATATATTATTAGTAAAATGATATCTATGTTATGTGTATCTCACTGGTCTAGTTAATCTAGTTATGTGGTATTGATAACCATGAGACATGGGAGTGGGATAAATTTCTGATCGATCATTAACCTCACAAGTTTCATTAAGAATATTCTTGGGGTCTTTTAGGAGGTAGAAACCGTTATGGTGGGCGGTTTGTGACACATTTATGTTGGCTGGTAAATCTATTTTTTTTGTATTTATCATTTTGATTAACATTTTAATTTGTTGTTTTAGGGGATGTGAATTATTGATTTATTGGGAGACATACAAAGGTTAATGTTTGGTGTGTGGTCTGCCTAACTATGTCTCTAACCATGGGAGGGGATCTAGGTTTTAGTAAAGGGAGTCTTAATGATTTTAACTATTTTTTAAAATAATGAAATAACAAGTGATAACTATTAGGATTTTATTGGGAGGTATTAGATCATGATGGTCATATTATGTTTATCCTAACCATGAATGCATAATGTGTAGCCCTTCCAACTGTTTAAAAGATTTGTATTTTATAAAATTATCTCCAAAAATGATTAATACCATGAACCTACATTTTTTTCCATTCATGCACAAACCTTATCAATTGCATCCTATGATAATTTATCTCCTCTGATGTGGATTATACATATATATAATGTGGTATTCCTTGAGGATATCCTATTTCTTCATTGTTTCTTCTTTACTTGATCTTTCTTCTTCTAACTCTACAATTTACATATTTCTGTATAATTCAAAAAGGGTTTTTATAAGAATCTATATTGTTTAATTAATGAATATTTATTTTTATTATCTGTTAGTTTTGTGAGAACTTATCTTACCTATTTTCTATGGGTTATTAAGGAATCATGTTTGGGACAAATTTATACAATGGCAACTTTATTTAATGGTGTTTTCCATCGATTACCTCTTGATTATGAATTTTAATTGGTTTGTGATTATAAAATTTCAATTTAATAGATTATTTTATTATGCGTATGTCATTTTTTGTATGATCCATGTGTTTTATTATTCATTTTTGTGTTTAATTTCGGGTTTCCATATGGGAGTGGAATGTATCACCTCCACGTATTTGATGATATGTTTTGAAGCTTATTTATGGTTTTAAAATTATTTATATATTTGTTTCTGAAATGGTTTCATATTTGATGAAATGTATTATTTAAATCCATAAACATATTTGTGTAGTTTTCCTCTGTAATGACATTGTTTGATATATAATTATTTATGTCCTTTTTGATTGAAAACGGGTACTATATGGGTAATATGGGTTTTCTACAAGCGGTTGTCTTTGGTACTATGAGAACCTTCCTGGAGGAAGAATATGAAAAATTCTATTTTCATTCAAAGGGATAGTGAGTTCTATAGGTTAGGAGATCATGAGATGATCCACAAATTATACATGAGACCGGGTGACCTTTTTTGATTAGGGATTGAGAAAATCTATGAGAGCTTATAATTTGTTTTCTAGCATATTGTTTTCAATCTATATCACATTTGATCGATATATTTTAAGACCTTGGTGTATTTACACATGAAGGACAAATTTATATACATTGTCCATTCGACTAGTTCCATGTTGTTATGATATTATTTATGTAATTACAAATTGAATTTATATTACTGTATGATGATGTTTTTATAACCATTCTTATAAATTTTCAGATCTATTAATAATGTTGGGTTTTTCTTTGTTTTTATTATTTTTGGGTGTTTTTTTGAAAAAAAATTATTCATTGAAAATGGAAAACCAAAGGGATTTCAAAATATGACATTAAAAATGTTTTTATTTCAATTCAAGTAGTTTTGAAAATGGGTGTTCAACATAGTTTATTGGATTCCATGTAAAAACTATTATTAAGAATAATGGTGGTATCCTAATGAAATATATTTCGAAAAACACTCATTTTATTTTTGGGAATATGTATATTTTATCTACAAGGACATATGGAAAGGAAATGGCACAATGTATCATGGGAGAAATTCATGACTACAATAATTTGAGGTTTTTTTAGGATACATGGAATCAATGACATTGAGTATGTGATGTCATTTTGGGACATTGGAATATGTTGGGATGTATGTATAGGTGTTCCAAGTAATTTTATCCTTTTCATTGAGTTCTGGGTTATGATATGTGACATGAGATTCCATGAATATTTCATTTGGGAAATATTGTATATTATGTTTTATAGTATCAAATAGTATTTATTGGGTACTCTGGATGTTGAATTATATTTCATTAACTCTGATGATATCGTTCTAGTTTCACCATCCCATGAATAGGTAATTCTAATTTACTATGGCTAAAACCATTCCCAATTTGATGTTCACTATTGTGGTCCTTGTTGTGAGCTATTTGAACTCAGTAATATAAATCAATGCACGAAAAGAGAAATCTTGGTAATTGGTCTAGTTGATCCAAGTCATTATTTTATAATCTCATTTAATCAATGAATTTTGGATTGGTTTGAAAAATTTCAAAGAAGCCTTATATTTCGACATAATATCTTTAAGAATGTTAAATCATGAAACTAAATCTTAATAAATGTTAAACTATCTATTATGAAATACAGTTTTTGTTGAATTTTAACATCTTCTACAATGAATCAATATATACAAATTAGAAATGACCATTTTAAAATAAGAAATGAAACATTAAATGTCTCTGAAGCCCATAGATTATACCCTTACACATATCTACAAAAATACCAAAAAATATGATTTTTTTAAAATGAATAAAAATTGAAAAATAATATTTACATAAAATAAAAAACCATTTGTTTTTTTAATTAAAAAAATCAAATTAGAAATTTTACCACAAAACATATTAACAATAAAAAATTGAACATTTATTGCATTGATTCCAAAAAAATCACAATTTCATATTTACCTAAATAAATTATAAATAAATTTCACAATTAATAAATAAAATAATTTTTCTAAAATTATATAGAAATTAAAAAATATGACCTTAAATAAAATTATATAGGGAACACACTTATTCAAAAATATTCATTGAATAAAAATACCAAGAGATGATTATAAAAATTCGATAATATTCCATTTAAATCTCATTGTATCAATAAGAAACCCACGTTTAGTAAAGTGGTTTTGGAAAAAATGGATGAATATAAAGACACATCACATCTCCCCAAATGTAATCAATTTATTTTCCACCTGAGATCAATTCATTTTTTAGTGAATTTGATTTATTCTCAAAATTAAATAATTTAAAAAAAATTAATGGATATTCCAAATTTATTTCACCATTGAATATCTCAAGTACAAATATATTATTTCTCTTTAAAAAATAAAGAGTTTGGAATTTAGATGATTAATGATTGATAATAATAGTATTTAATTTGATTTTTTTTCAATGGAATTTAAAAAACATAATTTTTTATTTAAATGAACGTTGAAAAATTTTATTTTATCCATTGTGAATAAACATAAAACTCATCATTAATTTATAACATAGATGATCTTAATAACTAAATAGAACACGATAGATGAGTGAATTGGGAAAATAATGAAATTATCAATTTATTTAAAACTATTAAAAACCATGAAATGTTAATAATAAAATAATTTTATATTTTATTAACATTTAAGATAATATTTAGATGAACTATCTTTTTGAACTAGGAGAAAATACAAATGAATTTTAAATTTTGATGTTACTGGATGGGCCTTTCTCAAAAATGAACATCAGAAAGGAATTTCAAGAGTTTCAACACATCAATGTGCTATTTTTTATTTTGGTTCAATGATTGGGTGTGCTATGGGTGTTCTGTTAAGTTTCAATAGCACCGAGGCCAATAAATTACAATATTAGAAGGTCTAAATAAGATTTATGGATTATCTAAAACTGTTCGGCCCCTACTGAAATCGTCATAACTTGATTATGTTGAGACAACAAGGATATCTTATGACTTATCCATTCCTTATGGTTTTGTGTTTTGAAAATCACTAACACTTTTTCTATCATCTGAATAGTTTTTTTGTGGTCAATATTTTTCTTAAGATCCGGAATTGTCATTCCTTTATACTTATTGATTTAACATTTTGATTCTCCATTCTGCTATACTTATAGATCTATCATTCTGTTTTACTTACGGATCTGTCATTCTAATATTCCATATTGTTATACTTACAGATCTATCATTCCAATTTTCCATTCTGTTATACATACAGATCTGTCATCATGAATTGTCATTCTATTTTATAGATTCTGAATCTGGTGAATGTAGGATTCAATTTTTATAATTCTGAATCCGGTAAATATATGATGCCGATTTTCAATACCGATTTTGGTGTGTATTCAATGCGGATTTTCCAATACGGATTCCGGTTTATATGTGATGCCGATTTTCCATACCAATTCTGGTGTATATATGAAACCGACATTCATGATACCAAATCTGGTTTATTTGTGACTCCGATTTTATGATTCCGTTTTCTTGAGAATGTTATTTCTATAAATCCATATTCTTGTGATTAAATTTCTTGATAATGTTAAAGATGACTAATGTAGCATTCTAATGATATCGGCTTCCATGATTTATTATAAAAAACATATATCATTAACTTAATGTAATTTTTGATACATGAAACGATGTCATACAATCAGTTCCAAACTAACCATTGTATGTTTGCCACGTGTCCTGGTCGCACTGAGATTTAAGGGAAATATGACCGTTAGAGAGGAATCAGACTGTTGGGAATTTTTGCCTTTAAATACAAGATCATTTGAACAAACAAAATATATTATAGAGAGTGGATGAACATGATGCATGTGAAATAGTTGTGAAGTGATTTCTAGAGAGAGTGGCTCTTACAACTCTCAGTGCTTCCTGCAGATGTTGTGATCAACCTGTTCGGGTGTGACCAACTTGTTCAGACTTTCTTCATGCAGACTCCGGTCATGCTGATCGTGGGATTCCGGGATTGGAATACAGAGGAGATGATTTCCTTCAAAAAACGGGGTCTTGCAGGGAATGCAAGGAAGATACTGATCTTCAGATTGGGGTCTTACCTAGGTTTGGGTATGATAGACATTTTTTAAAATATAAATCAAGGAAACTTTATCCAAGATTGTTCGATACCCTTCTCTTTGGGTTAAAATAATCCTATTGTTACTTTTTTACTATTACAAGTTGTTTGAATTTTGATGTTGTATGTAACTCTATTAATGTTAGAATTATAACTTTCTTATACTTGTAATTCTGTTACACTGATTATGTTACAGATTCTTTATGTTTTATGGTAGAATCATACTTTTATGAAATTAGAAAAGGATTCCTTAAGAGGTCGTGTGAATGTTTGTTTAACCTTGTTAAACATATCTTTTAAAAGATACAAAGAAAATATTAATGTATACAATTTACCCCCCCACCCTCTTGTATACTGAGAATCTACATTATTATTTCCATCCTACAATTGGTATCAGTGCAGGTCTCTGAAATACTTATATATATATAATATTTCTTTCTAAAGTTTTTTCTTTTATTATGTTTCTTATATTTTTTATTAAACTTATACTACTAATAAGTTTTGTGGTAGAAAATACCTTTTTAGTATGGTAGGTATTCATGTTTGATCTCTATATAATCTCAATACTACTAGTCCACCGATCATTGATGGAAATGACTATGAGTACTAGAGAGATAGAATGAACACCTTTGTGATAAACACATGTGTATATAACTACATTATGTTAACTAGTTATTATAATATTCCTGATAATGAACTTAGATCCTTTACTAATCTAGAAAAGGTGGAATATCAGCAGAACTGTAAGGTACATAATAGATTGCTATGTTCCATAACCAGAAATATATATAGCCATATTTCACCCTGTGAAGCATAAAATAGTATTTGGAATAACCTTATATAACTCACTTTGGATCTTCCAATGTTATTGAAACTAGAAGAGAAATTCTCTGGGCTGAGTATAATGGTTTATTCTTTACCTATGGGGAACCCGTATGTACGGTACAACAAATATTTAAGACTATTGTCAACAGCTTACAATCTAGGGGATAAAAAGGACTGGATGATGTGGCCCATGTAGATAAGATCATTGACATCATGCCTAATGACTGGGAATCCAACAGAACTGCTATAGTTGAGAATAGGAATGATTCTCAGATTTCCCTTGATGAACTGTTTGTAACTCTACTTCAACATGAAACCAGAATGAAGTGAGATGCTGATAATATTAAGAACAAGAATGGAAATGGAGGAGTTTCTTTTACAACTACTTCCAATCATATTAAATCCAATACTTCTAAGAGAATTACAAGATCAAAATCTAAGAATTTTGTTGTTCAATATGAATCCAGTGAAAGTGAAACTTCAGAAAATGAGTTATCCGACCTTTCTCGGAGGATGAACAGGATTATTGGGCAGAAGAAAATTCAATATAGATACAAGGAGAAAGATGGAAAAGAGAATGATGATGGAGAAGTGACATGATATGAATGTAGAATAACTGGTCATATTAGACCTGGTTGTCCCTTTTCTTAAAAAGAATGTCAAGAAAGACAGGAAATCTGAAATAAAGAAGAAGTTATACAGATCAAAGCATAAGAATTTCTTGAAAGCCAATGACACTTGGAGTGCCTGGGGTGGAGGTTCTTCTGATGAATCTTTATAATATGTCTCCTCTGGGAAAAAGAATATAGGTCTAATAGCCAAGGCTCCAATTCAAAATCATTTCTTTATGGATAAGGTACGAACTGCTGAATCCTTAACCAATATGTCATTATGTGAAAATTTTCCAGATAGAGGTTCTTATTCAGATGAAAAATATTCTTCATCAGATAATTATAATGATTTTCCTTCTTATGAGGAAGTTTCTAGATTTTCTATGTCACTTGAGAAAAGAAAAATTAAAGTTTCTATAAAACATGATAAAGCATATTCTAGAGAATCTATTTTAACAAATGAAATTTTATATCATTCAAAAGATCATTTTGAGAAGAATTTTGTTTTAGAAAATCTTTCTAAAAAACTTAAGGAAGTTAATTCTAAGAATAATAAACTTTCTTATGAACATAAAAATATGATTTTAGAAAAAGATGTTTCAGAGGCTAAACATAACTCTAAATCTATTATTCTTGAGGTGAAGAATTTAGTACTAAGACTAAAATCTATGATATTTTCCTTGATTAAAATTCATTCAAAATTAGCTTCTGTCTAGGAAATTTTTTATAAGATGTATTCTTAGCTCCGACCTCATGGAAATAGTCACAGTTTAGGTTACTCTCATAAAAAACCAATTTTTAAAAATAATTATTTTGTTCCTCCTAGAGCCCCTTTTTTCACTAAATGCCAATGTGGTTGGCATTGGAAGAAAAACTAATCATTAAATATAGTTTAATTTCTTGGGATTTATAATGTTTATTTTTTCAAGCAAATATGGTTACCCGAGATCTTTTTATCTAATAATTCCGGATCCAAGAAAATTTGGATTCCGAAGATCTAATTCATTATTTTTCTGGAAAATTAAAGAAGTTCCAATAACATTTGGTACGTGGATAGTGGATGTTCCTGACACATGACTGGTAACAAAGACTATTTCAAGAAGATCTTACAAACAAAAGGTGGAAAAGTAACATTTGGTGATAAATCTAAAGGAGAAATTGTCGGTATTGGTAACATTATTCTTTTAGGTAAAGATGTTATTTAAAATTTTCTTTTTGTAAAAGGCCTTATGCACAACCTCATAAGAATACGTCAATTTTGTAATGAAGGTTTCATTATGAATTTTAGAAATGATAAATGCTTATTTCACAATTCCAAGGATGAGTTTACATTATTTTCCCAAACGGCATGAGAATGTGTATCCCATTAACCTAGAAGACCTTAGATTTCATTATCTACCTTGCCTTAGTTCATTTTAAGATCAATAATGGATTTGGCATAGGAGACTAGGACACTGTAATTTAAGGAATCATAGAAATATTTCTAAGAAATAACTTCTTCAGGATATACTAAAATTTAACTTTGATTCTTCAAAAGTCTGTGATCTTTGTCAATATAGAAAGAAACATTAATCTAGCATTAAATCCATAAGTGAAGTTAATACTTCTAATTAATTACAGTTAGTACACATGGATTTTTTTGGTCCAACCCAATCTATAAGTATTGATTTAAAATATTATGTGTTTATCCATGTTGATGACTACACTAGATTTACTTTGGTCTATTTTCTTGTAATGAAATATGAAACTTTTTGTTATTTCAAAATCATTAGACCTCATGTTAAAAATTAGAAAAACCTACCACTGATAACTATTCATAGTGATCATGGTGGAGAATTTGAAAATTCTGATTTTAAAATTTACTATAGTAAAAAGGTATTACTCACAACTTCTCACCTCCAAGAACTCCTCAATAAAATGGTGTTTCCGAAATAACAAATCACATTCTTCAAGATATGTCAAGAACCATGTTGAGTGAATATTCTATATCCAAACATTTTTGGGCCGAAGTTGTAAGTACTGGTTGTTATCTTATAAATCGAGTTTTAATAATAACTTTTCTTAATAAAACACCTTATGAGTTATGGACTGGACAAAAATCAAAAGTTTCTTACTTCAATTTTTTTGGTTCCAAAGTATTTATCTTCAATACCAAGGATAACATACATAAATGTTTCACCTGAATCCGATGAATGTATTTTCTTAGGTTACTCTACTAACTCTAAGGCATAAAGTGTTTTTAATAAAAACACTTGCACTGTTGAAGAAACAGTAAATGTTCATTTTGATGAAAATGATCCTTTTATTATCAAAATACCTACATCTTCGGATTTGTTCTCTAAAACTTATCACCATCCTTTGATAGAAGATTTCTTAGACTATGTTAATGTTGAAGAAAATGTTTCTGAGACATTTACTCCAGAATATTTTCTACCTTATGTTGATGAATAGGTATTTCAAAAACCAAGTCAGTTGTTACTTAGGAATCATCCCGGTGATAATATTATTGGAAATGTTAATCAACCAGTACGAATTAGAAGTTCTTAAAAGAATGAAGTTGAACATGTTTCTTTTCTTTCCCAATTTGACCCAAAGACTCCTGGAGAAGCCTTGGGTGATAATTATTGGATTAAGGTTGTACAAGATAAACTCAACAAATTCGTAAGGAACCATGTTTGGAACCTGATTGAAAAAACTAAGGAAACATCTATTATTGGAGTAAAATGGGTTTTTAGAAACAAATGTGATTAAAATGAAGTCATTGTTAGAAATAAAGCAAAATTAGTTGTAAACGGCTAAAACCCACTAGAACGCATAGACTATAAAGAAATTTATGCTCCTATAGCAAGACATTAATCTATTCATATTCTTTTATACTCTGTAGCATTATTTAATTTTAAACTCTATCAAATAAATGATAAGTGTGATTTTATTAATGGATATGTACATGAGGAATTCTATGTAGATAAACCCCATTTCTTTGATGATACGAAATATCCTAATCATGTTTATAAACATACCAAAGCTTTATATGGACTTAAACAAGCCCCTTGGGCTTGGTATGTTTGAATTTCACGATTTTTGCTTCAAAATTACTATGTTAAAGGAACTACTGATCCATCCCTTTTCATTAAGAAAAATGATAATGATGTTTTTATTATTCAAATTTATGTTAATTACATTATCTTCTGATCTACTCACCCATCATTAAATGATTCCTTCATGAATCTTATGAAATCTGAATTTGAGATGAGTATGATGGGTGAGTTAACATTTTTTCATTCATTTCTAATATCACAAAAACAAAAGGGAACATACATATCCCAACATAAATATATCACATATATTTTAAAGAAGTTCGGGTATGACAATACTAAGAGTATAGGTACTCCTATTAGAACCTCTAAAACTCTTGTTATTGATGATGCAGGGAAACCTGTAGATCAAACATCTTCTAGAGGGATGATAGAAAGTTTACTGTACTAAAAATCTAGTCGAACCAACTTAATGTTCTCAGTATTCTTATGTGCAAGATTTAAAATAAATCTTAAATAATCCCATATAAATGTTGTGAAAATAATTTTCTGATCTTTAAAGGTAAGTTTAGATTTGGGACTATTTTATTCCTCTGGAAATGTTTTTGAACATAAATGTTTTTCAGATATTGACTTTGATGGTTGTAAAATGGAATTAAAAACTACATCTGGTACTTGACATTTCTTAGTAGATTCCTTAGTTTCTTGGTCTTGATAGAAACAACACTCTATAGTAATTTCCACTACTGAAGCTGAATATGTTGTAGCTGGAAGTTGTTAAGATCAAGTGTTTTGGATTCAGCAGACACTCACAAACTATGGTTTGAGTTTTACTAAGACTCAAATTATGTGTGAGAACACAAGTGCCATTTCCCAATGTAGAAATCCTGAACATCACTCATTTGCAAAGCACATAGACATTAGACATCACTTTCATAGGGATCACACACTTAAAGGAGATATCATTCATCAATTCATCATAATGAAAGAGTAACTTGCATGTATTTTTACAAAACTTTTACCTTCCGATAGATTTGAATATATTAAATAGAAGATAGGAATTATTTCTGTAAGGTAGTCATTCATATATACTTCATGTTTAAATCATCTCCTAACATTAAACTACTCTTTATTCCAGGGGGAGTACATATGTTTGTTTATTTTAGTTCATTAATATCCTTTTTAATCAAATTTGAAAATTAATGATTTGAAAATAATGGATATGAAAATTTAAAATTTTAAAATTTCGGATTTGAAGATTTCGGATTTGAAAATTCTTGATTTTCAAATTTCAAATTTGAAAATTTCAGATTTAAAAATTTCAGAGTTGAAAATTTTTGATTTGAAAATTTCATAGAAAACCACTTATAATAATGATAAATCCATCAAAGTATTCTAAAAGGTAATCTTTATCACTCTTTGTTTTATTATGATATGTTTTAGTTGTTGGTATTTCAAAATTTCTTAAATTCTGGTTTACCTTACTTCAACATATCAGAATTCATTTTTTTGAAACATCAATTCTCAACTATGAGATCATATCAGATTACCCTCAGCAATTCGATTATCTTATGGATGTTGAAAAGTCGTATCTTGGTCAATATAAGGGGTGTCTCATTCTCAGTTATCACACAATCCTTACTGTTCTCAATGGTGAAGCTCTGCTTCCATCGAGGCTTTCGTTCCGAACATCTCCTTCATCTTGAATGACTCCTGAATCCTCACAAGATCAGATGCAGATTAGTAAGGAGATAAAGGATTGGAAAATATTTAGAGAAATGTTGGTATGCCCAGAATGATTTGATAAATATGAATCTATTATTTCTAAGGTAATAATAACTAATGATTGGGAAATCATTTGTGTGGCTAAGGAAAAATCTCAAGATCCGGTTTATCCTGACCTGCTTGTTCTATTCTATGAATCAGTTTCATTCATCCAAAAAGATGGTTAGGATCTATTTAAGTTCAACTGCTATGAGAAGTCATATACAGTTCCTTTCAAGAAGGCACCAAATGTTCTCAATATTTCAAATGAAGGGGATGCTCTTCTATGCTCTCAAAAACTCTCTGAGAAATAAGGATCTGTTGAGAAAGATAAGGATTTGGATCTTCATGGTCTCTAATTTGTTAAGAATCTGAAGATCACGAATCTCTCAATGAATCACAAGATGGTAGCCCTTTGGATGCAAGGATTTCTTATTCCAGGAATGGTAGTTAAGGATTCCTTTAATATATGAGATATATTTATCTTATACTTCCTTGTGAACTTATGGAAGATCAAATTTGTGATGTACATCTTTCTCACTATCCATGCCATTAAAGGTAGATATATCTGATCTCATATCCTTATGTACCCAGCAACTATTTCCTATATAATAGTTATGTGTCTTCATGATTTGAATGTTTCATGCCGATCAGTCTTAAAGCCATTCAAGATATTGTTTCTAAGTGAAAACACTCTAAGGAGGATGAAGGTAGAGTTTGTTCCAGAATCAAAAATATTTGAAGAAATGGTTGTCCAGAACAATGGTGATGGTTTGGAATCATAAAACCTTGTATCTAAGAAGTGAAAACATGAAGAACCAAGTCTGTCAGTACCAGTTCTTGATATTCTGATATCAGTACCTCCTGCTGATAAGAAACAGAAATCTTATTCAGATGAAACAGTTGCAAAGTGGAGAGAAATGGAAGCTACCAGAATGGAAGGGGATACTTCATTTGGTGTGAATACAGCAGAGGATAAGGACTTGAAAATCAAGAAAGCTGAAAATCTTGAGAAAAAAATAAGGATAAGATCCTGATGAAGAAATCTATGGAATCCCATGTATGTCAGTCTCTACTAAAAGCTATAGAGAAGAAATATTAAAAAGTTGTTGAATCTCATATGAAACCTATGGCCACTCCGGAAATCCAAAAATCCATGAAGGTTCTAGCCTCATCAGAACTTGTTCAAGCAGTAGAAGATCTGATAGTCCAAGAAGATAATGATGATGTTTTAAAGGAAGTGGAAGATTGTGTTGGAACTCATTCGATTTTAGTTTCTAAATCTATATCATAACAAAAAGTTGAAGAAAAAGTAAAAGTGGAAGAAGAATTTTAACTAGAATAACTGGTAGAAGTAGTGGAAGAGGTTGATGTTGAAGATGAGGAAAAAGTAGAATTTTAACTAGAATAATAAGTAGATAAAGAATAGTTTTAACAACAAGTTGAAGAAGAAGATGAATTTCAATAGAAAGAGGATGTAGAGGTGGATCTTAATGTTATCTAAGTAGAAAATGAACAATATCCTATTTGAAATTATCTCATGGCATGAGTGTCATTGTTACTTCCTCTGATAATGTAATGCCTCAGATGTCCTATAATAGAATAGAGAGACAAGCTTCCTTAACTCCAAGAGGATTTGAGAAAGGAAAAGATGTTTTAGGAACCATGTCCTCCTCATCTGTTTAAAATGATTTTGGTAAGTTATCTTGGAGGAAGTTGTTTAATACAATTCCAGTTCTTGAAAACATAGATGCCCAGAGTCAAATGATGCAATAAATTCTAAACCAAAAGATGGAATCTACCAATATGCTTATGGACATGGTTGTCGTGCAAGAAGATGACAGTGTAATATTATCCAATAATTTAATTAGTTTTGGACATTTATAAACTGAATATCATTGTATAATAAAATACTATCACTACTAGAATTCTTGGTATTTGCGACGGTGTATCCGCGACGGGATCCCATCGCAAATAAGCTTTAGCGACAGGTCCCCGTCGCGAATAGCCCGTTGCAGAAAATGGTCTCACAAATACCATTATTTTTTATATGCTCATCGCAAATAATCTCTGATTATATGAATTATATATACATATACTTTTTCATGATGGGCCCATCGTAACTAGCTTTTGAGACGGGCCAGCCGTCCCATCACAAAAATATATATATTAAACGTTCTGCGACGGGCCCGTCGCAACAAAGTATTTGCGACCAGTAAGTAGTCCCGTCAGAAATATGTTTTTTATAAATATTTATTTAGCATATTTTTGATTGGGTCCTATCGCAAAAGGTCCCGTCGTAAATAATAAAATATTTTTTAAAAAAATAAATTTAAGAAAAATAATATTAATGAAAAAATAATATTACTATTATTAAAAAAATACAAAATATTAAAATTCTCAATATTCAAAAAAAACATAAAATCATGAAATATTATTATTATTATTATTAGTAAATAAAAAAAACATTAAAAAATATAATACTATAAAATATATTTGATAAAATAATATTAACATTATTAAAATAATGAAATAATTAAACATATTAAAAGTATCAATATTCACAAAAAAATATAAAAAATAATAAAATATTAACAATTAAATTATGTTTTATTTTCACTGATATAAAAGACAGAAAATGTAAATAATTCATATTACAATGTTAAATTCAAATGTTTTTAAAAGAAAAATAAATCACTTGGGGGTCGTCTTCTGGAGGAGGTGGAGGAGCTGAAGGAGATGGTGGAGGAAACTCCATCCCTAAACTACGAGTCAGACGTCACATGTACTCCATCTGCTCATGATGGTGTTGCTGTCATCGATGCATCTCCTCCTCATGTTGTTGCTGCCATCAACACATCTACTCCTCATGATGCATCTCTTGCTGCTGTAGCCACCGAATCAACACTTCATGATGCTTATGAAAAGTCTCTATATGCTCAACCTGAGTTCGCAACTGCTCCTGATACTGTGAGCCAGAAGATGATGTCCCTCCATGAGCTCCTCTCGACCTGGATGCCGACATTGAAGTAGTACCATAATAAGTTCCAGGAGTCAAATGAGATCTGATACCAACTACTCGGCCTTTCTCAAAGTTATACTGAGTTGCATGCATCCATGTCGCCTCATCAAAATGGTGAGCACCGGTCAGCTCTATCCTCTCAGCCTGAGCCTCATCCTGTGTCTGAGAGGTCGCAGCCTCATATGACTCCTTCAATTACAATTTAAAATTAAAATTGATAAAATATTATATATAGTTAATTGTAAAAATGATAAAATAATACTAACCACAATATGACGTTGGTGATCACCTTTAATCTCTCAAGTGGCTGGATCACTGTACATCCTCCAATAAACGTCGAACTCCATAATATCGGGATGCTCGACTGCATACATAAATATAAAATAAACTGTTTATATTTAATGTTATATAAAATATTTAAGTAATATACTTACCAGATGCTTTCTATGCGAATTGAATGTATGACTACCAGCTCGATGTGTCACCTCCTGTCTCCCTCGGTTCTGCCATTCCACTAATGATCTCCTCTAAAATTCACCACCCAACCAGTGTAAACATAATCCATCCCAAACATGAGATGAGATGTACTCTGGTCGGTGAGATCTACACTAATCATCAAATTTTGTCACTCTTACTTTCTTAAAGGCTGTCCTTCTCAAATTGTGAAAAAACTGACGGAAATGGTCGCTCATAAAAACCTGCAATGCCGCATGGATAGCATCGTGCATGCTATCATCGATAGGATACCATAAACCCTACAAATACTTTATAATATCAAGTTATTAATAAAATGAATTTAAAAATAAATATTAATTATTTACGTACCAGCAAATGATGGAACATGTCGCATCGCACATCAACAAGAATCTATTCTCATGTGATCCATGGCTCAGAAAAATAATTGTGCAAGATAGCACTCCACTCTCCAATAGCTACATGCACAAAAATTGTGATAAATGAATAAATAATCAAACAGTTAGTATATATATTAATAAATTAATGAAAGCTAAATAAACATACATGTTACCACTCCTTTATGTGTGTGGATCAAAACCAAGATGTGGATGTCGCTCGAGGATAGGTTCAGGAATCATCAGTCATGCCAGACCGTACCCCCTCCGTGTACCCCCTGAACCGCTAGTAGGATGAGGGTCAAATGATCCAAAATCTCCATCATTTAATGGTAGGTTAGCCTCCTGCAACTCGTGGAATATATCAGAGTCCATCTAAAACACAAAATGATTGTTGTTAGCAGATAGTTGAAAATAACTATTTAATATAGATATATATATTAGTTATTATTATAACCAGCATTTAACTATGTCAATATTCATCTTCATCCTCTTCTATATAGCTGTCATTGTCAATGTATCCATCTTCCTCCTCATCATCATCAATATCCATATGAGTTTCAGTTTCAGCATCTCTTGTCATTTCGAATTCATTTGTAACATCATTAACATATCCATGACCATCAATCATTAATTTTGGGGTTTCATCATCGATATCCATGTCTCTTTGTGAATCAGATGGATTTTGAGCAGTCTCTTGAAAATTTTCAATTCCATCCACTTCAGCAGAACCAAATTCAGTTTGAGTAAACTGATTTTCCTAAGATTTCATTTTTATTATGCTCCACCAATCACTGAAGTTTCTTCAAGTACCAAAGTTCTTTAAATAATAAATTTGATGTTCTTGTTGAGCCAGTAAAAATGGTTCATTTACTACAAGAATAATTTTATATTTAATATCGACGATTCCATGAGTAAGACGAACATGCAAGCCTCTCTCAGTATCCAAACACCGACATTTAAACATTGTTATGTAATTCTGTCCTAGATAACACATCTCAATAATTTAATCCAAAATGAAATAAAAGTCATGTTTAGTTTCTCTGTGATGTGATCCTGTCAAAACAATTCCACTGTTCATTGTTTGTTTTTTGATTCCCCGTATTCATTTGTATGAAATCAATAACCATTCAACACATATGCATTATAAGATTTAACCATTTTGGATGGTGTGTTACTCAATATGCACAGTCTCTTATCAATTTTATCATCATATTGATACACCTAATAATTTTTAAAACAATTATCAATATAATAAATAATTAACAGAATTTTTATTAAACCATCAATAACATATGTTACTAGTTTTTTAAACCATTGAGAATATTTTTTTTGTCTGCATTCTTCAAGAGCAGCTATTGTAATTTGTGGAAGTTTTTTCATGATATGATTATCATATAACCTACAAATAAAATTAGTTAATATATTGTAACATAATTTATAAAATAAGTTATAGAAACACTCACAGGACAAATGATGTCATTTCTTCACAGTTGAGCAGAACATATGTATGAGCTTTGTGATGTTCATCATCTAAAATCCATCATTCATGAACTCCACTAAAACCAACATTTGGCTGATTAAAAACTATTAATTGATTGTACATTTCCTCATTAACATTCCCCTTTTTTCATTCCATTCCATTGAGTTTTTAGGGATATTGAGATTAAAAATAATGAGGGTAGAAAAAATAAATTTCCTCTTGAAAATAAGCTTCAGTAATTGAGCATTCAACTGATGATTTCTTACATACTTTTTTCTTCAATTTCTACATGCATCTCTCGAATGGGTAAATCCATCGAAACTGTATGGGACCTCCACATTTAGTTTCATGTGGAAAATGTAATATCATAAGTTTCATTGAGTCAAATAATGTCGATGGAAAGATTTTTTCCAGTTTACATATAATTACAACAACAACTTCTTCCATTTTTCTTAGCACATCGTAGTCTGTTGTCGCTGCACAAATTTCTTCAAAAAATATTATATGTCTGTTATCAAATCTCAAATAATAAAATTCAAAAAACCTATGAATCCAATCGACATTAGTCTTTCTATTATTACATGATAATTGTGACTTTTTAATCCAGTAATATAGCCATTCTTAACACATCTTCCAAAAATTGGATGCATATCCATCTGTTAGTATCAAATCTGCAATCCAATGACAAAATAATAAGCGACTCTATATGGACATTGTATAATCTGTTTTTGGATTCATTAAATTCTATGATCTAACATTTTCAAATAGTTCATGTTTTGGTCGCCTATAAATTTGGTCAAGATATATTCATGCCTTTACAGTATCGTTGGTCTTACCTGGTGTATCCAAAACTGAATGAAATAAATTATCAAAATAGTTCTTCTAAATATGCATAACATCCAACATTTGGTGGACCAACAAATCAGACCAATACGGAAGATCCCAAAAAAATATCTGTTTTATTCAATTATGTTCTTTCTCAAAGGCATTAATTTTCTGTTGGTTTACTATTGGTCCAAATTTGATGAGAGGTAATGAAAATAAAAAAAATTAACTCTATACCTATGATTATCTTTGGAGGTTCATCACATTCAATTGTACCTTTTCTGAAATGATATTTTTCCTCTGAAAAGGATGATCGGTTGGAAGAAATCTACGGTGACAATCAAAATATGAAGGTTGTTTTTCCATTGATGGTCATAAATGCTTTGTTGTCTTTCATACAGTAATGCATGATTTCAGACCCCGTGTACTCCAACCAAATAACATGCAATATTCCGTAAAGTCACTAATCGTCCACATCAATGCAACTTTTAATATGAAATTTTGTTTCGCAGCAACATCATATTTAATAAAACCATCAATCCACAATGCATTTAACTCATCAATCCATGGTTTCAAATAAACATCAATATTATTTTTTGGATGTCCTGGGATTAATTGAGTCAAAAAGATATAAGGCTCCTTCATCAACATCCAGAGAGGCAAATTTTATGGAGTTATAAAGATATGCCAACATGAATACTGACTACCATAAGAACCAAACTAATAGAAACCGTCATTAGAAAGACCCAATCGCACGTTTCAGGATTCTATAGAAAAAGACAGATGCAGATGGTCAAAATGTTTCCATGAATCCCCCATCAGATGCATGATTCAAGCTTCTATCAGTTGAAATATTGGTTTTGTTCCATGACATCATTGACGTTGTACTCTGAGACATAAATAAATGCTCTAACCTGGGTGTTAGAGGGAAATATCTCAACAGTTTTATTGGAATCGATCTAGACTTCCCTGGTTAAGCTACTTTATACCTCGATTGTCCACATGTGGGACAACTATTCAAGGACTCCTTTTCGCCAGAATATAAATTGCAATCATTTGGGAATGCATTAATCTTCTGATAAATAAGGCCCATATTACGAACCAGCCTTTTGCTCTCATAGTAATTTTTAGGCAACACATTTCCTTTAGGTAAAAATGTTTTAACCAAATAAAATATCTTATCAAAATAGTTTTTTGACATTTCATTATCTGATTTAATGGACATAAATCTTTTAACCACTTCTAATTTTCATATCTTGAATCCAGGATATAATTCATCTTCAGCAGACCTCAACAACACATAGAATTCCGAAGGTGCAAACTCAGGAGTTAAATCAATATCATCGTGAGTTTCAGTTTGTTACACAGATGAACCTGCAATATCATGTACTAAATTTTGAAACCATGATGGATCTAGAATCAAGTTATTATGATCTTCTCTGGAACTGCGTTCACAATGTTGATACCCAAAAACATAATCTAGTTGAAACCCAAACCGCAAGAGATGTCCCTCAACTTTTTAAACTGTGTCAAACATTCTCAGAGCAAATTTTTTACAAGAACACTCAATTGTGCCTTTTGAATCATATTCTGGTTTTGATTATGCAAATTCTATGAAAGCTTCAATACCCTCAATATATATAGGATTTAAACTAGAACCATTTGGATTTCTATGATGATTTATCCATGCATGGTCATTTAATAATGACTGATGTCGACTTACTTGTTCCTTATTTTTCTACATAAAATATAAAATCATCACTGTTTTTGAATAATTTGAAATTATAAAAACACTATCTGTAAAAATAAGATAAATAATTACAACTACTTCTTAATAATTACCATTAATTAAGGGAGACACCACTTCCAACAGATTAACGACTCCTATTTTGTCTGACGGCTCATTTACTTGCATCTTTCTCACACTGAAATCAGAATGAAGAATCTGGTCGGAGGTACACATATTCATTCATGTACATGAGAATGAATATGTGTACCTCGGACCAGATTCTTCATTCTCATTTCAGTGTGAGAAAGATGCAAGTAAATGAGTCGTCCGACAAAAGAGCCCCCTTTTCGTCGTTGAATAGTCTTCATCTAAATATCACCTCCTGAAAACATTATAAAAAATATGATCCTACGAATGCATATACAATATCATTCATACAATATTGAATATTTCTATGTATCTTCTCATTTTTCATAAGGTTTTGAGTTGGTGAGAGTCGAAAGGAGAAAAGTCATCATGAAAAAGGAGTGTCGTCAATCCACTGGAAATTGTGCCAAGTTCTTAAAATTTATTAAAATCTATTAAAATTTCATCCTAACTATTCCTAACATTTCCTAACAATTCCTAAATAATTATTACAAATTATTCCTATTTATTCCTATTTATTCTTATATATTCCTATTTATTCCTATATATTTCTAATAATTACAATTTATTGCTAATTATTACAACTTATTGATAATTATTACTAATTTTTACAAATTATTACTCATTGGTAAAATTTATTACTTATTATTACAATTTATAACTAATTATTACTAATTATTACAATTTATTACTAATTTATCAATACTTATCAGTACATAGCAAAATGATAATTGGTCGAATAATGAAAGGAAATTTGGTAATCATTGTTGTGGAGATGATTACAAATATTCCCATCATTATCCAAGCAGATTTATTTTAATAATTATTTCTAATAAAAAAATTATATTATCAATATTTATAAAAAAACAATATTAATATTATCAAAATATTAAAATATTTATAAAATATTAAAATTATAAATATTCCCAACATGCTTTTCTATATTCTTAACATGTTCAAATCTCAAAGGGTCGCCAATTTTTCAGTCATGGGAAATAAAAAGTTTGTGTCAGCCATGTCCAATGTAAACTCTATAATTTTCCTTGCATGGTTGATCACCTTGCAAGTAGTGTTATAATAGGATGACCAAAGTAATGTGAATGATATGACTTGGTTTGTCCTATTACAATGCTACTTGCGAGGTGATCAACCAAGAATGGACAATTATAGAGTTCACGTTGGCCATGTCTGACACAAACTTTTTATTGCGCATGACCTGGCAATTGGCGAACCTTTGAGATTTGAACATGTTGTGAATATAGCAATTCTTGTTATGAATATTTATAATTTTAATATTTTATAATTTTTTTTTATTTTAATGATATTAATATTGTTTTTTCAAAACTTTTGATAATTTATTTTTCTATTTGTAGTAATTATTTCTAATTATTGCTAATTATTGCTAATTTTTTTAACTATAGTTAATTATTATTAATTATTTCTAATTATATCTAATTATTGCTAATTATTACTAATTATTCCAAATTACTACTAATTATTCCTAATTATTCATAATTAATCCTTATTATTCCTCTTTATTCCTAATTATTGCTAATTATTTCTAATATATGCTAATTATTTCTAGTTATTGCTAATTAGTGATAATTAGTGCTAATTATTGTTAATTATTGATAATTAGTGCTAATTATTCATTATTACTGCTAATTATACCTAATTATTCCTAATTATTCATAATTATTCCTAATTATTTCTAATTACTGCTAATTATTGATAATTATTTCTAATTATTTCTAATTATTGCTAATTATTGCTAGTTATTCCTAATTATTTCTAATTATTCTTCATTATTGCAAATTATTCCTAATTATTCCTAATTATTGATAATTATTTCTAATTATTGTTAATTATTGCTAATTATTTCTAATTATTTCTGGTTATTTCTAATCATTGCTAAATATTGCTTATTATTGCTGATTATTCCTAATTAATCCTAATTATTTCTAATTATTCTTAATTATTGATAATTATTCCTAATTATTGCTAATTATTGCTAATCATTTCTAATCATTGCTAATTATTGCTTATTATTTTTAATTATTGTTAATTATTCGTAATTATTGCTAATTATTGGAAAATATTGCTAATTATTGATAATTATTGTTAATTATTGCTTATTATTCGTAATTATTCCTAATTATTGCTAATTATTGCTAATTATTGCTAATTATTGCTAATTATTGCTAATTATTGCTAATTATTGCTAATTATTCCTAATTGTTGCTAATTATTCCTAGTTATTGCAAATTATTCCTAATTATTGCTAATTATTCCTAATTATTTCTAATTATTCCATTTTATTCCTAATTATTGGTAATTATATCTAATTATTGGTAATTATATCTAATTATTGGTAATTATATCTAATTATTGGTAATTATAACTAATTATTGGTAATTATATCTAATTATTAGTAATTATATATAATTATTTGTAATTATATCTAATTGTTGGTAATTATATCTAATTATTACTAATTATATCCAATTATTACTAATTATAACCAAATTCTGCTAATTATCTATAATAATCTCTAATTATTTTAAATTAAAAATAATTATTTATTATTATCACTAACAATATCAACTTTTTACTAAAAATAAATAAAAATAAAAATCAATTTAATTAGAACTAATAAACAATAATAAATATTAATATAATAAATAAAATAAATTCAAACAAAAATAAAATATAATTACCTTAATCTTTGATATTCTAAAGGTATTTCCGCCTTCCAATTGCTCTCGTATAAAAAACATCAACTAAATGAAATTTTTCCCTTTAAAACTATATAATGAAGAGAGAAAGAGAGGAAGATCTAAGTGATTTGTAAAAAAATAGGTGGGGGTATATATAGGTTAGATTAGTTGGGACGGGGTTAGTTGCGACGGTATACCGTCGCAAATGGTTGTATTTGGGACAGGCCCCATCCCAAATACCCTCGCCCGCATTAATTACAGTAATTGGGTAAAAGGGTATTTGCGACGGGCATCTTGTCACGTCGGAATTGGAATTTCCCGACGCCAGGCTTTTGCGATGGGCCCGTCATAAATACCCTCACCCGTATTAATTACCATTAGCAGTTAAAAGGGTATTTGTGACGAGCCCTGTCGCAAATGGTTCCTTCCGACACTCTTTTTGCGATGGGATGACATTCCGTCGCAAAAATCTATTTACCGCCGTTGGGTATTTGCGACCGTACCTGTCGCAAATACTCTTCAATGGTTTAACGCGCAAGCCGCACGGTTTGGCGTGCATGTCATGCCAAACTATTTGCGATGGGAGACATATCCCCGTTGAAAATATTTTTAACGTAGTTTGGCGCACAAGTTGCACCAAACTATTTGCGACGGGAGACAAAATCCCATCGCAAATAACCAATTAGTTGCAGCAGGGAAATTTCCCCATCACAATTAACTTCCTGGACGGGTTATTTGTGACCTGATTTATCCTCATCGCAAATAACCCGTCGCAAATATTGATTTTTTCTGTATTGTATTTTCACAGTTTCCTAAAGAGCCCCTCCTCCCCCTTATAAAAGGGAACCACTTCTAACCAATTCCTTTCACATCTCAAGCCTTTTGGCTCGTCCAACCTCTGCCCAATTAAGCTCCATAAATCCCTCTCCTCCTCCTAGAAGCCTTACCTTATGCAGAAGGCACATCAAGAAGTACTTTTGATTCAATCCAAAGGAAGTTACCCAAATTGAAGGTAACAGTTCCTCTTAACTTCTTTTCTTTTATTTGAATTCTCCAACCCCTAAACTCTTTTTATTCCTATATTTTATAACAACACCAGTATACTAAATAAAATAATATGTTTTTATGTGATGTATTTTAATTGCAATAATACACACCTCCATCTAATGGGTGACGAAGATATTCATTATATGGATGGAAAACTAACGCCTCACGAAATGATGATTGTTCGATTATCTCCTACCGCCTCTCATTGTGGTCATTATTATGGGACTGTATTTATATATGATATATATTGTGTTTATATTTTCATTATGATTATGTATTTTACATTTATATCCTACCATTATTGTTTCCATAATGGGTAAACACGATAATTATAATTTTAGGAAGTGCGGACTATGCCCCCTCAAAGTTATATGAATCGTTAATTTCATATGTGGGATGTATAAAGGATAGAGTTAATGAAATTATATATAATATTTTAATGGAATTATAATTTAGCTATGTATAATTATTTTTGAATTTCATTA
Organism: Viscum album; assembly: GCA_963277665.1. Taxonomy (NCBI): domain Eukaryota; kingdom Viridiplantae; phylum Streptophyta; class Magnoliopsida; order Santalales; family Viscaceae; genus Viscum; species Viscum album. The sequence continues at coordinate 172,812,298 of OY728160.1, forward strand.
AAATACAAAATAGAAATGAAAATAGCGTTCATGCGTACGTACGATTTACCGTCTCCATGAACGGTGCTTTTCATTTCTTCTCTCCAAATGTTATGTACTATTATAAATACATATAAATACTGGATATATATGATATATATGATATCTAAATCATGAATATCATTCTAGAGATGATAACTATTGACCACATGGACAACTTGTATTTATAAGGTGTTAATTTTTGACTCAAGTACAAAATATTAACCAAACGACCATTATTAACTTAAATGATTTCATAATGTTTATAACCTTCTAATAAGTAATATAAAAAAGATAAAAAACTTTAAAAAGTTTCTTAAGCAAGTATAAATTAACATATTTTTATTATTTACGAAGAATAGGGAACAAATGAGTCAAGTCAGATACGAGGTAAAGGATTTTCTTATCTTACTTTTAATTCCATGAGTTTTCCATTGTTCGCCAGTTATTCATCGCATTTGGTGTATTGTGTACTGGAATTTGATATATATTATCATGATTCTTATTATATTAATGGTATTCTATAATTTATTTTTTGGTTATTAACTTTTTATCATATGAAATAGTTGATTACAACGTGGTAAAGGGTTTCATCTCACTTTTTATTCCCATGATATTCGTGCTATATTTTCCACTATTCCCTTTTGTGTGGTTCATGTACATCCCATGATTGTACTATTTGTGTAATATATTTTCTTTTATAAGTATTTACATCTTCGTTTTATGACCCTTCTTTCATGTGGTGTATGTTTTGTATGTTCCCAAATTGGTAAGGGAACCTTTCACCCTCCTGTTTTTAAAAGTCTTCATTCTATTAGGCCTTTTAAATTACATATTATTTTGTTGGGATGTGTTCTTATATATCCTTATTGATTTAGAAATTATGTAAATGTGATGAGATTCCATTTTTAACTCATCAACTAATTTTTTTAATTTTAATGCGACGTTGTTAGGCTGCCAAATTTTTACTAGGGAACTTCTTAACCGAATTTAAATTCTTTGGGGCCAACTTGTACTTCTTGAATATGTCATCCTATGAATATGTGTGAATTACCTATGATTTTTTTACAATTAGTATCTACTTATATTGGTTGTATTTATATTTTTTACATATAATTATGTGATTGATTTATCCTTAAATTAAGGACACCATCTTTATAAGGGATTTCATCTAAATTTTAATTTCCACTAAGACTTAAATGTTGTTATGAACCAATTAACTCTTATATGGTGTATATACTATCTATTGACATATTATTTCCTGAATCCCTTTACTATCATGATATTTTATAGTTATTAATAAATTTTATTCCTTAATTATTTGTATTCAATCATCCCTATTTTTGTTAAAAAAACTCTTTAACTAAAATATCGTTTTAAATGTTTTAAAGGTTTATTCTTCTAAATATTTATCATTAATGACCATGTTTTAAAAATAGTATTTATGATTTATTTATATGGACATTAATGATTTCAAATTATAATTCATTTAAAATCTTCAATGGTGTATGGGACACATTGATTGAAAAAGCTCTTTTTAAATGGTTTTGAAAATGATTTCATAAAGAATTGTTTATTTCAATATCTTGATTTGATCTATTGGAATGAGGAAATGTTATATTTCCTTTATACTTGTGTAATATTTTATGATTATGTTATTGTTATTTGGAATTGTTTAAGTATACGGGTGGTTCCTTGATAATCCTATGGTGGGTGTGCCCGTGATATCTCTCCAATGAATTGGGTGACATTTTAGAGGTAAACATGATGTTTCTCCTAAGAGATTTAGGTAATATACTATGATGGGTATTCCAAGTGAAAATCCCTATGTAGTTTTGATAGCTACAATGTATGTTTGATATGGATTCCATAAGTAACCTTTTTTATTTATGATTTTTGTTTTATATTCATAAATCTTATGATTTCATAAGGTATGTTATGATTGAAGTGTATGGTTTCATTGATTTGTATTTATTGATGGGATAATGTTTTACTTCATTATTTTATAACCCTTAATGAGTATTTTATGGTCATCCCAAATTTTAGAAATAGTTTCCACAGGACATAAAATGAATACGGTCGATGATGGGATCAAGGAAAAGGCATGCTATCTAAAACTTGGAACTAGACTTTTTTCTTCTCAAGAGTTATTATTATATGAAAAAATGGATATTGAGTAGTAGTTTACACATGTAATATTCAGGTTGTTATGTAATATTTATGGCCTAATTCACTAAAACTCTAAACCTGTAAAGATCCTCAATGTGAATTATTCATTTAATTCAATATTATGTATTGTTTTAAGGTTGGGTCCTTATACCCTTACTTATGTTATAAGATATACAGCTGAATTCTTGTAATGAAATCGAACTCAGTAGCTTAATTAAATGTAAATTTTTAAATAATGTGTTATTTTTGTAACAAAAATCCTCAGATGAGATGTGTTGTCCAATAAAATATAATGTGGTGATTTATCATTTTTTTTTGTAAAACATGTATATAGTAGTATAAATTCTTGAAAAAAATTAAATGGTACTTTCTTGGAATGTTTTATGTATATATATTCATTTCATGTGAGCTTTCTTACTTGAGCTCCAAGGGTGATCAAAGGGAATCTAACATATTTACACCTTGTATGAGCTCTATTAATTATTTTCATTATTTTTATTAACTAATTATGATGGTGAAACAAATGTTATGCCAGATACAATATTTTATTGCCCTATCTATTCTTACCTCTAGACATGTGACATTAGTCCCCAATGAGAGACCACTTGAACAGACATAAATTCATTATTGTATGAACTATGCCTAAAGTGGCACTTGGTCCCCTATGAATGTACCACATAAAAATTCGAAGTATAGTACTAGAAATTTCACAAAAATTCTGGTCTGATACATGGGATGTCATACAAGGTTCAACATGGACAAATTCATAGGCATTGGATTCAATCGATACCCTTATGAAATACATAGTAACTATGAATTTTCATGTACGGGCAAGGGTGCCTCAATACATTTTATAAATTGTTTTGTAAAATTGAATTAATGAAAAATTAATTTAATGATTTTAAATAATTATTGGCCCCCTTTGGTACTATATATATAGGGACATGTCTACAAAGACAAACCAAAAGAATGGGAAGACCCCACCATCTCTCATATTATCCCACACAATATACCATTGCATGACCCATTAGTTGAAGATCACTAGGATGCGAAGAATATGGTAAATTCGATAGGTTTCCATATGAGATATCCTCCAATTATTTTCACTATTTATTTATTTCTATCATGCCTCTAAATATCTATATAACACATTAAAATTTATCATACCTGAAATGGTTTATAATAGACACTATTTGTGTCAGAGTACTATGATTTTATCCCAAAACTTACTCAAGAAGAATCAGATATAGAGTATAAATTAAGTCTCAATGTATTTATTGTGGTAAAATTTAGTATTTTGATGTTTTTTATCATTACTATAAATTATTTTTGTAAGAGGAGTGAGGTGGATCACACGATGCTTGTGGAACTAGTCGTTGGGTACATATTCTTTTATTACATTGTGTTTCTTATTTTAACTATTACTATTTCTACTAGTAGCATAATATTTTATATATAATATATTAAAAATAGGAATATTCCATTTTATATTTAGTTTATATTACGTATATTTTCCACTTCTTTTCATTTCATTACACTTCTTCCGTGTCTGTCAACTCTTTTTCCTATCATCTTTACTAATGTGCCACACTAGCATTGAGGGTATAGTCTCCCCACCGTAACACCATTAGATTATCACTAATACTCATTATCATTTGTAATATGGGTAGGAGTACATGAGACCATGTAGTGATCAGTATGGAAATTAGTATAGTGGTCATTCCTGCTAGCAAATTAAAAATTTGTATCAAGAGATACTTTTACATTTATATTGCTATTTTGGGATGTAGACATGACACTATGAATTTGTTAGAACTTGGTAAATAGTTATGTTGGATACTGATCACCCAAAACATGTGGAAAATTCCAATTGTATAGGGTTGAGATTGTTTTTCTTTTTGTTTTTATTATAGTTCATTTCATTTCAACTATTTTCATTGGTGTGTTATTTACTGGTAAAAAATTTATGAGATTTGGTAATTTTCTTTTGCCCTGGTATGGAATGTAGGAAGCATTATATGAATAATTATAGGCTTATATGAATTTAAATTCCATGAATATTCCATGTTGTGTAGATTGAATTGATAGTCTATTTGGAATTTTTGATGTTTCTTGTGTTTTATCATTTATTTTTAATATTACATTCTAGTTTCTATTAGTGATGTTCTTAGATTTCTCCTCCTTAGGTAATTGACTATCCTACATTTCATACATTAAATTTTTAGGTAACTTATTTGTGCTCAGTTTATAAATTGATAATATTTTTTTCTTAGTTACCATTGGAAAAGATTCAAAGTATAAATTAAATGGGATTCAATTTCTAGCTTGAAAGGAGTATGAAAAACATATGAATTTGAACATAATGTCCCATTTCATCAACAATTTTTAATTTTACCTTATATATTAAGACTCTATTGAATTAATTTTAATATTTTTAAATATCAAATGTTTTCATAAAAATGGTTGTGTTTACATATTATCATCCATCAACTTATGTGATGTAAGAAAGTTTTATATATTTAGGTTCTAATTCATAAAATGGAACCCTTTTTGTGTGCCACATTTTCAGACTTTACTGTAAATGCAAATATGATTAAATCATGGCCTTACATGTTTTGGAATCCATGATAGAGAACGTAGCTTCATCTATTTGTGATTGATGACTCTTGCATAAAAATGTTCTAAACTGACAAATGGACACAATTAGGGCTGTTGTGTCATATTGGTAATAAAATGAAACTGATTTAATATTCTTTAAAAAATAGTAGTTTTAAATGATTGGGTTTCATTATTATTAACATATAATGGCTAACTAGACATTTTTAGGTCTACATTTCTCATAAATTCTTACTGTCAGACCCTAGGTTTGTATGTTAATAAGACATTGAAATATGATTGATCTATTATATGTAGATCCTTACAAATACCATATTAATTTTATTCAGACCTGAAAAATACTACTCTTAATTAATTAAAAAAACATTGAAATTTGATTGATATATTTAGTATAGAGCCTTAAATTGAATAAGAGGATTTTATAATGGGTTTATTTGTTAAAAAGGACTAATTATAAGAAGATTTGATTGAAGAATAATGCTTAAAAAGGATGTTTAAAATACATTTCTTATTTTACATGTGTCTAGTGTATGTTTTTTATCAAAACTAAACATGAAATATTTAAAAGGTGAATTGTGTTTTGTTTTAAATTCATTGAGGTGAAACATTAATTGGTGTTCTATATTCACTCATAGTGTAATGGATGTTTTAATTCTATCCATGTGTGTTTCATTGAAACTAAAATCAGGCATTTACATAGCCCTCTTACTTCCAATGTTGGAATTTATATGATAGGCCTCAAAGATTATTGAACTTTCATAGGCACGACTTCATTTTGGGTCAATGCCTTTTTGCTTCAGTTCAGGGATATCCCATAGTAGTTAGCACCTTCAAATATGTTTGAAAATTCCTTTAGATTGGGCTGAGTTTCTCTATAATGGTACATTTTATGTTCCATAGTACCATCTAGGACCCATAGTTTCTAAAATGATAGTTATTTGTTTTTGGAATCTTGTGTTTTTTAACCATTAATATGAGTATGAGAATTACAAAAGGATCAGTTCTTGTGGGATAGTTATTTTAGGGGAATGATTGACCACATAATAGGTCACAAGACCCTTTATCTCTTTTCATTTCATTGTTGTATGACTCATTACGTCGACAGTGAGAGTAATACTCATATGTGTTAATATGACTATGAATTAAATGTTTTGGAAGGCCATCAGATACCTGATTATATATAGTTGTTGACATCTAGGGATAGAGTTATGGATGCAACATTTTCATCTTAAACCTTAGGGTAATATGTTTTTTGCACACAGTACATGTCATATTCGTATGTCAGAAAATGAAATACATATGTTTTGGGGTTCTCATTTGATCCTTGAGGGATTATGATTTGAACACTAGTCAGTGGTAGAGTAGTGTGACCCAAGCATAAACTAGAATAAAATTTATCCAAATTTTTCTGATGATGTTTTAAAATTAATCATTCAATTGAAACTATATCTAGTTTTATTTAGATTTTATGACCAATGCCTTAATGTGTGGGAACATGACTAAGAGATGCTTCACATGTAAGACTAATGTTTAACCTATTATAGTAGTATTGGGTGTCTATTTTATATGTTTCTCTTTATTTTAAAACTTGATAATTTGTGATGAACACCTCTAGGACATGCGGTCTATGGCTAATGGAGCATGTTTTGAACATTAAGATATCGTTCAATGTTTAATATGATGTTAAAAAAACTCATATGGTGGGGATTGTTATGTCAAATTTATTAAATGTGCCCTTTAATGTAAAAGTAAAACCTATATGACCAGTTTAGATTGGAAAAACCCACTCGAAACATGTGGTGATTAGTGATCATTCATTTAACATTATTCTTTCTTAATAGCATGATATTGTTCTTTTTATTTATACACATAATTGGTAAGGACACCATTGTCTTGGAATGGGGAATGGTAGTTTTGATAGGGTAACCATGTGATGCATTTGGTGGTGAAGGTATCATAGTCAAGTTATTGATCTATCTGTGGATGTATCCATCTATTCTAAGGATGTCGACATATAATTCATTGATGGTCCATCTCATTTCATCTGGGAGTGTTGGTTCAAAAACATATAGAGAACTCTAAACTCCTAATTGTAAAAAGTGTCTCTAATTATTTTTTGATATTATTAAAACCACATAGTTTACTATCATCTAAATTAATACCATATACCATATCTTGGAATCATGTATGTACACTGAAAGTGTTTATTTCTTTCACGATGAAAATATTTTAAAACATCATTGGTTTTTTCAGTGGTGTTTTTGATTAATGTTTCATTCCATAAGTGGGGTTGTCCTTAAAGGGCTGGTTGGTATTGAGTGATACACGATTTTCCCAAGTAAAATATACAAGGATGGAATCATTGAAACTATCAATTCCCTTGGCCTTCAATAACAGGAAGATGCCTCTTTGGGTCAGTCAATGTTCATCTTATGTGTATGGAAAACTCGTATCTACACCTCACTTGTTGGATGAATACGGGTTTCCTTGGATGATCTCCTTAGAATATAGTTTTTGAATAAAATTTTATCCAATGAATTATTTGAAATCATGTTTTTTTATAGTTTAATGAGTGTAATGGGATGGATCTAGGTTACCACCTATTCGTGGGGAGACACAACCACATTAAAAATGGATAGGTGGTATTTGGATAATATAATTTCACTAGATGTCAGGAATAGAAATTGGTGGATCTGGTTTTGGTGAATGGGAGATTACATAGAGGAAGGCATAACAGGTCAATTTATAATTCACCAACCTTGTAAGCTGGAAATCATCAACATTGATAAAAATGAAGTGGGTTGACTTGTTTCCATGTTGTTAAATTTATATGGTCAATAAATGAATGTATTTGGGAACATTGTTAGGTATAGATGAGTGTGGTAAATTTCATCTGGTGCTTTTCGTGGAAATTTGGTTTCAATTGTTGTGAGGTCAATTGAGAATCATCAATTTAAACTATTTCAATATCACACGAGAAAATTTTTTAATATGGATACCCTGATTTTCCATAAAATTTTATTAGATGATTTTAAAAAAATTGCACAATGATATTCCAATGGTTAAGTGTTCGGAAAAATTTAGAAAATATATTACTTTTCTAAATAAAACATGAAATTTTATTTATTTCTATATTCCTTATATTCTTATGATCCGTTTAATTCATCATAGTACATGTTGTCACATGAGGATATACACAAAAAAATGGTGATCTAAATGACCATTAAGAGGATAGATAAAAACATAGACCAATACAACATGGTATGAGAAATATCAATATCATCATAAAATAGGTAAAATATCATAATCAAGAGATTCATAATTATATAGAGTACCAAAATGTGGTAATTCATAAAAATATAACTTCATGTCTTAGTGGTAAAATACCACAAATAGTTTTGAACTAATCTATAATCCTATGAACTCATATTTCGCTTCACTCATCAGTTTATTAATAGTACCCAATGCATTATATAACTATATAATTTTGGGAGCACCCGTCACATCATAACATTTATATTGCACTATATAATTATGGGCACACCTGTCACATCATAACATTTACATTATCATGCATGCCACATAGAACAAATATCAATCTTGAACATATAATAAATCATGGAAAGGAATGGGTTTCATTTCATAATAATATATTCATAATATTTGGATTCCCATGTGAATGAAGGAATAACATACTTTATATAAAAATCTTAAACCTTGACTGAAGGAAACCGTCTTTAGATGTAAAGGGGTGTTTTTTATTGATAGAATAGTTTTTTCGAAACATTATATTTTTCATAAACTAACGTAGAAAGAATGTATATCTCAAAAAATAAATATAATTATAAAGAATTTTTTTTGAATAACCATTCAGAATATGTGGTGACATAGGTAAACCCCAAAGAAAAAGAGTTGGGTTTGAGAAATCCCCTTACCTTTTTCCATGAATGCTTCATTCAATTTAATAAAATATATAATCCAATTAGACTCATTAATTGGAATCTAGTGAACCTATTATACATGAATATAATTTTTTATGGTTTTATTTTGATCTTTTATGGGCCTTTGGACATGTTATATAGTTTAATTTAACCAGTCAGGAACCTTCAATTTCATGGTTCTCATGATCAGTTAACTTGTATTCATGAATGAATGTTCATTTATAATGATTAAGAACATCCATAATTTATATTATATGTCATTAATGATACTCATGATTCTTAAATAATGTTACAAAGTATTTGGTAATATACGACGAGGATTATTAATTAGATATATGTTAACGATGATCGTTTGAGATAACAGAGAGAGAGAGTTTTTTAATGTGTAATATTCCATTAGCATGATATAATTACATTATATTTGAGGTGTTGGATTTATCATTACATTTTATTGAATGGATATGGGCATTTAATATGGAAGGAAATTGAAATTGAATGGGAATTAAAAGTAAAAGAGAGAATATTTATCTCTTGAATTATCCTCTTTAAGTTCCCCCTCATGGTAGATAGTCTTGGTATTTTGATGATAGAAATATCTCTTGGATGTGGGGGAGTGGATAGGGAACATATTGTGAAGAAATTACGTTAAGATCAAATATTGAGTGGTGTGGGAAGAATAGGGTGTGATGGGTTGTATTTACAGTGAGGTAGAGGGGAGTTTTCTCAATATTATATTCATTATTTAAGTATTTTGTATCAATACTATGAATATTTTGACCATTATAAATAAATATATAAATAATAATGGCTCAATATTTACGTTCTTACATCATCCTTACACCACCGATGACTAAAAATGGCTTGTATTTAGAATTTATCAAATGTTACTGTATTTTAATACTATTCTAAAATTAAATTATTATATTAAAATACTAAATATTAACCCTAACCATTTATTGATGTGTTGAATTAAAAAATGAATCCAATTTTATAAAATATGTTTCTAAATATTAGTATTTTTTAAAATTGAAATTTTCATTTACATGGAAAATACAAATATTAAAATTATAAATAATTTTATAACACTTTGAAAAACAACATGATATCTTTTAAAATTGTCAAAAAATCATAAAAAATCAAAATATTAATTTTTTAAGAAATTTTCTGAAAATAAATGTTCTTTAAAATTATTAAATTAATCATAAAATTGAAATTATTTATTTATGACATATAGAAATACAGATATTTAATTAATAAATTTTAAAACATTTATTCACATAATATATGATATAATTATATCATAATTCTACTAATAATATTATTAAATTTTATTTATAATTTCTTCAGTGTGGTTACAATTCATTTTGTTTGTGTACAATTCATAAGGTTCATATTACTTTTCATAACATCACGTTACTATATCATTGGTATTGGTTCATTATCTTTAATAAATTCATGTTATTTCATTAATTCATTATTATATAACTTTTAATTTGGTATTTAGGTGATTTCATGTGATTTATAGTATATGTAAAATTACTATAAGAAGGGATGAATTTTATTGATGATTTTTTGGGTCATCACGTTATTCCCGCCTATAGAAGTTTCTCTCTCAAAAAATTCATTTTACATAAATAGGTGAGTGTACTTTTCATTCATTGCATCCTACGGATCACAATTTTAAGATTAATACTTATAGTTCCACCATAACACTTTGAATTGTTGTGTTGTCTTATTGTGTAAAACCTTTTCTCTTTTATCTAGAATCTTAACATGTTCATCCTCATAAGAGATATCATCTTCCATCTGTACCATATCAGAGTTTAGTATATGTGAGATATTAGGTATGCACTTTATTGTTAGTGACACATGGAACACATCAAGAACATGATCCATATTTGATTGTAGTGAATACTGATAGGCCTCATCACCTGTTATATAAAGGATGTTAGAGGGAACAATGTACTTGGTCTTAGCATCCCTTTCATTCGAACCTACATTACTCTCTTCCATGGAGATATTCAAGGGAAGAATTCTTCTCTAATGTCGAACTCCATATCCCTTCGATGATTTTTAGAAAATCTCTATTGATGACTCTGGGAATATTTGATATATTGTTGGATGGAATGAGACTTTTCACTCAACTCTTGCAAAAGATCATTTACAAGTAGCTTTAATTCGCCAACTTCATCCCAAAATGTTGGAGTTCTAAATTTATTTCTATATAGTTCTTCCTATGGAGCCATCCGAACACTCGAGTGGATGCTATTGTATTATGAGAAATCAACCAATGGGATATATTTATCCCATCAACCATTGAATTCAAAAGATACGATTCTTATAACATATTCTTGCATCTAAATAGTCTTTTTAGGTTGGACATCAGTTTGGCAGTGATAGGATGTGATGAAATTCAATTCATTACTAAAGGCATGTTGAAGATTCATATAGAATTAAGATATGAAACTAGGGTCATAAGAAGAGACAATTGAGACTAGATCTCCATGAAGTCTCACTACTAACTTTATATATATCTTATTAATCTATTAATGTGAGAGATATTCATCAATAGTGATAAGGTGGGTAGTCTTGGGGATTCATCCCCTCACATCATATATCACATTGTTACTATTGTATGTCAATGTTAGACTAGAGATGAACAGCATAGTGTCATTCTCCCATTTCCACATGGGTATAGTCAATGGTTTTATCATCCCTTTAGTCATTTATAGAAGCCTTAACATTCTGACATATCATACTCCTTGACATATACTCTGTCTCATTCTTTATGTTGTCCATTTAGATGTGTTCTCCAAGGTCACAATACATCTTGGTACACCCGAGATGGATAGATAATGATGTGTTTTGTTTATTTTCCAATCTCTCTTTTTTTATCTTACATGACAAAGGAACACAATGCCTTGTTCCAAATCAAATCACTAAAAAATCATCAATATGGATATCTTGTTGGTTCCCTTACTTTACTGCATTCACCTTATTTTATAACCCTTGATCATCCCTTATGGCCTCCTTAATCATATATTGGTTAAATGGTTGGGAAATTATTTTAGAATGGTAGGTAATATTCCCTATTATTATTATTTTCAAATATATTATTTTAATTTCCATGATGATAGGGTCTTTATCAATCCAAAAAATAGATGGAGTAGAAGGTTATTTTCTGCTAAGCGCGTCAGCTACATTTTCCCAATTAGGACAATAGTGAATAGTGAAATCATAGTCTTTTATTATCTCTAACAGTCTCCTTTGATGCATGTTGAGATCCTTTTTAGTTAATATATATATATTGGGATCTTTTAATAGGTTTATATGTAATTATTTTCACCATATAGGTAGTGACACTATATTTTAAAGGACAAAATCACAACTACTAGCTCTTGATCATGCATTCGGTAGTTATTCTCATGGATCATCAACATATGTGAGCCATAGGCTACCAAAATATTAGTTTTCATGAGTACACAACAAAATAATTTCATAGAATCATAACAGTAAATCAATAATATTTCATTACATTTTAGTCATGTGAGTACATGTGCAGTGATCAGCCTAATCATTAAATCCTTGAAGCATTCCCCAAATTTTTCCATCCAGACATAATTTACCCCTTTCTATATTAACTTATTTTGAAATCATGATGATCATGGAATATTTCTCAAATACATTTATAGAAGCTTACTAATCCAAGAAAACGATGGATTTCTATGACTCTAGAGGGTCTGGGCCATTTCTCATTCACCATTTTTTGATGGTTCAACAGAAATTTCCTTTCTTGTGATCACATGTACCAAGAATGTGACATGATAAATATACAATTAACACATTATACACATGTAATAAAACTTCTCCTTCCATAATTTCCCTAAAATAGGCCTTATGTGTTTTTCGTGTTCCTCCTTATTCTTCTTATTGATGATAATCTCATCAATAACATCGACCACAAATTTTTCAAGTTAATGTCTAAAAACTATATTCGTAAAATACATTAAGATGAAAGGAGAATTAGTAAATATGATGGTAATATGTAGAAAATTATAGTGCGCATACCTTGTATGGAAGGAAATATATTTAATCTCATCCTTATTTAACAATAGTTGATGATATCCATAATGAGTATCCACATTTGAGAATTACAATGATCCTCTTGTCTGATCGAACAAGTCTCCAATCTTTTGATGCTCATATGTATTCTATATGGAAATCTTCTTGAGTTCTTGATAATAAATATATAACAGGATTTACCATTCTTCTTCATGAGTAACATAATTTTCGTACCCCAAGGTGATACACTAGGGAATATGAACCATTGTTTCAAATGATTTTGAAGCTACTTCATTAACTCCTACAATTAAGTAGGTGACATCCTATAGGGAAACATTGAGATAGGAGTAGATCCAGGTGTGGGTTATATTTTGAAATATACCCCATGATTCAGCAGTAGTCTATGTAACTCATTGCGGAATATATAAATTTATTTCTTCGTGGTGGATATTTAAACTAGGTCGATCCATTATTTTGACACAACCATTTGAGTGAGTTATAATTATTCATAAGGAACCAACACCAACACCACTGAAGTATTTTGAAAAGGAAATTCATGATCTTCCATGAATTTGTAGAGGTGGAAGGGATGGTTTAGAATATGAAAAGATTAATATTTTTACCAATTGTTGATATGTTCACAATATAATGAAATCCAATCCATCCCCATTATGGAATTTAATTTCACCAATTGATGTGTCACAAGATTCGATGAAAGAATATTCACACATATGCCAACATGAAAAGATTACAATATTGGGGTTGAAATGATTTCACCAAATGGGGTTTTTATAGATATATTTACTTCGAGGTATCATGGATTTGATTGAATAGTTATAAATAAATTCATGATATAAAGGAATAAGTAAAACTATAATCAAATAAGTCTTTATCAATTATTTTGTGAATATGAAGTGTGCCTTGTACAAGTTCATTCTCTTACTCTACTTGGTAGTGTTCATTGCATATTATTTCACTATCAACATTGGTTTAGGGGGATGATGAAACTGATTACTATCAAGGACTCGAGGTTTAGTGCACCAGATTGGATAATTCCCTTGATTCCGACAGTTGTAACATTCCACCATGGGTTGTGATCTTATTTTATCCACGACATTATAGTTTATATTCGTGTATTATTGATATTCATAAGCTTATTGGTCTCAAATATAATACATGGAGAATTTCACCATTCCTTGGATGTAGTTCCCACGATGCTTCGTCACACATTTTTAACATGTGGGTGGTAGATTTTTCATTCCAAAATTCTCATTATATCATATAGAATGAAATTCTATCTTTTATTTCCTATCTCCATAGTCATGGGACCATTATCCAAACTACATGTCCACTTTGAGAGCCCATAGAACAACTTATCCATAACTTATAATGTCTCAAATTGCAATATCATTTCAAATGTTTGGTTTTAAACCACGAAGAAATCTATCAATTGTGTTATCACAGTTGATTAAAACCATATATAGTACCGTGAAAACCTTTTGAAATTAGCTTCGTAGGATATAAAAGATTATACATCCTTTTCCTATAGATCTTATAATTATCTCCCCAACATTTTTCCATGAGTTTTATAGATATATATGTTCAGAGACATTATCCTAATTTCTCCCCACATCATATATTCAATTTCACCCCTCTTCTTTGTGTTAGTTATCAATTCAAAAAAAAATTGGACTCCCCCTATAGCCGACAAATAACGATAGTCACATTCTCCCTCATATAATAGTGAAGAATAGTAAATATATTCTCCATCAAGTTTAACCATTGCTAAAAAACTAGTGGATTGAAAAATACACAATATATCAGTGGTCATTACTTCTTGAAACATTCGATAACCAGTTGCTCTGTCTTTAGTGAAGGAGGATGTTCTACATTATTCAGGTTATTGTTCAAAACCTGAGATACCTTGGTAAGAATCACCCCAAAATTTTGAAATCCACATCCAAATTCATTGGTGATTTCATTCATTAAATAAAATTATTTTTTCACATGAGTTGTTGGCCTGGTTTTTCCTAGTTCCCACATTATCCAGGGTGCACTCATTACATCAAAACATTTAAATTTTCATGCATGCCCCATTGAAGATATATAAAAATTGAACATAAAATAACCCATGAAAAGGAATGAGTTTCATTTAAATGGAATACCTTCTTATACATTGGGTTCCAAAATTAAATATTTAATAACATACATGATATATGAATCCTCAACCTTGAGTAAAGGAAACAATCTGGAGAAGTACAAGTTCTGTGTTATCAAAAGAAGATCTTATTTGGAAAACATTGTGTTTTTAAAAAACACATGTATAAAACATATATATCACATAAAATTTAATATGATGATGAATAAATTATTTTTTTGGAGTAACTATGCTAAATATGGGGTGAAATAGGAAAAACCCAATGAAAGAGGGTTGGGTTCAAGAAATCACCTTACATTTTTCACGAAAGTTTAATTCATGTAAATATCTTTTATAATCACCTTAGATACATTAATTAGAAAATATAGAACCCTTTATATATTAATTTTATTAATTATGGTTTTTTATGTTCTATTTTTGGAACTTTAGATGAATTATAGAGTTTAATATCATCATTCAAGAACATTCATTTTCATGGTTTTCATTATCAGTTAACTTGTATTCTTAAATGGATTGTCATTTATAATGACTTCAAACATATAGAATTTAATTATATGTTATTAATGAGACTCCAGAATTATAAATGATATTTAAAATGATTTATTTATATACAATGAGGATTATTTAATAGAAATTATTTAATGATTATTGTTTTAGGTTAATTTTGGCAGTTTTTCGAACACAATTAACCCGTTCTATTTTATCATTTAGAATTATGAATATAAGTTATTTCCATAAAATTAAAAAGGTTTAAATTATAAAATTTTAAAAATTTCCTAAACCATTTAATGGTATAATTAACGGCCATGAAGGTGTTTAAGAAATATAAAATTACATTTCCCATGATGTTGATAATTTGACACATCATGGGCGACGATTTAATTTTAATGACAAAATAGATGGAGCGTAGAGTTCAAGGATAAATTTTATAGTTAAATTATATAATTATAGTGTATTTATCTTAATGTATTTATCAATTCATGTTGATGAATGGTGTTGAGTAGAGAATAAGTGAAGAAAATGAAAATGAAAAGAAATTAAAAGAAAAAGAGAGATGATTTCCCATTTGAATTATCATCATGAGATCCACTATAAGGAATATAGGCTTGTTATATTGATGATAAAAAGAGAACCTAGATGTTGGGGAGTCTCTTGGGAATAGTATAGGGAAAAATATAGGTTTTGATCATATTTTTGGAGGAGTGAGGAGAAGAGGGTGTGGGGGTGGGTATTTATAATGCAGGAGAGGTGTGTTTTCTCAAAATTTCATTCCTTAGTTTAATATATAAGATCAATAAAGTGAATAATTTGATAATTATCTATAAAATTATAATTATTTATAGTACAATATTAACTTGCATACATATTTCTTACAACAAAAATGACTAAAATATCCATGTATTTATCATTTATCAAAAGTTACTTTATTTTACTATCCATAAAAATGCATGTATTTCCCAAAAACCCAAAAAATTCACCCAAAAAATTCTTTAAAATTTATAATTACAAAATTAAATACATTTTATGAAAAAATTTCTAAATATGATTAATTTTATTTTTTATTAAAATCATCATTTACATGTAAAATATATATTTTAAAATTATAACTAATTCTATTTCACTTTGAAAATTACTTAAGTTCTCATAAAGATATATTAAATAATAAGAAATCAAAATATTAATTAATGAACACATTTTATTAAAATAAAAGATCATTTAAATTATTAAAATAATCATACAATATTAATTTTTTATTTATGACATATAAAAATACATACAATTATAAATAAATTTTAAAAATTTATTTAGATAAATAAATAAAATTATAACATAATTTTACATATAGTATTACTGGATATTATTTATACATTAATGGGTGTGTAACTATTCATTCTTCTACTTTACTATTCATAAGGGTCGTATTACTATTTATATGGTCCAGTTACTAATTTATTGGTATTGGTTACTTAACTTCTAGAAATACATATTATTTCCTTAATTATTCATTTATAAATATTTTAATTTTGTATATAAGTTATTTTATGTGATTTATACTATATATGAAATTATAATAATATGGGATAAATTCAATTGAGGAAAGTTTGGCTTATCACTTATAGAATGCTTGAAGTCATGATATTATGAAATTATGATATGGTTTTTGCTAAGGATTAGAATTTTTCATATAATTAAAATACCTATTATAGGGAGAACCATCATTCATATATTTAAATAGATAGTGATGTAATCAATTAACTTTCTAAAATGGGTCAGTTAAGTGTTGTCTCAGTGTTTCATTTTGAAATTGTTCTTTGGTGCTTGTTTTATTGGATTGATTATCATGTTCTTATGTAATGGGCTAAATGTGAATTGGATATTTAGAAATTAAATGTGGAAAAATAAAATACGATACTCAATCTTGGTAGGTGGGATAATTTATTCATTATTCACGATGGAATCACAAGGACATGGTGTTCTATGGAGGGGATGCAGTAACAACCCGTGTTTTTGAATTGGAAAAAATCCATCAAAATTTGAATAATGTTTTTTACTGGAAGGGACATTTTACACCACATGCATAAATATGTAATTATAAGAGTTTTATTACATCATTGTGATGATTTTGATTTTGTGGTTAATGTCTGGGGGGTTCCCCATGTGCACTATCATGTTTCAGTAGAAACTAGGCCCAAAACTCCCCATTTTTTGTTTTATCTACATAGGGTGCATGGTTTGTTTGAAATCGTATATGCTGAATAGAAACCATGGATCCTTGATTAGAGGAGATGTTGTTCCCCACACAGGTTTCACCCTGTTTTTTCCAAACCATTCACATATCTCATATGGATTATTCCAATTAAGAACTACCTAACTAGTATTCATCACACAGTTTTTTCATGGTTTGGATAATTATATTGAAAAAACAGTGAGAGGATTTCTGTTAAGATATGGATGCCAAACAGTTTGGTTAAATGTCTCACCCAAACCATGATGTATGTTTTTTTATATGAATTTAATTTATTAAATTAAATGGAAAATAAATTAAAAACTAAAACCTAAATATGATTTCCCCCAACATACCTGCACATACACCCATGACTGTTATACTATAGTGTGTGATATTTACAAATCATGACCCACTCATTGATCAACAAATCCATCTATAGTTTTCTCATTTTCTCACTAAATCCATTGATATATGGTCTATCCCTACTGTTTCTTCCCTATTATGAGATATTTTCAATTCTTTGTCTCTTTATTTCAATTAATCTAAACCATAGGGTTATAGTTATTAATAAATTTGGGGTTACTTCCGTTTTTAGGGAATGTAGTGCCTCTCCAGGGACCTTTTACTGCATGTTCCAATATCTACCACCAAATCTAATGTGTTTCAGATACATTTGGTTTTTTTCACCACTTGGGGTATGGTTTTATCAAGGTATATTGTCTCGAAAAATTTTATTCGGGGTCATTTGGTGTTTTTAATCCATATTATTATTCATTGAATGTATTTTCATCCTTGAGGGGGATTTGAGTCTCAAATGTCAAAGCTTTCTTATTTCATATGAATTGGTATACATATAGATAGATATATGTATATATATATGTTTCTATATTATATATATATTCACCCATGGTGGAATGAATATATATATTTTGTCTATGTGTGCTTATTTATATATAAGAAAAATGATTGCGAGTGTGTGTGGAAATGGGTATATGTATATATCAGAAAAAATGCTTGGATCCACATTTACATATTCATTGTAAGGAAAATATATAGATATGGGCTAGAATTTCTTATTTATATAATGTGTTTCATATACTTGGGGTGGGAAATAGAATATTCAAGTGGTTTCCAATGAAAGGATCATGTGCCAAAGTGTTTGGTTTGGATCTCCCTCCATTAAGGCAACATATCATTATTAAGCCCATTTGTTTCCGTCTTTCAAATATAACACATATATCATGCCATAAATCTTTTGAATGTGTTATATTATTTTTCCATATTCCACATTTATTTTATATCTCACTTAGAAAAACTAGTTCGGTTGTAATCTGTGCCCCTTGTTCCTTTAGACAAAATTGATCTATTTAACTAAATTAAACAAATTGTATAAAACAATGTCATGTGATTGTAATAAAATACCTCAAATAAGATGTGATTTCTTCTAAATTATAAAGAACTGATTTATCATTTATTTAATTATTTACCAATACACCAATGGTAATATAATTGTTTGAACATGTGAAATGTTAATTTTGGGTCATGTTATATATATATATATATAATGTTATTGGTATTTGTGCTTTATTACCAAGGTAGATACAAGGGGATCCAACTTAAGGACCCCTTGGATAGGCTCATCGATCCTTTGAAATTTTTTTGTTGTTTTTTAATTACACTGGTGGTGACATAAACCATGCCTGAGATGGGAACTCTATGTGTTATCTTTTCCTACCTTGAGATGATTGAAAGATTTTCCCTATCGAAGACCCCTTGAATGGACTATAATAAATGGATGATTGTACCATGCCTTGATTGAGACCCATCCCCGTACATGTGATTTCATATAAGGACTCAGAGGTATGTACTCGTATATTCACACACTATGTGTAGTGAAATGTGTTACTATATAATTTGATCACCATGGATATAATCTTATAAATTGTATTTAACTAATCCTCTCAGGCGATACTTGACATTTCCCTACAGATTTCCATAGACAAACTGAAGGTGTCTCAAAACATTATATAACATGTTTTATCAAATTGAGTTATTGAATAGTTAAATGATTTTTTGAAATAATAATTGACCTATTTTGGAACTAATACTGAATGTACAAGTCTTCTAAGACAAGTAAAACTCTTATGAATTGTATATATTCTCTCATATTATCACATTGAATATACTATTTTAGGATCCTTTGGTTAAGACTCACAGGTTTAGGCTATAGCAGGTACATTGGATGGGTGTCCATGTGGGACTCAGTCCTTTGAATTATTTATTTAGTTATTCCCCTATTTAATCTTATTTAAAATGAAAAATTTCTTAATTTTTGTTGCTTGAAAATTATTTGCCAAGAAACCATTGGTGATGGCCTAATGAGATTTATCTTACACTCTATTGTGGAACCATTGGTACTTGAGAAGACATTATGTGTACCAGTATTGATTGAGGGAAGATCCTAGCATCCAATGTTTGTTTTAATTTACTAGGATTGAGTTAAGGCATAAAAACGAAATGGTTGAAACGATTATCCTGGATCTAGTCATTCAGTAGTTCTACTTTTATTATTATTTTTATTATTTTAAATTATATAACTTTAACATATAGCATCATCTATCTGAAATTATTTGTTAAAAATAAGTGTTTGATTTTATATTTAGATGATATTACATTTATTTTATACTAAATTTCATTTATATATATATTACTTTTTATATTTTCAGTATTTTTCCAATCAACATTACCATTGTGCCACTATGCCCATGAGGGTATAGTATCCCCACCATACCACCATTCAACCATCAATTCTAGTAAAATTCTTACATCCTACAAGGAGGGACACATGAGGTCATGTAGTGATCAGTCCATCTATAATTTTAGTCATTAGTCGTTCTTGGTGGTACACATGTTTAACTGGTTTATATTCACTATTACAATTTTTTTGAATTTTTTAATCTAAAAATAATTTTTTTTATTCTACCTAAAAGGTTTCACGTGATTTATTTGAAATTATTAAATATGTAAATTTATTTATTTTATAATATTAATTTTATACAATTGGATATAATTTTACATCA
The DNA here is from genome assembly GCA_963277665.1 of Viscum album. NCBI lineage: Eukaryota > Viridiplantae > Streptophyta > Magnoliopsida > Santalales > Viscaceae > Viscum > Viscum album. Next base: position 172,833,070 of record OY728160.1, read on the forward strand.
TTATTTATATATTATCTTAAAGTTATTATTGGAATTTTTTTAATATAGTTATTTTTTTTGGTGAATAGTGAAAAATACCAATTTTACAAATATCAGAAATTTTATGACGTCAATATGAAATAATAATTATGTAAAAATATATAAAAATATTTTATTGAACACAAAAACACACACACACAAACATATATATTATGAAATGTGAATCATGTTATAGTATTATTTTATATTTGGAATCCCACTCATGACATTCTAAAACTAAATCTATATCTGTTTCTAATAAAGAAATAATTTTCATTCTATAATTTTGATGAGGTGGTTAAAATGTTTCATTTAATTTTTTATTTATATAAATTTAAAAAATACTTTAGTTTTTATATAAAAATCCAATATAATTCAAGGGAATCAATTTTATAATTTATTTTGGAGTAAAATTATTTTTATACTTTTTAGGGAAATTATTCTCAAATATATTATTCATTTGGTTATACAGACTTATATTAAAAATTAATTTTATAACATCTGAATATTTAATCGTAAAAATGGATTCAATTTTTGTAATAATAATATTATAATATTTTATTTAGTTAAATTTCATTTTTAGTCATAATGAATACTTACCATGGTATAATATTTTCTTGATAGTAATGATTCAATGGGTTGATGGGGGTTAAACATTGAGAGAATTTATAAAATATCTATTAAAAAATAATATATTTAATTATTTTAGGTATTATTCATTACATTATACTATAATAAAATTATTTTAAAATGGGATCCCCTTGACCATTAAAATTTATCTATATTAATATAAAATATTGAATATTTATAAGAGTGTCACCAACATTCTTATTACTGGAAAACTCATCTCCACAATTATACACAAAAATTATCCTTCATAGATTGAAGAATATATTCCAAAATCAATCTATAATTATCACAAACATGTTCTAGAGGTCATAGTCTCACCAAAATAATAACCTTAGTAGGCTTATGGTGTATGCCAATTGATGATATCCCAAAATAAATTATATGTTTTAATGGAATTATTTTATATTTATTTTTTCTTCTACCACCAAAGAAATATATTATAACCATCATAAAAATATTGCATTTTTTATTAATATTAATCTATTTTATTATGAGTATGTGAGTAGTGTTTTCTATCACCTTTCCATCCAATGGGGAATGAAAACACTTCTCATACGTATGTGAAAAATGTAGCCACCACAAAGTGATGGACTTAGTTTTTCATCACCACTTAACATAGATAATTATAATGATTGATTGATTTAATATAAATATTTTTTTTCAAAATTATTATGATTTTCAATAATAAAATATTATTTACCTTCATTCTAATTTTTTTGATACATAGTAATGAGGCTAGGGCGTACATGTAGAATTCAAACTCTATGATGTGATGTAATTCATATTTTATTTTTCATAAATTGGATGGGAAATGGTAGTATTTATTCAATAATTGTTATATTTTTAGTTTAATTTTGTCTTCTTATTGGTAAAAAATAAACTTATCTATTTCATTTTCCCCAATTAGCGAAATGAAAATGGTGCTCATGCGTATATGTGGAAAAAGGACTCCACGAACAATTAAAATCATTTATCTGTGTCATATTACAAGGATAATGTGAAATTTATATTGAATGTATAACCATGATTACATTATTAATGTTCTATAAATTATGAAACAATAAACTTTTTATCCTAGTTTGAATATCCAATTTTAGTATTTTAATTTTGAACCCAACCACCTAAAAACATTATATATAGTATTAACTTATCATGTAACTTAGTATTAGATGATAATTAAAGAAATAAATTGAATAATAAAAATTTAATAAAAATGAAATTAGGGTTTTAATGTAATTAATTTATATAAGTTTATTATTTATTTATGTATGAGTCAATAAAATATATTTGGGACTCAAGGTAAGGTATTTTTTTAAATATATGGTTAAATGTTTTGATATATTTTTCCAACAAATCAGTGTCCTATAAAATTATTCACCAATTATAATATTTTCATATATAATATTATTAAAGGTCATTTTCAACTATTTTAAATATAATTTATAAAGTTATAAAATTATTATTTTCAATGTTTTACTTAATAATTATTTATTACCTTCTTTACAATTATAAATGATGAAATATATATTATATATCCTCCATGAACAATTTTTTCATTGGAATTGAAAAAATATTTTATCGATAATACTATCAAAATTTTCATGGATTATAATATAATATCCTTCTCCCACTGTTTTATTAATTTTTAGATCATAAAAATATTCAAATGAATAGGATATTTGTTCTAATTTAATTATATATGATAAAGGTCTTTTCTTGTGTGATGTAATGTCTAATTTTGAAAAATTTAGAATGTAAAATATTTTTTATGTTCTCTCATGATATGGTTATTTATGATTTTATAAAAAAAATTGTGGGTGTTATATAACCCTACAACTTATTCTGTATGAATTTGTTCTAATAGAAAAATATGTGGAATCACCTATGATGGTTATTCCTTTATCAGTGTTCTTATTAGGGATATTATTATCATAATCTTCCAAAATTAATAAATGATTTTTCAATTCATTTACTAATTTTAAAAGGAAATAATTTAATTTCATGATCTATTTAAATATATTTATGAAATTCATTTACTCTTTAATGGAAAAATGGTTCATTTTAACAAAAATAGTCCCTAAAGGTATTATATTTAATAATGAAATAATAATGATTATTATACTTCTTTTATCAATGATATTATTTTTTTAAGAAAATAATATTATTTAAAAAATATTTCATTGTTATGTAAAACAATTTTTTAACTAAAAACTTATGTTGTAAAAGTGAAAACATACTTACATAATGTCGTGCTTTTAAAATGAAAAAATAGGTTCCATTTATTTTTTTAATCCCTTAACCATCTTAAATTTTTTCAACAATAACATTAAAATGATTATAATAGGATGTAAGGATTTTTTTGTGATTATTTAATTATAAATGGTGATATGTTATTAATGAAAGATGAGTGTAAAAATAAAAACCTATGATTTGGAAAAATGGATACCACATTTAAATGTTCACATTTTTATATAATTTATTTTCAAATTATCTAATTAAAAAACCTAAAAAGAATATATAAATTTAATTGAGTAAGATTATTGTAATAAAAATAAATTAATTTTCGATTGATTAAGATATGGTGAGTTATATTTTTTATCAAAAAAATTCTTTAGATAGTGCTAGTGGAAAATATAATACTACTGAAATTTTGGGGATATTTTATTCGTTGTTATATTATAATTGGATAGATTTTGAGGAATTATGAATTTATTCATATATTCTCAGTCTATTTATAATGATTTTCATTATTGAAAATTGTTCAAATATTGTAGAAAGGAAATAAGGGAATGATATACTTCTGAATAAGGAAAATATTCCAATTGTAAATTGTCAAAAACATATCTTAGTTGTGGAAATATTGTATCAATATGATTTGGAAAGGATATTCAATGTTTGACGTTATTTAGCACTTCATAAGTTAAAAATTATAAATTATAATTTTGAACGTGTAGCTAATCAGTAATGGTCTCAAATTAATAATACGGTTCAAAAAATGAGATATATTTCACATATTTTAGGAAAAATATGTATTTTTCCATGAGAAATATTATTCTATAGTTGCTAGACATGGAAATTTAATGTTATTCATAAATTTTTCGCAAAATATGGAGGATTCAGTTTCCACATATGCATCTAATTTTAATTGATTAGATGGCTATGGAAAAAATTCTATTCTAGACCCTGTTTTTATAATTGATATATTATTACTCAGTATTGAAATAGAGTTTCTGAATTGAATTAATTACTTTTCAGTTTTTTATATACGAGTAAATTATTTGATTCTTTGAAAAGGTTGATATTGATAATATTTATTTTTATATCAAAATAAGATAATATGTGGTGTAGGTGGAAAGCAATTGGAATGAATCCAATTTTGAAATATAATGGTCAGAAAATTAATATTTTATCTTGTGATTGGAGTGGTAAAAATAATCAGAGTAAATATCTATTGTGATTTGGAAAGTGTTTCCATTGTGTTATGTTGAAAAATATATATCATGATAATAATGAAAAGATAAATGATAATGGTGAGATCAATGATAAAATTTAGCAATAAAGGGTATTAAATTTAATGAGAGATGATATTATGCATGTTCATATTTGATGAAAATTATGAATTATGGAGATCCTCAAGACCTTAAGAAGAATGGTGTGGAAGGATGATTTTCTACAACCTCAGAAAATGATGAACTATCAAATAAATCATTGTTATGTACTTTTCATGATTGTTAAGGTTGTTCCAATGTATTTTATGATTCAATGTCAACCTATTATTTTATTATTCTAAATTTTTCATGTCAAATTTTAATATTACATCAAAAATATGAAAAACTATTTTAATAAAAATAATATTTTGAAGTAATAATTCAATAATGATTAATGAAAAATATTCTATTATTACTTTGGGAATTTGTTTTTAAAAAATATCCTTGAATTATACATAGGGGATTTGAATGTTATTCAAGGAATGGAATGACATTTAGTTTCGCATTATATGATATATTTTATTTCTAAATAGCTCAATTTATGTTTACTCTATTAGGATTAATATATATTTAAGAATGAATAAACAACATTGATTTCATGTCATGAAGATGATAAATTTTTTCAATCTATGGTTGTAGTTGTCTTTACCATTTCATTAAATTAAATAGATTACTCATCATATTTATCTATTGGTTGTACAATAATTATCATATGTGTTTATTGGGAATCATCCTAGTTTTATTTATATTCAGGAGGTTGAATGTATTATTGACATAGTTTACAATGATAAATAAATTTCCAAACCACCATATCAAATGAAACCAATAGAGATATTGGAACTCAAAAACATGTTACAATAATTTAACAGTAAGGATTTCATCACCGTATAACTTTACACATGGTTTCTCCACATTTTTTATAATATGTAATGATGATTCTATAAGGATTTTCATTGAATATGGATCCAAAAATAATATTATTGATAATAAAATGTAATATTTAATCATTTGATAAATTTTTTGATCAATTATAGGGTTACCTGTATTCTCCCATGTTAAAAATTATATTAGGATACTGTTAACTAAATGTAAATTTTTAATAAAATTTATGGATAGTGATTCTTACTATATATATCCATTAAATTTTTAAAATTATTAATTAAAATATATAAAAATTAACCCATTGTATTTATAGATCAGATGAATAGAAAATTATATAATTACTTAGAAAATTTAATGTTGTTATCCATTGACTCAATTTATTTTATTCTATGATCTATAGAGATTAGGAGAAGCATATATTTCTATCTTGTAAAAGAAAATTTATTTTATTTGAATTTCAGAAAATATGATTTTTGGGTAAGGAGGTTTTATTTCCTTAGAACCATTAAAATAAAATATTTCATAAATCATATTCCAATACAACCAATGGGTTAAAAGATTGTTGAAGTCCAAAAATTTCAACTTATATTTAATGTTATCTTGGACTAGTTAGATAGTAACGATAATTTTCTAAAAAATTTATTTGTTTTCTAGTACACTAAGTATGGGATCTAAATTATGAGTAAAATTCATCCAGACAAAGTGATGTGATGAATTCATTGAAGAGTTGAAAAGAATATTGGTTAATATGACATTAGTATTCCTTTATTCAGGAAATGGTGAATTATTTATTTTCAATAATGCTTTAGTAAAGAGTATGATTTTTATTGTTGTAATATAATTTTTGTAATTTCATATGAATAATTAATGTTTAAAATCCATAAGGATAATTATTCACCAAATCATATTCATCTTGAAATTTTTATTTTTTTTATTTAAATATTTCGGGTCATATTCTATATAAGAAAATTTTGAAATACCTATTGATAATAATCAGTTAACTTATACATTTTCCAAAAATAAGTGAACATTCATAAAAAGAAGATGGATGGAAATGAAAATTGAATATGAATTCATGATACACTATCATATATATATATATATATATAATAGTATCTAATTAATTTATTAGAAAATCAAATTCCCAATTAACCATTATAGTATTAGAACATTATCCTACTATTGCTGATTTAATAAACATAGGATTGGTATCCATTGATCCCAAAACACCATCTCATTTGGTTCAAGATACTGTGTAGTCATATTATTTATGTATATTTAAACATTCTTAGAAGGAATATAATTGGGTTCATGAGAAGGTAGAACTGGTCTAGAATATAGTTATTCTAGTTAAAAATTTATATTGAGAAGGTGTTATATGGTTCGGAAAAATGTTGGGTGAAATTAATTATTTTCTATTGAAGAAATAATTATATATTGGGGATTAAAAATATCAATATTTTCATCATGTAGATACTAAAATGTATATATAATGTGAAAAAAATTAGTGGAATTAGATGAAGAATTTTATTTCTAATTTTACCAAAAATGATTTAATTTTCTATAGGTTAATAATAATAAATAATTTATTAATGGGATTCTTCAACAGTTTTTTGTTCATGATTGAAAATGCGAGAATATATCCTTTGATTTCATTGAATGATTTACAAAAAAATCTTGAGATTTTTTTTAAAATTTTAACATTTTGATAACACGTTTTCTTTTCATCCAATTAATGATATACGGTGTATGGGACATCTTGTAAGAAATTATTATAATGATATATTTATGGTACATGGATTTTCTATCTTTATTGTTTCACACTGTGAAAAAATATTAACTTCAGATTTCATAATAGTAAATTAGACATCGGTTGGGGATGAATAAAATTTTACGTCATTTTGTCATTAATTTGATGCATGGTCAATGTGGACAATTAAAACACTATAGGATATGCTTTAGGATTGATCCATAGATTTCTATATGAAGTTAAATGTTCATTCATTATGTCCCTCATCATAGAGATCCAATATTTTGAATTTTTTTCCATTTCCAATCATATTTATCCTAATGACATGTGTTTTGATTCTAAGACAATGGACATATATTAAAATGCCCAAAATCATGAATTGGTCCATTAGAAATTTCATAAAATGACTATTCCCACATGAGAACTCAATGGGTGTGTGGAAGCTATATTCAAATATATGTGGATTGATTATATTACCATTGGATAAATAGTGCACCAAAAATGTAAATTCTTATTCCCACCCATATAATAAAATAATGTGATGTTCTCACTCTGTTATATATGAGGCATATTCACATGGGAGGGTTCAACTTGGGATATCATATCATTTATGAACATTTATTTTAAGAAATGAAAATCAATATATAAATATTACACCAATAAAGGAAAAATTCTATAAAAATAGTTTTGGATTTATTCATATTACTATTAAATACATAGTGATACATATAAAGGAAATCAGGGGTCTCTTTATAGAAAAATGATATTCTTCCCGCTTTGTGTATGTAAGACCGGTGTATGGAATTTTCCAAAAAAAAACAATTAATTATTGAATAATTATCATATATAAATGATTCAATGTGACATCTTAATCAGGAATCATAGGTCCAAATAAAATAAAAAAGGATTTATCATGTTATGATCAAGATACATCAATTCATTTTATGTATAAAATGGACCAATATTCAAGATATTAAAAATAACACAAAACATCCTTATCAAATGACACTAAACTACAAAGAAAAAGTATAAATCTTAGATTATAAACAAAATATTTCATATCCCTATATAATTTCATAGAAATATGTATCATTATGTCCCTCACATGAGTGAGCCTTTTCTTTTAGTGATGATATCATAGTGGAGACTTTTGGTAGAACATTATGTGGTTTGATTCTCATTCCATTGAGTTATATTGTGAAAACTAAACCCCTTTTTCCAAGACAAAATACAAATAAGACACAAACCCCTTTTCTTAAATAAAATATAGATTTATGTATGAGAACATCCTCCAAGATATCGAATTCATTGGCCTAAACACATTCATCGTAACTAAGAATATTTTTCTATTTCAAAAAATACACTTCATGTTTTTGGAATCTTATATCCCCAAAGAATTTCATTTTATATTATTGATAAAATAATCTAAAACATAACGAAACTAAATCTTTGAATATCAATAATATTCCCAAATATTGATCTATATAATGTTCTCCATAAATGCGGTTCTTTAATGGGATTCATCTTTATCCTTCTAGTGATAATGGTTTTATATATGTACTCCCTAATGACATCATTCATGGAATAATATTTTAGATGTTGGTTCATGGTCATCCAATTAATGTTTTACCTTATCACCCTTTGGGATACAAGTATACCCAATTTTATAATTTATGAAAATCTTCAATTACATACCATACTGACTATTCTATGCTCGAATACATCTGGTCACAACCAAAAAATTTCATTCATTTTTATATGGTGTCTTCACTATGATATAACAATCAATGAAAAACTCATTTCAAATAATATGAAACACGTATTTTTCTCACAACATGAGCAGTCCTCTCATCTCCAATTCTTTCTCACTCCTAGCATAGATTATGTGAGAATTTAGATGTGTAGATCTTGTAATTATTTACCTGATATTGTTTTTTCATGACCAATTCCTATGATTCCATGATTTATCCTACATGACCTATAATTGTTTAGATTGGACAACCCTATCCGTTCTTTCCTTACATATGAGTAATTTTTTCATGGGAATCTTATATAATAGAAAAATTCTTGTCCTAATTCTAATCCCAATGAGATATGATGAGATTTTAGAATTACTTATTCTAGTCCAAACAACTATGAATTTTATTCCCTATCCCTTATTGGAATCTTATTGTGGGTTCCAGTCCCTATTTAATTCATGATTTGAACAAATTTCCTCCTTTCCATAAAATAATTTTTTTAGAATGATTCACAACCATTGGTATTTATAAATGAATTTACTCCCATCATAATTATATAATTCATAACTTAATTAATAAAAATTTCATAATTATCAAATAAAAAATCTATTTTAACAAATACATCAATTTTTATCATTTATAAGAATATATAGATCTGATGGAAACATTTTTTTCACCATGCATATATGCCTATGTTTGGTAATTAATAATGAGTTTTCTAAAGGTAGAACATCAAACCAGCGAATATTCATTCACACTAGAGAATGAATTCATTTACATATGCCTTGATGAATCATAATTAATTCTAATATTAGAACACATTTTTATGAAATTACATACATAAGTAATTTTTGGTTAATTAATATTCAATGTTATTTAACATAGAACATCATCTTTATCGGTGTGGATTTCAATACAATAAACATAGAATAAGATGATATATAAATCCTTTCATATCGAGAACCCACAATGAGTGACATGAGAAATAGTCAATTAATTCTTACTATGTCTTATAATCATAATATTTAGGAAATAATTTAAGTTTGTAGTATAAAATAAATAATGTTTTTAGGTTTAATCATGTAACCCTAGAAATATGAATGATATTGTCTATAGGTCCCTCAACATATGAAAAAATTAGAGCATGTCAAGCATCTCTTCTTTGAATTTCAGTGTAAATATTCAAAAGAGACGAATGAAAGATTACTCATTATTTCAAATAGTAATAGTTGGTTTCCAATAACCAACTGGTTTTTCATTGATTCCATGGATAGTTAATGTATTTAAATATTAAATATCTTATTACATATTGTTCATTTTTCAGTATGACTATGATGTAATGATGCCATAGAGTATTTTTTGCATTGATAGGGTCATGGAAGTTCCCTACTGTGATGAGAACCATGAAATTATAAAACAATATTCATAAATATAGTTCTATGTTTGGATGATATACTATTATGGGACAAATATAATATAGACCTTCAGGTGTGAGTACTTGTTATAAAATGTGACTTTCTCTCATGAAGTTCATAATTGGTAATATCCAAGACAAGATATTATGAGAAATGATATGCTGCTAGGAATTCTTCAATTTTAGAGTTTCATCAGATATTTCTATCTATGAGATTGTTTATTGATCCATAGTATCTATGATTATCATTAATAAATACCAGAACTCGTGTACCAGGATTTACACAAAAAAATTATCACATAGACAGTTTGCGGAAAGTGGGGTATGTTTGGTGTATAATGAGTGTCATGTTATTAATGAATAAGTCGAGTACAGATTTGTCCCTTCGATTTAGGGATGTTTCATTTTCACCCCTTTTATTGAAATTTTAAATGTTTCACAAAATTCCATGGACATGGTGTAATGATGAGTTTAATTCAGGTATTCAATGAACGACGTATCAAGAATAAAATTTGGTTACACTATCATGAATCCTTCTTGATGAGATATTATGACAAATGTATTATATTACATAGTGAGTGTTTTCATGTGGATGTAGTTTTTTGAACATTATGTTTTTTCTCTTGGGTACCTTGACCCATTGTAATATTGTACTCATGGTCATTTGTAAAGCCCGCCTAATGCAAACGTGAAAAGATCCTAGAGTGGCAGACACAATTTGTTTCTGGCAGTCTTGGTTAAATTCTATTTGAATCTAACTAACAAATATTATTCTCAATGCAGTATACAAAAATTATTCAAGTTAAAAAGATTTCAATATTTAAATAAATATTTATTCCAAGTATTATAGGTAAAATTTATTTATTTATTTTATTGAACATTTATTAAATATTTATTTTCATTTTTGAAAATTTAAATTTTTTATAAAAGAATGAATTATTTATTTATTTATTCAGTTGTTCAATAAAGGGATGTGGAGTTCGAGAAGTTCAAGGCTGCTTCAGTAGTAAAATAAATATTTGAAATATGATAAATAATTTTTTAACAAGTTATCACAAATTAAAATAACACTGCTAGTATTTGGTAATGTGGAATTTTATTTATAATTATTTTATTGCATTATAGTGAACCATAAATGATAGCAGGATATTATTATTAGTGTTTTAGGTTTTTTATAAGGTTATAAATGTTATTAATTGTTGTTATAAAGTTAAATGTGGAAAATGTTGCCCCATGTCAATAAATAGACACATACAACTAATGTTCTATGTACCAAACCACAAACAGTGTGAATTTAGAATTGTTGAGATAAACAAATTCTCTGTAAAATCCTCTACCATATTCTCTCATTAATGAAGGACATTCTTCATGTCTGAGAATAAGATGTCATGAATGATTCACACAAGACTCTTTCTCCACCGCACTAGCACCCGAAGAATGAGTGGGGTCAATCAGAGTCCACCAGAGCATGCATGGATCACCGATTGAGGGATTCTAGTGTGGATCATTACAGGTAAAAAAAGATAATTAGTAATAATCATTGAAAACAATCAACATCATCAATGAAGAAAATACCAAAGATCCATGAATTATTTTATTTATGAAAATAGATAAATAAATTATAAATAAGATTTGAAATATCATATCTAATTGTTTCAGGCGTGTTCCTTCTTTATCTAAATTATAGATTTTATTTTCTTGAGATTGGAGTTCATCATCGTATTAATCCTGAAATAATAATTGATCATTGTTATAATTAAATTTGGGTGTCGGCCCAACTGCGCTTCCACTGCACCCAAAACCTACAAGGTGTATCATAGGGGTAACATCGATGTTTATAATTATGTAAATAATTCATTGATTATTTATTGTTTAGTAATTTAGTTTGTCAATTCAAGGTTAATTGTTATTATATTCTAGATTTCAATATGCGTTCTCCCTATTTTCATTTTTCATCCACCATACAGAATTGATCCTTTATTTTAATTTTGATTAAAATAAACCAAATGATCTCTTTTGGTGGTGCCAAATGATTATTTCTATATAATACTAGAATACTCGGTGTGTAGATGGATTCACATGTCTTGTATCAGGGTTTAATGCATTGGGACTGGTCCTCTAAATGAGGTCATGTAATTTATGTTTTTCTAAGTTTTTAGACTCCATGTGTTGACCAGAAATAGGTGTCACATGGTTTTTGGATTACACAATGTGTGTCTGACAAGACACGATGTGTAGTCTCTTCGGGTTAGGGTTGAAAAATTAACCTTGTACACGGATTTCCCGGCTATAAACTGTGGAACACTGATACGACATGGTGTGTGTCTCACTGAACACTTCATGTACTCTGATGATTTTTTAAGTACATTTACACGCCATATCCCCTAACATGTACTTCAGATGGATGGTGAATGATAGTACACACTATGTAGTTGAACTACACACTGTGTACTCATCCAAATTATACAGATTTATTAAAATTTATTATTATATTATACAAATCCTTGAGACGTGTACCATGTTTTAGGCATAATTCTATGGCACAACAAGTGATATGTCTTACATGTGTATGTGTTTAATTTAATAACTATGTAATATTTATTTGTACTCATTGTGTAGTTATAAATGGTAGTTCACCAGGTTTCATCCAAGTTACAATAAATAACAATGATAATTTTCAATGAATATATTTATTTAAAATTATAATGGATGAAAATATCAAAGAAATTCAGAAAAAGGATTAAGGTAATATGATTGATTAATTTAAGATAATAAGTAATTGATTTGAGCACAATTAATCTTATTAAAAATGATTAATGAATTTAAAACTAATTTTATTAAATGCGTAACATATTTCATGTATGTGGGTAATCATGAGCAAGACCAAGTCCTTTTATTGTTATTGGTTTCCTTTTATTCATTAATTAAATTTATTATAGGACTATGAGCCATCTCTTCTAATTAATATGTAGTGTCTGCATGTCCATGGTTTACTTTATGTCAACCATTGTTTCACCACTCACCTATGAGGGAGTTCAATATCATATGTAATGGATGGAACTACCATGAAAGAGGAGGTAGGTCAAGCTAGATCTGAAATGAATCTAACCCCGAGGATACAGAGGTGGACATGTGGAAAGATATAAAAACAAACCCAAAAGGTTTATGGTGTTTCTCCCCTAGATCATATACACATTATATGAAACTAAATAAACTAAATATTTGAAATGATCATGATCATTCCCTTTGATTTATTTTATTTCTTTCAGTTGCATGGTTAAACATTATTGATCTATCATTGCGATCACATAATTAATGTATTAATCAAGAATGCAAGTTGGAACTAAAATAAACAAAGATTTTTCATAAATATTATTGATACGTGAATAGAAAATTATTAAAGTTTCACTTAATATTAATAATCAGGCAATAATGATAACAAATAATTAACTCATAAGTGATAAAAATCCCACAAATTACATATTAAGTAAAACTAATCCTTATTTACTTTATTAAAGGAAAAAAATATAGAAATATGTGTTTGATCAACCCTTATTGTGAAACATAATTTTATATAGGAATCCCTTATGAATGGTTTTGTTTTCACCTAGCCATATTACATCAAGAGGAGTAGCCATTTCTAGACATGTTGTAATATTGGATGCATGATCTAAGGAAATCGAAAGATAGTATTTTAGGATTGGGGAGTCCACTCAACAAATCCAAGAGCTGCAACATTATAGTTGGAAAAGACCGTCCAACCTAAATACCTCCAAATATGTTGACAAACCCTTGTTGGGGTATTGCGAAGGGGAATATGGATCCTTCAAAATAGTATGTCATGACAACTGGACATTCGAAGTTCAATGGTAAGGGGCATTAGGACTTGATAATATAGTGGGAGACATAATAAAATTAATTTATATTTTATCAAAAATATCAATAAATACTAATGATCTGTTCTATTAATAGTAGAATAAAAAAGGACATGCTCATCAACTACACTATCAGTGCGATCAATTTTGAATAAAGACAACATCCTCACTAGCAGTAACATCCTAGAATGGTTTTGATGCCACCTAGTTTTTTGATGACATGAATAGAAGTCTTACATGTTGGATTCAGCATTACTAGTTCCACCTTATAAATATGTGTGTGATGAGGATATCCTGGTCTATGAGAAACATATAAAAAATGTGGTCGATGTTCAATATTTGATGATAGAATCAATGTCTAGTGATCTTAATAAGTCTATAAAAATCATGGATGCTTATAGAATGCTCGAGAAACTACTTTGTATTTACTAGGAGATATAAATATGGGAAAGGTTTGAGATCTCCATGGTACTCTTTTAGAGCAGGCTTGGAGAGGGTTCCCTTGCAGTGCCTCACATTGTCAATATAATTGGCTACATTGAGAACCTGTGGGTTCGAGAAGAAAATCTCCCCAAATAATGTCATATTTATCTCCTACTCGCAGCACTCCCATAGATATTATCCAACTTTTCTTCCAATTTCATCTTGAACAACATTGATAAGTAACTTTCAGATATTCTTATCCTAATTCTCCTTGTAGTGAATGATATGAAGTGCACAAAGACTTCAATACTTATGTTTAATTAGAGGAAAGGGATGTCAAAGATCATTAAGACAGAATCTTCTTCACAGACTTCCATGAAAAGAAATATCTTAGGGGAGGAAAGTGACCAAGAGGATGTTTTTTCTTTTGCGGAAAAAAAGGCCACAGAAGGAAGAACATCACCCAGCTTAAAAAGAACAGGGATGTTTCATGTGTGTTTTTTATGAAATGAAATCTTTTTGTTTCTACAAATTGAATATTAGATACATCTCGTGGTTCTCAAATATTTATCCAAATAAATAAACAAATAATATTTGGTATGATTGAACGAGGGGTGGTAGATATGAGAGAAGTCAACATATCCAGACTTTTTGTTATAGATGTTGGAGTCTACAACCTCACATTTCCAACTTGGATAATCATGGTGATAAATGGTTGTTATTATGTGCCTTCAGTTACTAAAAACAATATTTATGTATCCAAATTATATAGAGAAGGATTTTTTTTCATGTTTAGAAATGAATGTTTCTTCATTTAAGTAGATCGAATTTGTTTTGGTAAAGCACATTTATACAAAGGTTTATACATAGTGGATTACACAAACCATATAATGGAAATCGATAACAATGATACATCACATGAATCATTCCACACCCAACATTGGAATCACTAGCTTGGTCATGTAAATGAGAAATATTGGAAAGAGTTATATCAAGATGGATATTTAGATTATTTTGAACTAAACCCAACTTTTATATGTTGTGCATGTTTTCAAGGGAAAATGAAAAAAATCCTCATTTAGTGGGATAGGTGAAAGAGCTAAAGAACTTCTTGAATTGGTTCATACTGATGTGTGTGGACCATTTCCAGTTGAATCAATGTGAGGGTAATCATATATCATAACTTTTACTAATGAATGTTGTAGATATAGATATATTGAATTAATAAGGAATAAGTTAGATTTTTTTGATAAGTGAAATGAATACCATAATGAATTTGAAAACCAGATTGTTAAAAAGATTAAGAAACTACACTCCGAAAAAAGTTAGAAAATATATTAATCAAGAATTCATTGATTACTTATAGGATTTTTGGATCCCATCCCAACTCACTCCTCCTAACACGCCCTAGTAGAATGGTGTGAGTGAAAGGTGGAACCGCACTATGTTGTACATGGTGAGATCAATGATGATTCATTCGAGTCTTACATTATCTTTTTGGGGATATGTGTTACAAACAGCTATGTACATACCCAACCAAGTACAAAATAAATTGATAATTGGTATTCTATATGAGTTCTAGAGTGCAATGAAAGCCATGTTATAAAATTTAAATGTGTGGTGATGTGATGCATTTCTTAAGACCACTTCAGGTAACAAACCTTCATCCTGAGGCACAAATTGCACCTTTATAGGATATACTGAGGAAACAAGGGTATATTACCTATACACCGCTCAGAAAAAAAATTATACGGGAAATACATGTCATATTCTTTGAGACGGATCACATCTACAAAAGAGATAGTGGAAGTGAGATAGTTTTTGATGTCATTGAGGCTAAAGGAACACCAGAGTCAGTACGTGAGTTGATTCCATAAAGCCCCGTGGAAGAAAAAATGATTATAGTGACAAAAGAACATTGTTCAAGTACAAGAGTGGTTAGAGAACCGAAATGGAATCATTTTCTAGTAACCAAGGATGGTGACTGATTATTAGTTGATAGTAATGATCATATAAACTTTTAGGAAGCAGTAAGTGTAACATATGATTCCATGTGTAAAGAATCCATTAATTCTGAAATGGATTCCACAAACCAAAACCAAGTCTGGATTTTGGTAGATCGTCATGTTGATGTAAATATTATTGGTTGAAAATTTTTATTCAAGAAGAAACAAGACATTGAAGGACAATTCAATAGCTATAAATAACAATTGGTAGTAAATGGGTTCAAATAGTGTTAAGGTATTAACTATGATGAAACCCTTTCACCAGTTTCAATGATGTAATCCATCAGAATTCTATTGTCCATTTCTTTTTACCATGACTATTAGATTTGGAAAATGGATGTCAAAACAATATTCATTAATATGAACATTCATGAATATGTCTATATGATACAACCTTGGGGGTTTGTGACGCTAAGGGTTTCTAATAAGGTATGAAAGTTTCAGAAATCTATTTAGGGATTAAAGAAAGAATCTATGCCATGGAACATTTGTTTTGATAAAGCCATACTGATATTAGGTTTTATCCCGAACGAATGTGAGCCTTGTGTCTACAAAACGTTAAGTGGGGGTTCATTTGTATTCTTAATGGTTTATGTTAATAACATATTACTTATTGGGAATGAGATACTATTCTTACAGTCTGTTAAGGCATTGTTGAGTAAATGCTTCCCCATGAAGGAATTGGGGTGAATCATATATTTATTCCATCAAGATCCTTCGTGATAGTTCTAAGATATTGTTGGGCCTATGTTAAACTACAAACATTGATAATATACTGAAGAGATTTAGTATGGAACAATCCATGAGGGGATTGTTTCCAGCATCACAAGGTGTTCATCTTTCCAAGAAAATGTGTTCTCAGACACATGAGGAAGGAAATATAATGTAAAGGACTCCCTAGACATTAGTGATTGGGTCGGTCATGTATTTCATTATATATACTATGTTAGATGTTGCCTACACATTGAGTGCAGTAGGAAGATATCAAGATGACCTAGGTGATAGCTATTTGATGGAAGTCAATACTATCCTAAATTATTTGAGGCATACTAACGACATGTTCCTGGTTTATATAGGATATGAGGAACTAGTCATCAAATGACATGTAGTTCCTAATTTCTAGACTGATCTAGTTGACATGAATTCATAAACTAGATACATATTCTATTCAAATGGAGGGGATGTGAGCTAGAATAGCTTAATGAAAAATGTGTTCAAATATTCTATAGAAGATTATGAGTATGTTGAATCTTCTCAGGCAGCTAAAGAAGCAGTTTTTATGCGAAGCTTCATCCTAGAGCTAGATGTGATACCTTGCAGTAATGATCACATCACTCTATACTGTGATAATAATAAAATAGTGTCTCTTTTTAATGTTCCATGGTCTCATCACCTGACAAAGAAGATACTTCGAAATTATTATCTTATGAGGGAATTTTCTCATAGATTTGAATATGTAGTGAGAAGATTTTCAATGGAAGACAATATGGAGGAACCCTTGACTAATGCCTTAACTTAGCAAAAAAAACATGATCAGAATTTGAGGTCTAAGGGACTGAAATTCATATGCATTTGGCTCTTGTACATGTTGAATATTGTAAGAGTTGGTGTCATAAAACCAACTGGTTGTAATTTGATTATGTGTATATTTAATGTGTTTAAATATTAAACATCATATTAAATATTTTTCATTGTTCAACATGACTATGATATAATGATGCCCTATTGTATTTGTTGTACTGATAAAGTCATTGATGTTTCCTAATGTGATGGGAACCATGAAATTATATAACAATGTTCATATATATAGTTCTACAGCTTGATTAAATACTATGATAGAAAATATATCATGCATACTGTCAGGTGTGATTACTCATATGTTTATGAGACTTCCTCTCATTGTGTTCCTACTTGGTAATCTCTAAGACAAGAGTTTATGAAAACAGACCCACTAGTAGGAATTCAGTATGTATTTTTGTCATCAGATATTTGTGTCTATGTGAGGGTATAATGATCCTTAGAATTTAATATTATCATTAATATGTGCCATGGCTCGCAAAAAAATTATTTACTGACAAAAACATTGACACAGACAGTTGGCAGGAAGTAGGGTATATTGGGTGAGTCATGAGTGGCTTGTTATTAATGGAAAATTTGACAAAGAATTTGGCCCTTCCATTTAGGGATGTTGATATCTCAGTCCTTTGATTGGAATATTATTATCACATGAAAATCCAGGGCCACGGTTTAACGATGAGTGTATTTCATGTAGTAAATGAACAAAGTATCAAGCATAAAAGTTTATGACATTATAATGAAACATACTTGTTGAAATTTAGCGTCACATGGATTATATGTCATAGTGAGTGTTCATTTGTTGATGTGGTTGTTTAGAATTTCAGTTCTTTCACTAGGGTTCCTTGACCAATTTCTAGAAAATACTCTTGCACATTAGGCATTCCCACCTAATTCAAATGAGAATGAATCCTAAAGGGTCACAAACTCTGTGTTTCTGGAGGTCTTTATTAAATTAAATTTGAATATAATTAATAAATATTATTATCATGATAGAGGAATAATTTTATTAAAGTAAAAATGATTTCTTCAATTAAATAAATATTTATCCATTGGATTGTGGGTAAAATATATTTATTAATTTTATTGAACATTTAAAAATATTTTTTTACTAGTTTGTTAATAAAATATTTATTTAAGAGAATAAATTATTTATATATTTATTTGGTTGTTCAATAAATGGATGTGGAGTTTGATCAGACCATGTTTGGTCCAGCAGTCATATAATTTTTTGCAAGATGATAAATAATTACTTAACTAGTTGGAATAAATAAAAATGGCAAGGCTATAATTTTGTGAAGTGGAATTTTATTTATAATTCTGTTTTATGCATGATGGTGCACCATAATTAGTGACTTGGTATTATTATTAATAGAAAGGTTTTACTCTATGATAATGAATGTATTTAATTACTATTAAACAATTAAATTTTGTAATTGAAGCCCCATGCTAATTTATAGACACATGCATCTATATTTCCTGGTACTAATCCCCACGCCTTGTGAATTTTTAATTGTTGGGATAAAAAAATCACTCTTGAATCATGTTCCCACCCATATCAAGAATGAGAGATGTTCTTCAAGGCCAAAGAACACGTGATCAAGAATGACTGACACATGAATCATTCTTTCCTTGGCTATTATTCGAAGAACATGTTGTGCTGATCGGTGGCCATCAATGAACATGTGGATCAACTATAGAGGGATTTTAGTTTGATCCTTGCATGTGGAGTAAGATAATCCAGAAGGGTCATTCCATATGATCAAAAATGAAAATACCAAATCTCATTGTATTTTTTTTATTATGAAATTAATTAAATTAATTATAATAATGTTGTGTGGGATCTTATATAAAGGTTTTGGGAATCTGCCATATATATCTAAATATTTGATTCTATTCCATGGTTAATGGTGTTCATTGTTGTAATGATCCTAGAAAAATCATTGACCGTGGTAAAATTTAAGGTTGGGTGATGACCCAACCGCATTACAGCTGTGCCCAGAACCTATACAAACAACACATCTTAGGTGTTAGAATTACGGTAATTATACATCTACACATCTGTGAGACGTTGAAAAAGAAACATAAAAAGTAATTCCTCCATTAATTTCATAATTATGACTGATTTAGTTACTCAATAGTAAATTAATTTTTGAAATCATGAATTTATCTTAAAAAACATTATGATGGTTTAATGTGGAATGACACAAATCCTTATGATACATTCTCATGAAAAAATGTGTTTTTGTTCATTTATAAAATATAGCTTTTGAAAATGGGAAGTATCTACATTTTTAGACTCCCCATAGAGGTAATTCTAAACTAAAAGGCCTCCTTTGTATACTCACAGAGCCTGATCAATATTTTTATAGAGAATTATACTTCTCTTTTTCGTTTTGACTATGTTACAATTTTTATTTCTGAATTTTCCCTTAACACTTCTGTATTCTCAGTGTCCTCAAGACAAGTTTTATATGAGGCATTAACACACTCTTTTTCTATATCAACTATCACATAAACATGAGACATTTCTTTAATTGATACAGTCCAACTCTTAAAATATATTTTCTAACAAAATTCTATATGTTTTAATTTGTACTCTATGTCCGGTTTCCAATACAGCTTGTTCAAAGGATTGATTATGATGGATTTTATGGGTGATAGAAAAATAGGTCACAAACTTAGTAGTCACTTGAAGATATGGTAGTACACTCATCCATTCTCAATCATTGACCACCTCCTGCATCATGGTATGTATATCATGGTTGTTAATCCCACATAAAAAATAAAAATTAATATGTGATGGAAGATGAGAAATTTTGATTACATATTTGACAAGGGAGTATAATCAACCAATTTACAAATATCCCTCCACAAATATTTGAGGTTACAATAAAATATTCTATTGAATACCATTATACTTCATAATCACTTTTAGAGGGAATGACCAATTCTAGAACCAACTCAAAGAGAGAATGTTTATCATTAATATTTTTGGATTGGGAAGGATCCATAAGATAATATTATCTTGTATCATCATTTTATTATATAAATGTTGTGTACAAAATTATATATTCACGTACCAATTCGTTTAAATATGTATTCAGAAAACAATCCACGACACGAATGTTTTTTGGATGATCAAAAATAAGAGAGACTTAGTTTTACCCATGGTGGAACTAACCTCTATGGTGATAACCACAATAGTAATATACCTAAAAGTTGTTGCGTTGCTAGATTAATGACCAATCATATAATACAATCCTTTTGGGAATGTGTATATAAAATTTTCATGTTCCACTAAATAAGTGACCTCCAAAATGAGACTCATTGAAATTGATCTGACTTGATTTATAATAATCTAACTCAGAGTGATAGTTTGGCCTGATTATCCCTGGACCTAATCATTATTTCATCAAAAGTAATACCTTAATTATGAATGCAATAAAAGTTCCACCAATGAGTTGAAAGGCCTAAACTGAACGTCTCATAATAGGGTAAATTTAAATTGATCCTAATAAACTAACAACATAGGGCTTGGAATCTATATATTGTCACTATCTAGCACCATTTCCTCATCTAATCCAAACATCCTCTGCGATTTTGTTCCTCAAATTTGTGGAATCACAGAGATTGGGAATCATATTCAAAGAAATACAGAAGTTAATTCATCAACACGAAGAGTTATAAATCATAAAATTTAGGTGAAATGGGTTTAATAATAATTGGTCCCCCCATAATGCATATGAATTTTCACAATAACCAATTTCCGATGCATTGCGATTACCAATGATGATAGTCTCATTAGGAATATAGTTGGGGGATTTTGGGTAAGAATTCTATTTTTTCATAAAATTACCTTGTGTATATGCATGGATACCCCAAGAGATACTTCTTCAGGGACACTCTAATCCAAATCAGAATCCATACTATCAGAGGATCGACACTCGATATATTGTAGAGAATGAATGGGTGATGACTCACCACTTTTCTCTGAAAATATTTAAAATAGTGATTAAATAAGGTTTAAGGACAATTATAAGACATAAAATGGAATGATATATTAACTCATGAGATATATCTATCTTAATATGTAATATCCACCATAGCCAACAATATTTCTCAGAATAAGATTAACGAATTGATGTATCCTTTGATAGAATAGATTGTAGAATCCTGAAAAAAATATACTCTCTAGCCTCATTAGGGTATTTAATGAATGTGACATGTTTTGGTTTTGTAATAAAAAAATATTCAAGAAAATTAATATCCTCATCCTAAAGAACCCCCCATATTTCCTCGATAGAAATTGTTTTTCTCAATGTGTCATATTCTATCCCAGCCTCGAGAAATTTATCCATTACAGGGATTAATAATGTAGAGGTGGGGGAATATGGGTGGAGTGGGATCATTTTACAACACAAAATTCCATGAAATCATAGGAAAAACTCCTATTTGATTAGGGAACATCTGAAGCCCCAATAGAATGGATTAAGGAATAAACATGATTTACATTGAATAGGAAAATACTTCTATTTAGTTTCATAGGATGAAATGTCATTTTCTTTATTGTCCCTTTCAAATGGTATCAATATCTCTTGTATTGATCCTGAATATATCATATTACATTAATGTGCATTAATATAGGCATATTGATCATATATATAAGATTATACCAATTCATCATTGTCTATATAAGAAATTATTTTATCCAAAGATATGCCTCTATATCCATTTTAAATTATTTCTTTCCCTGAAATGATTCTCCATATTCTACAAATAAGAATATATCATCTATATCTATTGTATTACCTCAGTGTCATGGGATATGAAACCTCTATGATGATAGGTACTTGAGGAGATATTTCATAAATTATTTGGAAGGGGAAGAAATTTGGGTTTGTAGGGTCATAACAAAAGATCATAATTCTCTTAATTTGTTTAAAAATGATTGGGGTCTTTCTTGGTGTAACCCCATTATATTCCAAGATAGATCTGTTTCATGATCACCACCCTCCCATGACATTATTACGAGTGTTCTCTCATTAATGGGTAATAATTTGTATCGCTTACCATTTGTGTATGAGATGATCCAATCTACATTATATGATTTCATGTGAAATGCGTTTCAGATCTTGGATGAGTGTTCAATTCTTGATCTTGTGTCCTACCATGTGAATATCAACAAAATTTGAAGAGTATTTGTAAGATTCCATTCCTTAAATAAACTCATAATTGATGCATGATATATCTTTTGGAAGAAATATAATTTATTCCCAAAAATTAATGTTTATTTACTCTCATAGATTTGTTTTCCATTATATCTTTAAACAAGCACACTTTCCCATATTGAAATGTAGTGTCCTATCATGGTATTTTCTATATATTCTTTATTTATCATCATAGAAATAGGATAATTGAAATATGTGTATAAATCTTTTCATGATACTGGATCATATTCAATACATCACTTGAATCTAGTAATAATGGATTCACCTCCCTTATAAACATAATCTTGGTCATGAAATTAAAATCAAGAAATAGAATGTCTTTAATGAACGGTTATGCCCATTTTTTAGATACACACTATGATCATAAGAGTTCAAATTAGCATATAAGACTATGGGGGTTCTTCTTATTACACTGATAGATAAAATTTTATATCATTTCTAATACTAAGACCACAAGGTTGAAACGTCTTCTAGTCACCAACTTGACTTCCTTGGTGACAATTGTAAATCTATTAGTAGTACATGATTTATGGAAATGTATAAATATTGAATCTAAAAAAATAACAATAATTTATTCTAATATAAAATATCTATAACCCCAGTGGGTGAATTACCTACCCCCATTAATTAAATTTATTGTCATTATGTTTCGGCCAATATGCACTAGTAATCAACCATGTTTTTTGGGTTGGAAATATATGTAGTCTCTTATCACAATGATCATGACTATTTGGTATAAAAATATCATGAATCATGTCCATAAAGGGACATCCAGTTGGGCGATAAGATCTACCTCATGATGATTATATTTTATGTAAAGAAGATCCCTCATCAGTAGATGGGTTCTCTAAATCTAATACCACGCAATAGATGTAGGAAGGAATTATTCATACATATCTTCCATGATGGGAGCCACCATAATTAATCTTTACATACCATTGAATGGTACCACCCAAACCCTACACCGTGTGGAATATTAGGGAAATTTGGCTCCAATAGCTGATAAGATGATGGATGATCAACTTTTTTTATGAGAAAAATTATTTGACACCCAAAAAACCATATATATTCTTATGGACTTAAAATCATATATAATGAATCCAATCCTTTGGTGAACCCAAAATTTAGTCACCAATATAGATAATATTACCCTTAAAAATGAAGAAATACTTTGCTGGCCACCACATAATTTCATTGGACGTATATTTTCTCATAATAGAGTGATATAAATGGATATCTAACTCTTAAACTTGTACCACCTCCACTAGTGAAAATAGGGTATAACATAAAAAATATCACCCAATATGAATTTACACATTTATCACTTATTCACATGCATATTCATTTCGGTAATATTGCTTTATCTATTAATCATTGAAATTGTTTGACTTTTGTGACATTGTTTTGGGATAGGGAAATAGACAGAAGTCCAAATCCAAAAAATAATATCAATTCTCAAAAATAAATTATACCACATCCCCAAATATAGTGACCCATACATCTTATTTAGGGATTGTACATATTTTAGATGAATATTTATTACATTAGACAAATAGATGCATGGGGACCGCAATAAATTATTGTATTATAAAGTTGGGAAATAATATTCCCAATTCATGAATTATGATATCTATCTCCAATAAATATCTTACCATATTAATACTCCTACTTAAAAAACATTCATCATGACATAGAAATGTGAAACATGTGGTTTTTATCATATACAATGTAAGAATAATTAAGGTGTATATGTAATAATAACCTCAAAATTAGTCTATGAGAATATGAGAATAACATTTGAAAACCGTACCCTACTTATGAAATATCATAATATTATGTCAGGGAATAAATATGGATGTTCATAAGAAAGAATAAAAATATATTCAATGATCATGATAAAGGATATCATAAAATTATAATAAAATAAATATTTTAAGATTGCATATAATAATTGGAAATCATATGTCATAGTTTACCATAAAGTAATTAAGACGATTTTAGGCTTTGTTTTAGCACTCATGTATGGGGTTTGGATAACCATATTTGTAACCACATTTTACCTTGAGATAAACACTCATGTACTCTTTTATCTTATATAGAATTAATCAGTTCCCAATGCATTATAGGGAGATATAGGTCCCACCAACAACAAAATAGAAATTATACGAATGTTTTCCAAAATATTGTAAAATATTTATTCTATCATAGACAATTAAATGAAATGGGTATCACAAACAATTCATCATATTATAACTTATATACATTAGAATGGTTTCATAATCATTTAAGAATTTTTTCATAGAATTACCCATAAAAAAGAAGAGGGAATAATAAAAAATTTATCTTGTTATACCCCATAGAGGGGGAAAATGAATTCCAAAAAATCATTAAATCATCAAAAATATAACATTAAAAGAATTAATAATAATGTTATCCTTGGATCATATCCACACCTATCTAAAAGTAACATTAATGGATGCCATTTTATATGGAAAATAATTTTTTTTCAATAATTAATGAAATTCATAAGGAAAATATACATTAACCATTTAAAATAATATTTTAAAAAATAAAAATTTTGAAATATTTTTCATAATAAATAACATTTAATGTTGAAAAATGTAATGTTGATAATAAATAATGTCCTTGGGGATGGAATTTTTCATTCCTGTTGTACACATTAAAATAAAGGCCTCTTTCACAATTTGGATAAAAGACTCATAAAATGTTTATTTAAAATTATTAAGAATATTCATTTTAAATTTTTAAAAAATAAACACAAGTATATTTATTTCTTTTAATATTTATATGATAATAATAAAAAAATTAAAACATTATTAGAAAACATGGTTTTTCAAGAAAATAGATTTCTGACTGAAAAGATATATAATTTTGGATTTTTTGAGACACTATTCCTCAATTATTTTATTTAACAAAGTGATTAAAAATATTAATATAAATATCAATAATAAAAATCAATAATAAAAGTAATGGGTTTTTTTAGAGATTGATTATAATATTTTATCATTGAAAAGATAATCGTAAACAACACTAATTAATGATGAGATTATAACATAAATTCTTTACCACTATAGATTCGTTGAAATATAAGAATCATGGCGTAACATATTAAATTGAATCATAAAATATCATGTGAATAAATAAATTATTATATTAAATTTCAATAGGGATTTATATAATTATCAAAATGGAATATAGGTTCATAACATGACATTTTTATCTAAGAAGGAATGTTGAGACATATATTTAATTCTAATTTAATAAACATTTAACCATGAACCCCATTAATTATAGATCCTAAAATCATTATGTAAAAACCAAAAAATTTCAGTAAAATTTCAATGGGTGTGTGGAAGCTATATTCAAATATATGTGGATTAATTTATATTACCATTGGATAAATATTGCACCAAAAATGTAAATTCTTATTCCCATCCATATAATAAAATAATGTGATGTTCTCACTCTGTTATATATGATCCATATTCACATGGGAGGGTTCAACATGGGATATCATATCCTTTATGAACATTTATTTTAAAAAATGAAAATCAATATATAAATATTAGAGCTATAAAGGAAAAATTCGATAAAAATAGTTGTGGATTTATTCATATTACTATCAAATACATAGTGATACATATAAATGAAATCAGGGGTCTCTTTATAGAAAAATAATATTCTTCCCGCTTTGTGTATGTAAGACCGGTGTATGGAATTATCCAAAAAAACAATTAATTATGTAATAATTATCATATATAAATGATTCAATGTGACATCTTAATCAGGAATCATAGTTCCAAATAAAATAAGAAAGGATTTATCATGTCATGATCAAGATACATCAATTCATGTTATGTCTAAAATGGACCAATATTCAAGATATTAAAAATAACACAAAACATCGTTATCAAACGACACTAAACTATAAAGAAAAAGTATAACTCTTAGATTATAAACAAAATATTTCATATCCCTATATAATTTCTAAGAAATATGCATTATTATGGCCCTCACATGAGTGAGCCTTTTCTTTTAGTGATTATATCATAGTGGAGACTTTTGGTAGAACATTATGTGGTTTGATTCTCATTCCATTGAGTTATATTGTGAAAACTAAACCCCTTATTCCTAGAAAAAATACAAATAGAACACAACCCCCTTTTCTTAAATAAAAAATAGATTTATGTATGAGAACATCCTCCAAGATATCAAATTCATTGGCCTAAACACATTCATCATAACTAAGAATATTTTTCTATTTCAAAAAATACCCTTCATGTTTTTGGAATCTTATATCCCCAAAGAATTTCATTTTATATTATAGATAAAATAATCTAAAACATAACGAAATTAAATCTTTGAATATCAATAATATTCCCAAATATGGCTCTATATAATGTTCTCCATAAATGCGGTTCTTTAATGGGATTCATCTCTATCCTTCTAGTGAAAATTGTTTTATATATTTACTCTGTAATGACATCATTCATGGAATAATATTTTAGATGTTGGTTCATGGTCATCCAATTAATGTTTTAACTTATCACCCTTTGGGATACAATCATCCCCAATTTTATAATTTATTAAAATCTTCAATTACATACCATACTGACTATTCTATGCTCGAATACATCTGGTCACTACCAAAAAATTTCATTCATTTTTAGATTTTGTCTTCACTATGATATAACAATCAAAGAAAAACTCATTTCAAATAATATGAAACACATAATTTTCTCACAACATGAGCAGTCCTCTCATCTCCAATTCTTTCTGACACCTAGCATAGATTATGTGAGATTTTAGATGTGTAAATCTTGTAATTATTTACCTGATAATGTTTTTTCATGACCAATACCTATGATTCCAGGATTTACCCTACATGACCTATAATTGTTTAGATTGGACAACCATATCTGTTCTTTCCATACATATGAGTAATTGTTTCATGGAAATCTTATATAATAGAAAAATTCTTGTCCTAATTCTAATCCCAATGAGATACGATGAGATTTTAGAATTACTTATTCTAGTACAAACAACAATGACTTTTATTCCCTATCCATTATTGGAATCTTAGGGTGGGTTCTAGTCCCTATTTAATTCATGATTTGATCAAATTACCTCATTTCCATAAAATAATTTTTTAAGAATGATTCACAACCATTGGTAATTATAATTGAATTTACTCCCATCATAACTATATAATTCATAACTTAATTAATAAAAATTTCATAATTATCAAATGAAAAATCAATTTTAACAAATACATCAAATTTTATCATTTATAAGAAAATATAGATCTGATGGAAACATTATTTTCACCATGCATATATGGCTATGTTTGGTTATTAATAATGAGTTTTCTAAAGGTAGAACATCAAACCAGCGAATATTCATTCACACTAGATAATGAATTCATTTACATATGCCTTGATGAATCATAATTAATTCTAATATTAGAACAAATTTTTTTTGAAATTACATACATAAGTAATTTTTGGTTAATTAATATTCAATGTTATTTAACATAGAACATCATCTTTATCGATGTGGATTTCAATACAATAAACATAGAATAAGATGATATATAAATCTTTTCATATCAAGAACCCACAATGAGTGACATGAGAAATAGTCAAATAATTCTTACTATGTCTTATAATCATAATATTTAGGAAATAATTAGGTTTGTGGTATAAAATAAATAATGTTTTTAGGTTTAATCATGTAACCGTAGAAATATGAAAGATATTGTCTATAGGTCCCTCAACATATGATAAAATTAGAGCATGTCAAGCATCTCTTCTTTGAATTTTAGTGTAAATATTCAAAAGAGACGAATGAAAGATTACTCATTATTTAAAATAGTTATAGTTGGTTTCCAATAACCAACTGGTTTTTCATTGATTCCATGGATAGTTAATGTATTTAAATATTTAATATCTTATTACATATTGTTCATTTTTCAGTATGACAATGATGTAATGATGTCATAGAGTAGTTTTTGCATTGATAAGGTCATGGCAGTACACTACTGTGATGAGAACCTTGAAATTATAAATCAATATTCATAAATATAGTACTATGTTTGGATGATATACTATTATGGGACAAATAGAATATAGACCTTAAGGTGTGAGTACTTGTTATAAAATATGACTTTCTCTCATGAAGATCATAATTGGTAATATCCAAGACAATATATTATGAGAAATGATATGCTGCTAGGAATTATTAATTTTTAGAGTGTCATAAGATATTTCTATCTATTAGATTGTTTATTGATCTATAGTATTTATGATTATCATTAATAAATACCAGAACTTGTGTACCAGGATTTACACAAAAAAAATTATCACATAGACAGTTTTCGGAAAGTGGGGTATGTTTGGTGTATAACGAGTGTCATGTTATTAATGAATAAGTCGAGTACAGATTTGTCCCTTCGATTTAGGGAAGTTTAATTCTCACCCCTTTTATTGAAATTTTAAATGTTTGACAAAATTCCATGGACATGGTGTAATGATGAGTTTAATTCAGGTATTCAATGAACGACGTATCAAGAATAAAATTTGGTTACACCATCATGAAACCAGCTTGATGAGATATTATGACAAAGGTATTATATTACATAGTGAGTGTTTGCATGTGTATGTTGTTTTTTGAACATTATATTTTTTCACTTGGGTAGCTTGACCCATTTTAATATTGTACTCATGGTCATTTGTAAAGCCCGCCTAATGCAAACGTGAAACGATCATAGAGGGGCAGACACAATTTTTTTCTGGCGGTCTTGGTTAAACTCTATTTGAATTTAACTAACAAATATTATTCTCAATGCAGTATAAAAAAATTATTCAAGTTAAAACGATTTCATAAATTAAATAAATATTTATTCCAAGGATTATAGGTAAAATTTATTTATTTATTTTATTGAACATTTATTAAATATTTATTTACATTTTTGCAAATTTAAATTTTTTATAAAAGAATGAATTATTAATTTATTTATTCAGTTGTTCAATAAAGGGATGTGGAGTTCGAGAAGTCCAAGGCTGCTTCAGTTGTAAAATAAATATTTGAAATATGATAAATAATTTTTTAACTAGTTATCAAAAATTAAAATAACACTGCTAGTATTTGGTAATGTGGAATTTTATTTATAATTATTTTATGTGCATGATAGTGAACCATAAATGATAGCATGATATTATTATTAGTATTTTAGGTTTTTTATAAGGTTATAAATTTTATTAATTGTTGTTATAAAGTTAAATGTGGAAAATGATGCCCCATGTCAATAAATAGACACATACATCTAATGTTCTATGTACCAAACCACAAACAGTGTGAATTTAGAATTGTTGAGATAAACAAATTCTCTGTAAAAACCTCTACCATCTTCTCTCATTAATGAAAGACATTCTTCATGTCTGAGAAAAAGATGTCATGAATTATTCACACAAGACTCCTTCTCCACCGCACTAGCACCTGAAGAATGAGTGGGGTCAATCAGAGTCCACCAGAGCATGCATGGATCACCGATTGAGGGATTCTAGTGTGGATCATTACAAGTACAACAAGATAATTAGTAATAATCATTGAAAACAATCAACATCATCAATGAAGAAAATACCAAAGATCCATGAATTATTTTATTTATGAAAATAGATAAATAAATTATAAACAAGATGTGATAGATCATCTGTAACGCCCCGACCCTAGTTACCCAGAGTCGGTGAATTATTACATAACATTGGCATGATCATGAGAAAGATCAAGTCTCGAAAGACCGATTAGTTTAGTAGCCTTGGAATAACTAGATACATCCATAAATTTTTACATTACATCATAAAAAAACATCTTGTCTTCATATCCCCTCATACTATCCCTGCAGGTCATTCATAAATTACTTCTTCATAATCCTGGAAAAAAAACATTGAAAGGGGTGAGCTCGGATGCTCAGTAAGGATAAAATTATAGCATAAGCTTTCATAAATAATCATAAACACTTAAGGCAATTTATAACTAAAACAAAAGCATTTGAAACTTGAACTTTCAACATGGTATGGAATAAATAAAATGAAATAATGCCATTTACTTACTCACATGGATATTCTACTAGTCGAATAATCACATGCAATATCAATAACCACTTTCATAATGATGGAATGCATAATGCCAGACTATCATAACAACATATCCAAGGCCTCGTGCCAAGACTACAAATAAGATTTTGCCAAGGCCTTGTGCCAAGACACTAGTTTGTCTCATGAGACCTACCGATGCATCGAGGAGCTATAGAGGGCTCCACCCGTCACTTATTAAGTCCAATGCATTCCTCATATGAATAGGTTTAAGCATAAAATAAACATTCGTATTAAAACTAGCATACGAAATGTCAATACTTTAACCACAAACCATGAATGGTAAAAAAATAGAACATCCACAGTCAAATATAACTCATTTGATACAATATGGAAGATTGTATTGTATCACATTAACCTCAATCATGAATAATGAAGGATGTTGACATAGATGAAAATAATCATCAAAACCATTTGAGAGAAATATCCCCCTTTTCTTGAAAACATTTAAAAGTCACACTATTTGTCAAGAAGCCATTTAAAAATAGATTTTTTAATCAAAGTGTCCCATACCAATTTGAAACCTTTTAAAAGGATTTTTAATTTCTAAACTTTAATGTCCATATATATAAATCCTTAAAACCATTTTTAAAACATGGACATTAATGAGAAATATTTAGATGAATAAGTCTTTAAAACATTTATAAATGGTATTTTAGTTAGAGATTCTAACCAAAAGAGAGACACTTGAATGAAAATAATTGAGGTAATCAAAACTTTGTAATATCATGAGAATAAAGGGAATTCATGACATACTATGTCAAAGTACATTATATACACCACATAAAAGTGATTTGGTGTATATCAACAAAGAAGTCTCAATGGAATGTAAGTTGAGATGAAATCTCTCATAAAGGCCATAACCTTAGGTTAAGGACAAATCAACAACATAATTATGTGTGAAAAATATAAATACACTAAATATGATTGGATATTCAGTGTAAAACAATCAAAGTATATTCACACATATTCCTGTAAAAACAACACCAACGAATTGGATGTTTAACTCAACAAATGGTGAAAGAGTTAAAATTACTCTTATCAAATTCATATCAATGACTTGAGAATTTTCAATGGAGTTATTATGTGTATCAAAAGTATATCCACAGGAAGGGGAGTGGAAATTATGACATAATCAAATGAATAGTGATTCCACACATAATCTTGGGGTAATATAATCAATGAAATATGCGTAAAGCCAAATGAGTGGAAATTGAAATCTCAAATTCCCTAATTGATTAGGTAACTTAAGAAACAAACACCCATGAAAGAAAGATCATACCTTGATGATGTAAATACCCATAAAATAAATTATATTATACAATGAATACAATCATGGGTAGTACACATACACCACATGCAATAATTAAGTGGTGATCAATGGAATTCTCACGGAATTAAAAGTGAGACAAGAAACCCCTTACCACGTTAATCAACTGAGTCGCATGGCCAAAAGTTAATAACCACCAAATTATTTACATAATAACATGAATATAAATTGAATCATGATAATATATATCAAATGGAAGTACACAATACACCACTTTCAATAATTTAGTAGCGAACAATGGAAATCTCACGGAATTGAAAGTGAGATAAGAGAATCCCTTACTTTGTACTTTTTCCTTGGTCGATGGTAGGTTTACCTCCTGTATAATGGTGAAATAATTGTTATTGAATAATAAAAGAATCAGTTACTTTAATATGATATCATATATGATCTTTTAACATTGATTTGTTAATAATATCTTAGAATTATCGTCATTTCAGGTGTTAACGAGTTCATTTTACTTTATATTCTTTGTTATGTGAGCCATATTCGTTATTAATGGGATGTATATTATTCATATCCAGAATGGTATCAAGTCCTTAAACATCATTTTTAAATCATCAAATGATAATTATACTTGAATGGATACGATGGAGAATGAATCTCATCGCGTTCGTGGAGACGGTAGTCCGTACGTACGCACGAATGCTACTTCCATTTAATTTTTATTTTAAAAGAATCGAATCCAAATGATACATAGGTATATTACTATTCCAGTAAAATATAATATTCTATATATGTTACTTAAGTTCATTAACACCATCCTTTATAAGTTCCATGTGTGGTATGAACGAGTCATATCATTTTAAGGGGGCGGTAGTCCGCACTTCCTCAAATGAAATTATCGTATGTATATACAACATGAAACGAATAATTGTATGAAATAAAATGGAATTACAGAAGCTTATATATATAAAATATATATCATTAATATCATATTTAATTACAGTGCCATCCTAATGGCCACCATGAGAGGCGGTAAGATGTATTTGAACAATCATCGTTTCGTGAGGCGTTAGTTTTCCATCCACAGAAACATTATGTTCATCATCCATTAGATGGAGTTGTGTGAATGTGTAGTTTGAATCCTTCTTATAACAACATCCTAGTATATTGTGGATACTGGTTTTGTTACAAAAGAAAGGAAATAAAAAGAGTTTGGGGGTTGGAGAAGCAAAATAATTGAAAATAATTTAAGAGAAAATGTTACCTTTAATTTAGGTAACTCACTTTGGTTGGAACCAAAGGACTTCTTGAAATGCTTTCTGCCTAAGGGGAAGCTTCAAGGAGGAGGAGAGGGATGTGGGGAGCTTATTTGGGTAGAGTTTGGACGAGCCAAGTGGCTTGAGAGGTGTGAGGAATGAGTAGAAGTGGTCTCCTTTTATAAGGGAGAGGAGGGGCTCTTTAGAAAGAGTGAAAGTATTACATTATAATATAATTATATTCGGTTTATAATGGTCCAAAAATCATTGAGGTCAAAGATAAGATGACTCATATTCTAAATAACATCAACCAATAAGAATTGGACAGGTTTTAGATAATATTTTAATCATTATAATCTTATTTATTTAAATGATTTATTAATGAGGTAAACATTGCATCATTATTGTGTCATTAATAATTTAAATTATTTGATGTCTAAAAATTATAAATAAAATATCATTATGTAGGAAATCTATTTAGATTTCTAATGAATATTTATAATCTAAAATCCAACATGTATAACCCTATGTAAAAATTGTTCTTTTAAAAGATGTAAGCTTATGCCATTTTTGTATTCATTTTAACTTAATTAAAATAAAGTGTCATTATCACTTACAAGTGGATCAATGGGGTCCCAAAATTGACCCAAAGATGCCCATGGTCGACCACGTATCAACCAATAGGGTTAAGACACATTTTAGGGTAATTTAGTATTATTATAATATTATTTTTTAACCCTTATTTACCGGATTTACCCTTAACCATGGTAAATAAAATATTTACCGCAGTAATTATTCAAAATGTCTAAAAATAAAAGTTACCTATTTACACAATTTGAAAATCCTGATTCCAAATATGGAATCCATTTTTATAAATTCAAAACACAGAAGTGGCAGAAATTAATTTAAAATTAATTCCCGCTGTCAAAATAAAAAGAGTGTTTTTAAGAGATAATAACTATCAAAAGATTGACACATGTTTATGTTCGGTTTAATTGTAAAATTATGTCCAATGACCAAAATTATATTAAATGGTAAAAATATATTCTAAATATACTTTAAAACCACTCAAATTCATAATTTATCACTATTAATTATTTTGATTAAAAAGGTTGTTTTTAATTTAAATTTAGTAATTTTTACTATTAATCAAAATATGAAAGTTATCCGAAAAGTACCAAAATTTCACCTTAGGCTAAATTTGATATTCTGAATCCAAAAATGAAGTCCATTTTGAAATATAAAATATAATTTCAAAAAATTAAGTATTACTATTCATAATGGCTAGTTTGATCGGTTGTGGTGTGTGTTAAAACTCGAAGTTGCGTACAACACACGCTACTGTTTTATTCAAAGGAAAGCGTACCGTGGAAGCTTGGGATGTTTTATTTTAAATTTTTTGATGTCCCCATTTAGTCAAAAAGTTTAAAATATTTTATTTAAAAAGGGTTCACTATTAAAAGTTGGTAAAACTACAATACTGAAGATGAATTTGTTCTTACATTATGTCTAAGAAACTCATAATATGGATTCTAAAATTATAAGGATTATATGAAGTTTAAAATTTAGTTAATACTATTCATAACTTTTTTTGAACGGCTTGTTTGGTAAGTCATGGTGCGCTTGAACTCGGTGTTGCGTGTAGTGCAAGTTATTGAATTATTTTGAAGAAATAACTCACTATGAAATCTTGGGGTGTTACATTCTCCCCTCCTTCAATAAATTGCGTCCTCGCAATTTGAAATTGTTCTTCGAAAATAAAAGGTTGAAAATAGAAAATATATTTGTGGGAAATCCCACATCGGAAATTGGTTTACTAAAATTTAGTCTTAATATGAGGAAAAGAGAAATGAAAGGGTCACCACCAAATTATGATCTCGATTAGGAGAACATTGGTGGCAATTAGAGACATAAAATTGGAGGAAAAACGTAAATATTTATAGGTAGTGGTTGAGGTCATCAATCACAAACAAGTATAAAATTGAGGTCCTTAAACTCATCAATCTATGATAATTTGAAGTACCATCGGTTCAACAAAATATAGGGTATTGGGATCACACATTTTTGACATTTCAAAATATCTTAGTTGAAATCCCACATCGAAAAATGAATTAATGAGGCCTCTATTTAAAATAAAGAGTGGAAAGTATGAAGATTACCGAAAATAACACATACTAGGGTTCCATGTAGGAAAATATGGATATGGAGGAGAAATCTAACCATCAATTATCTGATGGAGAGTGGTAGAGAACATGGCTATGAAAAGGCCAACAATCCCAAAGCCATAAATTAGTGATGATTTAAGGTACCATCTAGGACAACATTTTTTTTAAAGTTACATTACATAAGGAAGAGGAATTCATTTATGATATTGACTAAGAACATTATGAGATATACTTAAATTTTAAGTAGATTTTCATTCTTTAATAAATTTCCACCACTAACTCAATTTTTTTTAAACGATGATTATTCAAGAAGACTTGGTCACACTGGAAGAGCTAGAATAAACTTCTATAGAATCACATGATCCATGCAAGATAAACCATATATTTACATTGTCTTTGAAGATTAATCAAAACCAAAATGGTTAGTGAATGATCTAATGATCCCCCAAAAGGATATTCATTGAGATAAATATGCACTAATCTTAATTTCTAAAATTAAACCAACAATACCCCAAAGTTAAATAGATACCATTCAATAACCAATTGTCCTTAAAATCCTTTAATATAATCCAAACTAATATTGAAACCCAAAACATAGAAGAATTTGATTATGCAGTCTCCCATGTTACATTGTATCTCCAAATGACATCAAATACTCTTAAAGTCACATACTTAAAAGTAATTAACATCATCACATATTCTCTGTTATAGGTTAATCATTTCCATAAATAACCCAAATCACTATAAATCAACAATAAAAATTTAGATAAAAATCCACCATTACTCTACAAATGAAACCTCATTGTATTCTATTTTCCTTGGGCATATAGTGTTCCTAACAAAACGAACATCTTCCAAAATAACATTTATCACTTAATCACCAAATCATTTTCCTATACCAAGGGTATTCATTTGATAAGACATAAGAACCCAAATCATCTTATTATTGATCAATAAAATCATTTAACAAAAAAAAATAGTCATACTAACCAGGGACTTCATGTAGTCCAGTGGTAGGCGATAAATCCCAATCGCACTTTGGTTGTGGGTTCGATTCCCACAGCTTTGTCCGACACGACGGGTTGTCACACGGTCTACGTGTTGTCCTTTTTCAAAAACTATATTCTATAATATTACCAAAATGAGATAAATTTTTCAAAATAACATAATTTAACCACAAATGTTATATCATACTTTGCATTTTCATCCCAAATTATAGTAACTTATCATTTTCTCAAACCCCAATGATCATATAAAACCAAATGGTTATTTATACCTATATCCACAAGAGAAGAGACAATTATTCCTCAAATATCATTCTCACATGGCAAACTGAGGGGTTACAAATACAAGAGAAAATTATTCCAAAGTAAACATATCAACAAGGAGTGCTAATAGTTTTTAAATTTTTCTCCAACCATTTATTTCCACATAGCTTCTTCTTTGAGCAAGAAAATATCCTATAAAATAGGACATTCACTCGGGTAATGGCCAGGTCCCCTACATTTACGGCAAATGACTGTAAATGGACTCTTGGGACCATTTTTATCTTCTTCCATAGTACTCTTCATTTTTCTTCGGCAATTCTTCACTTTATGTCCTTCCTTCCCGCACGTAAAACATTTCGTTGTCCCATTGAGACACTTTCCTGGGTGTCTCTTTCCACAATTCCTGCATGATGAAAATTGAGTTTTCTTTTCTCCATGGTCTCCATTTCTGGAGATCTTATCATTTATCACATTTCTCTTCCTTGTTGAGTCTGGGAGTTGGTTAATATATATGTTGTTGATCATATTTTTGGAAAACTGATTTGGCATAAAGACGATATATTTTACGCCTATCAACATTCCATTTTGTTGCTCATTTCCACCACTGTTCCCACCTTGTACATCATTCTCAAAGTCACTATGACTTCCTTGGAATCCATCCATTGACTAAAACCAGAAAGCATTGTGTGAGTAATAGTAGTCGAAAATCATTTAGAGATTAAAATGTCACCATATTCTCAATTTGAAACATATTAGGATTAACCAAGGTCATTTACTCTCATCTTATGTATATATTACTTAAATCGGTTTGTAAAGAAAATGTAAATTATCCTAAGCATATCCCCTGGGAGTGTCGTAACCAAGAGTTCAGCAAGGCTCGTTGTCGTGCACCAGTTCCCATTCGAGTCTAGCTCAAAGCGGTGTTTTCGGGTTTTACCCCTAGGTACATCTGTGCCAGAGCCGCCTCTACCTGCTCGTATCCAGACAGGGATGTATTTCTCGGAAAACTCACAAAATCTCTACAATACCAAAATTCTAGGAAGTTATTTTATACTAATCCTCAAAGTTCATCTAAGGTCTACGTGCTCTAATCAGAGTTTATCTAAATCTAGCTACCAAGGTTTGTACTAAACTTCTCTGATACCAACTGTAACGCCCCGACCCTAGTTACCCAGAGTCGGTGCATTATTACATAACATTGGCATGATCATGAGAAAGATCAAGTCTCGAAAGACCGATTAGTTTAGTAGCCTTGGAATAACTAGATACATCCATAAATTTTTACATTACATCATAAAAAAACATCTTGTCTTCATATCCCCTCATACTATCCCTGCAGGTCATTCATAAATTACTTCTTCATAATCCTGGAAAAAAAAATAAAAATTTGAAAGGGGTGAGCTCGGATGCTCAGTAAGGATAACATTATAGCATAAGCTTTCATAAATAATCATAAACACTTAAGGCAATTTATAACTAAAACAAAAGCCTTTGAAACTTGAACTTTCAACATGGTATGGCATAAATAAAATGAAATAATGCCATTTACTTACTCACATGGATATTCTACTAGTCGAATAATCACATGCAATATCAATAACCACTTTCATAATGATGGAATGCATAATGCCAGACTATCATAACCACATAGCCAAGGCCTCGTGCCAAGACTACAAATAAGATTTTGCCAAGTCCTTGTGCCAAGACACTAGTTTGTCTCATGAGACCTACCGATGCATCGAGGAGATATAGCGGGCTCCACCCGTCACTTATTAAGTCCAAT
This sequence comes from Viscum album, assembly GCA_963277665.1. Lineage (NCBI taxonomy): Eukaryota > Viridiplantae > Streptophyta > Magnoliopsida > Santalales > Viscaceae > Viscum > Viscum album. The sequence goes on from OY728160.1 coordinate 172,872,023, forward strand.
GCATTCCTCATATGAATAGGTTTAAGCATAAAATAAACATTCGTATTAAAACTAGCATACGAAATGTCAATACTTTAACCACAAACGATGAATGGTAAAAAAATAGAACATCCACAGTCAAATATAACTCATTTGATACAATATGAAAGATTGTATTGTATCACATTAACCTCAATCATGAATAATGAAGGATGTTGACATAGATGAAAATAACCATCAAAACCATTTGAGAGAAATATCCCCCTTTTCTTGAAAACATTTAAAAGTCACACTATTTGTCAAGAAGCCATTTAAAAATAGATTTTTGAATCAAAGTGTCCCATACCACTTTGAAACCTTTTAAAAGGATTTTTAATTTCTAAACTTTAATGTCCATATAAATAAATCCTTAAAACCATTTTTAAAACATGGACATTAATGAGAAAGATTTAGATGAATAAGTCTTTAAAACATTTAAAAATGGTATTTTAGTTAGAGATTCTAACCAAAAGAGAGACACTTGAATGAAAATAATTGAGGTAATCAAAACTTTGTAATATCATGAGAATAAAGGGAATTCATGACATACTATGTCAAAGTACATTATATACACCACATAAAAGTGATTTGGTGTATATCAACAAAGAAGTCTCAATGGAATGTAAGTTGAGATGAAATCTCTCATAAAGGCCATATCCTTAGGTTAAGGATAAATCAACAACATAATTATGTGTGAAAAATATAAATACACTAAATATTATTGGATATTCAGTGTAAAACAATCAAAGTATATTCACACATATTCCTGTAAAAACAACACCAACGAATTGGATGTTTAACTCAACAAATGGTGAAAGAGTTAAAATTACTCTTATCAAATTCATATCAATGACTTGAGAATTTTCAATGGAGTGATTATGTGTATCAAAAGTATATCCACAGGAAGGGGAGTGGAAATTATGACATAATCAAATGAATAGTGATTCCACACATAATTTGGGGTAATATAATCAATGAAATATGCGTAAAGCCAAATGAGTGGAAATTGAAATCTCAAATTCCCTAATTGATTAGGTAACTTAAGAAACAAACACCCATGAAAGAAAGATCATACCTTGATGATGTAAATACCCATAAAATAAAGTATATTATACAATGAATACAATCATGGGTAGTACACATACACCACATGCAATAATTAAGTGGTGATCAATGGAATTCTCACGGAATTAAAAGTGAGACAAGAAACCCCTTACCACGTTAATCAACTGAGTCTCATGGCCAAAAGTTAATAACCACCAAATTATTTACAGAATAACATGCATATAAAGTGAATCACGATAATATATATCAAATGGAAGTACACAATACACCACTTTCAATAATTTAGTAGCGAACAATGGAAATCTCATGGAATTGAAAGTGAGATAAGAGAATCCCTTACTTTGTACTTTTTCCTTGGTCGATGGTAGGTTTACCTCCTGTATAATGGTGAAATAATTTTTATTGAATAATAAAAGAATCAGTTACTTTAATATGATATCATATATGATCTTTTAACATTGATTTGTTAATAATATCTTAGAATTATCGTCATTTCAGGTGTTAACGAGTTCATTTTACTTTATATTCTTTGTTATGTGAGCCATATTCGTTATTAATGGGATGTATATTATTAATATCCAGAATGGTATCAAGTCCTTAAACATCATTTTTAAGTCATCAAATGATAATTATACTTGAATGGATACGATGGAGAATGAATCTCATCGCGTTCGTGGAGACGGTAGTCCGTACGTACGCACGAATGCTACTTCCATTTAATTTTTATTTTAAAAGAATCAAATCCAAATGATACATAGGTATATTACTATTCCAGTAAAATATAATAATCTATATATGTTACTTAAGTTCATTAACACCATCCTTTATACGTTCCATGTGTGGTATGAACGAGTAATATCATTTTAAGGGGGCGGTAGTCCGCACTTCCTCAAATGAAATTATCGTATGTATATACAACATGAAACGAATAATTATATGAAATAAAATGGAATTACAGAAGCTTATATATATAAAATATATATCATTAATATCATATTTAATTACAGTGCCATCCTAATGGCCACCATGAGAGGCGGTAAGATGTATTTGAACAATCATCGTTTCGTGAGGCGTTAGTTTGCCATCCACAAAAACATTATGTTCATCATCCATTAGATGGAGTTGTTTGAATGTGTAGTTTGAAACCTTCTTATAACAACATCCTAGTATATTGTGGATACTGGTGTTGTTACAAAAGAAAGGAAATAAAAAGAGTTTGGGGGTTGGAGAAGCAAAATAATTGAAAATAATTGAAGAGAAAATGTTACCTTTAATTTAGGTAACTCACTTTGGTTGGAACCAAAGGACTTCTTGAAATGCTTTCTGCCTAAGGGGAAGCCTCAAGGAGGAGGAGAGGGATGTGGGGAGCTTATTTGGGTAGAGTTTGGACGAGCCAAGTGGCTTGAGAGGTGTGAGAAATGAGTATAAGTGGTCTCCTTTTATAAGGGAGAGGAGGGGCTCTTTAGGAAAGAGTGAAAGTATTACTTTATAATATAATTATATTCGGTTTATAATGGTCCAAAAATCATTGAGGTCAAAGATAAGATGACTCATATTCTAAATAACATCAACCAATAAGAATTGGACAGGTTTTAGATAATATTTTAATCATTATAATCTTATTTATTTAAATGATTTATTAATGAGGTAAACATTGCATCATTATTGTGTCATTAATAATTTAAATTATTTGATGTCTAAAAATTATAAATAAAATATCATTATGTAGGAAATCTATTTAGATTTCTAATTAATATTTATAATCGAAAATCCAACATGTATAACCCTATGTAAAAATTGTTCTTTTAAAAGATGTAAGCTTATGCCATTTTTGTATTCATTTTAACTTAATTAAAATAAAGTGTCATTATCACTTACAAGTGGATCAATGGGGTCCCAAAATTGACCCAAAGATGCCCATGGTCGACCATGTATCAACCAATAGGGTTAAGACACGTTTTAGGGTAATTTAGTATTATTATAATATTATTTTTTAACCCTTATTTACCGGATTTACCCTTAACCATGGTAAATAAAATATTTACCGCAGTAATTATTCAAAATGTCTAAAAATAAAAGTTACCTATTTACACAATTTGAACATCCTGATTCCAAATATGGAATCAATTTTTCTAAATTCAAAACACAGAAGTGGCAGAAATTAATTTAAAATTAATTCCCGCTATCAAAACAAAAAGCGTGTTTTTAAGAGATAATAACTATCAAAAGTTTGACACTTGTTTATGTTCGGTTTAATTGTAAAATTATGTCCAATGACCAAAATTATATTAAATGGTAAAAATATATTCTAAATATACTTTAAAACCACTCAAATTCATAATTTATCACAATTATTTATTTTGATTAAAAAAGTTGTTTTTAATTAAAATTTAGTAATTTTTACTATTCATCAAAATATGAAAGTTATCCGAAAAGTACCAAAATTTCACCTTAGGCTAAATTTGATATTCCAAATCCAAAAATGAAGTCCATTTTGAAATATAAAATATAATTTCAAAAAATTAAGTATTACTATTCATAACGGCTAGTTTGATCGGTTGTGGTGTGTGTTAAAACTCGAAGTTGCGTACAACACACGCTACTGTTTTATTCAAAGGAAAGCGTACCGTGGAAGCTTGGGATGTTTTATTTTAAATTTTTTGATGTCCCCATTTAGTCAAAAAGTTTAAAATATTTTATTTAAAAAGGGTTCACTATTAAAAGTTGGTAAAACTACAATACTGAAGATGAATTTGTTCTTACATTATGTCTAAGAAACTCATAATATGGATTCTAAAATTATAAGGATTATATAAAGTTTAAAATTTAGTTAATACTATTCATAACTTTTTTTGAACGGCTTGTTTGGTAAGTCATGGTGCGCTTGAACTCGGTGTTGCGTGTAGTGCAAGTTATTGAATTATTTTGAAGAAATAACACACTATGAAATCTTGGGGTGTTACATCATCTCTAATTGATTCAGGCGTGTTCCTTCTTTATCTAAATCTTAGATTCTATTTTCTTGAGATTAGAGTTCATCATCGTATTAATCCTGAAATAATAATTGATCATTGTAATAATTAAATTTGGGTGTCGGCCCAACTGCTCTTCCACTGCACCCAAAACCTACAAGTTGTATCATAGGGGTAACATCAATGTTTATAATTATGTAAATAATTCATTGATTATTTATTGTTTAGTAATTTAGTTTGTCAATTCAAGGTTAATTGTTATTATATTCTAGATTTCAATATGTGTTCTCCCTATTTTCATTTTTCATCCACCATACAGAATTGATCCTTTATTTAAATTTTGGTTAAAATAAAACAAATGATCTCATTTGGTGGTGCCAAAGGTTCATTTCTATATAATACCAGAATACTCGGCGTGTAGATGGATTCACATGTCTTGTATCAAGGTTTAATGCATTGGGACTGGTCTTCCAAATGAGGTCATGTAATTTATGTTTTTCTAAGTTTATAGACTCCATGTGTTGACCAGAAATAGGTGTCACATGGTTTTTGGATTACACGATGTGTGTCCGACAGGACACGATGTGTAGTCCCTTCGGGTTAGGGTTGACCAATTAACCTTGTACATGGATTTCCCGGCTATAAACTATGGAACACTGATACGACATGGTGTGTGTCTAACTGAACACTTCATGTACTCTGATGATTTTTTAAGTACATTTACACGCCATATCCCGTAACATGTACTTCAGATGGATGGTGAATGATAGTACAAACTATGTAGTTGAACTACACACCGTGTACTCATCAAAATTATACAGATTTATTAAAATTTATTATTATATTATACAAATCCTTGAGACGTGTACCATGTTTCAGGCATAATTCTAAGGCACAACAAGTGATATGTATTACATGTGTATGTGTTTAATTTAATAACTATGTAATATTTATTTGTACTCATTGTGTAGTTATAAATGGTAGTTCACCAGGTTTCATCCAAGTTACAAGTAAATTACAATGATAATTTTCAATGAATATATTTATTTAAAATTATAATTCATGAAAATATCAACGAAATTCCGAAAAAGGATTAAGGTAATAGGATTGATTAATTTAAGATAATAATTAATTGATTTGAGCACAATTCATCTTATTAAAAATGATTAATGCATTTAAAACTAATTTTATTAAATGTGTAACATGTTTCATGTATGTGGGTAATCATGAGCTAGACCATGTCCTTTTATTATTATTGGTTTCCTTTTAATTCATTAATTAAATTTATTATAGGACTATGAGCCATCTCTTCTCATTAATATGTAGTGTCTTCATGTCCATGGTTTACTTTATGTCAACCATTTTTTCACCACTCAACTATGAGGGAGTTCAATATCATATGTAATGGATGGAACTACCATTAAAGAGGAGGCAGGTCAAGCTAGATCTGAAATGAATCCAACCCCCGAGGATACATAGGTGGACATGTGGAAAGCAATAAAAACAAACCCAAAAGGTTTATGTTGTTTCTCCCCTAGATTATAGACACATTATATGCAACTAAATAAACTATCCATTTGAAATGATCATGATCATTCCCTTTGATTTATTTTATTTCTTTCATTTGCATGGTTTAACATTATTGATATATAGTTGCGATCACATAATTAATGTATTAATCAAGAATGCAAGTTTGAACTAAAATAAAAAAATATTTTTCATAAATATTATTGATACTTGAATAAAAAATTATGAAACTTCCACTTAATATTAATAATCATGCAATAATGATAACAAATAATTAACTCATAAGTGATAAAAATCCCAAAAATTAAATATTAAGTAAAACTATTCCTTATTTACTTTATTAAATGAAAAAATATAGAAATATGTGTTTGATCAACCCTTATTGTGAAACATAATTTTATATAGTAATCCCTTATGAATGGTTTTGTTTTCACCTAGCCATATTACATCAAGAGGAGTAGCCATTTCTAGACATGTTGTAATATTGGATGCATGATCTAAGGAAATCGAAAGATAGGATTTTAAAATTGTGGATTCCACTCAACAAATCCAAGAGCTAAAACATTATAGTTGGAAAAGACCGTCCAACCTAAATACCTCCAAATATGTTGACAAACCCTTGTTGGGGTTTTGCGAAGGAGAATATGGATCCTTCAAAATAGTATTTCATGACAACTGGACATTCGATGTTCAATGGTAAGGGGCATTAGGACATGATAATATAGTGGGAGACATAATAAAATTAATTTATATTTTATCAAAAAAATCAATAAATACTAATGATCTATTCTATTAATATTAGAATAAAAAAGGACATGCTCATCAACTACACTATCACTGCGATCAATTTTGAATAAAGAAAACATCCTCACTAGCAGTAACATCCTGTAATGGTTTTGATGCCACCTAGTTATCTGATGACATGATTAGAAGTCTTATATGTTGGAGTCAGCATTACTAGTTCCACCTTATAAATATGTGTGTGATGAGGATATCCTGGTCTATGAGAAACATATAAAAAATGTGGTCGATGTTCATTATTTGATGATAGCATCAATGTTTAGTGATCTTAATTAGTCTATAGAAATCATGGATGCTTATAGAATGCTCGAAAACTACTTGGTATTTACTAGGAGATATAAATATAGGAAAGGTTTGAGATCTCCATGGTACTCTTTTAGATATGGCTTGGAGAGGGTTCCCTTGCAGGGCCTCACATTGTCAATATAATTGGCTACATTGAGAACCTGTGGGTTCGAGAAGAAAATATTCCCAAGTAATGGCATATTTATCTCCTACTCGCAGCACTCCCATAGATATTATCCCACTTTTTTCCAATTTCATCTTGAACAACTTTGAGAAGTATCTATCAGATCTTCTTATCCTAATTATCCATGTACAGAATGATATTAAGTGCACAAAGACTTCAATACTTATGTTGAATTAGAGGAATTGGATGTCAAAGATCTTTAAGACCAAATCTTCTTCATATACTTCCATGAAAAGGAATATCATAGGGGAGGAAAGTGATCAAGAGGCTATTTTTTCTTCTGTGGAAAAAAAGGCCACAGAAGGAAGAACATCACCCAGCTTAAGAAGAACAGGGAAGTTTCATGTGTGTTTTTTATGAAATGAAATCTTTTTGTTTCTAAAAATTTAATATCAGATACATCTCGTGGTTCTCAAATATTTATCCAAATAAATAAACAAATAATATTCGGTATGATTGAACGAGGGGTGGTAGATATGAGAGAAATCAATATATCCTGACTTTTTGTTATAGATGTTGGAATCTACAACCTCACGTTGCCAAATTGGATAATCATGGTGATAAATGGTTGTTATTATGTGCCTTCAGTTACTAAAAACAATATTTATGTATCCAAATTTTATACAGATGGATTTTGTTTCATGTTTAGAAATGAATGTTTCTTCATTTAAATAGATCGAATTTGTTTTGGTAGAGCACATTTATACAAAGGTTTTTACATAGTGGATTACACAAACCATATAATGGAAATCGATAACAAAGATACATCACATGAATCATTCCACACCCAATATTGGAATCACTAGCTTGGTCATGTAAATGAGAAATATTGGAAAGAGTTATATCAAGATGGATATTTATATTATTTTGAACTAAACCCAACTTTTATATGTCGTGCATGTTTTCAAGGGAAAATGAAAAAAATCCTCATTTAGTGGGATATGTAAAAGAGCAAAAGAACTTCTTCAATTGGTTCATACTGATGTGTGTAGACCATTTCCAGTTGAATCAATGTGAGGGTAATCATATATCATAACTTTTACTAATGAATTTTGTAGATATAGATATATTGAATTAATGAGGAATAAGTTAGATTTTTTTGATAAGTTAAATGAATGCCATAATGAAGTTGAAAACCATATTGTTAAAAAGATTAAGAAACTACACTCCGAAAAAAGTTAGAAAATATATTAATCATTAATTCATTGATTACTTATAGGATTTTGGGATCCCATCCCAACTCACTCCTCCTAACACGCCCTAGTGGAATGGTGTGAGTGAAAGGAGGAACCGCACCATGTTGTACATGGTGAGATCAATGATGATTTATTCGAGTCTTACATTATCCTTTTGGGGATATGTGTAACAAACAACAGTGTACATACCAAACCAAGTACAAAATAAATTGATAATTTGTATTCTAAATGAGTTATAGAGTGCAATTAAAGCCATGTTATAAAATTTAAATGTGTGGTGAAGTAATGCATTTCTTAAGAGAACTTCAGGTAAAAAACCTTCCTCCTGAGGCACAAATTGCACCTGTATAGGATATACTGAGGAAACAAGGGGATATTACCTCTACACCGCTCAGAAAAAAAATTATACTGGAAATACATGTCATATTCTTTGAGAGGGATCACATCTACAAAAGAGATAGTGGGAGTGAAATAGTTTTTGATGTCATTGAGGCTCAAGGAACACTAGAGTCGGTATGTGAGTTGATTCCATAAATCCCCATGGAAGAAAAAATGATTATAGAGACACAAGAACATTTTTCGAGTACAAGAGTGGTTAGAGAACCGAAATGGGACGAATTTCTAGTAACCAAGGATGGTGACTAATTATTAGTTTATAGTAATGATCATATAAACTTTTAGGAAGCAGTAAGTGTAACATATGATGCCATGTGTAAAGAATCCATTAATTCTGAAATGGATTCCACAAACCAAAACCAAGTCTGTATTTTGGTAGATCCTCATGTTGATGTAAATATTATTGGTTGAAAATTTGTATTCAAGAAGGAACAAGACATGGAAGGACAAGTCAATACCTATAAATAACAATTGGTAGTAAATGGGTTCAAATAGTATTAAGGTATGGACTATGATGAAACCCTTTCACCAGTTTCAATGATGTAATCCATCAGAATTCTATTGTCCATTTCTTCTTACCATGAATATTAGATTTGGAAAATGGATGTCAAAACAAGATTCCTTAATATGAACATTCATGAATATGTCTTTATGATACAACCTTGGGGGTTTGTGACGCTAAGGGTTGCGAATAAGGTATGAAAGTTTCAGAAATCTATTTAGGGATTAAAGAAAGAATCTATGCCATGGAACATTTGTTTTGATAAAGCCATACTGATATTTGGTTTTATCCAGAACGAATGTGAGCCTTGTGTCTACAAACCGTTAAGTGGGGTTTTATTTGTTTTCTTAATGGTTTATGTTGATGACATATTACTTATTGGGAATGAGATACTATTCTTACAGTCTGTTAAGGAATTGTTGAGTAAATGCTTCACCATGAAGGAATTGGGGTGAAGCATATATTTATTCCATCAAGATCCTCCGTGATAGATCAAATATATTTTTGGGCCTATGTTAAGCTACAAACATTGATAATATACTGAAGAGATTTAGTATGGAACAATCCAAGAGGGGATTGTTTCCAGCATCACAAGGTGTTGATCTTTCCATGAAAATGTGTTCTCAGACACATGAGGAAGGAAATATAATGTAAAGGACTCCCTAGACATTAGTGATTGGGTCGGTCATGTATTTCATTATATATACTAGGTTAGATGTTGCCTACACATTGAGTGCGGTAAGAAGATATCAAGATGACCAAGGTGATAGCTATTTGATGGAAGTCAAGACTATCCTAAATTATTTGAGGCATACTAACGACATGTTCCAGGTTAATAAAGGATATGAGGAACTAGTCATCAAATGACATGTAGTTCCTAATTTCTAGACTGATCTAGTTGACATGAATTCATAAACTGGATACATCTTCTATTCGAATGGAGGGGATGTGAGCTAGAATAGATTAATGAAAAATGTGTTCAAAGATTCTATAGAAGATTATGAGTATGTTGAATCTTCTGAGGCAGCTAAAGAAGCAGTTTTGATGCGAAGCTTCATCCTAGAGCTAGATGTGATACCTTACAGTAATGATCCCATCACTCTATACTGTGATAATAATAAAATAGTGTCTCTTTTTAATGTTCTGTGGTCTCATCTGCTGACAAAGAAGATACTTCGAAAGTATTATCTTATGAGGGATTTTTCTCATAGATTTGAATTTGTAGTGAGAAGTTATTCAATGGAAGAAAACATGGAGGAACCATTGACTAATGCCTTAACTTAGAAAAAAAACATGATCAGCATTTGAGGTCTAGGGGACTGAAATTCATATGCATTTGGCTCTAGTACATGTTGAATATTGTAAGAGTTGGTGTCATAGAACCAACTGGTTGTACTTTGATTACGTGTATATTTAATGTGTTTAAATATTAAACACCATATTAAATATTTTTCATTGTTCAACATGACTATGATATAATGATTCCCTAGTGTATTTTTTGTACTGATAAGGTCATTGATGTTTCCTAATGTGATGGGAACCATGAAATTATATAACAATGTTCTTATATATAGTTCTAAAGTTTGATTAAATACTATGATAGAAAATATATCATGCATACTGTCAGGTGTGATTACTCATATGTTGATGAGACTTCCTCTCATTGAGTTCCTACTTGGTAATCTCCAAGACAAGAGTTTATGAAAACAGACCCACTAGTAGGAATTCAGCATGTATTTTTGTCATTAGATATTTGTGTCTATGTGCGGGTATAATGATCCTTAGATTTTAATATTATCATTAATATGTTCCATGGCTCGCAAAAAATTATTTATTGACAAAAACATTGACACAGGTAGTTGGCAGGAAGTAGGGTATGTTGGGTGAGTCATGAGTGGAATGTTATTAATGGAAAATTTGACAAAGAATTTGTCCCTTCCATTTACGGATGTTGTTATCTCGGTCCTTTGATTGAAATATTATTATCACATGAAAATCTAGGTCCATAGTTTAACGATGAGTGTATTTCATGTATAAATGAACAAAGTATCAAGAATAAAAGTTTATGACATTATAATGAAACATACTTGTTGAAATTTAGCATCAAATGGATTATATGTCACAGTGAGTGTTCGTATGTTGATGTGGTTGTTGAGAATTTTTGTTCTTTCACTAGGGTTCCTTGACCAATTTCTAGAAAATACTCTTTCACATTAGGTATTCCCACCTAATTCAAATGAGAATGAATCCTAAAGGGTCACACACTCTGTGTTTCTAGAGGTCTTTATTAAATTAAATTTGAATATAATTAATAAATATTATTATCATGATAGAGGAATAAATTTATTAAAGTAAAAATGATTGCTTAAATTAAATAAATATTTATCCATTGGATTGTGGGTAAAATATATTTATTAATTTTATTGAACTTTTAAAAATGTTTGTTTACTAGTTTGTTAATAAAATATTTATTTATGAGAATAAATTATTTATATATTTATTTGGTTGTTCAATAAATGGATGTAGAGTTTGATCAGACCAAGTCTGGTCCAGTAGTCATATAATTTTTTGCAAGATGATAAATAATTATTTATCTAGTTGGAATAAATAAAAATTGCAAGGCTATAATTTTGTGAAGTGGAATTTTATTTATAATTCTGTTTTATGCATGATGGTGCACCATAAATAGTGACTGGTATTATTATTAATAGAAATGTTTTACTCTATGATAATGAATGTATTTAATTACTATTACACAATTAAATTTTGTAATTTAAGCCCCATGTTAATTTATAGACACATGCATCTATATTTCCTGGTACTAATCCCCACACCTGGTGAATTTTTAATTGTTGGGATAAAAAAAATCACTCTTGAATCATGATCCCACCCATATCAAGAATGAGAGATGTTCTTCAAGGCCAAAGAACATGTGATCAAGAATTACTGACACATGAATCATTCTTTCCTTGGCTATTATTTGAAGAACATGTTGTGTTGATCGGAGGCCATCAATGAACATGTGGATCAACTGTATAGGGATTTTAGTTTGATCCTTGCATGTTGAGTAAGATAATCCAGAAGGGTCATTCCATATGATCAAAAATGAAAATACAAAATATCCTTGTATTATTTTTATTATGAAAGTAATTAAATTAATTATAATAATGTTGTGTGGGATCTTCTATAAAGGTTTTGGGAATCTGCCATATATATATAAATATTTGATTTTATTCCATGGATAATGGTGTTCATTGTTGTAATGATCCTAGAAAAATCATTGACAGTGGTAAAAATTACGGTTGGGTGATGACCCAACCGCATTACAGCTGTGCCCAGAACCTACACAAACAACACATCTTAGGTGTTAAAATTATGGTAATTATACATCTACACATCCGTGAGATGTTGAAAAAGATACATAAAAAGTAATTCCTCCATAAATTTCATAATTATGACTTATTTACTTACTCAATAGTAAATTAATTTGTGAAATCATGAATTTATCTTAGAAAACATTATGATGGTTTAATGTGGAAGGACACAAATCCTTATGAGGCATTCTCATGAAAAAATGTGTTTTTGTTCATTTATAAAATATAGCTTTTGAAAATGGGAAGTATCTACATTTTTAGACTCCCCATAGAGGCAATTCTACACAAAAAGGCCTCCTCAGTATACTCAAAGAGCCTGATCAATATTTTCATAGAGAATTCTACTTCTCTTTTTTGTTTTGACTATGTTACAATTTTTATTTCCGAATTTTCCCTTAACACTTCAGTATTCTCAATGTCCTCATGAAAAGTTTTATATGAGACATTAACACTCACTTTGTCTATATCAACCATCACATAAACATGAGACATTTCTTTAATTGATCCAGTCCAACTCTTAAAATATATTTTCTAACAAAATTCTATATGTTTTAATTTGTACTCTATGTCAGGTTTCCAATACAGCTTGTTCAAAGGATTGATTATGATGGATTTTATGGGTGATAGAAAAATAGGTCACAAACATAGTTGTCACTTGAAGATATGGTAGTGCACTCACCCATTATCAATCATTGACCACCTCCTGCATTATGGTATGTATATCATGGTTGTTAACCACAGAAAAAAAATAAAAATTAATATGTGATGGAAGATGAGAAATTTTTATTATATATTTGACAAGGGAGTATAATCAACCAATTTACATATATCCCTCCACAAATATTTGGGGTTACCAAAAAATATTCTATTGAATACCATTATACTTCAAAATCACTTTCAGAGGGAATGACAGATTCTAGAACCAACTCAAAGAGAGAATGTTTATCATTAATATTTTTAGATTGGGAAGGATCCATAAGATAATATTATCTTGTATCATCATTTTATTATATAAATGTTGTGTACAAAATTATATATTCATGTACCAATTCGTTTAAATATGTATTCAGAAAACAATCCATGACACGAATGTTTTTCGGATGATCAAAAATAGGAGAGACTTAGTTTTACCCATGGTGGAACTAACCTCTATGGTGATAACCAAAATAGTAATATACCTAAAAGTTTTTGCGTTGCTATATTAATGACCAATCATATAATACAATCCTTTTGGGAATGTGTATATAAAATTTTCATGTTCCACTAAATAAGTGACCTCCAAAATGAGACTCATTGAAATTGATCTGACATGATTTATAATAATCTTACTCAGAGTGAGATTTTGGCATGATTATCCCTGGACCTAATCATTATTTCATCCAAAGTAATCCCTTCATTATGAATGCAATAAACGTTCCACCAATGAGTTGAAATGCCTAAACTGAACGTCTCATAATAGGGTAAATTTAAATTGATCCTAATAAACTAACAATATAGGGCTTGGAATCTATATTTTGTCACTATCTAGCACCATTTCCTCATCTAATCCAAACATCCTCTGCGATTTTGTTCCTCAAATGTGTGGAATCACAGAGATTGGGAATCATATTCAATGAAATACAGAAGTTAAATCATCAACACGAAGAGTTATAAATCATAAAATTTAGGTGAAATGGGTTTAATAATAATTGGTCCCCCCAGATTGCATATGAATTTTCACCATAATCAATTTCTGATGCATTGCGATTACCAATGATGATAGTCTCATTAGGAATATAGATGGGGGAATTTGGGTAAGAATTCTCTTTTTTTCATAAAATTACCTTGTTTATATACATGGATACCCTAAGAGATACTTCTTCAGGGACACTGTAATCCAAATCAGAATCCATACTATCAGAGGATCGACACTCGATATATTGTAGAGAATGAATGGGTGATGACTCACCACTTTGCTCTGAAAATATTTAAAATAATGGTTAAATAAGGTTTAAGGAAAATTATAAGACATAAAATGGAATGATATATTAACTCATGAGATATATCTATCTCAATATGTAATATCCACCAAAGCCAACAATATTTCTCAGAATAAGATTAATGAATTGATGTATCCTTTGATAGAATAGATGGTAGAATCCTGAAAAAAATATACTCTCTAGCCTCATTAGGGTATTTAATGAATGTGACATGTTTTTGTTTTGTAATAAGAAAAAATTCAAGAAAATTAATATCCTCATCCTAAATAACCCCCCATATTTCCTCGATAGAAATTGTTTTTCTCAATGTGTCATATTCTATCCCAGCCTTGAGAAATTTATCCATTACAATGATTAATAATGTAGAGGTGGGGGAATATGGGTGGAGTGGGATCATTTTACAACACAAAATTCCGTGAAATCTTAGGAAAAAATCCTATTGGATTAGGGAATATCTGAAGCCCCAATAGACTGGATGAAGGAATAAACATGATTTATATTTAATAGGAAAATACTTCTATTTAGTTTCATAGGATGAAATGTCATTTTCTTTATGGTCCCTTTCAAATGGAATCAATATCTCTTGTATTGATCCTGAATATATCATATTACATTAATGTGCATTAATATAGGAATATTGACCATATATATAAGATTCCACCAATTCATCATTATCTATATAAGAAATTATTTTATCCAAAGATATGCCTCTATATACTGTTTAAATCATTTCTTTCCCTGAAATGATTCTCCATATTCTACAAATAAGAATATATCATCTATATCTATTGTATTACCTCAGTGTCATGGGATATGAAACCTCTATGATGATAGGTACTTGAGGAGATATTTCATCAATTAGTTGGAAGGGGAAGAAATTTGGGTTTGTAGGGTCATAACAAAAGATCATAATTCTCTCAATTTGTTTATA
The DNA here is from genome assembly GCA_963277665.1 of Viscum album. Lineage (NCBI taxonomy): Eukaryota > Viridiplantae > Streptophyta > Magnoliopsida > Santalales > Viscaceae > Viscum > Viscum album. The sequence continues at coordinate 172,887,253 of OY728160.1, forward strand.
AATGATTGGGGTCTTTCTTGGTGTAACCCCATTATATTCCAAGATAGATCTGTTTCATGATCACCACCCTCCCATGACATTATTACGAGTGTTCTCTCATTAATGGGTAATAATTGTTATCGCTTATCATTTGTGTATGAGATGATCCAATCTACATTTTATGATTTCATGGGAAATGGGTTTCAGATTTTGGATGAGTGTTCAATTCTTGATCGTGTGTCCTACCATGTGAATATCAAAAAAATTTGAAGATTATTTGTAAGATTCCATTCCTTAAATTATCTCATAATTGATGCATGATATATCTTTTTTATGAAATATAATTTATTCCCAAACATTAAGGTTTATTTACTCTCATAGATTAGTTTTCCATTATATCTTTAAACAAGAACACTTTCCCAAATTGAAATGTAGTATCCTCTCATGGTATTTTCTATATATTCTTTATTTATCATCATAGAAATAGGATAATTGAAATATGTGTATAAAACTTTTCATGATACTAGATCATATTCAATACATCACTTGAATCTAGTGTTTATGGATTCACCTCCCTTATAAACATAATCTTGGTCATGAAATTAAAATCAAGAAATAGAAGGTCTTTAATGAATGGTTATGCCCATTTTTTAGATACACACTATGATCATAAGAGTTCAAATTAGCATATTAGACTATGGGGGTTCTTCTTATTACACTGATAGAACAAATGATATATCATTTCTAATATTAAGACCACAAGGTTGAAACGTCTTCAAGTCACCAACTTGACTTCCATGGTGACCATTGTAAATCTATCAGTAGTACATGATTTATGGAAATGTATAAATATTGAATCTAAAAAAATAACAATAATTTATTCTAATATAAAATATCTATAACCCCAGTCGGTGACATACCTACCCCCATTGATAAATTTTATTGTCTTTATGTTTCGGCCAATATGCAGTAGTAATCATCCATGTTTTTTGGGTTGGAAATATATGTAGTCTCTTATCACAATGATCATGAATATTTGGTATAAAAATATCATGAATCATTTCCATAAAGGGACATCTAGTAGGGGGATAAGATCTACCTCATGATGATTATATTTTAGGTTAAGAAGATCCCTCATTAGTAGATGGGTTCTCTAAATGTAATACCACGCAGTGGATGTAGGAAGGAATTCTTCATACATATCTTCCATGATGGGAGCCACCATAATTAATCTTTACATACCATTGAATGGTACCACCCAAACCCTACACCGTGTGGAATATTAGGGAAATTTGTCTCCAACAGCTGATAAGATGATGGATGATGAACTTTTTTTATGAGAAAAATTATTTGACACCCAAAAAACCATATATATTCCTATGGACATAAAATCATATATATTGAATCCAATCGTTTGGTGAACCCAAAATTTAATCACCAATATAGATAAAATTACCCTTAAAAATGAAGAAATACTTTGCTGGCCACCACATAATTTCATTGGCCGTATATTTTCTCATAATAGAGTGATATAAATGGATATATAACTCTTAAACTTGTACCACCTCCACTAGTGAAAATAGGGTATAACATAAAAAATATCACCCAATATGAATTTATACATTTATAACTTATTCACATGGATATTCATTTCGGTAATATTGCTTTATCTATTAATCATTGAAATTGTTTGAATTTTGTGACATAGTTTTGGGATAGGGAAATGGACAGAAGTCCAAATCCATAAAATAATATCCATTCTCAAAAATTAATTATACCACATCCCCAAATATAGTGACCCATACATCTTATTTAGGGATTGTACATATTTTAGATGAATATTCATTACATTAGACAAACAGATTGATGAGGAACGTAATAAATTATTGTATTATAAAGCAGGGAAATAATATTCCCAATTCATGAATTATGATAACTATCTCCAATAAATATCTTACCATATTAATACTCCTACTTAAAAACCATTCATCATGACATAGAAATGTGAAACATGTGGTTTTTATCATATACAATGTAAGAATAATTAAGGTGTATATGTAATAATAACCTCAAAATTAGTCTATGAGAATATGAGAATAACATTTGAAAACCGTACCCTACTTATGAAATATCATTATATTATGTCACGGAATAAATATGGATGTTCATAAGAAAGAATAAAAATATATTCAATAATCATGATAAAGGATATAATAACATTATAATAAAATAAATATTTTAAGATTGCATATAATAATTGGAAATCATATGTCATAGTTTCCCATAAATTAATTAAGACGATTTTAGGCTTTGTTTTAGCACTCATGTATGGGGTTTGGATAACCATATTTGTAACCACATTTTACCTTGAGATAAACACTCATGTACGCTTTTATCTTATATAGAATTAATCAGTTCCCAATGCATTATAGGGAGATATAGGTCCCACCAACAACAAAATAGAAATTATACGAATGTGTTCCAAAATATTGTAAAATATTTATTCTATCATAGAAAATTAAATGAAATGGGTATCACAAAAAATTTATCATATTATAACTTATATACATTAGAATAGTTTCATAATCATTTCATCATTTTTTCATAGAATTACCCATAAAAAAGAAGAGGGAATAATAAAAATTTTATCTTGTTATACCCCATAGAGGGGGAAAATGAATTCCAAAAAATCATTAAATCATCAAAAATATAACATTAAAAGAATTAATAATAATGTTATCCTTGGATCATATCCACACCTATCTAAAAGTAACATTAATGGATGCCATTTTATATGGAAAATAAATTTTTTTCAATAATTTATGAAAATTCATAAGGAAAATATACAATAACCATTTAAAATAATATTTTAAAAAATAAAAATTTGGAAATATTTGTGATAATAAATAAAATTTAATGTTGAAAAAAGTAATGTTTATAATAAATAATGTCCTTGGGGATGGGATGTTTCATTCCTGTTGTACACATTAAAATAAAGGCCCCTTTCACAATTTGGATAAAAGACTCATAAAAAGTTTATTTAAAATTGTTAAGAATATTCATTTTAAATTTGTAAAAAATAAAAAAAAGTATTTTTATTTCTTTAAATATTTATACGATAATAATAAAAAAAAATAAAACATTACTAGAAAACATGGTTTTTCAAGAAAATAGATTTCTGACTGAAAAGATACATAATTTTGGATTTTTTGAGACACTATTCCTCAAATATTTTATTTAACAAAGTGATTAAAAATATTAAAATAAATATCATTAATAAAAATAAATAATAAAAGTAATGGGATTTTTTAGAGATTGATTATAATATTTTATCATTGAAAAGATAATCTTAAACAACACTAATTAATGATGAGATTATAACATAAATTCTTTACCACTATAGAATCATTGAAATATAAGAATCATGGCGTAACATATTAAATTGAATCATAAAATATCATGTGAATAAATAAATTATTATATTAAATTTCAATAGGGATTTATATAATTATTAAAATGGAATATAGGTTCATAACATGACATTTTTATATAAGAAGGAATGTTGAGACATATATTTATTTCTAATTTAATAAACATTTAACCATGAACCCCATTAATTATAGATCCTAAAATCATTATGTAAACACCAAAAAATTTCAGTAAAATTACCCTTATATACATTCATGTGTTTTATGAAAAAAAAATATGAAATATTAGTATTTAATATGGCTTGTCCCTCACAGATGTAAATACATAAGATGGAAATACCATATTGATTTTTTTAATAATTTGAATAAAAATAAACACTAATGAATAACGTAAAATAAAAAATTTAATATCATTTAAATAAAATTATTTACGATATAAAATGTCAATGGGAATATATATAGACCATAAAAAAGAAATGAGTTGTGAAATCTCATATGTCCTAGAAATAAAAGAGAGACTAGAAATTACTTAACTAAAGGATTAAATTCCATCATAAATTTTCTAACCTCCATATAATAAGATTTTTTTATTATATATTAATAATGAAGATGAATGTTTTTATATATAATTCCATATATTAATTTATTATAAATTTTTACTATATATTTTTTAACAATTCGAATTAAATGTTATGTTTCTTGTAATAACCAATTTTTTTATGATTTGATAGTTTTATTTTGGTCCTCATTCATTGATAATTATTTCATCGTATCATGAAATATGACCCTTATATAAATATCATGTATATTCATTATATTTTTTTTATATTAATCTATAAGTTCTATAGATTAAAAATAAAATACAAAATTAACAAAGATGTTAGTCGTACATACGCATGAACGTTTCTTTCATTTTCATGACGTACTTAATGAAATAAAGGTAATAGATAGATTATCAAAATTGAGTTATTTTAATTTCATATGTATAATATAATTTCATTAAACACATACTTAATAATTTCAAAGTAACATTTTTCAGAATCACATTATTTCCCCAGGCCAGAGTCTACTGTAAACGTGATCAACATTATCACCTTTCTAAAAAATGAAATCACAGAAGATATGTGCGATGTAATAATTAAATAATAATTATAATATCATTATTATCATATATAATGGTTGAATATGTATTTATTTGTAGTAATGATGGGTGGTAATGGGAAAATTAATGAATCCGTTTGTGAGGTGATTCTCCATTGTAAAAAATAATTATGGTTTCAAACCCATTTGATGGAAGTCGATATGGTTGTACATAATGACCATAATATAACAACATTTCATTATATGGATGATAAATATTTTATTATTTAATTATTTTATGATAATAATTTATTGATTTTCATGATGAAATTTCAAAAAAAAACTTATTGATGAACGTTTCCACTTTTTCAGGTACCCGCCTAAGGTTTTCCCCAAAATCCATCAAATGGTCAATTTATGGAAATAAAAATTATTATTTTAGGGAATGTTATTATTTATTAGGTTAGAGAATTTATATCATAAATGGTTTTTATAATGTGAAGATGACTCTATTTAAAAACCCTACTCTTTATTATACACTATAACTTGATTTATTACATAAAATATCACTTAAGAAAACTATGATGATCAAGAGGACTAATGGATTGGAAAATTAGGGATATTACCTGAAAAATTAAGAATCAAAAATAAAAATTTGTATTGAAAAAAATTATTTTACATTACCACAAAATTCTCTCATACATACCATTGGGTGGGATAACCTGAGGAAAAACATATATAAAGGGTGAGATATAAAGCCTAGTAATGGAGTATAAATAACATAACATGTATAAAACAATATATATTTGGGAATAGGCATACAAATGTAGCATAAGAGAAAAAATTACATAAAATCATGATATTGCATGATTATTATAACATGGAGTTATGAAAACCATATTTAACAAGATATTTTCATGAGCCGAGGATCATTGCATAAGGAGAAGAGTAAACCTTCATTTCATATGAATTAGAATGATTAAACCCTCATTTCACTAGAATTATCATGGGTAAACCCTCATTGAACACAGAATATCATTATAGTATTCATTACCCAATGCATTGGAATGCTATAATAGAACACCATTCTTAATCATTTCATTTCTTGCATAAGTGTGACACATATATCATACAACATAGATTCATTAAACATCATAATTTATTCCACAAATAATAGATGTGGAATATATAAATGTAATTCATCAATAAGAAAGTACATATGCCTAAATTTGAATACCCTTGATAACGAAATGGATATGGCATTCACTTAAATGATGATTTGTCATGGAACTTTTTGTGTATCTTCGGTAGTATAACCATTTCAAATAGAAATCCTAAAATGGATTTATTGTAGAGAAAAAGGTCTCTAATAAATTATACATGAAATATAAAGTAAGAGGTAATGTAATATAATATCCTATAATAAGTATTGGAATTTGGATTCATAAAATAAAATAATATCTCTTTTAAATGGGGATAGGCTTAGTTGTATGCTACCCATAATCCTACATGATAAATGGTGGTTCAAAACCCATTGGTTGTAAGTACTGTAGAAAATGCATGCTCTATAGCAACGATGAGCACTTTATTGGCAGCAAGAAACTACAGTAGCGGTGTGTTTGTTGTGTACTATAGCAGCCAAGTACTGTAGCACTATTGTAGCACCACTAGTATTGTAGCAGTACTTTTCACATAATGGGCTTCAGGAAAAACAATCTGGGACTACGGGCCATGTAATGAGCTACATGCCCATTGCGCCTTCATGATATGTTATGGGTCTCCCTATTCCCAATTAAAAGAGGTATTTTCTTTTCTTTTATGATAAATGAGGCTTCGGCCCCAACCATTAAAAAATAAAATAATTACATGAATTTAAATGAGCATTGATAAATCTTTTATGGAATATCAGCATGGTAATAGGTGTACATGGGAGGCATTAATGAGAGATAAAGGTGTCTATCATCATTCAACTACAAGGATGGTATTTTTTGTGAGGTGAATAATAATACCCCAACATTTTCAATTGAATATAAAAGGGAATAACAACATAAGGAGACTCAGACATAAATATAAAAGGAAGGAAAGTGAGGACCTCTTACATAGAATTGTGATCTCGAGGGCTATGTAGAGGCATCTTGGGGGAAGGGTCACCATGGGAGGATTCAAGAGAGAGGATGGAAAGGGGTTGGTCTGGCTCTAAATGGTTTTAGTAGAGATTAATTGGAAATTGAGAGGGTTTATATTAGAAATGAGAAGAGATTCATTATTATATGGGTTTTGGACACTACACACCAATCAATTAAAACCCACAAACCATCACATGGTTTTTGCACAAGGTTTTCCCCAAAGGGGAGTTGAAGACATTATTTTATAAGGAAAATGTCTGAACTTATTATAATATTAGTCTTTATTATGTGAAGGTCAGTCTCACTGTCAAAGAAGTCATTTAAAATGATAAAATAGTATATATGTCATGAATGGTCCACTATGGCAATGTAAATTTAAAAAAAATAGAGTCAAATTATTTTAAGGTGAAAACATATATTGGCGAAGAAACCATTTTATTTTATTTTATTACAACACTATTTTGTCATTATTATGTCATAAAACAAATTATATATATAAATAGTATATAATTTGTAACACAAAATTTGACAGTCTCAAAAATTTATGAAAAATTTACCATTAGATAATTTGTACATCCAGAATAAAAAAATTATCTTTATTTTACATAAATAATTTTCTAAATATGTGAATTTTCACTTTTAAAATAAAAACTATCCTTTATGGAAAATTAAAGGGTTTTGAATAAAAAAACTTTCAAAACAATTTTGAAATTACTATTGTATAACAAATATATGATCATATATATTTAATGAAAATTAATTTATTAATAATATTTTATTAACATATTATATTATTGAAAAATTCGTTAATTTATCAAAATATATTTCTTTATTGAATAATAACTACAAGTACTGTTTGATCTTTAAAAACCATTTACAATGTAACAATAACAAAATGAATATATATTCATAATTATATAAAAAAATTATTCACATAGTCATACGTCTAGGGTCTTGTTACACAACCCCTTTATAACACTCGCATACGACATAAGGGTCAGATTTGGAATGGTGAAAGACTCTTGGGGTGGATCAGATAACATTTTTCGAGTGGTAATCTCTATTAACATCAACTTTTCCCATAGGTGATTCCATTAATTCTTAACGTGTTGAATCTTGACATGGGATTGGACTTGAACTCATATTAGTGAAGCTACCTCCTTTCCAAGCCCCAATAAATGGGCTTTGTATGGAGAAATTCTACTAGATAATGTCATTAGATCATTTTTCTGAGCCAATTGGATTTTTTAAATCCCTATATTTATAATAATCATTTTTTCACTATTACCAACAGTAAAAATTTATAATTGAATTTTAAAATACAAAAATATATATCCAATGATGAGCATATATTTTATATAACCATTTTACAAAATAAGACAATTAATTAGATTAAGATGAATTTTAATTAATAAATGTTTTCTTCATTACAATATTTCCCCCCTATGAAATTTCCCCCTAGAAATTTCTTATTATCAAAATAAAATAGATGTGGGTAACACTTCTTTATCACTTCATCTGATTCCCACATTTCCTCTTCAGACATGTGGTTTCTCCACATCACCTTAATGAGGGTCATTGTCTTATTTCGTAAAACATATTCCCTATGATATAATATCTCCACTGGCATCTCTTTATAAGAAATTTCATTGTGCCATGGTACCACCACTGGATAGAGTTCATGTGATAGTAAAAGTATGTACTTCTTCAATTATGATACATGGAGTACATCATGTACTTTACAAAGGTTCAGTGGGAGTGGTAGTCAATAAAACACTACTCTAATGTGATCAAGGATCTAAATAGGGGTGATGTGCCTTGGAATATTCATTCCTTTCATAAAAAATATCATAATTATCTTCCATGGTGATATATAGAGGAATAACATGTCTTAAACATTATACTCCATGTATCATAGACTATTATAAACATAGTTATTTTTTCAACTTTAATCAGCCTTAATGTGATGATGAATGGTCCTAACCTTCACCACCATTTATTCGACCATTTTTTATCCGCAGAGTTTTTTCTCAACAACATTATCCCAACATGCCAGTGTTCTGTACCTCTTCCCATTAAGGGCTTCATATAGAGCCATTTGGATGCTTGAGTGGCAACATTTATTTTACGAGAACTCAACCAGGAAAAGATGTTGATCTCATCCTCCTTTGAATTCCATTGGGCATGCTCAAAACATTTTTTCAAGTGTCTGGATAGTCCACTCAGATTGGCCATGAGTTTGAGAATCATAATCCTTGTGGAAGTTCACCTTTGTATTCAGATCATGTTGGAGACTCTACCAAACCATAGAGGTGAACCTTGGATCTCGATCAGACACAATCTAAAGTGGTACTCCATGCAGCCTTACCACTTATCTAATTTATATCCATGATAGTTCATCCAATGATAAATCATCCCTAAATGGAATGAATTATGTAGTCTTTGTAAAATGATCAACAATAACCCAAATAGAATTGTTTCCATTGAATTTCTTCCTAATTACAATGGAAATTTCCATAGTGACGTTCTCCCTTTTATATATTGCTATGGGTAATGGATCCAACGTCCCATTATAATTCTGGCTCTAAGCCTTCACATGATGAAATACCAAGAACATTGATATATACTCAGGGATCTCATTCTTCATGTTATCCTACAAATAATTCTCTCAGAGATCTCAATACATATTTTTTTCCTAGGTTAATTGAAAATTTCCAACTATGTGAATCATCCAAATGTTCATTATTTATCTATTGACTTGATGGAACACATATTCTTGACCCAAATCTCACTATTTCTTCTTCATTAACATTAAACACTGAGGATTTCCCTTTTCAGATAGTTTACACATTCTTTGAAATTCCCACACCATACTTTTGAGCATTGTTTAACCAGTACAATATAGATGGTTTAGAAATCATTTATGAATGGATTGATTATGTTCCCTTATTTACGATTCCCATGTCCATATATTTCAAATCTAATATGAATGGATCATTTTCAATTATCATCAATTATTTAATCATGTGGTCCTATCTACATTGTGATTCTGAAACATTATTCTCATTCCCTAAATGCTGGTAAATTGACCAGTCAGAGTCATTGATCATCTTTAACCATCTTTATTGATGAATATTCTTCTTATTTTTTGTGAATATATACTTGATGATTTTTTGATCCATATGTATTTTACACTTCTACCCAAAGAGGTTATGTCTCCAAATATTTAAAGTGAATATTACTACAGCCAACTCTCGATCATGTGTTATATAGTTTTTCTTGTGAACATTCAATTTCCTTGAAACATAGGTAATGAATTTTTCATTTTTCATCAACACATATCCTAGGACTTCTTCGAAGCATCACTAGATACCACAAAATGATCTCAACATGTTGGTAGTGTGATCTAGGTCGTAGTGATAAGAATCATTTTCAACTCTTTAAAGATATATTCTAATTCATCTCTCAAATAAAACATGACTCCCTTCCATGTTATAGTGGTAATAGTGGTTTAAAATCATGAGAAATTTCTCAAAAATCAACAATAATATGTAAATAACCCTAGGAATCTATGGATATATGTCACTGATGTTGGCCACAACCATCTCAAAATTACAATTTTCATTGATGTATCCATAGATATCCCATTTCTTGTGATTATATTATCCATTAATGAGTCTTAATTCAACTATAACTCACACATGGTGTACTTTTTGTAGAGATTCTCCTTTCTCAATGTCTCTATTATAATTCTTAGACACTCCTCATTATACTCTATAGTTTGGGAGGATATTAGAATATCATTTATAGACAATACCACATATTTGTTGAGATAATCTTTAAAGAAACTATTCAGCATGTCCATGATGATTTCTAGGGAATTAGGGAGTCTGGAAGGCATTGGTACGATTTCATAGTTCTCATAACATATACGAAATGTGTTGTTGGGGTTATCCTCTTTATTCAACCATACATGGTAATATCCCTTCTACAGATCCACCATAGCGATGTATTGTACTTCACTTAGAAGATAAAACAATTCATCAATTCATGGAAGAGGATAGTTTCTCTTTATCATGATTTTTTTTCTTATGATAATCAATGCCAAGGAACATTGATCCATCTTTATTTTTGATGAAAAGGATCAATTCACCCCATGGTGATACACTTGGGAATGGAAACCCTTTATCCAGATACTTCTTTTGTTGTTTCTTTTTCTCCTAAAGCTCCACAAAATCCATTCTATACGGAGTCTTGGATATTGGAAATGCCTCAATTATAAATCAATTGAGAATTAAATATCTCTTATAGGAGAAAGACCATGAAATTTCTCATGAAACACTTCAGCGAATTCCCTAAAAATAGTCATGTCTTCATGGATTGTTGCTTCCTTAGACTCCATAATCGGAGCAAGATATGATTCTTCATAAGGAATTAATATCTACTCTTGAGAAGATACTGGTAAAGAAGATTCATTTTCTACCATGATCTTGTATGAAATCAGGGATATATTCTCTATATGAAGAGTAATTTTCCTCTCATGGAAATATATGTTACCTCTATATATAGAAAGAAAATAAATGCCAATAATTATATAAAATTATAGTATACGGAGTATGATGAGGTTATTTGGGATGTCAAATCCACAAATTATAATAGGGGTGGAGTTATATTCATGGGATGCAATTATTTATCCATTTTTCGTTCTCACTGAAATATCGACTTCCATGATTTTTGGTGGTGTTGGGATGGTTCTACTAAACATTCTAGATACAGAAGAATTCCTAGAACCAATATAAAAAATTAAAATCAATATTATCGAATAAATAACATTATTACCTATCATTGCATCATAATTGAGATTATATTTTGTGTTATTGATATAAATACATCTCCCTTGCTGCCTTTGAGATTGTTGGTTTCCTCTGAAAACTCTTTCCTTAGGGATAATGTTTGCATAGTTCCCTGTTTCTTTGTAGTTGAATCAATGAAAAATGAATTGAGGATTAAAGTATGTGTTCCTATCCTCTGTCACAGTATAAGGATTTTCTTACTAGAAATTAATGTTCAGGTGCCCTTCTCTCCCACCCCTAAAGCATTTCCCCATCCCCTTCAGGAAATTTTAGTGGTTTTTTTGCACCTCTGGAAAGAGGCATGTTGTAATTTCTGAGAACCATTGGAATTATCCATAAAACTGCCAGAATTAATTTCCAATTTCCTCTTCTTATCCCCATGATACCCCTTATATTTTCTATCTCCATTTGTCTTTTGAGGGAACATTAGACAATACTCTCATAACAATCGAAGTCACAGATCGCAAGGGATTTCCATAGGCTATGTTTTAGACCACCAAAGTAGTGGTCAGTCTTGCATTCATGGGTAACAACAAATCCCGATGAATATAAGGCAATATTTTTGATGTTTTCCTCTAATGCTATGATGTATTCATAATTTTTTTCATGAGGGAATGGAAGTACCATTCCGTATTATGTTGGAGGGTGCACGAAAAATATTTATCAAAATACATATTCTGAAAATCCTTCCTTTGCAATTCTTTGATCTCTTCCTTAGGATTCATATTTTTTTATCAATGACCACCAGTGATCAACATCACCCTCTATACGATAACTATCAAGATGAACATTATCATTTTCATAACATCGATGGTTGTAGAATATATTCTTAATTGAGTTCATCCATTTTTGGATGATTGAGGGATCAGACGATCCATTAAAATTAGGAGTCCATGGCCTCATGATGCTCTCGATTACAGCTTCTTCTTTATTGGGGGGGGGGGGGTTGTACATTTATCTTGAATAATTTTTTCTATTCAAAACGTCAATTAATTGAGAGATTATTTAGATAATTTTTTTCATTATGGATCCCATCAGATTAGGAATATCATTAGAAAAGTCGTCACATTGATCTTAAAATCAGATGTTAGCTCGAGTCCTCTTTTTACCATCCATTGGATATAATAAATGGAATGTTCGGGTTAACACATCAAGGATAATCCAAAGATAAAAAGTGATAACTAATAAATAATATTTATTTCCATATCATATGAATTTATATGCTTTATTCTATGTTATTTGTGATCCACTTCCCAACATATATTCTTAGGGGAATATTTTTATTCAATTAATAATTGTTCATAATAGACATATGAATTTAACAAATCATATGACTTGGAAGTTTCATAACCTAGAGGTCAGTATGTCCTATTGTCATCCAGTAGTTCCCATTCAAATCTAGCTCAACCCGGTGTTTTCTAGTTTTACCCCTAGACACATTTTTGCCAATGTATTCACCTCTTGTTCGTATCAAGACATGGATGCTTTTTCTTGATAAAAACATAGTCTATTCTCACAAAAAAATTACATATGTTTTTATTATACATTGTCTTATCATTAAGGAATTTACTAGGGTATTCTAATCCAAATCCTGAAAAAACTAAACATATACACCAATACAAACTATAGTAACCCTACTCGTTATTACACAATTTAACATGATTTATAATATAAAAATGCACATAAGGAAACTCTAAGGATTGAGAGCTATAGTGGCTTGGGAAATTAGGGACATTAATTAGAAACATATGACATACAAATAAAACATCATTATTAAAAACATCTTTTACATGACCACAACATTCTGTCGTACTTAGCATTACATGAATAACCAGAGGACATTCATATTAAAAGGGGGTATAAAGCACAGTAAGGGAGTAAACAAGGCATAAAAAGATGAATAAAATAAATGATATGTAATATGAATATCAACACCACATAAGAGGAACATTAACAGAAATTCAGGACACAGCATGACTATCATAACTTGGAGATGTGGAAACATCATTTAAGATGATTTTAGTATGATCCACGACTCATTACACATGGAGCATGAGTAATAACTCGTTGTAATAGAATTATATTAGTGAACCCTTATTTATCTTTAATTATCATGAGTAAAAAATCATTTAACATGGGGTATCATGATACTATTCTTTACCCAATGCATTTGAGTGTTATCATAGAACACCCTTCTTAATAAATTCATTTCATGCTTAAGTATGCCACACTGATCATATAACATGGATTACATAAACATCATAATTTATTTCATGAATAAGAGATGTGGAATACATAAATGTATTTCGTAAATCAATATATACATGTGCATAATGTTGAATACCTTTGATAGAAAAATGATAATGATATTAAAATACAAGATGATTTTGGCATGGAAAATTTGGTGTAACTTTGGCAGTATAACGAGGTTTAATAGAAATAATAAAACTAATTGATGAGACAGAAAGGGGTATCTCATCATTTATACATGAAATGGAATGTAAGGTGGTCATGTATTATAATATCCAAAAAAATGTAATAGAATTTGATGCGTAAAATAATATAATTTCTTGAATGTAAATGAGGAGAGAGATAACCCATATGGAATACAGGCATGGTAACATGTGTACGTGGGATGCATTAATGAGAGATAAAGGTGTCTATCATCATTAAAAAATAAATATGGAAGTGTAGGGGAGGTTCATAATAATTTGAAAAAAATTTTAATTGAAAATAAATGGGCGTAACAATACTAGTAAACAGGGACATTAATATGGAAGGAATGAAAGTGATGATCCACTACTTGGATATGTGATCCCAAAAAATTGGGAAAGGATTGAGAGAAGACTATTTGGGGCTTGGGGAACCTGGGGAATAATATAGGGATAGGACTTCAATGTTTTTTTGAGATCCAAATCGTTTTAGTGAAGAGGAATGGGAGATTGAATGGTTTTATGAAGGAAAAGAGAGGGAGTTCTTTATTACTTAGTATTGGGGAACTGCACTTTAAACTAATTAAAAACACAATCCATCCCATAGTTTTTTACCAGGGTTTCTTTAATGGGGTGTGGAGGAAATAATTTTATAAGGACAATGGGAGAACATATTAAAATATTAGGCTTTCTTATGTGGAGGTTAGTTACACTCTTAAGGAAATCATTTTAAAATGTTACTATATTTTATAAATTTTAGAGGGTCCACTAAGAAACAATAAAGTCAATAAAAAATTATAAAATAACATTATTTTAAAGGTAAAACATAAATATCCATAATAATTATTTTATAGTTTTTTATTACATCACTATCTGGTCATTATGATGTCAAAAAATGTATTATATATTTAAATGGTATTTAATTTTAACCCAAAAATTCAACTATCTCAAAAAATTAGGAAAAATTCACCATTAGATAATTTCAACATCATCAATCCAAAAAATAATATTCATTTCATCTAAATATTTTAATAAATATTCGAATATTCAAATTAAAAATAAAAACTGACCTTTATTGAACATTCATGGGTTTTGACAAAAAACACCACTCAAACATTAATAAAAATAAAAATTTTATAAAAATTATATGATAAATTATATTTAATATATATTAATTTAGTATTAATATTTTATTAAAATACTATTTAATTCATAAATACATTAATTCATTAAAATATATTTCTTAATTAAAAATTAAAAAAATGTTATTTATGATTTAAAACCCATTTACTAAGTAACAATAATAAAATGAATGTATATTCATTATTCTATAAAAAAATAATTCACAAAATCATATTTTTGTAGTATTTTTATATAACCACTTATAACACCCTCATAACTCCTATGGTTATGGTGTGTGATGGTGACAGAATCTTGAGGTGGATTACGTAACATTGCTCGGGTAGTAATATCTACTAACATCCACTTAGTGATTCCATTCATGATTAATGTGATTATTCTCGGCTTAGGCATGGAAAAGAGTGAATCCTAGTGATGCTACATCCTTTCTAAACTCTGATAAATGGAATTTGTATTTATAATTTCTACTAGATGAGGTCATTTCTTCATTTGTTAGAGTAAATTATATTTTATCAACATGTAATATTTTGTCATGGATATTTTATCATGGATATTTTATCATGGATATTTTATCATGGATATTTTATCGAAGCATCACTAGATACCACAATATTATCTCAACATGTAATATTTTATCATGGATATTTTATCAAAGCATCACTAGATACCACAAAATGATCTCAACATGGATAATTCTAGGTGATTTTATAAGTTCTATAGATCAGTTCATTACTCTTAAAATGAACTATGGTTCTCCATGTAATATTTTATCGTTTATTTACGATAGTTTCCTTTCTTTGGATAGAGATGAATTATGGAATGGTCCTATATCATTCGACTCGGGGGAAATTATGTTGTTTTTCCAAGGTGGTTTCAATGTTATTTTGGATTATATTGAACATATGAGAGAGGATCATTAATGAGAAATGAAATCCATGAATTATCCCAATTAATAAATTTCTTAGGGATCCTTGATTTAGGCTACTCGGGTGAAGACATAATGTGTTGTAACCATAAAACTGGATGTGAGTTAACCTAGTTATAGGTGGATACATGCCCTAGAAACATGGATTCCATCTAATCCTTTTTGAAAACTATTTTATCACAATTGTTCAGGGATTTTTATAATTATTCTCATCTTTATCTATATCCATGTGTTAGATAAAAATATATTTTTCTATACATAATCTATCAAATATTGGAATCTTTACCTAAGTACCATCTTCTTTTGGTAGATTTCATGAATAAGCCAATCCTAGAAATTCAACAGATGGGTCTCCACAAAATATTGAGGTGTCAGAAAGGTGATCTTTAGTCTTGGTCCAAAAATTATCTAACATTTAACAAGGACTAGTAAGTATATGATAAATTGGTGTAGAATCTAGAAGTCACCATTTATAGGTCTTGGGAAAATAATATTTTTATCATGGTATCATTGAAAAAAAAAGTTTCTGCATATTGTCAATTATAATTTGAATATATTATTGGGATCAGTATAATGTAAAATGGATCATTGACATATAAAATAACAACATGTTTTTTCATGAATATATAATGGATAAGCATTGGATCATCATGATGAAAATTAACTAAGTGAACGTACTTAATACCTCATACCACAATAATGCCAGAGGTATGGATGTCTTGTTATTTCACTCTCTCTATATACATCAAAAACCACACTGCCATGATAGATACCCTCTAGGGTAAGATGAAATTTCTGATGTCATTCCCCATGTGGTAATGAACATCAATAATTCCATCCAGGATGTGGTCACAAAGGAAAAATAAAATCATTATGTGGTGTTTTATATTGATCTAATTGGTTTTCCTATCCTATATTGATTCCCTATTCTATTATATTCCACTTCATGGTTTTTGATCGCATGTATACATGTGGAGACATTGTAGGATGAATGTCTTTGTGGCTGTAATTTGTATGTTCCTAATCCTACATCATTGGTTCCTATCCAAAAATTTAATTACCAATTTTCAATAAAAATGTATCATCCAATTATACGATGAAACATCCTATAAAATGTTTTCACATTACACATCAATATGTGGCTGTCCACTCTTCTAAATCAATGGGTATTTCAAGTCAAACACAACATAATTAATGGGACTATGATTCAGGGAGCAATTGGGGTGGCTAAAAAATTTATTTATGATCTCTATAAAATAGTTTCCATCATTATTCATTCCATAAAAATATTATAGATAATTATTGTGACCATATAAAATGGTCTTTTATTTTAAAGGCCCACTCTAACATGGGATTTTCTAGAGGGTAAGAAGGTATTCTATTTAGAGTCTTCCGCTCCCCCATCCTGTCTATTAGGTATCATAGAATGATTTGGGGATTCTTTAAATATGAATATTGAATATAGAAAGGTGACCCCATGTATCCATGTTTCATTATCATCTTTTACAATATACAAAATTACCTCATCAATAAGGGAATCAATGAATTCCTCATTTTGATGTTCTAGTGGAGAAACCTCTTGCATGAAATTTATCACCATATTTTTGAAGATGAAAAACATGATATTCATCAACTAAATTAATAATTAAATTTGGGGTATCAATAATATCCCTCTCACTATATCTTGTGTGGTAGCTAACACATTAATTGTGAAAAAAAATCTACATCTCTAACTACTTTGCAGGTAGAAGCGTTACCACTATTGAATCTATTTTGTGTATTCAAAATAATAACTTAACTATGGACTACATAGGCACCACCATTTCTATTACATGGCTTTATCTTCAGTAATTTTATGATGTGTTCCACAAGATCACCTATATAATTACAATCTAGATGTATCAAAACGTATCTTTTTTGGGAGAATCAACATGTTAATTTTGTTAATTCCTCTATCATGATTCACACCATATCATCAATCCCGGTGTCAAAATATATTATCTCTCGCATTTAAAACATCATTGTTACCTTCCTCTTGGGTGATCGTATTGATGAAAAGCATCATTGGTTTATGTGGTTGAGAATGGCTTGGCTTGTGAGGGAGGGAGGGATTAAGATGATTAATTTGTCTTGTATAGGGAAGGCCATGAATGCAGAATTTGCATAGGAGGCTACCAAAGGATGTTACATAGGGGGTATATTTTATTTTTAAAAATATGTTTTGATATCCAAAAAACATGTGTAGTAGGAATTCTATACTATGGATTGAGATTATAAATCTCATACCATATCTTGATCATCTTGTGCATTAGGATATCTGTCTTGAATATATGTGATATTGGCATTATAACTGGGATGACTCTAATATTTTTATTCTTGGATGCCAAATATATGATGTAACCATCAAGAAAAATATCACGTTTCCTAATTTCATCCATTCCACATTAAGACCTAACCAATGCACAATTTATGATCTTATTGATTTATCACTGAACAATGATAATGTGTATTTAGTAGATTTTAATCATTGAATTATTATATAAATGATGTTCACAAGGTTCATATCTTGTATAATGAAATAGATCACTGGGGGATATTCCTTGGTTACAGGATGTCTTAGTGAAGATTAACATTATTATTTGGAATAACAACGCTATTGTTGATCCAACAAAGTATAATGTTCAGTTGTAAGCGAATCAAATTTTCCTCCAAGAGATTCTGTTGTTGAAATCCTTTGATATAGTCTACACTTTAGATTTCCTTTAATATGAAATGGAAAAACTAGGTTGTATTTTCTTTGTTTCATTAATGGATTCTAATAATCAGATATTTTCATAGTATTTTCTTGAAAAAATTTATTTATGTAATTGTAAATGAAAACAAATAGTTAAAAAATAGATCTTATATTCTTACTATTAGTTTATTGTGTATTTGGAAGTCTATAAACTCATCATTATTTGAATGAAAAAATTGATCTTCATTGGAAATTATTTTTATATCCAAAATCACTACAATTTATTTGGTGATTTCTTATAAACACTATAATTATGATGCATCTCTAAATATCATCATGATTCATGATGTTCTTATTCTCTCTCCCTTAATCATTCCACTAGTTGATGGATTCGTCTGATCCCTCACATATTCTATTTCATGATTAACATTTATGGGTCATGTAATATGGGTATTATTAGTGGTGGAGTCCACATTCATGAAAAAATATGATCTTCTATCATTAATTTCATATACCCATATTTGTTGGGATAATATTTTGAGGCTAAGATCAATTATATGCTCACATGGATATAATTGTGTAGGTAGAACAAAATCATTCTTTTTTTACTTAAAATGGTTTAGCAGGTTCTCTAAAATTTAATGATCAAGAATACCACAACCCCATGAAATATAATATTTATAGTATTCATGTGTTGGATACTCACATGAAACAAATTTTATGGTAAACACACAATTCATAAGGAAAATAAAGAAGCTTATTTTTTTCTTCTATACTATTTTATGATGCCTCTTTCACTTACTTCACTGAGAATGGATATATTATTATGTATTTTATGAATATTTTATTGCAAACACCTTAGATATATATTGTTTTAGGCCCGATAAACCCTTTCTTGTTGTAAGATTGTATCTATTGCATATTTAATAAAAAAGTGAACATTAGTTATAGGTTCTATATCCAAGATATATTGACAAGAGAAAGAGAAATAGAGGTATCAAATTGAGATAAATATTCTTGGAATTAATTTTATTATCACTTTATCTTTATGTGGAGGACTCAGATACATGGCTACATATCCTTACCCATTAAGCTATGGAATAAACTAGAATAGAACCAAATCATTTTCATATAGTAGATTAAGAGTCCATCATAGTATATGGTAATGTAAAATCCATTTAAATTATGATAACATAATTTTGAAAAATAAAACTATGACAAAGATAATGAATATCATTAAACAGCATGTATGAAGTTGATGAATTGGATCACAAAGAAAAGGGATGAGCTGGAATTATTCATAGAGATCATGTTCAACAAATCAGATCAAATTGTGGCATGGATCATTCATTGTGGATTCACATGCCATATAACATGAAATAAGTACATGGGGATATTAATTTATTATCATAAGTATGGTGTCCTAATATATCTAAATAAATAAGTTTTGATGAATATTGGATTGTGATAAACTGTGTTAGGGTGTAAATGAATGATATGTGTAGATGTATTGGTTTTTAATGTTTTTAATCGCAACAAGCTATGTGTTATCAAATTTTGTGACCCAAGACATTCCATAATCAATAAAAAAAATAGGGTATCATAATTGAAAAAATTTATTGTTTTTTTGTAATAAAATAGAATTATGTGGAATATCTACATCATGAGTGGAGAAGAAGGTATGTGATTCCAATAAAAGGAATATGTACATTATTTGGGAGATTAAGATTATTGGTCATATGGGCTAATCATCCTAATGAAAAATGGTTAAATTTTACACTTCTCAAGATATCACAATGTCATCACAAGATCATACTCATTCATGCGACCCATGTTTATAGGGGAATATTATTCAAATTAAGTATCTGAAAATGTATTAGAGGTCAATAAGATTTCTTGAACATGTGTATATTAATATATGGGGACCTAGTTAACCAGCATATTTTAATCGAAATAAATATAATATATATTTCATTATTTATTTAATCATAATGACAAGTGGTTAAATTATCACCCACAAGCCTAAAGGATTTTGTTTCATAACATGTTATATATGAGAACTCGAAAAACCCCTCTATAAAAATTTCAAAATGTTTCAAACTAAAAATTCTATAATATTCAATAATAGTGATATTGATAATTCTATCAATAAAAATGGGATAATGATGTATGTTTTAGAAGTAATAACTCCAAAGTAAAATTGTGTGGTTTAGAGAATAAATGTGATAATAAGAAACATGGAATGAAATATGATTACTAAAGAATACCATCCATAAAAAATTTCTAATGATGAAGTGTTTAAATTAGATTATATTTCTTATAGTTTCTTATTGGGTACAATAGAACAAAATATTGCATATGAATTGTCGTATCGGAATAGATATCATTGACATACATTAAATTATTTGGAATTAATTGTTTTATTCATAATAAAGATAAATATAGGAGGTTTAATCTCATAGATATAAATGGATATTTCTTTGATACACAAAAAACATATAAAATATTAAATAACCAATACAAAAATATTATTGAGAGTAATTAGGTTTTTTATAGATAATTAGAATAATATTCAATAATCCCATAAAAATTATCAAGAGGATTACCATGAAGAAGTCATTAGATTTTGGAATTTTGAATATACCTCAGATTGATACATAAGAAGATTCAGATGATGAGAATAGTAAATTTATAATGAAACCAAAAAAGAGAGCTAAAATTGATAGGAAGAATACCATTGAGTATTAGATAGCTCTAGTTCATAAATGGAAGATGAAAAACTAGAATAGAAATCATTCCTATCGAAGGTGGCTCTAATGTGTTTAATATAATCTATAAGGGGACATGAGTTGGGTTTTAGAAATGAATGAAGAGCCTGACCAAATAGAATATAATCATCCATGGAAAATTTCCTTAAGAAAAATAGATAAGAATATCATTGATACCAATTGGGTTATCTATAACAAGAACAAGTATTTTTGAAGAACAATTAAAAAAATAAAGACTTATATGGAAAGGATATAACCAAATAGATGGCATTAATATTTAATGAAAAAAACATCACCTATGGATGTTGGGATGGATGAATATTATGACATTAATATAAACACATATAATTATATTCTTTATAATTTTGTTATTATATTTTATTATGAAGATATAATTAATTGTGGAAACAGAGTAAATAAAATAACTAATCTGTTTTGTGGTAACTAAATACATTATTAGGAACCACATTTTCATATACTTTTAAAGACCATAGGGATGGTTTTTTTGGGAGGACCGAAAGCTCTAGAATATGTATATTTATTTTTGAGATACATATCAGGAGGTTATAGTTGATAAATATGCCTTTAGTAGTGTGAATATGTGATGGGAGGTAATTGTCCATTATAAAGTGGGAAGGGGATCCATCGGGGAATTACATTGATTGTTTCAAAAGAACCCAATATGATAAATCATTCACATAAAAACCACCAAATAACCTTAAAATCAATTTTTGGATATTATATAGAGGTAATATTGTATAAAACTAGACTTTTTTATGTTTTTAGGTCATTTTATCCAATATAATATTAGTTTATGCCCACAGTTATATGGTTATTGACCTTAACTATGGAAAATAATTTATACTATTTTCAATAATAATTTTAGTATTTAATTAACTAAAAACTATTATATAATATATATTGTTATGTTTCCTAATTTAGAATCCATTTTACAAAATATGATTCATATAATTTTCACAATTCAATTTTAAATTATACACTAAAACACGACAAAAAGCTAGTTTTTTGAGTGAAAATTCACCAAACTATTGAACATTTTAATATTGAAATTCAATATTAAACAGGTTAAAATTAAATTAAGTAGTTAAATTTTAATAATATTGAGTTAATTTTAATTTAATAAAGTTTCAAATATAATATAACAATGAAAATAATTTAAATTAAAATATCATTATTTTTTAAAAATATGTAATTTTATTTGTTCATTGAATAATGAAACAGTTCAAAAAAAGAATGAAAAGTAACCCTAATAAGATCATGACATGATTATTTCAAATATTAAATGTATTTTTCTAATATGTTTTATAAAATTTATAATAATTGTTATATATTTTTTGTGCAATGTACGACTAAACAACATATGAGAAACATAAATGTTTTTAATAAATAATATATCTTAAATTAAAATTATTCATATTTTATATAATCAATATATAATAATTGAATTTTTTTTATACATGATTAGACCAAAAAAATTTATAATTCAGTTAGTATTATTCATACGATTCAATTTAGCAGTTAGGCTATAACAGCCATGTTTAAATAATAATGTTTTAATATAGTGTATTGTTAATTTAAAACATGTGCTACATGCATGGCATGCTATCAAATAGATTGAATTTAATTAAAAAAATGCTATAAAATCTGAGGTTATAACATTATATTAAAATAATGGTGGTTCATTTCATATAATTTATCAAAAATGATGTTCATATTTTTAAATATTGTGGTGTTAGAGAAAATATATTTTACTCAATAGATATTTTAAATGATCCCAATAGATTCATTAAAGTATATTAATGATTTATTCAATGAAAAGATAGATTAAAATGTTTTATGTTTCAAAAAATGATTTTAAGAGAGTGTTTATTTTCCTTAATAAATGATAAAAGTGCTATTCTAAAATAATTTTCCTTCAAATATGACATAAATTGATGTCACTCAGGCAATATAGAAGGTAGCATAAAATAATAACATCTCTATTCACTTTTTTAACATTTTATGACTACTATTAAAAGAATTATATGAAACCTATTTCAATTCACCTGATATAATTTAATGAAATTTTAATGAAACCAGTATCCTATATACGTGTTTTGATATGATGAATGATATATAATCTTGTATAACATAGATGTATGTAATATATGATAGGTGTGACTTATATCGCACTCTAATGCATTGTGTAAATTTGGATAAATCATGAGTAAATACATTATGCATGAACCTTATTATATTTTCATGATGTTATGTATAAACCTTATAAAATATTTTAAATTTTATCAGTAATTAGATTAAATGTTTTCAAATTTATTCCTAAAACTGATCACATGTTCACATGATTATTCATGGACCACTATTTCATGCCCATAAGTTTATGCATGGAAATTATGAGGTCCAAATGTGTACTTGAGTCATTATATTCACATCATTAACATAATGAGTCTTCTTGTTTTTACTTAAATTGGTTCATAATTTTATAAGATTATTTTAATGCAAGAATTATATGTATTATGAAAATATTATTCTATCATAGATCATGTTATATGATTTCATTGTGATTCATGGATTATTTAATTCCAATCTTAATTAAATTTCTCATGATTTTGATCTTTGATATATATAGTGTGTTTCTCATAGTCTATGCCTTTTTAATCATACCCTTATGCTCGTGAAATGATAAAGTATTTCCCCTATTTTGTATTAGTATGAATAAAAAATCACCCTTTATTATTTTTGTTCCACTAATGTAACAGTGATATGTATTAAAATTGATATGTTTATTAAAGAAGTATGTCATTAGAAATTATGTTGTAGATGATATATAACTCCTATGAAACATTTGTTTTTTCTTTTATGTATCACAATGAACATTACCATTAGTATCCTCAAGATTATTATTCTTTAATGTAATGAATATTCATTTTAAAAAATATAATATCAAGGTATTAAATTTGATATTCATTATTTTTAACTCACTAAAATCATTACCCTACATAGATTCCCATTCTCAGAATTTAATGTTGAGAAAGAATGGTCCTTGAAGCTTTTTAGAATTTAGTCCTAGGGTAGTGACTGATTTTGTTGTATAAATCATATTATAGGGTGTATTACCCATACAGTATTTGGTAAAGGAAATATATAATCTGGGAAACACCAATAAAAAATAAACCATATTGTTTATACCATATTCCATTAATATAAATACAATACTTATTTTCATGTAATATTGAATACATATCAAAAATAAAAATGTAAATCCAATCCAAAAATCCATTCTCCATACAAAAACACTAACTTCATGATAACTGCATAGAGATCGGTGATCAATACCATCTAGATCTACATATATATAAAGGGATATTCGTAATATGTATTCATATTTGATTCCTCATTGGGACCTCTCATTAAAATTAGAGAAAATAATACTAATTTCTAAATCACTAAACAGTTGAACAAAAAGAAACATTTTTGGTATACTACCCATTCCTTGAATCACAAATGCTTACTCACCAATTATTACCTCCATATAATAATAATAAAACATTAGAACATTGTAATAAATGTATCCTCACAGCCATTTAACCAGTATTCATTCTCTCAGACTCTAAAATAAAACACATAATATTACTATCACTTCATGCTTGATGTGGGTCTCTTCACTAAAATATATACCCAGCCTCTTGTAACACACATCATCTCTTATTTAAATTTCAAAAAAATCATATTACATCATCACATCATTTCCATGTCGAATAACCAACCATAAAATCTGATCCAAAGAATCACATTATTATTAACCTAAATTAAATCATCCTCATCCCCTCTTCCAAACATGAATACAACCCCCCACATAATGATCATCCCATTAAAACTACATGTTCATGTACTATACATGACATTTGTGACACCAATAATAATCATAAAAACCATATTACATTAGAACTAGACTTCTTATAAAATAAGGGGATGTAAGAGGGGTTAGTCATTGGGCTTCACCCACTAACATTGATGGAGTGAAACAAACATTGATAACAAATTATTTTTGCATGATATAAATATTTATGAATAAAATAAAAAATATTCACTTCCTATTAATTATTTTCAAATTGAAATTAATTTTTTCATCGATATGTTAGTTCATGGTAATTAAAAATGATAAAATAATATACCTCACAATTTAAAATAATAATAACGGGAACTCGTGAAATACCTTCTTGAAGAAGCTAGAATTTTCATTTCACCCAAATAATGCATGTAAAAGGATACAATCACATATTCCTACATTATCAAGAATAAAATAAAATCTTTTTATGGATGTCTTAGGTCTCAAAAATCATAGATTGGCAACCTATAATCAAGTTAAATAAAGGATCATGAATTGGGAAATGGAAATATCATTAAAATAACATATATTGTTTTACTAGAATATGTCAACAGAATCATTTAAACTATAAAACTTAATTAAAATTAAATGTGATTTGATGTTATCCCCTAAAATATAAATTATAAAAATCCAATAATAGATTAAGATTATGGATATATTTTTTTCTTCAACATAAGTATTTATATATATGATTTTCATATAATATTTCTTTATTATCCCTAAAATAATTTGATATACCTTGGTGATGATTATTATGATTTTTCTATATAAAATTCATGACATAAATCTGAAAAAATAAATTATGTAAGTGTAATATACTATACCCTTATGTTGCATGTTACCCTTAAGAGAGCATTAAACTCACCGTGATGTGGACACTATTAACATTTATAATGGTTTTAGAATAATGACATG
This sequence comes from Viscum album, assembly GCA_963277665.1. NCBI lineage: Eukaryota > Viridiplantae > Streptophyta > Magnoliopsida > Santalales > Viscaceae > Viscum > Viscum album. Next base: position 172,913,540 of record OY728160.1, read on the forward strand.
CATTTATGTGATGATGGATATCATAAGATGATAGTTGAAGAATACATGTATATAAGCTATAAAATCTCTTGAGTAACCTCACAAGAAAACTATGTAATGTAAAAAACATTATAATTTATAAATAATGAGCAAAATAGAATACCCCATACCCTATTTCATAGACCCCATCCATTTAAACCTACCACGAAGAAGAAACATACCTAGAGACCCCCAATATAATTTTTAAAATTCTTCATGTGAATATATACATCATATCGACTTTCCCAGCAATTTTCCACCAAACACATCAAAACATATAAATCCATCAATGGAAATGGTACCCATTTAGGACATGTGGATTTTTTAAGGAAAAGGGATTCTATAATAACTGTTTTAACCATTTAACAACCCATAGTTCACAAAAACAACATGTGGAATCATACATTAAGGAATAATGTCTCATTAAAACATTAATACAACTCATGTGATGGTAAAATATTTTAGTATTACACAACTCCCATGTTTAGGGTATATGTTCAATGTGTGGAAAACATAATTAAATAGACAACTTTGACAATTTTACTAACCATGGTAAACCATGTAACAAAATACCTAATCCAAAACAAATATCCAATTAAAATATTCTCCCAAAATAGTCTTCCCACAACATTTAGATTCATAAATATCAAAAAACATTAAACATGACCACTACACCAATGAGGTGGACATCATGATATCAAATCAAAACTCTAGCATCTGGAACACCTCTAAACTAGTGATGAAACAAAGAAATATTCTTACAGGGTCTAAAAAATTAATTTAAATCAATTTATTCAGTATAAAATGTTTAAAATATTTTTGGGAGAAATAAATATATTTAGCTAGTGTTTTAGAATATTTTTAAATAATATAAAAAACAAACATATGACATGAAATTTTATAATAATTGAAAACATCCGTAGACATATAATAATCATTAACATGGTCTATAATAGTTTTATTAATTATAAATATAATTTTTTTCTTTGAGTTATAATAAATATAACAACATTAGTGTGATTTTATATAAGGATCTTAAAAAGGGATCCCTATACTAAACTAATATAATAGTAATGGGGTTCAAGGATCACTTTAATGAATAGTTAACATCCAATATTGAATCACATTTAATATTTTGTTGTTAATTTTAATTATTTTGTTGATTTTTCATTTAATATGGAAAACCGTTTAATGTGTCTCTAATATTCCAAATCATTCCAAATATACGAAATATTGAAAGTTATACATGTAATTAAATAGTTTCTTAGAAAAATATCCATATACTCAACATGAATTAATGAAAATGTCATTACAGTCACATGGATAAGTAACAAGTAACTAATTTAATCATAAAGATATCAAGAAATATTTTTGAGAAAATAAATATTTTATAATTTTTGTATTAATAATCAATTAAACCACTCATGATTTATCCTTATAAAATTCTTAACATGAAAGAAATCCAATCCATTGAGATAATTAATGAAGGATAGTATAATTATTTTGATATAGCTGTTAAATATTATTATAATATTCATATTCTATGTGCATGGATAAGATAAGATGTTGTATGAAACCTAATATCAATAACATATATTATAACTAATAAATTAATATTATTATATAATATCTTAAACAATAACTGAAATTGTATAAAGTATATTACCTTGATGGATACCAGAATATCGTACATGAAATTAAAATGTATATGAGATTTATATATTGTATATAATAATCTAATTCATGGAATATATAAATTAATATTATGTTGATAATTTTTTAAAATAAAAATAAAAACAATTGAAATTCAAGAAACATTTTTATAATTATTTTGGAACAATAATTAAAAATATAATTATTATTTTTGAATTAAGAGAAAGAAATTATTTCTTAAAACTGAACAATTTATTCATTATTGAAATCTGATATACATAATAGGATAAACATTTCCCACTGGAATCCAATTTGGGACAATAAAATTATATCTTTAAGATAGCATGTTGAAAATATTATCCATGCACTCTAACATTAATAATTTTTACTAGAATTATGGTGACTTTTTCATTTCAATTCCTTTTTAATTATAATATATACAATAATAATGTTGTGTAAAGTTTTCTAAACTCTTCAAAACATATTAGAATCTTTTTCTATAAAATAGAACAATCTTTCTATGATAATATTCAACATTGAGAATGTGACTTAACCACATAAATGATATTTTTTCTTCATCATTGTAAAACATTAATAAAAATTATACAAGAAAAAAAGTCCTAGAGAAGTTATTTTGGAAACAATAATATTTGTATAACTGTTGTTTCATTGATAAATATTTACCATGATGAATATATTTCTTATAATAATGAAATTATTCAAATTAATACAAAAAAGATTATTTTCACATGGTCTCTAATTCTATGGAATTTAAAATGGTACAAGAATGAGAATAATGATATACATATGAATCTATAATTGTAGATAATATTACAAGATAAATAATGATTTCTTAATTTTTTGTGAAACTGCAATAATTATATGTGTCTGTAGGCTATTACAAATTTTTAACATTAGTGCACTATGTATTGGTTAGTTTTTGGTATTGAAATCATTGCATGCATTATAAAAAGACTAGGATTTAGTTATAGTGTGATGGATTCAGTTAAATTAAAAATTGTATTTAATTCATTATATAGTGATATACAAGTAAAAATATGTATGTTATTATTCGATTAATTTAATATATTAGATAAATATCTCATTATTTGAATTTTATGTTTTTTAAAATTGATATGAGTGTACTTAATAATTTTAATACAATGGTACACTGAATGAATATTAATAAAATGACATGACCAACCATTTCACCATGAATATGGGTGTTATTTTGATAAATCCACGCCAATCATAATTCGAATAGGCTTTGGGAATATTAATAGCATCGTGTTATCCCACCATAAAAGATGGATCAAATTTGACTAATATAATTTTCTAAAAACATAAATATGCATAGAAGAAAATAATAATAAAATTATATATTAAAAATCATGTAGAATAATTAAATGTGTCATAATCACACTATAATACCTAATTAATTATCAAATGTTTTATAAAAATATAATAATGAAAAAAATACATACATAATGAACCCATGTAAAATCCAAAAAATGAGAAACTAATGTTATGAGATCTCCACAGTAGGGAAGGAACCAAACATGAATATCATCTACAACTATAATATCTTGGAGAAAATAACATCACACCCACACTCCAAAACCACATCCAAAAGAGTCTTCAAAAACCATATTTCAATTTTAAACTATTTGATATTTGTAGGCTAAATTAAATATCTAGCAGAGTTATTTCACATATCCTATAAGATTCAACATGTAATATAAATGAAAAAATGTAAGTGTCAATTTCTCAAGATCCTCCACCACTGGGAACCCCTCTTGAGCATGTAAGGATGTCTATATTAACACTCTAACACCTCCATTAATAGGCCTCCAATAGAGAGTAGTCATGGAGTATATAAAACATATATAAGGGAAACATTACCATTATATATGTAAAAAATAAATAAAAAAATCATCAATATATGTGATGATATAATTAATAGAATATCCTTAATAATCCCACAATGAACGAATAATTTCAAAATATATTTAATTAATAATATATTAAAATGAATATATTAGGTTATATTTCTTTAGAAAACCCAAACTATAACCTAGAACTATCTGTCATGGACACAAAATCCACCTTGAAATCTGAAATAGATATTTAAATATACAGTGGTCAGAATAACATTCCGTGTCAATAGGATTATACCCATGAACTCCCATTAAAATTACCTCGAATCATACTTATCCATTAGTGAACAAATGACAAGGCTGATAATAACCTCTCCAGTCAACTAGAGCCTATCCAAACCAAGAATAAATCATAATGTAAAGGAAAAACATTATCAAAATATAATCATGGAATATCAAGTCAATGTAAATCAATAACTGTTCCCCCATATATTTCCTTCTATCATTTCAAATAATCACATTTCATGTAATTACTCCCTCTAACATTGGATGTAATCCAATTTAAAACCTTAGTGATTATAAAATACCAAATATTGCAACAGACTATGGTAGCATAAGACCTTCAATATAATAATGAAAACCATGCATAAAAACAAAAAACACAAAACCCTTATTATTATGTTTCCACTATCGCACCTACTTATCTATTAAATTAATGTATGATAAACATGTTTGGCTTCAACCACATGCATTCCTATTACCATGATTATCCATATATATTTATCATATCACCATTTGAAAATCCAATATGAAATATCTGACCCTGTAGGGAGAGCATTAATGAATCGATACCCAACCACCAATTTTCACAAAAAAGGAATTTAATGCAGAAAATCAAGGATCAAAAATCATTTTTGGTGTTAGTAAGGATATACATATCCATTGGTGTTTATATAGAAATCAAATGGAAAACACAAAAATATAAATATATAAAAAAACTAGGCCATTAGGCCAATATCAATACTACTTCACCACTATCAATAATCAACACTGTGAAACCACATCTACAAAATACTATTATTTCTAAATAATACTTTTCTATCAAACTGATCTCCCAAAATTGATACCGATGGATATAATATAAAACATCCTAATCAAACATATATTTAGTAAATTTTATAGTAATTATTACAAACCATATAATATACTATATTGTTTTTATTAAATAATAATTGATATATAACTCACATATAACTACACACATACATTCAAAAATGTTTTTTTGAAAAATATATTTCACAAATAGATATAAACTGTAATAATAAGAAAAACAATGATCAATTCCATCATCTTGAAAAGAGTTACATTTTCCATCATGAAAATTAATGCAAGACCACCACATCCTTTTTCCAAATTCCAAACTACCTTTCCATACATCATAAAAAATGTGTAAAATTATACAATAACGAATCTCATGCTATCAACAATGGCTCCACTTCCCATCACAAGAGTAGGAGGATGTGGTAGAACTACAAAATTAAAGGCAATAAACATATCCATGAATCACCAAAAATAATATCTTTGACAACCCCACCTTCTATATCAAGCCATCCATGTTAGCTGAACCAAACTGTCTAACATATCCTCTAACATCATCCACCATACCATAAAACATATCAAAAACCTATGTTAAAAATGGCACTATAATCACATCATACAGCAAAAACCAACTTAAAAACATCCTTAGATACAACACCTATCATTTAAATGTAATATAACACTATTATTATATTATCTAAAACCATTTAAATTTATTATATTAGTGGTTTTAATTTTTTCAAATTTTAGTTAAGTAATAAAATAAGAAAAAATCACCAATTGAAATGATTTATTTTTATCAATAAAGATAATAAATCTACAATAAAATATTATGAATGAATGTAAAAATTTATGAACCCCTTAATCCAATCAATTTCCTTAGATTGTGTTCATTAAAAATTATATTTTCAATATAAAATGAATCGTAAATAATATCAAAAGAATGTTGATCAAATAAATATAATTAATGAAAAAGTGTTCTTGAATCCCCTACCTCAAAAAAAGGTTTTTGAATAGTTGTGCGAGGAAAATGTAATCAATAAAATTACAAAAAAAACATCCATAAAACACACTAAAAATGAAAAACTCAGTGATCCCATCATTTCCATCCAAGAAAAACCTTCTTCACTTCCATAGCCTTTATTGAATGAATAATAAGGGGGAAATAAATAACCAATTATGGGAATCACCATGGATATAATAATTCTCGATCAGATCAAGACATAGAAATTTTTTTTCATTTAATGGATAATTTAATACAAAGAAATATCTTATGATGATTGAGGATCAAGATAAATCAGTTGGAAAATTCAGGAAACTAAAATTGGTCTTCATTAAATACCATAGAGTGATGCTGATATGTTATTTTATGATAGATAATAATTGTTCAATGATTATCTAAAAAACATAATAATTGTATGATTTATTTTTTCACATTATTAATGTTTAATATTGACTATTGATTCAAAATTTAAGCTCGATATCCTCTAATTAGAAATTTCACAATATTTGACCAAATTTTCAAATCTAATACTAGAAAAGAATTTCCATTCATGACACCTTCCCCACATTGAAAATATTCATAAAACAGAATATATAAAATGATTCCATTATTATTGACTCCCTGTAATATAATTTCTCACCTTGAATCACACCATTATAAAACCCCAAAACATCCTAGATTAAATCATTTTATGAATCATTCTGATAAAAAATTGGAAATTACTGATGGACCTCATATTGATATCTACATAAAAATTTCACCCTATCCTAAATGAGAATGATTAAACCCACTAATCCCAACCCAAATTTTATTTCTATAATCTATATTATTCTATTAATATCCTCCCAAAAATTCCTTCTCCCAATACATGAAATATAATAGTAAATCAAACACTATTTTGTTACATTATATATGTAACATTCTGTGGTTTGAACCTGATGAAAAAGTGAAGGAAATTAAATTTTTCTATTAACTGGGTAGGTTGGTTTGATAAAGCAAGTGTCAGAACTTTTCATTTCGATATTTGATATTCCGACATTGATATAATAAAAATATTAATATTATTTTATTCATACGCATGTTTGATTCTTTTCAAAAAAAATGATATAACTCTCAAACGGTGCATTATATGAGAAATTAGAGACCACGGTTAAGTCTGGAACGCCGGGTTTACCCTAGGCTGGGTATAACCTTGATTCGCATCAGTTTTTTTGCACCCTTGTATATGATAATACTATATTTATTTTTAATTAATTAATTATTCCACTTTTTTATAAAATAAATAATTATCTTCTCACAAACAGTGCGTCGAATGAGAATGTTTTGACCACAAATTGTTTCGAAAAATGGGGTTTAACCTGGGTAGGGTTTAACTAATGCTAAAATCAAACATTTTGGTTAGATAACACTAGAATAAAATTTTATTTGGGTTATAAATATTTTTTTGGACAGTTATAAATAATAATAATTATTTTATTATTATTATTATTATTTTCATTGAAGACAACAAATAATAATGCACTTCCACAATTAATAAATTCTATCATGGTGTATATAATAACTGATCAATATAATAGTTATGATAATATTATTTATTATAATTAAATGAAAATTTGAAATTATTATTAATTTAAGAAGAGATGTCAATTTTTAAATGGTTGTTGTTTTTAAATTATTAAGGTTTTCATTGATTATTTATTATAAATAATAGTATTTTTAATTATTTTAACTTATCGACATAAATAATCGTGCTTTCCTTTTATGTTTTTGTTGTCTGTATTTTTAAAACGACTAAGGGAACACATTTTCCCACCCTTTTTTCGGTCCTGCACACCAATTAAATTAATTAAATAATTTATTATCCTTTTTGTAAAAATTTTACATTGTTCCCTAGAGCAGCATTAGGGTTAAAAATAATTAAAAAGGATAAAATAAATTTTAATTAAATTAAAAGTGATGAAAAGGAATGAAAATAAATAATAAAATTTAAAAGCTGGAATGGGGAAAAGAGTAAAATAATTTAAAAGGGTCTACCAATTTTTATTATTTATATTATTTCCCCCCCCCCCTTCCCTTTTATATTTTTAATTTTATTTTATTTACCATTTTTTATATTTCTTCTTCTTCTTCTAATGTTTCTTTTCTTCCTTTTTCATTCCTTCTTTTCTTCATCTCCTCCCCTCATGTACGTGCCACCAACTCCTCCCCTGGTGGTGTGAACCACCTTCTCCTCCTTTTAAATGATCGTCACGCCTCTGTTCATCATCCATTTTCTTAACTGTTAGGTGCGCTATGAACCTCTTGGTATGGCTTATCCCATTCACAATAATCATGTGATCTCATTCCAAATCCTTTGTGTAGCTCTCCAGGGAAGGATTTAACCATATGTTGGGGTTTTAATAAAATCATATATTTTTTCATCCATTTTAGGTCAAATCAAAAACAACCATGGATCATAGGAACATCTACTACCATAAGGTTGGTCGTCTACTATCTTTCTATCCGTTTCAAGGAAATTTATAAAAACACATTGTTCTGACATTAGTTGGTGCCTACTGGGGTTATTCAAATTCCCCCAAATTCATTAATTTATTTTTTTTTGACTTGTTGTTGCAGCCCTATTGTTCATTATTTAATTTGTTTGAATTTTTTCAATGTGGTCAGATACCCCTTGGGCGTGCCGAAGTGGTCGGTATATTATCCGTTATCTGGGTTTTCAATTTAATTAACTGCATGTGTTGCTTAAAACTATTTATGTGATGTTTAATTTAAATAATTAATTTAGATTAATTGTGTAGTTTGAAATAGATGGATCGTTGGTAGTTGGATGTTCTAATTTATTTATTTATTTAAATGTGCATTTACTTTCTTATGTTGGTGCAGTACTTTTCCTTGTTTGGATTGTTATGTTGAAATATTAAATTTTGGATCATATGATGTTTAATTTAAATAATTAATTTAGATTAATTATGAACATTGAAATTCTTGGATCATTTGTAGTTTTTTGAGATAGTTTTTTTATTTAAAAGTGCATTTAATCTACATATGTTGATGTGGTACATTGCCTTGAAATGATTTATATGATGGAATAGTTAATCTATACTATGTCATGCACATTGTTCCTGTTTAGATTCATGCTACAATTACATATGTTGATGTCTTATATACTACAATGAAAATATTAATTAAAATAAGGGTGGTTAAAGAAGTTGGGTCTGGTATTAAGGTCCGCATTTAGACCCTTCGTTCTTGATGGGTTACCTCTATTTTTCGGGGTGTGGTGTCATTGGATTTGCCGGACTGAGACTTCTATGGGACATCTAATAATTATGAGTGATATCAGTTCCAAAAGGTCCCATGGGGATGGATCTATTGGAAATGTGGCTAATCTATCCTCGGATGGTTCTCGACCCTTTTTGTGAGATTGGGATGGACTCAGGGTAAAGCGATTCCTTGATCGATACATGGTCTTTTGAAATTTTTCCATGGATGGGCTGAGTGGTATTGGGTAATTTGACAGATTTTCTGTAGCTCTACCATTGGGACAGACTCAGACTCCAACTCTCAACTTGAACCTTAATATTAATGCACTGAAGTTCTATATTAAGGCCTCTTTAGCTTCTGGATATTTTCTATATTCTTCTAGTATGTTAAAGAACAACTAATAAACACTTGATTTAGACCCCAAGTTAATGCACAAAATTAGGGTATGCCTCTCCCGATTTTTAACTTGATTTTTTGGGTTGTATATATATATATGTGTGTGTGTGTGTGTGTGTGCATTCAACTTACAAGTACAATTTTCAGACATCCAGCTTAGGCTAAAGTATGTTATTAGGCATCGGTGTCGCATAGATCCTGGTTGACTTAAGGTAACACCATTTGTAAATAAAGAATATGAAATCTTTTTATTTATCCGTATTTGTGAATAAAATATTAATATTACTTTAAAGGGGACGCTGTGCTCGATGGCTTGCCCAATACGCAACAACGAGTTTCTTGGTAATCTTACGTTGCACTCTAATAATAAAATAATATTATTTTAAATGGTAGTTAACATCTAGCCATTGTAATGGCAGGAATGAACAAGACTAACTAAAAAATGATTATATATGTTTTTCAAATATTTTTACTTTTTACAATAAATGTTAAAGGATTAAAAATGTGATTGAATTCAAATTTAACAGTAAACATTCAAATATTTTTTAAAAAGGTCGATTAACAGACTTTTGATGGCAAACCTCTTTTAAATCCACATTTTGACAATTTTATGTGTTATATTTGACAAAATAAAATTCTTCTTTAGAATCAGGACATCAAAATTTACTTTGTGTAAATTTTTGGTATCTTTCTGATAAAGTTCTTTTTTAATGAATAGTGAAAAATTTTGTATTTTAATTCAAAACCACTTTTTAATCTAATTTATTTAAATGATTAGATTATCTTTTGAATTGGTTTTAAATTTAAATTAGAATATTATTTTACCATTTAATCCAATAGTGGTCATTGGAATTAATTTCACTTTGAAATTGGACTTAAACTAGTATCAATCTTTTAATAGATATTGTTTCATAAAAACACGTTATTTGCTCTGACAGCAGGAATTAATTGTTAAATTAATTAATGTAACTTATATGTTGTGAATTTTGTAAAATAGACATCATTTTTGAATTTGGAATATCAAATATAGCTTAGGGTGAATTTTTGGTAATTTTTTGGAAAACATCAATTTTTTTATGAATAGTGAAACCACTAAGTGGTACTTATAAAAACTGATTTTCCGTTTAAATGAAAATTTTCCAACTATGTGTTTTGAATTTCAAAAATCCAACATAAATAGTTGTAATTAATATGTAAAATTTGGTTCAATGGGAATAAAATTATTTTTTGGTGAATAGTAACTTATTATGTTTTTAATCACGATTAGAGGTAATTAGTGTAGTTTATGGTAAAAATAATGTTTTAATAATATGAAATTACATAGACACATGTCCTACCCTAATTGGATGAGTCATGGAAGACCACGAAAATCCATGGGTCAACTTGGGGACCCCATGGAGCCATATTAGTTGGAAAATGACATAAATACCTTTTTATTTAATGTTAAAATTAAAATGTCACAAACATGAGTATTTTTACTAAAAAAATTTTTACATGGGGTTATAAAATTGATATTTTTGACTATAAATAGTCATTGGAAAGATAAAACGATTTCCTAAATCATGATAACTTGTTTATAATTTTTATACATTAAATAAATAAAATTATTTATGACATCATGATGATCCAGGGATTACCTCATTAATAAAGGATTTAAATAAAATGAAAAGATAATGTTAAAACTATAACATACACTTGTCAAAGACCTATTGGATGAGTATTTTTCGAAACCTTATCACCTTATACTAGATTTATATCAATGTGTGACCTTTTAAATATGAAAATCATTTTCAAATAAAGTAACATTTATTTACTTTCCTAAAGTTCCCCTCCTCTCCTCTTATAAAAGGCCCCCACCTCTACCTCTTTACCCACACTTCCAAAGCCTTTGGCTCGGCCAACCCCTGCCCAATTTGTCTCTCCACATCCCTCTGTTACTCCTTGAAGCCTCAATTTGGGATGAAGTATTCCCATGGAAGCCTTTGAGCTCAAACCAAAGACAGTTACCCGATTTTTAGGTAATGTCTTTACTTCTGTTCTTTTGTTTTATTTTGCTTCTCCAACCCCCTAAACTAGTTTTATTCAGTTCTTTTGTAACAAATCCAGTATCTTAAATATAATAGGATTTTTTTATAAGAATCCTTCTAGATACACTTACACACACCTTCATCAAATGTTTAAAAAGCATACTGTTTCTGTGGATGGCGAATTTCTGCCTCACGAAACGATGATTGTTAAACACTCATATAACACATTAAAAGGTGGCCATTAAGATGTCACTATATTTATATATGATATATAATATTTTTATGTTTTACTTAAGCTTCTGTATTTTTTTCTTGTGGCATACCTTTATGGTTTCAATTGTGGGTAAACACGATAATTTCATTTTAGGAAGTGCGGACTACCGCCCCCTCAATGTGATTTGATTCGTTAATGCCATATGTGGGATGTATAAAGGATGGATTTAAAGTTATATGTTACATATAAATGATGAATATAATTCTAGAATTAAAATATACATACCTCTCATTTGGTTTTAATTCCATTAATATGACATAGAAATGAATGTAGCGTTCATGCGTACGTACGGCTTACCGTCTCCATGAACGGTGCATTTCATTTCTTACCTCTAAATGATTATATAATATTATAAATACATGTCTATTCTGGATATATATGATATATATGATATCCAAAATCATGTATATCATTCTGGATATAATGAACCTTTGACCACATGAACAACATGTAATTATAAGAAGTCCACTTTCGACTTAAGAACCAAATATCGACAAAACAAACATTATTAACTTAAATGATTACATAATGTTTATAACATGGAAATAAGTTATATAAAAGGAATAATTAAATTAAAAAAGGTTCTTAATAAAGTGTAAATTAACTCAAGTTTATTATTCAGGAGCTTAAAGAATGATCGAGTCATGTCGGGCCCGAGGTAAGGGATCCTACTCCTCTCTTTCTTTTTAAGTACACTCTTTTATGTCATTCCTTTAAAGCTCATATTTCTTGTGATTGGGATGTTCTTTTATATTACTCATACTGTAATTTTTATGTTCATATGATTAGAGACCCTATTATCTCTCATTAATCCATTTTGGATGTTTTGAGTGGCCCCATTAGGCTGCCGAATTTTCATAAGAGATCTAACTTATCTCTTTCTTTTTAAGTACTCTCCTTTATGTCAGTTATTTTAAGCTCCTATTTGTTATGATGGGGGATGTTCTTTTATATCCCTCTTTCTGTAAATTTTATTTTAATATGATTAGAGACCACATTTGATCTCATCAATCCATTTTTTTATGTTTTAAGTGGCACCGTTAGGCTGCCGAGTTTTCGTAAGGGATTTTTCTTCCCAATTTTATTCCCGTGAGATTTCTGATACATTTGCCAAAATTCTTTTGTGTGGTGTATATACTGAACATTATTTTACTCATTGTGTAATATACTTTCATTTATGAGTATTTACATCAATGTTGTATTGTCCTTCTTTCACGGGGTGTATGTTTCTAAATATACCCATGTCGGTAAGGGAACCTTTCACCCTCCTCTTTTTAAAAGACTTATTTTGTTATGTCTTTTAATTCACATAACATTATGTTGGTATATGTTATTCTATATCTTTAGTGATTTAAATTTTATGTCCATGTGATGAGATACCCTTTTTATCTATCATCAACTCATTTTCTGAATTTTGTAGTGACGTCGTTAGGCTGTCAATTTTTTGCAAGGGAACTTCTTAACCCAATTTTAATTCTTTGGGATAAGCTTGTACTCCTTGAATATGCCGTTATATGAATATGTATGAATAAAATATGATTGTTTTACACTTAATATCCACTTATATTTGGTGTATTATTTTGTCACACATAATTATGTAATTGATTTATCCTTAATCCAAGGATACCGTCTTTGTATGGGACATCGTCTCAATCTCCTTTCATTGAGGCATATTTTGTTTTATACACAACCTTATTTTATACGGTGTATAAACCCCTTTGACTTTTAAGTTTATTCAAAAGGAATATTTATTATACGAATCGTTTACTAAACTACAAAAGGGAATTTGTTTTGTCACACGTATGCGGCGACAACGACTTCTCCACCACCGTGACCATTATTTGAATTTCGGCTTCCTCTACAAGCCATTACTTTTTTTAAAAGAAAAATAAATACCATTTTTTACTTTTATTTTATTTTGGTATTGAAAATGGTTTTCATAATGTTTTTATATCATTGTGTTGTATTGATATCTTGTGATTGGAATGTGGAAATGTTATGTTTCCTTTATGCATGTTTTATGTGATAAGATTATGTTGAGGTTCTTGGGAATTATTATGAAGACGGGTGGTTCCGTGATAAAATAAGGGTGGGTGAGCCTGATATAGCTCTCCATTTCATTGGGTAACGCGAAGGAGTTAATCCTTAAGGTTTATCAGAAGAGATTTAGGGAATATACTGTGGTGGGTATTCCAAACGTAACAAAGAGGGTTACTCCCTAAGTAAGAATGTTATAAATGCCTCAAGTTACCTTTTATGTCTTATGATTTCTATGATTTAGTCATGATTTTTATGAGGTATGTTAATGTTCTTGTGTTTTATGTGTAAAGTATGATTTCATTCTTATGTATACATGTACTCATGTTTCCTTTCCATATTTTTATATCCCTTACTGACCTTTTTATGCTCATCCCATGTTTTCGAAATGTTTTTCACAGGTCAAGGGAAGGGTACATGATATGATGATAGTGTCAAGGAAGTGTCAAGAAAGAATCCATGTTTTATTTTAAATATGTTTCCTTTGATGGGAAAAATGAATACTATCTTTTATGTAACCACTTTGTTTAAATGTGGAATGTAATTCATGTTTTGTGATCTAATTCTCTAAAACTCTAAACCTGAAAAGATACTCAGTGTGTAATCTTGTAATAACTTAAGATTAAGTAAGGTTTAAGGTTGGGGCCTTATAGTTGGTATCAAAGGTCGGTTTAGATAACAGTATAGGTTAGGGTATTCTCTAAGCACAAGTGAAATTACCGTAATGGTTAGGATTTCAGAAAGAGTCCTAGTTTTAGATAAAGTGAATGAGTAAGTATATCTTAGTGTTTACTATCCTCATTAGTACATAATGGTTTTGTTGATATACTCACACTGACATTTCTGTTTTTAGTGAATGGATGGATCTAGCTGGCACCAAAGTGATAATAGGTTTGAAGGAAACTATGGTGGTTCTATGATTAAGAGACTGGATGAAATGGGGGATTCAATGAGGAAACTCGTGGTTGTTCTAAACCAACTAGAAAGGATTCATGATCAACCACTTGAACCTTGGTATGATCTGTAATGCATCATGTACGAGATGACCAATCTATGTGGAAGTTCAGGTAATAATTATAAAGGTAACCATTAGAGTTTATATGATCCTTAATTTTGAAATAATTATGGGTTATTATATGTTATGATGGAAAATGAAAGGCATGAGATATACTTGAGGTTAAAATATGTTATGATTATTTTTGAAGATTTTATATCGTTTTGGGGAATGTTTTAAGAATTATATAGTTTTGGAAAAAGGACAAAACACAGACCGTGTGGCAACCTGTCGCGTCGGACAAAGCTATGGGAATCGAACCCACAACCAAAGTGTGACTGGTATTTATCACCTACCACTGGACAACGTGATGTCCCTGGTTAGTTTGACTAATTATTTTTAGTTAGATGATTTTAGGAATCAATAGTATGTTTATTTTGGGTTATCTATGGAAATGATTAACCTATCATGGAGGATATGTGATTAGGTTAATTACTTTTATATATGCGAATTTAAGAGCAACTAATGTAATTTGGATATAAAAGATAATATGTACCGTGGAAGACTACGTGGCTAAATACTTCAAATATTTGGGGTTCAATATTATTTTGGTTTACTTTGAAGAATTTTATGGACAAAATTTTTATCAAATGGTCCTTGTTGAACTTTGGGTTTTGTTGGACAAATTTTGGAGATTAAAAATAGATTTTTTTTATAAAGGGTTATCCTTTTCTGGATTATCTGATCTTGTACTAACCTTTTTGTTTTGGTTTTGGTTAAAGTCTAAAGACATGGGAAGTATATAGTTCTCTTTTGTGGATTCTGTGATTCTCTAGAAGTTGATTATAGAGAACAAGTCTTCCTAAATACTCATCTTTTGGAGAAAATATGGGTTTCAAATATAATAAAAGTTGAAAGTAAACATGATAAGTATCTATTAACTTTTCCTACTGGGGAATTGAATACCGTTTAACCCATCACATGTTTGTGATTTTCTTGTGGTTAACTTTCTCCTAAACATGTTTTCTATCACTCTCCATCAGAACATGACCCTGTGTTTTCTCCTCCATCTACATGTTTTCCTACATGGAATCCTAGTATGGGATAACTCGGGTGACCTCTGTACTTCTCATTCTTTATTTTAAAGTGATTGTTTTACCGACTCTTGTTCCGATGTGGGACTTTAAAGGATGTTTCCGAGACCAATTTTAAAATTGCGAGGACGCAATTCCCAAAAGGGGGGAAAGATGTAACACTCCAGGCAAATAAAGAATATGACATCTTTATATTTATCCCTATTTGTGAATAAAATATTAATATTACTTTAAAGGGGATGTTGTGCTCGATGGCGTACCCAATACGCAACAACGAGTTTTTTGGGAATCTTACGTTTCACTATAAAAATAAAATAATATTATTTTAAATGGTAGTTAACACCTAGCCGTTGTAATGTCGGGAATGAACAGAACTAAATAAAAAATGATTATATATGTTTTTCAAATATTTTTACTTTTTAAAATAAATGATATAGGATTAAAAATGTGAATGAATTAAATTTTAACAGTAAAAATTCTAATATTCATTAAAAGGCCGATTAACACCCTTTTGATGGAAACCTCTTTTAAATCAACTTTTTGACAATTTTATGTGTTATATTTGACAAAATAAAATTCTTCTTTAGAATCTGGACATCAAAATTTACTTTGTGTAAATTTTTGGTATCTTTCCGATAAAGTTCATTTTTTTAATGAACAGTGAAAAATGTAGTATTTGAATTCAAAACCACTTTTTAATCTAATTTATTTATATGATTATATTATCTTTTGATTTGGTTTTAAAGTGAAATTAGAATATATTTTTACAATTTAATCCCATATTGGTCATTTAAATTAATTTCACTTTGAAATTGGACTTAAACTAGTGTCAATCTTTTAATAGATATTGTTTCATAAAAACACGCTATTTGCTCTGACAGCGGGAATTAATTGTTAAATTAATTAATGTAACTTATATGTTTTTAATTTTGTAAAATAGACATCATTTTTAAATTCGGAATATCAAATATAGCTTAGGGTGAATTTTTGGTAATTTTCTGAAAAACTTCAATTTTTTATGAATAGTGAAACCACTAAGTTGTACTTATAAAAACTGATTTTCCGTTTAAATTAAATTTTTCCACCTTTTTATTTTGAATTTCAAAAATCCTATATACATGTTTGTCATTAAGATGTAAAATTTGGTTCAATTGGATTAAAATAATTTTTTGGTGAATAGTAACTTATTAAGTTCTTAATTGTGATTAGAGGTAATTAGTGTAGTTTAAGGTAAAAATAATGTTTTAATAATATTAAATGACCTATAAACATGTCCTACCCCCATTTTATGAGTCATGGAAGACCAGGAAAATCCATGGGTCTACTTGGGGACCCCATGGAGCCACTTTGGTTGCAAAATGACATAAATACCTTTTTATTTAATGTTAAAATTAAAATGTCACAAACATGAGTTGTTTAACTAAAACAAATTTTACATGGGGCTATACAAGTTATATTTCTGACTATAAATAGTCATTGTAAATATAAAACGATTTCCTACATCATGATAATTTTTTTATTATTTTTAGAAATTAAATAAATTAAATTATTTAGGACATCATGATGATGTCGCGATTACCTCATTAATAAAGGATTTAAATAAAATTAAAAGATAATGTTAAAACTATAACATACACTTGTCAATGACCTATTAGATGAGTATTTTTCGAACCCTTATCACCTTATCCTTGAATTATATAAATTTGAAACCTTTTAAATTCGAAACTCATTTTCAAATAAAGTATCATTTCTTTACTTTCCAAGAGTGCCCCTCCTCTCCTCTTATAAAAGGCCCCAACCTCTACCTCTTTACCCACACATCAAAAGCCTTTTGGTCGTCCAACCCCTGACCATTTTGTCTCTCCACATCCCTCTATTACTCCTTGTTGCCTCACATTGGGAAGAAGTCTTCCCAAGGAAGCCTTTGAGCTCAATCCAAAGGGAGTTACCCGATTTTAAGGTAATGTCTTCACTTGTGTTCTTTTGTTTTATTTTGCTTCTCCAACCTCCTAAACTATTTTTATTCATTTCATTTGTAACAACTCCAGTATCTTAAATATACTAGGATGTTTTTATAAGAAGAATTAGAGCTACACTTACACACCCCTACATCAAATGTTTAAATAACATACTATTTCTGGGGATGGAGATTTTCTCCATCATGAAACGATGATTGTTCAACACTCATATAACACCATAAAAGGTGGCCATTAGGATGTCACTATATTTATATATGATATATAATATGTTTATGTTTTACTTAAGAATATGTATTTTTCTTTTGTGGCATACCTTTATGGATTCAATTGTGGGTAAACACGATAATTTCATTTTAGGAAGTGCGGACTACCGCCCCCTCAAAGTGATTTGATTCGTTAATGCCATATTTTGGGATGTATAAAGGATGTATTTAAAGTAATATGTTACCTATAAATGATGAATATAATTCTGGAATTAAAATATACATACCTCTCATTTTGGTTTAATTCCTTTAATATGCCATAGAAATGAAAGTAGCGTGTATTCGTACGTACGGCTTACCGTCTCCATGAACGGTGCATTTCATTTCTTACCTCTAAATGATTATGTAATATTATAAATACATATATATTCTGGATATATATGATATATATGTTATAAAAAATCATGAATATCATTCTGGATATAATGAACCTTTGACCACACGAACAACATGTAATTGTAAGAAGTCCACTTTCGACTTAAGAACCAAATATCGTTAAAACAAACATTATTAACTTAAATGATTACATAATGTTTATAACATGGAAATAAGTGATATAAAAGGAATAATGACCTTAAAAAGGTTTTTAATAAAGTGTAAATTAACTCATGTATATTATTCAGGACGTTAAAGAACGATCGAATCTAGTCGGACCCGAGGTAAGGGGTCCTACTCCTCTATTTCTTTTTAAGTACACTCTTTTATCTCATTCCTTTTAAGCTCATCTTTCATGTGATTGGGCTGTTATTTTATATTAATCATACTGTAATTTTTATGTCCATATGATGAGAGACCCTATTCTCTCTCATCAATCCATTTTGGAAGTTTTGAGTGGCGCCGTTAGGCTGCCGAATTTTCGTAAGAGATATAACCTCTCTCTTTCTTTTTAAGTACTCTCCGTTATGTCACTTCTTTTAAGATCCTCTTTGTAATGATGGGGGATGTTATTTTGCATCCATATTTCTGTATATTTTATTTTAATATGATGAGAGACCCTATTTGATCTCATCAATCCATTTTTGAATGTTTTAAGTAGCGCCGTTAGGCTGCCGAGTTTTCGTAAAGGATTTTTCATCTCACTTTTATTCCTGTGAGATTTATGCTACATTTGCCACAATTTCCTTTGAGTGGTGTATGTACTGACCATTATTTTACTCATTGTTTAATATAATTTCATTTATGAGTATTTATATCAATGTTGTATTGTACTTCTTTCACGGGGTGTATGTTTCGAAAGATACCCATGTTGGTAAGGGAACCTTTCACCCTCCTCTTTTTAAAAGACATATTCTGTAATGTCTTTTTATTAAAATAACATTATGTTGCGATATGATCCTCTTTAAACTTAGTGATTTAAATTTTATTTCCAAGTGATGAGATACCATTTTTATCTCTCATCATCTCATTTTTGGAATTTTTTAGTGACGCTGTTAGGCTGTCAAGTTTTTGCAAGGGAACTTCTTAACCCAATTTTGATTCTTTGGGATAAGCTTGTACTCCTTGAATATGTCATTCTTTGAATATGTGTGAATAACCTCTCATTGTTTTACACTTAATATCCACTTATATTTGGTGTATTATTTTGACACACATAATTATGTAATTGATTTATCCTTAATCCAAGGATATCGTCTTTGTATGGGACTTCGTCTCAATCTCCTTTCATTGAGGCATATTTCGTTTTATACAAAACCTTATTTTTTACGGTGTATAAACCCCTTTGAATTTTATGTTTATTCAAAAGAAATATTTTTTCTACGAAGCTTTTACTAAACGACAAAAGGGAATTTTTTTGTCATACGTATGCAGCGACAATGACTTTTCTGCTGCCGTGACCATTATTTGAGTTTCGGCTTCCTCTACAAGCCATACCTTTTTTTAAAAGAAAAATAAATACCAGGTTTTACTTTTCTTTTATTTTGGTATTGAAAATGGGTTTCATAATGTTTTTATATCAATGTGTTGTATTGATATATTTTGATTGAAAGGTGGAAATGTTATGTTTCTTTTATGCATGTTTTACGTGATACGATTATGTTGAGGTTCTTGGGCATTATTATGAAGAAGGGTCATTCCATGATAAACTAAGGGCTGGTGAGCCTGATATATCTCTCCAATGCATTGGGTAACGCGAAGGAGTGAAACGTTATGTTTTCTCCGAAGAGATTTAGGGAATATACTGTGGTGGGTATTCCAAACGTAACCAAGAGGGTTACGCCCTACGTAAGAATGTTATGAATGCCTCATGTTACCTTTTATGTCTTATGATTTCTATGATTTATTCAATATTTTTATGACGTATGTTAATGTGCTTATGTTTTATGGGTAAAGTATGATTTCATACTTATGTATACATGTACTCATGTTTCCTTTCCATCTTTTTATATCCCTTACTGAGCTTTTTATGCTCATCCCAAGTTTTTGAAATGTTTTTCACAGGTCAAGGGAAGGGTACATGATATGATGATAGTGCCAAGGAAGTGTCAAGAAAGAATCCATGTTTTATGTTAAATATGTTTCCATTGATGGGAAAAATTAATACTAACTTTTATGTAACCACTTTGTTTCAATGTGGATTGTAATGCATGTTTTATGATCTAATTCTCTAAAACTATAAACCTAATAAGATTTTCAATCTGTAATCTTGTAATAACTCAAGATTAAGTAAGGTTTAATGTTGGGGCCTTATAGTTATTTATTCCATTTCACTTAATTTATTATCTAAAATTGTTACATAATGGAACACTACATTTTATTATTGCATGAAATGGAATGGTTTAGACACCATGGGTGTCATCCTACTTGGATTTCATCACACACCCTTCTCTGGGGTCCTTGACACCTAAGAAGATTACAAGCTTGTAGGTATTGACAAAGGGAAGTGTGCTGCTCTCGATGATTGATTGTTTCATGCCGCTTAGAATGAACCTTGGGGTAGAGGATCAATACTTCCTCATGATGTGGATGTTTCTTTGTTTCTCTTTTTATTAGATAGTTTTATTGGGTTTCTATTTTCCAAGTATTCATATTATAATGACATCATGGCATGACATTGTTTTTTAAGCTTCAACACTATATATTTATTCAGTTGAATTATTTATATTGCTTCTCTTGCAGTTTTTATGTTTATATGCTTCCACTATTTATTATTAATTATTTTTTACTTTTTCTGTGATAATAAATATTACCTATAAGGATATAGTCTCCCCCTTGGACCAAGAAAGGCCCTCACTACAATTTTGTAGCCTCTAGTGTTTAGATATATATTCTTGAGTTCATGTAACCCACCGGTTCAACCACCATTTTAGAGGTGAGCCTAGTCGGTGGATGTAAAAAATTGGTATCAAAGGTTGTATTTTTTCCATTGTCTTACTGTTTTGGGTTGTTAGACAGGAGACTAGGAATGTGTCGGCGCTTGGTTAATAGCTGTTCTTGGGACAGATCACCCCACATATGGGAAATGACCATGTGGTGAGGGTTGGGATTGTTGTTCATGCTTTTTGATTAACAATTGATAATATTTCACCTAAAGTGATTGGTGTAATTTATGATGCTTATGAATTTATGATATTTTACCCTTATCTTGTTTAGGAATTGAGGAAGCATTTCATGCATCATAATGGGAACATAGGAATCCACATTCCTTGAACAGTTCCATATCATGTAGTTTCATGTAGGTTTCCTGTTGATTCAAATTGTGTGCCTTGAATGTAAGGAAAGTGTTGTAATTATTTAAAAAAAATTAGATACCATGTTTCGGTGATATTTTTATCATTCTATCCTATTAAATTTTTTCCTATTTAATACTACGTATTCATTATATCATGTTTCTATGCCTATTAGCATGTATTTGTGATAAAAATGATTTTATTTTGAGATTACAACATGTCTCTCTCTATTATCTTCTTGTAGTGTCCTACTAGCTTATTTGTTATCTGTTTTGTTTATTTGCTAAAATTTAATTGTTTTCATTAAATGGGTTCAAATGACAAAAACTATAAAGTGAATAGTTTTTTATTAGGTTTATATCCACCCATATATCTAAGATGATATGTGTTTGAGCATGTTATAATTTTAAATTAATTTGTAAAGTACCTAAATGAACAACTAGGACCATGCCGGCTATTTGATTCATATTCCTTATGAGATAACCATGTATGGGTGTTTGACTCTTAATAATTAATCAATTGTTTATGGGTTTCATTCTAATGAACCCAGGTCAGCTTAGTGCGACCATTTTAGTTATCCTTAACTTCTTAGAAGGATTTCAAGAGATAGATTGCCTAATTAGGGACGAGATGTCAATTAATCTAAAATATTTTTAAATTGTGTTTTTTTAAAAACATTCCTATTTTTTTCCTTGAGGTGGTGGTTAATATCAAGTACTTAGTATTTTGTTTTGATGATTTTTTACATGATGTTTTGATTAAATATTGTGAGGATTAAATATTAAATGTGATTAAATATAAAGGGTTTGGATATGGAACCTGTAGTGATGTTCTCTTCTTAAGATCATAGTACATGGGTAGTTTGAGATTCTCCATTATTTTTGTTGTGAAGGAACCTCTTGCATTCCGTTGTCCCTATCCAGACCCCATTTTTTAAAATGTCACCCTTGTTTGAATGGGTGGTCAAGTTTTCCTTGACTTTTTGATTTTTTCTTGAGAATTAGGTAATTCTCACATCAATCTAGCTAGTCATGCCTTATGAGTGGTCAGTTTCTTCATAGGTTATTCCACCCACTCTTGTCCATAGTGATGGATGATTATGTACATCATCCTCTGAGTTAAAATCCATATTGCTTCTGTATCATATTGGGGTAGTATGCGTTCATGTATATGGTATAGTCAGGTGCTTAAGGTTATGATGTACTAGTTGAGTTCAATGTAGTCATCTTGTCATTCAATGTTCAATATGTTTCGGGTCATCTCTATAGTAAAATGACTTATTTATAAAAGGAATTATTTTTGTCCAAATGCTTGGGATGACTTTTAGAAACACAGGCATTTTGAAACACCATTCAGTTTGGTTGGGATTTTATGCCAATTGTTTAAATGTGTTTATTATGGTAATCTAAAAATTATCTTAGTTTACTCTTCCTTAAGTGAGGAGCATGTCCCATATCTTTCCTTCATCATTGATTCACTAAGAGAGCGTTGATCATACCCCAAGCTAATGCTTTAATAGTTTTTGGGCATATTTAGCGGTTTTTTCTCTGTGTTTCACCTTGATGCATCATTCCTATCAAGGCTTTTGATAGTCTTGACTGACCTGTGGATATTTGTGTACGAATTAATAATAAACTCTTGTACACCAGTCGTTTAATCACATCTGACAACCAGGCCGATACCACCCTAGGCTCAGTCAATGTTTTGAAATGGGCATCCCGCCCAACTAACAACTTCACACTCGTAACCATGGAGTATGGAATACCTTGATTTTTTCATTTCACTCATGTTGTGTAAATCCTTGGATACCCAGTTATGTTTTCTGGATCGATGATGCCTAAATTAAGTAACATCAACGGAAGGTAGGT
Source organism: Viscum album (assembly GCA_963277665.1). Taxonomy (NCBI): domain Eukaryota; kingdom Viridiplantae; phylum Streptophyta; class Magnoliopsida; order Santalales; family Viscaceae; genus Viscum; species Viscum album. The sequence continues at coordinate 172,937,053 of OY728160.1, forward strand.
AAGATTTTATGTGAACGTGTATGTGGTGAATGAGAGATTCCTTGGAAGAATTCATCATAGTTTAGTTCAGAAAATGAAGTCTATCTAATACAATCGTCTACATAAGTGGTCAATCGATGTGGGTCGACAAGTGTCACTCATGTTCAATGAAGTTGTCAGTAAAATTCCATTTTCTAGAATGTCGTCATGTGAGACAAGTGTCCATTGGGTCGGCTGGGTATTTTCATGAAAAATTGGCATGAATTGGGATTTTAGGTCAATGGGAATTAATGATTTTATCCCTTTCAGAAATCTAGTGATAAGAGTCTCCAAGAATGCTTAAGGGTGTGTCTTATAGGAAAATCCAATTGTGGAAGGTTCCGTGACTCAAAAAAATTAACTTTCAAGCATTAAAACCTACGGTGGAAAGTAACATTGACCATATGTATAATGAGATAACAATATAGTTGTGTCTCTAGCTAAATGTGTTTGTATATGTATCGTCTCATTATTTCTATTTGAGAATGAGCATTGACTCAGATCATAATAGTTTTTGTATCCATTTCCTAACCAATGTTTGAGCATGCGTTGGGCATTTAGATACGCAACACAACCTTTTGTATGAGACTGCATGAACAAGTAGATCAGGTGAGGGTTACATTGTTCCTGAAGGCATCTGAGGGATGAGAAGTTCTAAAGTGGGAATATTGTAACGTTTTTTGTTTTGAATAGGATGAAAAAGTAAAGGAAATTAATTTTTTCTGTTAACTGGGCAGGAAAATTTTAAAAACTGAGGGTCAAAACTTTTAATTCTGATATTCAACCCTATGACATTGATAGAATTAATATATTAAGATTATTTTAGTCATACGCATGTCTGTTTCTTTTAAAAAAATGTAATTAGGCTCAAATGGTGTGTCGTATGAGAAACCATATACCATCGTTATGTCCAAAATGCCTAGTTTACCTAAGACATGGGATAACCTTGATTCGGATCGGGTGTTTGGCACCCTCGTACAAGATAATACCATATTTATTTTTAATTTATTTATTATTCATGTTTTTATATTATAAATAGTCCTTCTCTCAAAAACATTGTTTCTAATAAGAAATACGAGACCAACAATAGTTTTTCGACATGGGTTTTACACTAGATAGGGTACAACTCAAGCAAACATAAGACATTTTTGACAGATCGCTCCCGAAGCTAATTTTATTCGGAATATAAATATTTGTTTGACAGTTAGAAAAAAAATAATTTTATTATTAATATTATTATTTTGAATGATGATAATAAATAAAAATGCACTTTCACAATTAATTAATTGATTTGAGATGTAAATAATAAATGAGAAATTTAATAAATGTGATAATAATAATTATTCTAATTAAATAACAATGTGCAATCAATATTAATTTAAATAGTGCTATCATTTTTTTAAATCGATGATGTTTTTTAAATTATTCATGGTGTCGTTGATGATTTATATTAAATAATAAATATTTAAATTATTTTAATGTATGGAAATAAATAATGGTGTCGGAGTTTTAGGTTTTTCTTATATAAATTTTTAATACAAACCAAGGTGTGCATTTACGGACCTTTTTACGGGTCCTAGGAAGCTATTAATATAATTAAATAATTTCTCTACCATTATATAAAATTTTTAATTCGTGACCTGGAGCAGCGTTAGGGTTGAAAATAATTAAATATAATTAAATATAACTTGATGAAATGAAAATAGATGATAAATGAATGAAAAAAATAAAAAAAAAATTAAAAACGGGAATTGGGAAAATAGTAAACTAATTAAAAATGGGACTAACCAATTTTTTTTATTTCCCTTCTCTAACCTTTAATTTTTATTTTATATTCCTTTTTTTCCATAATTCCTTTATTTCTGCTTTTCTTTAATTTCTTCCTTTTTCAATCATTCCTTTCTTCTTCTTCTCACATCCTATGAGTAGTGAACCTCTCCTCCCTAGATAGTTCCAACCAACTTCACCATCCTTTGGATGATCTCCGCGCCTCTGTTCATTATCCATTTTCTTAGTCATTAGATGAAATTTGAACCACTCAGTAAGGATTATCCCGCACACCAAGAATCATGTGATCTTATTACAAATCCATTGTGTAGTTCACAGCGGAAAAATTTTACACTATTTTGTGGGTTTTCTAAAATCATCCATCTTCATCTGTTTTAGGTCAAATTAAATCATGACATGTATCATATATCCATATATAACCATAAGGTAAGTCTTCTACTCTCTTTCCCTTTATTTAGTTTATATTTATAAAAACTCATTGTTATGTTTTTAGACGGTGCCTACCGACTTTGTACAAATTAACCCTAATTATTTAATTTATTTATTTCTCCCAGTTGTCGAGGAATTATTCATAACTATTTAATTTTTTTGAATTTTTTCAGTATGGTCAGACACCCCTTGGGCATGCTTACGTGGCCGGTATACTTTCCATTATACGAGATTCCAATTAAATAAACTACATGTGTTACATAGCCTATTTACTTGATGTTTAATTTAAATAATTAATTTATATTAATTATGAGCTATGAAACTTTTGGATATTTTGTAGTTGTTTGTGCTAATATATTTATTTTTTAAAAGTGCATTTATCTGCTTATGTTGACGCGGTACTTTCCATGGTTAATATTTCTATGCTGAAATAGTTAACTTTTCACTGTTGGATGCTTAATTTAAATAATTAATTTAGATTAATTATGAACATTGAAATTGTAGGATCATGGGTATTTGGTTGTGATAATTTAATTATTTATCTAAAATTTCATTTTATCTACTTATATTGATGTGGTACAATACCTTGTTTTGATTTCTATGCTGAAATAGTTAATTTGAACTATGTGATGCACGAGTGTGCCAGCTTATTGTCAAGATGCAATTACATATGTTGATATCATATCTCCTATTGTGGAAGGATTAATTAAATTTAGGGCAGGTAAAAAAGGTGGTTCACGTATTAAGGGCCACGCTAAGACCCTTCGTTTTAGACTGGTTACCTTTATGTGTCAGGGGGCGTCGTTGTCTTTGCCAAACCGAGACATCAATGGGAATTCTAATAATTATGAGTGATATCGGTTCCAAAAGGGCCCATCCGGATGGATCCATTGGAAATGTGGATAAACCAAACTCAGATGGCTCTTCACCACTTTTTTTGGGATCGAGACAGACTCGGTGTAATTCTATGCCTCGAGCGATACATGGTTTTTCAAAAGATTACATTAGACAGGCTCAGGGGTATAGTATAATTTTACAGATGTTATAAAGTGATACATTTTGGATCTGCTCAGAATCTACCCTTCAACTTAAACCATAAAAAAGATTCACTTACAATTTATATTAATGATGCTTCATCCTGTTATGATTTTCAATATTCTTCTAGTACATTGAATCACACTTGGTTGACACTTGACTTATACCACAAGTTAAAACATAGACATTTGGTATGTCTCTCCCTTGTTTTACCTTTCTTTTATAAGTTGTGTATATATGTGTTTAAGTGAATTTTTCTCTTCAGGTACTCTTTTTAGACTTCCAGCTTTGGCTGAAGCAGTTGATTAGACAAGGGTGCCACTTGGAACCGAGGCTGAGTTATATATCCATTAAACATAAAAAATTATCAGAAATTGTTATATAATGGCACACTACATTTAATTATTTCATGAAATGTAAAGTTTTAGACACCTTGGCTACTGGCCTACAAGGATTTCATCTCACACCCTTCTCGGGTATCGTTGGCACCCAATCATATTACATGCTTGCAATAATTGACAAAGGGAAGCATACTAACCTGGATGATTGATTGTTTCTAGCCGCCAAGGATGGACACTAGGGAAGAGGACCAAGCCTTGATCATGATGAAAATGATTCTTTTTGTCTTTTATTATTAGTTGATAGTATTCCTGGGTTTTATTCCATGTTTTCAGTTTAGAAATACATCATGGCATGAAACTGTCTTGTGAGATTCCGCACATTAGATTTATTCACTTGGATTATTTATATTTCGTCTGCTACAGTTTATTCATTTTTATTCTTCTACTATTTATTATTAGTTTTTTTCTTCCTTTGTGGTAATACCTATTACCTATGAGGTAATAGTCTCTTCATTGGACACAAAAAGGTCATCGCTGCAAGTCAACAACCTCTGGTGTTTTGGGAGATGCGCTTGTGGTCATGTAACCCACCGGTCTAGCCACCGTTTTAGAAGTGATGTGGGTTAGAAGATTTTAAAATATACTTCTTAAATGACTATCATATTTGATAAAAATTCCAACCAACAAGAGTAAAAAACATTCAACTATATCATTAAAATCCATGAGATATACCTCTCAAATTGATTAATTCAATTAGAAAAAATATGAATGAAATTCGAAGATAAAACTCAATAAAATATATACAAGAATGTATATCATTCAATATATCCCAATTAAAACATCTCATCAACCTGGGAAACATAAAAATAAAAATATTATGTGATACTGAGTGCTCATCCACCACCATGTACTCCACTATATTATGTTATATCTATAAAGAATATAAACTGGGTTAATGGATCCCCCAAAATTACATTTTTATAATGATCTAACACCTGAAAGAAACTAACTTTGAATGTATCATCTTTTTCAATATCAAACTCCCACGGTTGATGACATGATAGTATTCAAGATGAGAATGATGATGCGATGATCTATTTTTTAACTGATGTGACAACTGATATAAACCCAAAAGATCAATCTATGATGTAATAAACTACCTACAAATCTATATGAACATTGAAGGTAGTTATTAAGTGAAATATATATAAAATATAATGTAGTAATCTTTTCCAAACGTGTGATGTAAAATGAGGATCCTCAATGGATATTTTCATCCAAAACACCTTATACAGCCACACCACCTCTTCTATACATCGCCTCTTCAAATCTACCACATCATCATTTCATTTAATGGAAAATAACAAGACATTAATTATCTGCATGTACCAGATTTCTTATATTGAATAAAATCATTCACAATACCATGGAAGTTATATATTGTAACCAATTGAGATATCACTTAATTTTCATTGGTGGTACTCAATTGCTACTGAAAAACAACAGGAACAAAATACAAATCCATGACCTACTACAAACCCATGAAACACTGTACATAAATTTATATAAATTTTTTTCAATTAGTTACAACAAATTCAACACATTAATTTGTTATGAAATATTTCAAAATAGATAGTCACTTTCATAGAAATGATCAATAACTCACAGAGAACCTCATTATATGATGATGATGGATGAGACAACCTTCCATCGAATTTCACCTAATGTTAGTCATCATTAAACTACCATCTAAATCCTCATCATGGAACACATGATCCTATATTACTCCTTTTTTAGTATATCCTATAAAATATCTCCACTCATTAAATCAATATCAATTGTACTATGATATGAAATCGAAAACTTATATCACTAACAACCTTTATGGTAATATGCATCACCTCATGCACCTCCGTATACCTAAAAATATATATACATTATTAGACAATATATACCAACAATAGATACCTAAAACATATTAAGCTATACTATCCCTCTTTTGGGTTTAGGATACCTCATAGAAATAGTAATGGAAAAACACGTTTTGACAAAAATATCATAAATTATGATCTTATTGATTAAAAAGTAACTATATATATTTTTTCTTGTTAAAAGAATAATGTTATCATAAATGAGGTAATTTATTCATATCATTATAGAAATAATAGAAAACATTATTTCTAAATCATCTATATTTTATTTACATTGATTTGGATGTATCTTTTTAGACCCATAGGATAGCCCTACTCTCAACATAAATAAGAGACAACACTAGTTGGTATGAGAACTGTCACAGATCACCTCAAAATATTACAACCACCACTAGAAACTGTCTCATCTGATAAATGAGTAAGATCTCTTATTGGGACCATAATACCACCAAATATTATTCTCTGCAATATATGTCCTTGTAGGATTAGGTCAATTCAACCATTTGGGTGAAAACCAAAGATAATTAAAGCATGAAACTATGAAAATAACCCAAAATATTGAGGTAAATATAGACTAATATTTTAATTCCAGTTTCTTAAAAGAAATAAACCAAAATAATTGTAACACCCTGGGAATTTAAAGGATCACTATGACTGGTAGCTTATACAACACACAACACTTTATTTAAACAAATAGAGATATACTAGTGAAATATAATTGTTTATTTGTGATCAATATAAAATAGTAACTAAATTGTAATGTATGAATAATATTAAGTCATTTCTGAAATATAAATTTGTGACATATTCAAAACATGTTTATTAATACATTCATAAGAAATAAGTAATAAATTTTGTAATGAAGACAATTTATTATTACAAAAATTAATTTCCCGTCAAAAAAAAATTATTTTTTGAGATAAATATTAAAAATAATTTCATAAACTTATCAAAATAATATTTTATATCATTAACATCATAATTTAAATCATATTATCAAAATTTACATTGAATAATATTTTGGGATTTTATTGAAATGATAGTTTTTTTATAGAAATTAAAATTTATATATTATTCAAATATTATCGTTTCATTTCATTAAATTAAGAAATTTATGTGATCCTTTATATTATGGATTTGGTAATAATGTGAAATGTTAATAATTTTTTTTAGAATAATATCAATTATTATTTTAATAACAACTTTTATATATTTTTTCATAATTTTATTTGTATGCTTGGAAATATGTTTTTCTGAAAACTATTTTTTATGTAATAATTTTTACTGAATATTAATTAAATAAATACACAATATTATGAAAATATTTAAATTATTTACATATATTATATATAATTTTATAATAATTTAGTTTAATATTAAGATTATTTGATGTTAAGATGTTTATATATGATCATCTATTACTTGAAAAATGTATTTCATGGACATTTATTTTTCAAAAACTTTTTTATGTTTAATTTAAAATTTAATTGATTCATTTCTGAGATTTTGATTTAATATTATAAATCATAATAATTAATATTAGGAATTAGGTTCATCTTATTTTTGGTTAAAATAAATTTTAGTATTTTTTAATAAATAATTACCATTGTAAGATACAAAATTGTAAAAGTGAGTGATCATAATGTTATATAGAATAACATAATTAAAACATATTTATTTTGTAATTTTGGAGGTATATATCAACTATTTCTCCCATAAAATACATTATTTATCAATATTGGTGGCACATGGATTTAGACAGACTACCCATTATTGAAATGTTTTTCATATTTAGAAAAATGAAAACCATCATCAATTATAAAAAGGAATCCCTTACCTCAATATTTCACAACTAACAAGCCTTTTGGATCATAAAAACCCATACCAAATTCATTACCAAATGTCATTATTTTTAATATAGTGTTTTTGTTGTTCCCAAAATTCAATCCTTGGGACCATAATAAGATATCCAAGGATGATCATCAATGTGAACACTATAAGATTCAACGACCACTTTCTTTTTTACATCATCATATCCCACTTTTAATTGGTTCACAAATATTTACAATACAATGAAACTGTTATTCGTTATATAATAATAGTTTTTTCATTTTCATCTGATAATTATTATCCATCTCCTCTTCCATAAAGTGGGAATTAAAGCCATCGTTCAGGGGTATAGATGACATCCACCTCATGAAAATATGTAATTTTTCTTCCATTTTCGTCAAACACATAATTATATTATGAATTATTTAATATTTTTTATACGATATTCAATAAATATTAATCATTATAGATGATTTATATATAATATTCATATTTATATTGTCATAAAATGAAAACAAATAATGTTGCTCAGGTGTATAATAGAATACCACCTCATGAAGTGAAGTGAAATCATTTTTATTTACACAACACATTAGTAGAATGTGTATGTGCATTTAAGAAAATAATATGATAGTTATTATATAATGACCAGTCCTGAAATACAAAATCCATATAACATTCTTTCCCCAATGATTTAAAAAATTTAAAATGTTACTCGTTCATATATGTGTCCAACCATCCCCATGATTGCAAAAAAAAAATTATAATAATATATAATGGATTTTTTTGAAATATATTTTATGTATGAAAAATATAACTATATCATGATTATTATTTGGGATATAGAAGAATAATGGTCCCTTTTCCACACTAAACACAATGATGTTGTTGTGAAAATATGAACTGAGCGTACCAAAAACACTAGACATGGACAAACATTATTATTTAATTAGATATATCATTGAAATAATTTAATATAATTTTTTATTAATAATGGATTAAATATATAATTTATTTTTATGAAGAAAATGTTAATTTATATAAATTTATTAGACATGATATAGGTGAAATATATGAAACAGTATGGACTCGAGGTAAGGGTGCAGTATCAAAACAACCCTCTTTGAGACTCATGAAATTTTGAGAAGCCAATTTATTTCAAACGGTGTAAACACTACACCATTACATATTATATCATGATTGCTTCATATTACATGATAATTGTTTTTAATTCATTTAATTGGTTGAAGGTAATAATGATTCCTAACTACAGATGTAGTAAGGGTTTATGTATAAATATAATTTTAATTGGTAATATCTATGCTTTAATATACATTGGCTAAAATTATTTTCGAACTGTTATATAAAACCCGTAAAATGTTATTCTCTTGTTGTTATTCATGAATTATTAATGTAATAATTTTATCCTTTATCTCTTGTACATAAAATGATTTGGAAAATGCTTTTATGAAAGTCCATATTATTTACATTTTTCGTTGAAAATGATTTCACTTATAAATACATTTTTTCTAAAAATATTTTTAAGTATGTTGTTATGATTTAAAATTTTATTTCTTAAATCAATATTAACACTTTTTTTACATTTTAACAAATTGTATGAAATGAATATTCCTTTAATTTACTATGTAATGAAATTTTATCCTTCCTAAAATATTATGAATGTAGTGTTTTTAATATATAAAACGTGTATTGAAATAGAATAGGTAATTCCACACAATTAATTATATATTCATTAATATGACCCCAGCAGTATTTTCAAGGAAATTTTATTCTATAATATTTTACAAATTTTCATATTTTGAGGTTTTTTTAATTTGATAATTTTATATTATTGGAATATTGATAGATCACATGATGAATTTATTGTAGTCCATATCAAATCTGAGTTAAAGCATCATGCCTGTTTATTTGGAAGCCATTTATCTCAATGATAGGGTTGAAAAAAAGTAGTTTGAAGTGAGATTTTCAAAGATTTTTTTTGGGTTTTTTATGATTTTATCTTAATATTTAACATGGTCTTTTTTAAAACACCATCTTTCATTATTTTATAAAATTTAATTCTTTCAAAGATAATATAATTTACCAGTAATGATTTATGCCTTAATATTGTTTCCCATATATATTACACATATTAATGAACACGTAAAAAACATGACTATTGGGACAAGAAATATATACACCTCTATTAAATTGTGTATTGTTTTTTCTCATGATATGTCATGTATGGTATTTGGGAGGGATCATAATACATTAATCGGATTTCTCCACCTAGTGATGTTCTATTGATTATTATCCATGAATTAGGTTTATGTCTTGATTTATGTTGTTACAACATTTATTTTTGTGTCATAATCTAATGATACAATGGTTTTTATATTATCCAATAATGTTACTCTTATTCCTTCTATTTAATGAAATAATCTTATAATTTTCACTAAAATGTATGGATTTATTTTACTTTATAATAAATTACTAGTTTTTTCTCCATCATATTCAATATGTATTACCCATATTATCATTTGATGTTTTTGGAGATAAAAATTATTAAGAATATCATTTTCATGAATGAAAATAATTAGTTGAATTTTGGACTCTTGTTGATGTATTATGAATATTTCCCTGGAATGAAACTAAGCCTCATAATATATGGGTGTAAAATAATTGGTGATTATGATGAATTCCATGTAATATTATGAATAGTAAATATGAACGGGTTTTATTGAGATGGAAACTATTCTCATATCAGTGCATGAAAATTGGTCATTTCGAACACCGAGATTTTCACTTTTAAGGGATATGTTTGGGAAATTTACAATATCTTTATAAACATTGTGAAGGAATTTAAAATTTTATTTGGATTGAAAAAAATAATAAACGATACCATGGGTAACCAATATGAAAACCCATAGAATCATAATCTTGAATATAGTATTCATTAATAAGATATCATATCATGGTATTAATTATTTATTTTTTTATTGAATTTCCATATTGTTTATTTTTTACATTTTAGTTAATACAGGGAAAAATAGAAAACCATCCAACAACCAATGTTATGGAAAAATTAATAATACCTTACTAATTTTCCAAACATAATGAGAATAAGTGATAGGCATAAAGTTACCATTCCAAATGTGGAATATATTATTATGATTAAAATTGATAATATAGTTAAATTTATAAACACATGAAATAATTGAAGGATGATGCCTAAAGTATTTTCAAGTGATAATGGTGATAAAGAATATGTGGTGTAACGACCTGAAATTTTGAATAAATCTTGTTTCCTAATTTTGTGTGTTATTTTATTTTTTATACACAACAAAACTATTTCATTTGATAACATCAGTATAATTAAGATGAGACCGTTGGATTTGGACTGTTATATGACCATTGGTAAACGTTTCGATTATTGTCTCTAAATACAAGTGATCTTGGTTAATTAATATAGAAAAAAGATTTGATGGCCTCACCCAATAGTCTTGGACCGATCGAAGCCCTTCTAAAAGAACATGGGAAGGAGGAAGCACCACTGGGCTTCGCTCTGGACCAAACCCAAGTCGTACTTCATCGTGTGAAGCTAGAATAGAATCACCTTCGTGAGAAGTTCAAACTGATAGAAATTACTACTCGTGCGATGTTGGCCGAGCCTCCCTCGGTTTCTCTCACCTTAGCACACCTTACACTTAGGTCCTATGCTGGTGTGATAAGGGGCTATGTATGGAGACCATAACTACCTTGTGTAATCTTTTGTTTTAAATAAAAATTTTGATTTCATCTTATGATGAAGTTTATGAATTTTCAAATGTCTGGATAAATATAGTATGCATATTTTTGGTGAATTTTAGATAATGGATATTTTTAAAAATGTTTATGTAAACCTTAAATAATTAAAAATCTGTAATTATTTTTAAAAAATGCTTTCTACAATTATGTTCAGTACAAAATTTAGAGCCTAATAAGATCAACTTAATTTTAGATGAATAATAAATTATGAATAGTGATTTTATGCTTAGGATTATTAATGTGACCAAATGGATTAGTGATCTCACTTAAATAAATTATTAATATAATATAGGCACCTTGATTATGTAATGTGATTCAATAAAATGGTTAAATAATGGTTTCATAAATTATTATTCAGGTATTAGTTTTTTCAGGTAAATAGTGTTTTTTAATTAAAAATTAAATTAAAAATTTTTATAAAATTATTTTTATATAATGGATTTACTTTTTGAACTGAGAGCATCAATATTATGTTAAAGTAATTTTTGGGGATTTTTCTGAAAAAAATTAATATTCGGTGAATAGTGTGTTTATTAAAAAATTAAATTAAAAATATTTAGAAAATTATTTTTATAAAATGGAGTTAATTTTTGAAATTAGAGCATTGATATTTGGTTAAGGTAAAATTTTGGGATTTTTCTGAGAAAGTTGAATTTTCAGTGAATAGTAGAAATACAATTTTAGGGTTTCAGTATGTTTAATGACATCATAACGATGTCATGATGATTTCATGAGATATTTTTAAGGTTTGGCCGACCAAAGGTGATGAATTATAGTATGGGGGAACCATGTGCCTAACTTTATGGGAAATACTATGGGAGAGCACATGGTATTGAGAAAACCACTTGTGAGGTGTCCCTTGGCCATTAATGCCTTGTTCCCTCACATTTACTTTAAATACCGACCCTTTATTCCATTATTTTTCACTCCAAACTCTCCCCCAACGAAGATATGGTCTCATTACCTCCCAAGGAGTCCTCTCAGGGTTCCTCCAAGCCCTCAAGGTCCCAACCTTTGAGTTTTAAGAGATACATTTTAAGGTAAGGGATCATACCTCCCTCTTTCTTTCCAAGTACTCTCTTTTATGTCATTTATTTTATGCTCCATGTTATTATGTTGGAGGATGTTCTTTTATATTCATCCTACTGTCCTTTTCATGTTCATATGATGATATACCCCCTCATTTCTTCATCATTTCATTTAAAAAATGTTAAAGTGGCGTCGTTAGGCTGCCGAATTTTTAAGGGATTCTTTCACCCTTCTCATTTTCAAGATCTATTTTAATGTCAATTCTTTCATGTTCTTTTTTATTATGTTGGGATATTATCTCTATATCTATCATAATGATCATTTATGTTCATATTATGAGAGACCCTATTTGATCTCATCAATTCATTTTTTATTGAAGATTAAGTGATGCTGTTAGGCTGCCAAATTTTCATAAGAGAAATCTTATTGTTATCTTCCTTTCATGTTCTTCATTTCATATGGTATATCATTAAAATTTCATTACCATGTTCTTAAATCCATTATATTATTTCCCCCTACTGTTTTATGAATCATTTATGAGTGGGTGACTCATGTCCCCTCTCTATTCAATGTTTTCTAAAACCTAATAACATAGTCGTTATGCTGCAGAATTTCCGTCTCAAAATGTCTCTCTCTTATTCGCAAATTCATTTATTTAATTAAGTGAATACTCAAAGATTTTTCTGATAATGGTTTGTTCACATATATACTAAAGGTTTCTATTTTAATGTCCGGTATTTACATACATGGGACCCGCTTTCCGTTTCCGTGGGTTTAAATTGACATTAAGATCATGTCTTTAAAGTAGTTTTTAAAACGTTCTGATTATGAAATGAAACCCATTTCATTTATTCTATATGGGTTGTTTATGAATTTATTGATGATGTTATATGTGTCTCACATGATAATAAATACAAATTAATGGTGCACCATGATAGCACTGCAATGCATTGGGTAAGACTTAATCTCTAGAGATGTCAATTTTTTAATGATGCCTTGGTAAATAACCTTGGTAATTTTTAATGACACCTTGGGGATGGACCTTGGTGAAACGGAAATGATTGTAAATATTAAATTTTGTACCCACATTTTAAAGTTATGAAATATGTTATTTGTATTATGATATGCCTCATGATTTTTTTCTCATGCCTTAAGGTTTATTTTCATGACTTTGCTGATGTATCTCAAGTTCACATCTTAAATGTTTCCCCTGGTTTCCCTTACTGGGCCTTCTGCTCACACTTTCTTTTGATGTATTTCCCCAGGTTATGAGATTAATTAATGAACCTAGGATGAACATAAGGAGATTCATTTCAAGTTTTTAATAAGAATTTTTTATGTTTTCATGTTTTATGTTCATGGTTTCCAAGACACTAAACCTTAAAGATCCTCATTTTTGTGAAATGTAATGAATGTTTATGTGATAAAAAGGCGGGATTCTATAGTTTGTATCAATGGATGGATTAGTTATTTGTGGAAATTAGGATATGAAAACATAAGGAATATCCCTATAGAAATGTTTAAATATAGGAAATCTTCTTGTATTTTGGTGAGTATTGAGTAAGGTGTTGCCAAGCAAATACATCCTTATCTGGATACGGCAGGTAGAGGTGGCTCTGTCACAGATGTACATAGGGTTAAAACCCAAAACACCGCTTTGAGATAGACTCAAACGGGAACTGGTACATGACCATGGGCCTTGCTACACTATTGGTTACAACACTCCTAGGGGATATGCTTTGGTAAATTCATAAGCTTATTATGAACCATTATTAAAGGGACAAAGATAAAATAAAATAAAGATTCACATAAGAATATATGATCATGGATAACCTAGATAGGGACCTTGGGGATCAAAAGTTAGGGTATGTGTTTCTTCTACAAGTTTATCCTTCTATTCTATTAGTTTTCTTTACATGATTATTGGGTAATTATTTAATCCCCCTAATTATACGTTCTTTTCTTAGTTAATGGTGGGAAATGGAAGAGCATGTCACAACAACCAATGTGATTGTAAATGTGAAGATTGCCCTATTAATGTGATAGATATGACGAAATATTAGGTTGAACATATTGTGATTATGCCAAACCAGTTATAAAAAATCACAATTAATAATTGGTACCAAGTAGAATGCCCAAATTCATCAAGGAGGAAGAAGAAAAAGTCTCAAGGATGTTCATCTGATAAAGTTGATAAGGGAAAGAAGACCCAATTTCTTTTTTGAAAAAAGAATGGGAAGAGGCACCAAGGAGAATGTCATAAAGGAACTGGGAGATGTTTTAAGTTTGGGTAGATAGAGAATAAATTAGCCAATTGCTTTAAAAAATGGAAAACGTGATTAATGGAGATAATGTTCGATCTAATGTACCTTATACATTTTGACGTCATAAATGTGGAGACGTTAGACATTATCCAAGGAAATTCTTTCTCAGAATGGGTGATAAGAAGGATGAGCATCAAAAATCTTCGAGGACAAGGGAACAATGCATGTCCTATGCTGAGATTGATCATGATGACTAAAGTACATGTAAATTTTTCGCAATAATTGTCTATGTCAAGTTGTATTTTAGTTCATGCCCTATGATCATATCTTATATGTTTTCTAAGATCATCGAGTCACTATCTAGGATGATTTTATATCATTAAGGAAAACATCTATTGTTATGTACCACATGGTGATGTAGTGAAGCTGTTCTTCTTAAAAAAAGGGTGATCAGGGGATTAAAAGATTATTATTATTTTGAAAGATGTTCTCTATTTTCATAACCCTATATGATCGAGGTAAATAGATTACTATGGTATTTTCATTGAGGAGTAATGGTTGAATTATATTTTGAAGAATCGATGAATTTAAGGAGGACTTATAGTAATTTATGTTACATATGGAAATGATTAACCTATCTTGGGGAAAATGTGATTAAGATGGTTACTTTTTTTATAAGATGATTAGAGTGGTTGATATTGTTTGAAGATGAACGATAAATTATATCTTGGAAGACTATGTTATGAGATCATTCTTATAATTGGGTTTCAATCTTAGTTTTGTTTATTTTGTGGAATTTTAAGGACAGTTATTTATGGAATGGTCTATGATAAACTTTGGGTATTACCATGGAACTTTGAAGATTTCAATGTTGTTTCCCATCCTATGGGGTTCTTTATTTTGGAAGAGTTGTTTAATGTTACCCTTTATGTTTTTGGGATAATAGAAGAAATAGATAGTTAATATTTGGTGGATTATGTGATTCTCTAGAAGATGATTCTTGTGCTTTGATGAGACCAAGTAGTTTTGAATGCTCATCATTTGGAGAAAAGATTAGTTTTGGTAGAGACTTATAAAAGGATTAAACTCTACTTGAAGGTAGGTATATTTCCATGTGTTTTATTATATATAGTAAATGAAATCCTTAAAAATATGAAAAGGAATGTAAAAAAATGTTTTCTGCTAAAGTTTCCTACTTGGAAATCAAATACTGTTTAATCCATCATAAGTTTGTGATTTTATTGTTGTTAACTTTCTCCTAATCAAGTTTTCTATCACTCTCCCTCAGAACGTGACCATTTTTTTCTCCTCTATGTCCATGTTTTCCTACATGGAATCCTATTATGGGTTAACTCGGGTGACCTTTTTACTTCCCTTTCATTCATTTAAAGTAATAGTGTTACCGACTCTTTTTCTGATGTGGTACGTTCAATGAAATTTCCAATCCTGATTTTAAAAATAGCGAGGATGCAATTTCTTAAGGGGGGAAGATTGTAACGACCTGAAATTTTGAAAAAATCTTGTTTCCTAATTTTGTGTCTTATTTTATTTTGTGTACTCAATAAAACTATTTCAATTGATAACATGAGTATAATTAAGATGAGACTGTTGGGTTTGGACTGTTATATGACCATTGGTCAATATGACTACTGGAAACTAAACGTTTCGATCATTGTCTCTAAATACAAGTGATCTTGGTTAATTAATATAGAATGAAGATTCGATGGCCTCACCCAGTAGTCTTGGACTGATCGAAGCCCATCTAACAGAACATGGGAAGGAGGTAGAACCACTGGGCTTTGCTCTGAACCAAACCCATGCTGAACTTCATCGTGTGAAGCTAGAATAGAATTTCCTTCGCGAGATGTTCAAACTAATAGAAATTACTACTCGTGTGATGTTGGCCGAGCATCCCTTGGATTCTCTCACCTTAGCACACCTTACACTTAGTTCATATACTGGTGTGATAAGGGGATATGTGAGGAGACCGTAACTGCCTTGTGTAATCCTTTGTTTTAAATAAAATTTTTGATTTCTTCTTATGATGACTTTTATAAATTTTCAAATGTCCAGATAAATATAGTATGCGTATTTTTGGTGAATTTTAGTGAAATGATATTTTAAAAAATGTTTATGTAAACCTTAAATAATTAAAAATTTGTAATGATTTTCAAAAAATGGTCTTCTACAATTTTGTTCAGTACTAAATTTAGAGTCTAATAAGATCAACTTAATTTTTGATGAATAGTAAATTATGAATTGTTATTTTATGCTTATAATTAGTAATGTGACAAAATGGATTAGAAATCTCATTTAAATAAAGTATTAATATAATCTAGGCACCTTGATTAAGTAATGTGATTCAATAAAATCGTTAAATAATGGTTTCTTAAATTATTAGTCAAGTGTTAGTTTTTTCGCGTAAATAGTGTTTTTAATTAAATATTAAATTAAAATTATTGAGAAAATTATTTTTATAAAAGGGATTTCAATTTTGAACTCAGATCATTGATATTATGTAAAGGTAATTTTTGTAGATTTTTCTAAAAAAATGAATTTTCGGTGAATAGTGTATTTATTTAAAAATTAAATTAAAAATATTTAGAAAATTATATTTATAAAATGAAGTTCATTTTTCAAATCAGAGCATTGATATTTGGTTAGGGTAAAATTTTGGGATTTTTCTGAGAATGTTGAATTTTCAGTGAATAGTAGAAATACAGTTTTAGGGTTTCAGTATGTTTAATGACATCATAACTGTGTCATGATGATGTCATGACATATTTTAAGGGTTTTCCAACCAAAGGTGATGAATTATTGTATGGGGGACCCATGTGGCTTAAATCCATGTGAAATACCAAGCGAGAGCCCATGGTTTTGAGAAAACCACATGTGAGGTGTCCCTTGGCCATTAATGCCTTGTTCCCTCACATTTCTTAAATATACCCACCCTTTCCTCCTCTATTTTTCACTCCCAACTCTCCCCCAACGAATATATGGTCTCATTACATCCCAAGGAGTCTTATAAAGTTTCCCCCAAGCCCTCAAGGTCCCAACCATTGAGTTTCAAGAGATACGTTTTAAGGTAAGAGATCCTACCTCCCTCTTTCTTTCCAAGTACTCTCTTTTATGTCATTTATTTTATAATCCATGTTCTTATTTTGGAGGATGTTTTTTATATTCATCCTACTGTCCTTTTCATTTTCATATGATGAGAGACCCACTCTTTCCCTCCTCATTTCATTTTATGAATGTTAAAGTGGTGCCATTAGGATGCCGAATTTTTAAGGGATTCTTTCACCCTTCTTGTTTTTAAGATCTATTTTCTTGTCAAGTATTTCATGTTCCTTTTTATTATGTTGGGGTATTTTCTCTATATCCATCATACTGGTCTTTTATTTTCATATTATGGGAGACCCTATTTGATCTCGTCAATTCATTTTTTTGAATTTTATGTTACGCCGTTAGGCTGCCAAATTTTCATAAGAGAAATATTATTTTTGTCTTCCTTTCATGTTCTTCATTTCATATGGTATATCTTTAAATTTTCATTACCACATTCTTAAATCCTTTATATTCTTTCCCCCTACTGATTTATGGATCATTTATGAGTAGGTGATCCATATACCCTCTCTTTTCAATGTTTTCTAAAACATCATAACATAGTCACTATGCTGCAGAATTTCCGTCCCAAAATGTCTCTCTATTATTCGCAAATTCTTTTATTTTATTAAGAGAATACTCAAATCTCATTATTCTAAAGGGGTATTTACATATATACCAAAATTTATTATTTTAAATTCTGAGATTTACATACATGAGACCCGCTTTCCATTTCCATGTGTTTAAAGTGAGATAAAGATCATGTCTTTAAAGTAGTATTTAAAACATTATGATTATGAAATTAAACCCATTTATTTTATGCTATATGGGTTGTTTATGAAATTATTGATGATTATATATGTGGATCATATGATAATAAAGACAAATTAATGGTGCTCCCTGATAGCGCTCTAATGCATTAGGTAAAGACTAAATCTCTAGAGATGGCCATTTTTTAACGACGCCTTGGGGAATAACCTTGGTAATTTTTAATGAATCCTTGGGGATGGACCTTGGTGAAACAGAAATGATTGTAACTATTAAATGTTTTGTCCAAATCTTCAAGTTATGAAATACGTTATTTTTATTATTATATGCCTCATGATTTCTTTCTCATCCCTTAGGGTTCATTTTCATGACATTGTTGATGTATCTCGAGTTCACATGTTAAATGATTCCCCTTGTTTCCCTTACTAGGCCTTCTTCTCACCCTTTCTTTTGATGAATGTCCCCAGGTTATGAGATGCAGTAATGAAACTATGATGAACATAAGGAGAAGCATTTCAAGTGTTTAATAATAATGTTTTATGTTTTCATGTTTTATGTTCCTGTTTTCCAAGACACTAAACATTAAAGATCCTCAGTTTTGAAAAATGTAATGAAAGCTTATGTGATAAAAAGGCTGGATGCAATAGTTGGTATCAAAGTATGGTTTAGTTATTTATGGAAATTAGGATTTGAAAACTTAATTAAGAACCCTATAGAAAAGATTAAATATAGTAAATCTTCCTTGTATTTTGGTGAGTATTGAGTAAGGGGTTTCCATGCAAATGCATCCTTCTCTGGATACGAGCAGGTAGGGGTGGATCTGGCACAGATGTACATAGAGGTAAAACCCAGAAACAACACTTTGAGCTAGACTCTAATCATAATTGGTACACAACAATAGGCCTTGCTAAATTCTTGTTTATGACACTCCCAGGGGATATGCTTTGGTAAATTCATAACCATAGTATGAACCATTATTAAAGGAACAAAGATAAAATAAAATAAAGATTCACATAAGAATATATGATCATGGATAACCTAGATTGGGACCTTGGGGATCACAAGTTAGGGTATAATTATCTTCTACAAGTTTATCCTTCTATTATTTATGTTTCAATTTCATGATTATTGGCAATGTATTTAATCCTCCTAATTATACGATCTTTTCATAGTTAATGGCTGGAAATGGAAGAGCATGTCCCAACAATCAATGTGATAGGAAATGTGACGATTTCCCTATTAATGTGATAGAGATGACAAAAGATAAAGTTGATCATATTTTGACTATACCAAACCAGCTATCAAAAATCACAATTAATAATTGGTACCTATTTGAATTCCCAAATTTATCACGGAAGAAGATGATAAATTATCAAGGATGTTCATCTGATAAAGTTGATAAGGGAAAGAAGACCAAATTTTTTTTTACAAAAAGTTTGGCAAAAGGCACTAAGGAGAATTTCACAAAGGAACCGAAATTTTTTTTACGTTTTGAAAGATAGGGCATAAAGTATCCAATTGCATTAAAAATGGATAATGTGATGAATGGAGATAAGGTTCGATCTAACGTACCCTATACATTTCGATGTCGTAAATGTGGAGAAGATAGACATTATCCAAGGAAATTCTCTCTCGGAATGGGTGAGAAAAATGATGAGCATCAACAATAATCGAGGACAAGGGAACAATGAAAGTCCTATGCTGAGATGGATCATGATGACTAATGTACATGTAACTTCTTCACAATAATTGTCTATGTCATCTTGTATTTTAGTTCATCCTCTATGTGCATATCTTTTATGATTTCTACGATCATCGAGTAACTACCTAGAAAGATTTTATATCATTATTGAAAAAATATATTGTTATGTACCACATGTTGAAGTAGTGAATATGTTCTTCATAAATAAAAGGGTGATTCGGGGATTAAAAGATGATTATTATTTTGGAAGATGTTCACTATTTTAGGAACCCTATATGATCGAGGTAAATAGATTACTACGGTATTTTCGTTGAGGAGTAAAGGATGAATTATATTTTTAAGATTCAATGAATTTAAGGTGGAATTATAGTAATTTATGTTACATATGGAAATTATTAACCTATCTTGGGGAAAATGTGATTAGGTTAGTCACTTTTGTTATAAGATGATTAGAGTGGCTGATGTTGTTTGAAGATGAAGGATAAAGTCTATCTTGGAAGACTATGTTATGAGATCGTTCTTATAATTGGGTTTCAATCTTAGTTTGGTTTATTTTGTTGAATTTTAAGGATAGTTATTTATGTATTGGTCTATGATGAACTTTGGGTAGTACCATGGAACTTTGATGATTTAAAAGTAGTTTCCCTTCTATGGGTTTCTTTATTTTGGAAGAGTTTTTTTATGTTACCTTATCTATTTTTGGGATAATAGAAGAAATTGATAGTTAATCATTGGTGGATTATGTGATTCTCTAGAAGATGATTCTTTTGCTTTGATGAGACTAAGTGGTTTTGAATTCTCATCGTTTGGAGGAAAGATTAGTTTTGGAAAAGACTTATTAAAGGATGAAACTCTACTTGAAGGTAAGTATATTTCCCTATGTTTTATTCTATGTAGAAATTCAATTCCTCAACACTATGAAAATAAACGTAAATCAAAAATGTTTTCTGTTTATGTTTCCTACTGGAAAAATCAAATACCGTTTAACCCATCAAAAGTTTGTGATATTCTTGTTGTTAACTTTCTCAAAATCATGCTTTCTATCACACTCTCTCAGAACGTGACCCTTTGTTTTTCTCCTCTATTTCCATGTTTTCTTACATGAAATCATAGTATGGGTTAACTCGGGTGACCTTTTTACTTCACTTTCTTTCTTTTAAAGTAATAATGTTACTGACACTTTTTCTGATGTGGGACATTCAATGAAATTTTCAATCCCGATTTTCAAAATTGCGAGGACACAATTTCTTATGGGGAAAGATTGTAACGACCTGAAATTTCGAATAAATATTGTTTCTTAATTTTGTGTGTTATTTTAATTTTTATACTCAACAAAACTATTTCATTTGATAACATGAGTATAATTAAGATGATATCGTTGGGTTTTGACTGTTATATGACCATTGGTCAATATGACTGCGGGAAACTAAATGTTTAAATTATTGTCTCTAAATACAAGTGATCTTGGTTAATTAATATAGAAAGAAGATTTGATGGCCTCACCTGTCTTGGACTGATCAAAGCCCATCTAAGAGAACATGGGAAAGAGGTAGAACCACTGGGCTTTGTTATGGACCAAACCCAATTCGAAATTCATCGTGTGAATCTAGAATAGAATCACCTTTGCAAGAAGTTCAAACTGATATAAATTACTACTCGTGCGATGTTGGTTGAGACTCCCTCAGATTCTCTCACCTTAGGACACCTTACACATAGGTCCTATGCTGGTGTGATAAGGGGCTATGTAAGGAGACCGTAACTGCCTTCTGTAATCCTTTGTTTTAAATAACAATTTTGAATTTTTCTTATGACAAAGTTTAGAAATTTTCAAATGTCCTGATAAATATAGTATGCATATTTTTTGGTGATTTTTAGAGAAAGGATATTTTAAAAAATGTTTACGTAAACCTTAAATAAACAAATAATTTAATTATTTTCAAAAAATGGACTTCTAAATTTTTTTTCAGTATGAAATTTAGAGTCTAATAAGATCAACTGAATTTTTGATGAATAATAAATTATGAATAGTGATTTTATGCTTATGATTAGTAATGTGACCAAATGGAATAGTAATCTCACTTAAATATAGTATTAATATAATCTTGGCACCTTGATTAAGTAATGTGATTCAATAAAATGGTTAAATAAAGGTTTCATAAATTATTAGTGAAGTATTAGTTTTTTCGGTTGAATAGTGGTTTTTAATTATAAATTAAATTACAATATTTAGAAATTTTTTTTATAAAATGGATTTCATTTTTGAACTCAGAGCATTGATATTATGTTAAGGTAATTTTTGGGGATTTTTCTGAAAAAATGAATTTTCGATGAATAGTTTATTTATTTAAAAAATTAATTTAAAATTTTTATAATTTTTTTTATAAAATGATGTTCATTTTTCAAATCATAGCATTTATATTTTGTTAAGGTAAAATTTTGGAATTTTTATGAGAAAGTTGAATTTTCAGTTAATAGTAGAAATACAGTTTTAGGGTTTCGGTATGTTAAATGATATCATAACTGTGTCATGATGATTTCATGAGATATTTTATGGGTTTTCCGATCAATGGTGATGAATTATTGTATGGGGGCGCATTTGGACTAACTCCATGGGAAATACCATGGGAGATCCCTTGTTTTTTAGAAAACCACTTTTGAGGTGTCCCTTGGCCATTAATGCCTTGTTCCCTCACATTTCCTATAAATACCCACCCATTCCTCCTTTAGTTTTCACTCCTAACTCTCCCCCAACAAATCTCTGGCCTCATTACCTCCCAAGGAGTCCTCTCAAGGGTTCCCCAAGCCCTCAAGGTCCCAACCTTTGAGTTGTATGAGAGACGTTTTAAGTTAAGGGATCCTACCTCCCTCTTTCATTCCAAGTACTCTCTTTTAGGTCATTTCTTTTATGCTCCATGTTCTTATGTTGAGGATGTTATTTTATATTCATCCTACTGTCCATTTCATGTTCATATGATGAGATACCCTCTCTTTCTCTCATCATTTCATTTTAAAAATCTTAAAGTGGCGCCATTAGGCAGCCGAATTTTTAAGGGATTCTTTCACCCTTCTCATTTTCAAGATCAATTTTCATGTCAAGTCTTTCATGTTACTTTTTATTATGTTGGGGTATGATCTTTATATCTATCATATTGATATTTTATTTTTATATGATGAGATACCATAGTTTATCTCGTCAATTCGTTTTTTTAATGTTTAATTGACGCTGTTAGGCTGCTAAATTTTAATAAGAGAAATCTTATTTTTGTCTTCCATTCATGTTCTTCATTTCATATGGTATATAATTCAATTTTCATTACCATGTTCTTAAATATTATATATTCTATCCCCCTACTGTTTTATGGATCATTTATGAGTGGTTGACCCATGTCCCCTCTCTTTTCAATGTTTTCTAAAACCTCGTAACATCACAGTTATGCTACACAATTTCCGTCTCAAAACATCTCTCTCTTATTCTCAAATTCATTTATATTATTAAGTGAATTCTCAAATCTCTTTATTATAAAGGGGTATTCACATATATACCAAAATTATCTATTTTAAAGTCTGGTATTTACATACATGATACCTTCTTTCCCTTTCCGTGGGTTTAAAGTGACATAAAGATCATCTCTTTAAAGTAGTTTTTAAAACATTATGATTATGAAATGAAACCCATTTCTTTTATGCTATATGGGTTTTTTATGAAATGATTGACGATGATATATGTGTCTCACATGATTATAACGACATATTAAGGGTTCGCCCTGATAGCGCTCCAATGCATTGGGTAAAGACTTAATCTCTAGAGATGACCATTTTTTAACGATGCCTTGGTGAATAACGTTGTTAATTTTTAATGACACCTTGAAAATGGACCTTGGTGAAATGGAAATGATTTTCAATATTAAATGGTGTAACCACATCTTCATTTTATTAAATACATTATTTTATTTTTGATATGCCTCATGATTTCTTTCTCATTCCTTAAATTTATTTTTCATGACATTGTTGATGTACCTCAAGTTCACATGTTAAACGTTTCCCCTTGTTTCCCATACTAGGCCTTCTACTCACCCTTTCTTTTGATGTATGTCCCAATGTTATGAGATATTGTAATGAAACTAGGATTAACATAAGGAGAATCATTTCAAGTGTTTAAGAACAATGTTTTATGTTTTCATGTTTTATGTTCCTAGTTTCCATGACACTAAACCTTATTGATCCTTAGTTTTGTAAAATGTAATTAAAGTTTATGTGATAAAACGGAGGGATGCTATAGGTGGTTAGTTTTATAAGATGTAAAAAATGTTCTAAGATGGACAACTGATATTTTATTATTGGACCACTATAATGCATTATATATGGAAAAGGAGAGAAAAAAAAGTTAATTGATGAAGAATAATGAATAGACAAGTTAAAATGATGCAGTGAAATAATGCTTAGCATTAGGAACCACTAACGCTCCAATTTCCTAGATGTGGGGATTTTTTTCAAATATTTGGGACAACCTCTATATAATAGTATTTTTTTCATATGAGGGAATTTAATTAAAATCATTAATATTTCATTGTTCATATTTCAATGTTTTGGAATTATTGAAAAATGTTGTTGATGTATTTAATTGTACTATTGTAATATAAATCCTAATATTCCAAGGATTTTTCATATAGTAATTTTTCCTTATGATATTTCATGAATATTTTCAATTGTACTAATAAATTAGAAATTATATTTAATAGGGACATGTTATTTTATTGGAAAACATTTTAAAGGATAAAATAATATTCAAATACTTCAAGATAATGATGTAATTATATTCAATGATTATTATTTTATTTTGTGGAAAAATATATGCTGAAAAAAATGAAGTTTGAAATTTATTTTATTAATTAATTTATTTTCATATATTTCATCATTTTGGAATGTTATACGAATTATGTTATATCATTTTCTGAAAAAAGCAAAACCCAAATAAAAGGAGAGAATTCTTAATATTTGTAAATAAGGAAGGGATTAAACCACAAACAAAGGTACGGTATGGTTTCATTCTCTTGTAGTGGTATACAAGATGTGTTGGTCAGTATAGTAGTGCTTTTACATAAATTATTTTATGGATCAACAATAATATGATTTTAAAAAATCATGTTATTAGATCAAATTTTTTTATTTTTTAGGGATTTTGAGGGGACTATTGATTTTTAGGAAATTATTTATTAGGTTGAGTTAATTTTAACCATTATGTCTAACATGTGTTTTTTTAGGAGTTATAATTTAGGATGAATAAAATTAAATAATATAATGTTAAGGTTATTTGGGTGTTAGAGTTATTTATTTGAGGAATTATTGATGTTGAACATTGGATTTTGAAATTAATAAGAAGGTATATTCATATCGGGGATCTTCATACCTTTTGATAACTAATATTTACTTGGGATAATAACTAATGACATGATGAATATCATTTTATCATTTTTTGGAATCATTCCACCTATGAGAAGTTATTTTTAGTGCATCATGAATATAAAAATAATCTTTAACATTAATCAATTGTAATAAAATAAATTATTGTGGTGAAAAATGATTATAGTATGAAATTATAAATTTAAAGTTAGAATTTTATACTATATTAATAATCTATATTGTAAAATGTTACATTATATTTTGGAAAAATTTATTAAAATAATTTCATTCATTTTCAATAATTTAATGGTCTCTTCACACAAAAATGATAAAAATTTCTCTCTTCTGTGGGATTTCATATCAAATACATACTTTCACATGCATACAATGTTTTAAATATGTGGAAACATATTTTTTTAGATGAATATAACATTTCCCATTCCTTTCATGATGAACCAAGATAGAATTTCATGAAACTATCACCCGACCCTTCCCATGGCAAGGCTCGAAGGGTGTTCTAAATCCCCATGGTTTAGGATCTAGTTCATATCCATAAAACGTCACATTTGGGAATTATTTCACCAATAAGAATCATCAACATTCCAACCCAAATGAATAAAATATCACATAATTAACACTATTAATAATGAAAATTTCAATCAATTTAGAAGATAAACATTTACACTTTTATTCAAAACCAAACTACCCTAGTGGTGAGTGGAAACAATCATATGAGAAAACTATCATGAAACAAGTGGGTCAACTCCCCCATAACACCCCTACTAGTAACTAGGTGAATATAAACCACTCCCAAATGGATCCTCCATCTGCACCATGATACGACATTCCATTAACATTATTAATCATTAAATGATCTACATACACTTAAGGGGGGGTATTTACTGTTTTGAGACAATTCTAAATATGATACCACTAAATGATATTACATGATATAAATACATAGAAAAAATAAACATGTATTTTTTTTAAATAATAAAATAATTAGAGGGAAAGTTATATTATATTATAATAGGAAATGACCCAGAATAGGATATCCCAGGATATGAATTGCTTCACATGGGAACCAAATGTAATAATTATGGAATTATTGTTATTATGTTCATTGGATACTTTTTAATGACCTGTCATCGGGGCCCGTGTCGTGACTACCCCAAGCCCGCCTTCCATAGGCCAGGGGCTGAAGAGTATTACCAAAGGCATAAATCCTGATAAAAAGGGAAATCATTGCCATTATAAAACGTAAACACACGCACACACCCAGAGTACAAGCGGAAGAAAACATTAAGTAAAACTGAAAACAAAAGTAGTGCTGAAAGTAAGGGGCCGGAAATACAATCCCAACTATTAGGTACTAGAGAAAAGAAAAAACAACGGGAAGGTGACAAGAAGCTCCTGGATTGTCCACCATGGATCCTACCTGAATTGTAGGTTTCTGATAGCACAACTCCTTGATCATCCACCACAGATCCTAACTGAAGGGTAGGTACAAATTGCCTCCTCAGTGCCCTCGTCCGTCAACCTCCTCCGGGTACTGACTCATTGTGAGTTCCACCTCCGGGTACCGACTCGTCATGAGGTCCACCTCTAGGTGACGTCTAGTCCTCATACACTCAGCCTCCATCAGTGTTGTCTGTCGTCTGCATTCAACACAACAAGGTGCGGGCATAGCCTGTGCAGGGGTGAGTATAACGATACTCAGTAGGGACCCCGAGACCCTAAAGGTCTCACTAAATCCAACAAGTATAAACCACAATGAAATATATCAACATATAACCTTTACATAGGTATATTCACATACATATACCTATGTTATCATGTAACCCATCTCAATCATGAGGAAAACACAAAGGTCATTAACTCAACTCAAACTAGGATTTTTATTCACGATGACGAAAACACGGATACTGGAGAACTCCTCCTCTATCTTGTGAAGTAGTCATGTCACGACTCCGAGGTTCCACTCACTAACCTTATACTACTGAGGTACTCCTCCTCTATCTAGTACCACGAGTCTGCCACCCCAACATAGTAGTACTCCCCGCCATGGGTCTGCCGCCCAAACACAGTAGCGCTCCCCCTAATAGCCTACAGAGGTACTCCTCCTATTGAATACCGCGGGTCTGCTTCCCCAAAAAATTAGCACTCCTCCACCATGGTTATGTCTCCCCAACACATTAGTGATCCCCACTGGGCTAATCAAGTCACTCCGAATCGAATTGGACAAGCAGTCATCAGGTCTCATCTAGCTACAAGGTCTCCGTACTCCGTATGCTCATCTCTAGGAGGATCCGCTCCACGAGCTATTGGTCGACACTCCAAGTGTCATGAAGTCCCATGAATATGTATCTCAAAGAACCACCTCTTCATGGGGGTCTCAACGCAATATAAAGATTGTCAATCGGATGCCCGGTCTGTGAGTTATTAGCTTTTCCGTTCTAGGGGCCCGGTTGGTTTTTAAGCTAAAACCAAAGCCACCGTACTTCAGATGCATCATATCCTCAAGCAGAGTATTCAAAAATATCTTTCTTAACAAAAGGAAACCAATATAATTGATGGCACATCAATCGGGCGTCTTGTCCTTTTATCATAAGTGTTTCTTCTCCGAGGGCCCGGTTGGATTTCAGTTTCAATCCAACCCGACCGTTTTTCAAAATTCATCCAAAACTCAGTTAGAGTATCACAAGAGGACCACCTCATCGCGAGGGTCCTAGTGCCGCATATGGTGCATTGATCGGATGTGTGGTCTTCATGTTATTCACGTTTATGTGAAAATGTTCCAGGCCCGTTAAGCCAGGTGGGCTGACGGGTCGGGTCAACCCCGAGTTGGGGGATCCGACCTGGTAGGGGGTGTCGGACCAGCCTGAAGATTCATGCGGTCTGGACTGAGGGTCACAACCCGGCCCTAAGAGAGCGTGGACCCACCTGAAGTGGCACGGCCCGGGCCTACGCAGCCCGGCATAGCCCCTCTCGGCCCAGCCCGGCGTGGCCCGGCCGAGCGTGCGGGCCGGCTGGCTCGGCCAGCTAGCCGAGCCATCTGAGGAGTTGGCACGGAACCCGGCTACCCAAACCGATGGTATGAAGCGGTGCCGCCCTCCCAAACTAGACAGCTAGGCCGACCAGCCTTTTGGCGCACGCGACCGGCACATCGGGCCGCGGGTTTCTTCAGCGTGGCACCATTATGGAACTGCGGTTCGGCTGCGCCCAGCAAGCCGATGGGCCCGCTTTTTCTCATGCACGACGCCCTCCTAGTGTCGTGGCTCACCTTCACCTGGTCGGCCGACGGGCCGGCCGGTTCTTCTGCCAAAGTGGCCCGCAAAGCGGGCTGTGGTTCCCACTGCACAGCCGGCGCGACGGCGCGGGCTCCCTCCGCCGCGGCTCCGCATCCCAGGCACGACGCAATGGAGCTATTCTTCCTTCGTCGCGGCTCGCTTGGTCGCAGATTTTCTTAGCGTGTGTGATGACACCCCTTTCGCTGCCGACCTCTTCCGTGTTCTGCCTCTGATCGCTAATTCCCACGACAAATAGGGTCAAACGGAGGGTCATCGGGCCATTTTTTTTGTCTTGTTCCCTCCTCGTTAAGCGATAGCAATAGGTTTGACAAAACATATTATACAACAATGAACCGAGGCACAATATTAATCAATTAAAATTGAACATAACCCCTACATCGATAGTTGATGTCGCACATCGGGCGTCGCAGAAGACGGCGTCATGGGGAAATAATTTGTAGGCGATGTCAGAGTGTATCCGAGGAAGAAGCGACATTTCCTCACTTGTTGTGGAGAAGAGAATGGTATGTGAATCGTCGTTCTTCGTGGAACAAGCGCTCTTCGTGGATGAGATGACATTCTTCATCGAGAGAGGAGTTTTCTTCTTCTTCATACATGAGATCTCTCAAATCTTCCCCAACCCAACATATGCCAAAATAAAATTATAGGCTCCACTATTATTTTATTAACAGAAGCAATTATAATTTCAAATTCAAACCACTCAATTAATTAATTGAAGAGGGTGAATTATTTAATTATCATGTGTTTTCATGATTTAAAGAGGGGGAGTGGGGGAATTGAAGATTCCACATTTAATAGGAGTTTACAAATTAATGATTGGGGTTAAGGAGTTTGGGTAAAAATGAAATGTTGGGGCTTCTGTGAGCCCCACCTCTCATATATCCACACATTGGAAGTTGAGTGGGTGTGGGCCACACCAACAACTTCCCATGGGAGGAGTTAACCTCCTTAGATATAAAATAAAATTGTTCCAACAATTTTATTTACTTCTTAATTAAAACCCAATAATTAACTTCTCCTCCCTCACAAACGCAACTACGGTAAAGGTCCCCTTAAGCAATTACCAGCATTGCGATTTAATCGGTGCCCTCAGATTTCAATTCCATGCACCGATTCAAAAGATATAAAAAATCACTCTTTCAATTAATGAATTTACTTGAGATAAACTTCAGAAATTGATTCCTGGCACAACAAGCCTCGGAATCAAGTGCCGTCAGAAGTCACAGGCTCGTAAAATTTCAAAGTATTTTAGAAAAAAAAATCCTCAAAATTTCCGAGTCTTTACATTACTCCCACCTCAGGTATTTACATACCTGTAAAGCTACAACAAAAAATAGGGGAAAATTGAGGGTACTGAGCAAGAATCTGAACCTCCCACTCTCATGTGCTCTCATTGAGGTTCTCGTGCTTCCAATGAATGTGCACCAGAAGAATCGGCCATCCATGTGGGACCTGCTACTATTGGTACTCGATCTCAACCAGGACCTCCATGAATTTAGTCCCGTCATCGATGTCCAGCTCCCCATAGTCAATGTTTTGGGTTGGGTTATGCACGTATCTCCTCAGTTGAGATACGTGGAAGAAGTTATTCACCCTATCTAACTGAGGTGGAATGGCCAGGCGGTAAGCCACCTCGCTTACCCTACTCAGGACCTGGAATGGTCCAATTAAGCGTGGAGATAACTTTCCACCCTGGCCAAATATCCATAATCCACGTCGAGGTGAGAACCTAAAGAAAACATGGTTTCCACCCTCGATCTTCAGTGGTCTCCATCTCCTATCAGCATAAGACTTCTGTCTGATCTATGCAGTCTTCATCCGCTCCGAGATGATCTACACCATCTCCGTCATAGCATGAACCATATCTGGTTCTACATGAGCTGCTAAGATTTCCCCTTTAAGGAAAAGATAAATCTGATCTCATCCCTTAGATGATCCACATTCATTTCTTAATACACTCATTCCTAACATGAACAGGACAACTCATATAATGGATAAAATCATAAGGCATCGACGCTACTACCAAGAGATCCATCCGTTACACTCGCATTCAACGGTCAAGTTACACTGTTTGCATTAGTGTATGGTCATTGGGTCTCCTCTAGTAGGAATCTCTAAAGTGAGGTTCATGTCAACGGTTTTAAAAAGGAACCTCTCATTATTAACCACACATAAGGTAGGAAAGAAAACATCACAAATAAAAGTGTCTTTTATTACTGAAGCTCAATGTACAAAGACACATAACATCCACGAAAAAACAACAACATGGAAACTAGAAGCACAAAAAACAAAGGCCTCTATGCCAGGAACTAGTCCCGATCCTATCCACCAGCTTCTAGAGCTCCATAGTTGTATGATTCCACTACTTGAAGTTGTGCTCCCCCATGTCCACCTATTCCCTGCAGTCAGGGTTGACCTCCTAGTGCTGTTGGCAGCAACACCTCTATGAGTCGTCCACCACCAGATGTACGACCAGCTCCTCTTCCTCTATCTCCTGCTCCTTGCAGTCTGCCTCGATCGAACCTATGCCTTTTCCCGAGAGGTCCTTCTTCTATCTTCCGATCATCTGCATGGTGTGTCGGACAGTCACGAGCCATGTGACCCTATCCGCCACATGAGTAACACATCCTGGAAGGTCTTGCTATATCTCCACCCTGGGTGACCCGCACTACCGACCCTGAGTCGTGCAGTCGACCACCTGTAGTTCTGGTCCTCTTGGACTTCTTCGTCATATGTCTACTGTCAACTGCAGAAGACTCTACTGCATGCTGGATAGTGGTGGGTCCCACTGCTGGAGACTGCTCAGCAAGGAAACACTCCACTAAGAGGGCTCGCTCCAACACCCCCGTTTGCGTCGAGATTTTGTGGGAGACAACTGAATCTCTAATATCTCTCCCGAGTACTTGCTCAAAGGTCCAGATCCTGAAGAATGGGTCTCGTACCATATCAGTGGAGTAGTGTGAGTGGTTGGTGAACCTCATTGTGTATTTCTCCATAGTCTTGCAACCCTGCTGAAAAAGCAGTAACTCCTATATAAGAACTGCTCGATGGGTGGCTGGTACAAACTCCTCTTGGAACAGGCTCTCGAAGTCTGCTCATATTAGTGTCACCTCGTCATGCAGCTGAAGCATCAGGCTCCACCATCTGCCTATTGCTTCCTAAAGGAGGCTGGCAGCAATGATCACTATAAAGTCTTCTGACATCCCAACTAGCCTGAAGACTTTCACCACAGCCTTCAGCCAATCCTCAGATGTCTGTGGGTCCGTCTCTCCCTGGAACCTAGGTGGCCTCTGGTGCTGAAACTCGTGCAGCGCACTGAAGTGGCGTGCATCGCCTGCTGTTGGGGCTAGTGGCATCGATGGCAGAATGGGTGGTAGTACCTTTGGTTCCTCCGCTGGTGCCATAACTGGAATAGGGCCCTATAATGAGGTCTCGTCACTCGGTGGGCTGTAAGTACATACAAATCTCTGGGCTCTAGCAAGTCATCCGCACGAAGCCATCCTGAAATAAACAGATGCGACACGGTCAAAAGACTACACCAGGTTAGCTGTCCTGGTTTTGAGCTGTCTTAAAGAAATTTTTTTGAAAACGCACACAAAATTAGTGTTTTCGTGCACTGAGTCTGAAATTAGATGTCATGGTCCTAGTGTACGAATACGTCGGCCACCACACCAACACTGGACTCCCTAAAATGAATACCACACTTGGTACCCTTAACACAATTGCTTCATAGAAAAGAATGATCAGAGTACTGAGTTTTGCGGTAGAACTGACACCTCTGATACAAATTTTTCACAACCCGTCCTCGGGACCCATGTCGTGACTACCCCAAGCCCGCCTTCCATAGGCCAGGAGCTGGAGACTAGCACCAAAGGCATAAATCCTGATAAAAAGGGAATGCATTGCCTTTATGAAACGTAAACAGACACACACACCCAGATTACAAGAAGAATAAAACACTATATAAAACTAAAAACAAAAGTAGTGCTGAAAGTAAGGGGCCAGAAATACAAGCCCAACTGTAAAGTACAAGGTATAAGACAAAACAACTGGAAGGTGAAAAGAAGCTCCTAGATAGTCCACCACGGATCCTACCTGAAGGGTACGTACAGATAGTGCAGCTCCAAGATCGTCCACCACAAATCCTACTTGATGGTTAGGTACAGATAGCCTCATCAGCACCTTCGTCCGTCAACCTCCTCCGGGTACCGACACTTCGTGAGGTCGACCTCTGAGTACCGACACGTCGTAAGGTCCAACTCTAGGTGTTGTCCAGTCCTCATACACTCAGCCTCCATCAGTGTTGTCTGTCGTCTGCATTCAGCTCAACAATGTGCAGGCATTGCCCATGCAGGGGTGAGTAAAATGAGACTCAGTAGGGACCCCGAGACCCTCAAGGTCTCCCTAAGTCCAACAAGGATAAACCTAAATGAAATATCTCAAAATATAACCTTTACATAGGTATATGCCCATACATATACATAATTTATCACGTAACCCATCTCAATCATGAGGAAAACACAAAGGTCATTGACTCAGCTCAAACCAGGATTTTTATTCACGATGACTAAAAAACGTCTACTGAAGAACTCCTCCTCTGTCGAGCGAAGTAGTCCTGTCATGACTCTGAGGTACCACTCACTAACCTTATACTTCTGAGGTACTCCTCCTCTGTCGAGTACCGTGGGTCTACGACCCCAACTCAATAGTGCTCCCCACCATGGGTCGGCCGCCCCAACACAGTAGCACTCCCCCTAATAGCCTACAGAGGTACTCCTCCTATCGAGTAATGTGGGTCTGCCGCCCCAACATAGTTGCGCTCCTCTACCATGGGTCTATCTCCCTAACACAGTAGCGATCCCCACTAGACTAGTCAAGTCACTCTGAATCGAATCGGACAATTAGTCATCAGGTCTCAGCCAGCTACAAGGTCTTTTTACTTTATATGCTTGTCTGCATGAGGTTTTTCTCCACGAGATGATGTTCGACACTCCAAGTGTCATGAAGTCCCATGAATAAGTATCTCAAAGAACAGCTTCATTATGGGGGTCTCAATGCAATAGACGGTACGTCAATCGGACACCCAGTCTGTGAGTTATTATATTTTCCGTTCCAGGGGCCTGGTTGGTTTTTAATATAAAACCAACCTGACCGTACTCTAGATGCGGCCAAACCTCGAGCAGAGTAGGCCAAAATATCATTCTCAATAAAAGTTAACCAACATAATTGACGACATTTCAATCAGACGTCTGGTCCTTTTTTATAAGTGTTTCAGCTTCGAGGGCCCGGTTGGATTTCGGTTTCAAACAAACCCTGCCGTTTTTTCAATGTCATCAAAAACATTCATAGAGAATCGCAAAAGGACCACCTTGTTGCGAGGGTTCTAGTGCCACAGAGGGAGCATCAATCGGACACGCGTTCTTCATGTTATTCACGATTAAGTGAAAATGGGACAGACCCGTTAATCCTGGTGGGTTGACGGGTCGGGTCAACCTAGAGTTTGCAAGTCCGACCCAGTAGGGGGTGTAGGACCGGGCCGAAGATTCGTGATGTCCGGCCTGAGGGGAATGGCCTGGCTCCAAGATACCACGGCCCAACCCGAAGTGGCTCGGCCCGGACCGGCGGGGTGAGACCTGACTCGGTCTGGCCAGGTGCCGCCCAGCAGGGCGGTCGTCCTGGCTGGCTCGACCAGGCGGCCGAGTGGCTCGGGATGAAGGCTGAGTGGTCCGATGTGGGGGCACAACCCCCGACAGCCCAAACCTGTGGCATCGCCTTCCCAAACCGGCTGGCTAGGCTAGTCGTCCATCAGGCGCACGCGGCCCGCACGGTGGGATGCAGGTTTCTTCAGTGTGGTGCCCTCCTAGTGCTGCGGTTCATCTACACCCGGCCGACCGATGGGCCAACCAGTTCTTCCTCTGAAGCGGCCTGCAACGCGGGCTGCGGCTCCCGCTGCATAGCCGGCATGACAGCACCGGCTCCCTGCGCTGCAACCTACGCTGATCACGGCTCCTCATCCACTACACTCTGCGACATCGTCGTGCTTTCTCTGTCGTGGCTCGCTTGGTCATTGCTTTTCTTAGCGTGTGCGGCGGGGGCCCTTGCGCCACCAGCCTCTTCTGTGTTCCTCCTCTGATCGCAAATTCCATCAATAAATAGGTTCAAACGGAGGGTTGTTGGGTCGTGTTTGTTCAGCCCATGCCCTCCGCGTTAAGTTATAGAAATAGGTCAGACAAACCAGATTATACAACAATGAACCTAGGCATAGTTCTAATCAATAAAAATTGAACATAACCCCTACCTTGATAGTTGATGTTTCACGTTGGGCGTCTCAGAATATGGAATCATGGGGAATGAATTTGTAGGCGATGTCGGAGTTCGTCCGAGGAAGAAGAAGCATTTCCTCACTTGTCATGAAGAAGATAATGGTCGGCATGTCGTCGTTCTACATGGAACCAGCGTTCTTCATGGATGAGACATCATTCTTCATTGAGAGAGGAGTTCTCTTCTTCTTCAGACAAGAGTTTTCTCAAATCTTCCCCAACACAACATGTGCCAAAATAAAATAATAATCTCCACTATTATTTTATGAATAGAAGAAATTATAATTTCAAATTCATGCCACTCCATTAATTAATTGAAGAGGGTTAATTCTTTAAATATCATGTGTTGGCATGAATTAAAGAGGGAGAGTGAGGGAGAGGAAGATTCCACATTTATGATGAGTTTACAAATTAAAGATGGGGGGTTAAAGAGTTTGGGAAAAAATGAATGGTTGGGGCTCGTGTGGGCCCCACCTCTCATATATCCACACATGGGAAGTTGAGTGGGTGCCGGACCTGCCAACAACATCCCATGGGAGGAGATGACCTCCTTAGATATAAAATAAAATTGTTCCCACAATATTATTTACTTGTTAATTAAACCCCAATAATTAAATTCTCCTCCCTCACAAACACAACTACTGTAAAGGTACCCTTAAGCAATTATCAGCGGTGCGAGTTCATCGGTGCCCTTTGATTTCAATTCCGAGCACCTGTTCAAAAGATAGGAAAACCCTCTCATTCGTTTACTGAACGTACCTGAGCTAAACTTCAGAAATTAATTTCGGGCACACCGGGCCTCAGAATCAATTGCCTTTAGAAGCCACATACTCGTAAAATTCCAATGTATTTAAGAAGAAGAAAAAAAATCCTTGAGATTTTCAGGTCTTTACACTTTTACCGCAGGGATACTTACTAATGTAAATTGACCGAATCTTTATGAAACATGCACTAGGTGTGAATCACATTCCAAGGTTTGGTGGCCTTCAACAGTCATCACCATTGTTTAGTATGTGTTGTAGTATCAATCTAGAAAGAGGAAATGTGCATATGACCTGTCATACCCCCTTGTGTACTAGTCCTATTCTACCATCCTATGTACCATGTATTATCGTGTGAGAAGTTCAATTACCTATTTAATACGAGTAACCCATTTCAAATAAACACATCCATTAATTAAAACACACATCAAAACCCACCATTTTAATTAGGAAAATCCCCTTTCAAAATAATAAACACATCAAAAACCATCAAAAACATTTATCTCACAAATAAAAAATCCATATCAGATATTTATACACTCATATCAAACATTCTATAATCACCAAAAAAATTATATTGGAAGGGAGAAATAATGAAATATAGAATTTAAGAGAAAAATTAAGGAGGAAATATCAAATGGAATGAACTACCCATTCATATAATGAATGTCCTAGGCCAAAATCAAAAAAGGATTAATGTATAAGGGAGTAAGAAATAAGGAGGAATACATAGGGTATAGGAGGCCAAATGGATAAATACAAGGGGGTTAGTAACTAATAATTGGTAGTTGTTGTGTAATTTCATCCTTTTTAATGTTCAAGGAATGTTGCATGGTTAGGCCACCAATTTTCCCATACCACACAAAAAACATGTGGTTTCTCTATCTGAAGGTAAAAGAGCTCGCATTATTTCCTCTGTTTTTGAGAATTCCCATGAGGTCAATTTTGGGCCCCTGAGGGGCTCACTTTTATTGGATCACCATTAGCTATAATGCCCAAGTAGTAGGTTTCATTGCTTGGATAGTGCCACTATCTTGCTGGATTGAATTCCAATGGATTGGTACATAGTTTCTACAAAATGTGTTACAACCATGTGCACCATTATTAAAGTCCAAAAACCACTTTTTTATACTAAGAAAACATAGGAAATACAAGAGATATGTATAGTGCAAAAAGAAAGAGTGGAAACCTCAAAAAATCTATATATGTGAAAATTTTCACACTATAAAAATATTATTCCCCTAAAAACTCATCTTGATGATTAATCAGAGAAATAAATTTTTGATTCTTCTTAACCTATGAATTTTTTTCTTATATTTAGACTTTTAATCATTCTTGTTATCCCAAGGAACATGAATAAGTGTTATGGAAGTCCCCCAATTAAATCTATATTGGGAATCCTTAATCTATAATAACTACTTAAGCATAGAAAAATGACATTATATCTCCAACTTTGCCCAATTCAGTGCTCAAGAATGGTCTGGATTATAAATCATTAACTACGTGAGAAGTATCATGTCATTGATTGATTTATACTAGGACGTTAGAGATAAATATTTTATCACCATGTTAAATAAAACAATAACCTAAAATTTTATGGCATACATCGACATTAGATTTCAATTATTTCCAAAATAACAATGACACATGAGATGATACACCATTAATAATTCCTAATAACCATTGACTAATTGCAAGTCTTAGATAATTTAATTTGAAAAAGGCATATAGGAGATCATTTCTATAAAAAAATACAACCTGACCATATTGTAATTATTAGAATTATCTTGCACAAGGCTCAGTCCCAAAAAGGAAGTCTCACCCAGTTCTATCTAACACAGGGGTGACGAACACGACCAACCCTATAGAGCCTCAAATAACTCCATTATAATTGAGGTGTGGAAACATTTTTTATACGAAAACTCCACTAATCCATATGGGTTGTCCCATGTGGCCATTAAATCTATCACATTTTCACATATCATGTCATCCAGAACATTGTTTTCCAAGCACATCTAACCAATTTTTTAGAATGGTATGTCATGGTAGACATTACCAGGGACCCCATTTCATATTTATATTATTCCCATTACTGATAGGTATGGGGGTGTCCTTATTAGAAACAATTCTAAAAATTACCCCTTTAATCCCCACTCTCTCATCAACACACAATTTATATGACTTGTGTACCTTTTTGAGTGCTTAATCAAAATTAAATATGATAATGTGGATAGATAGTCAATCACAATCCAAATCATGTTCCTTTTCTAAGATATATGTAGTAAAAAAAATTAAATCCATAGAGACCTAAAAAACATCAATATAAGAGGGGGTAGTGGATATTAAAAACCATAAAAAATATGGAACTATACTTTAACCTACTAATGCATATAATAACTGGATAACAAGTCATATATGTATCTCCTTATACCTAACATCAAGAACTGATGATGTAAATCATAAAACATCATGGTGGTACCAGGATAAAGGACCCAATAAAAATTATTTCTATATTTCATTTCCACTATTCATATTGATAATGAAACCCCAAGTGACTCCTGAATTAATGAACTCTATCCAAATACAACTACCACTCACTGGGAACCCCATTATTTAGAGGCTACATGGATCAATTAATTAACTCATCAATAATTAATTAATCAATAATTCTATTTATAATGGAGGGTTTTTACTGAACATTATCTATGAAATTACCTTCATTATAATACTTGGTCCTTTATGTATTATCGGAAAAGCCCACATACATGTTCACTCATACCTAGACTCCTTCAATGCTTGCACTATAATTATCCAAATCAAATATTCCCCAACACATTACGTTTTCCTGGGGTATAGATAAATGGAAAATAAAACCCCTTAAGTTTCATGACCCAATAATGATACCTCAGACACAAATCCTTCTGAGATAATATTTAGGGAAAGGATTTTTGATATCTATATACTACAAACTTCTATCTTATAATATAGTGATTCCAAATCATCATATAATGAATCATTATTTCTAATTCCACATCATGGTTTGGGTAGTTCATTTCACATGGTTATAGATGATATAATCAAATTCCACCACATAGCTATCCTACATCAACAAACAACTAGGAACCATACATGAGGAAACACAAATGACCATGTATCCATTTTTGGAAATAAGAAATATAAAAAACGGTAAGTGGTCAACAATTGATTATATTCTTCAAAATCATCCTAGAAATCATGGATCAACTCCAACAATATCTCATTATATGTAAGGATAATCATGGGTGATGAATGCTTAAAGAATCCTAAAATAACCCACATATAATACCCTTATAGGATCCTAATTTATCTAGTTTTAATGACGTTAATCAATTTCTCCAATGAAAACACAACATTTATTTTTAATTTATCCACTGAAACCTAAAATAATAACTTCACATGTCCTATATTATTGTCCTCCCATGTCAGAAGGTACCCTTGGAGATAATGACATAGATATGGTGATCATGAAGAGTTCCCAAGAAGATCCTCAAATGTTTCTCATTCTCTTCCTCAGTTCCGTAATAGACCATGATGTCACCCACAATCACCATGAACAAATAGTTAGGGTATTTATGGAATGCCCTTATCATAAGATCCATGATTTCCACTAGATCATTGATTGTCCCAAATGTCTTAACAATGCAATCAGAGTTTCCAAACAGACATAAGAATACTATCTTAGGATCATTTGCCTCTCTGACTCTGAATTCTTGATAATTGAAACATTAGCTGATCATAGAGATACACCTTTCTCCATTTGGTTGATCAAGGAGTTCATTAATATATGGAATGAGTATTTTTATTGTTATTTAACATATTTATCGTGTACTTATCGAAAAAACAAGACATTTTCATTAGAAATCTTTAAAAACGTCCCAATGGTGACCTAATGCGAGATGCTTGGGTGAATGAATCATTTGAATTCAGAATAATAATATTGTACCATTAATTATATAAACCCAGTGGGTGCCACATGATAGTAGGGAAGAGATATATGTAGTGATACTTGAAAATAACCACTGGTTAACCCAGCATCCTTCATTGGGTGTAATCAAGAAAATTATTCTAGAAAAATCCCAATAAACCCATTAAATAGCGGCGGTAATCCATCCATAGAAGCACTAAAATCATCCACAAACATGAGTGATGAGATCTGAAAATGAAATTATTTCCCAAATTTTTTATTTGAGGACATACAAATCATGACATAGGATCTCATTCACCATGGAAAACATGAAAACTCTGATCGGGATCCACAAGGCACACTGTCCAATGATAATAGTGTATGTGCACTTGAAAATACAACATCCAATATATAATGAGGATCACATTAATGTGGTTCTTTTCAAAACCCAAAAAATCCCATTACAACTCGACCCTATATAATGTGAGAGAACAAGATACAAATTGGAAACCCAACTCTTGATTCTTACCAAGTGTTGTCAACAACTCGATCATAAATGGAATGATCATGGATGGAAATTTCAACGAATCCACAAGGAAGGAATAAATTAAATAATAAGTTTCAACCATATAAAATTGAACAATATCTATGGAGGATTAAATAAGAATCATACCTAATACCTCTGTAGGACCTTTATCGGATATCACTGGCACCTGATATGTAGGATAAACGGTCCTTTCCTTTTCCAACTTGGTGAACAACTGCTGACATGCAACACAACCATAATAATACTACACCCATTAGTATATCCATTCCTACTGCTACAACCTATAAAATGATATCCCACTTTCCCTGATGGTTCTGATTACACTGATATTCCCTTAGAGATAATATAAACCTCACATCCTTAATATCATATTGAATCATTGAAAAATATCTAAAAATCCACAATAATTCTACACTAATAGAATGTTCCATGTTGGAATAAAAATATTGAACTCATATTACCCATCCTCCTACACTAATAAAATATGGCTGATCAAAAATATAAATGTTTAGACGAATATGGCTAGGATGGATAATCTAAACTACAATCACCATTCTTCTCAATCTCATATAACATCATTTTCATTTCATGAAATCAACTATTGACTTTTCCCACTACTGAAACAACCCCAAAAAAATATAGACATTACAAGGTAGTCAATTTCCATTACTATATCTCAATTGAAAATATAAGAGACACAGATAAACATAACTAATATATATTGGGATCAGATATAAAACATCATCCCCATTTTAATTTGTTGTGCCTTTAGCTTCTAATTGGAAACTATCTCATATGAAAACAAAATGAACTCTTAAAATTGGTTGGCATTTGATTAAACTGCCTGATCCCATGGTGGAGCTCTATAAACACATGGTCTTGTGAAATTATATGTTCAAAGGGTAATACTAATCAATGAAGATGAACTTGATGTATTTCAAACCCATATAACCATTCTTTTCAGTCTGAACAACTATGTCCCATAACCACAAA
Organism: Viscum album; assembly: GCA_963277665.1. Taxonomy (NCBI): domain Eukaryota; kingdom Viridiplantae; phylum Streptophyta; class Magnoliopsida; order Santalales; family Viscaceae; genus Viscum; species Viscum album. Next base: position 172,978,372 of record OY728160.1, read on the forward strand.
TTGGAAAATTACATTAAAAATGAATCACATTTCACAATGACTACATCACAAGTCCCATAAATCCAAAAAATACTTTTGTTATTTTCACTCCAATACTCTTCTTCTTGTGGATCAATGTTACCCTAGATGGATGAAAGATTAATATTTAGGAACTCATAATACATGTCATTATTTTGATATGGGTTGATAATATAAACATGATATGGACCATATCCCTCTCCAAAATCGAATTCCTTGAAATCTAGAACAATTGCTTCTACAAACCTCTGATGAACTGGTGATACCGATTTCCTTTCGAACTCTTCAATTGGATTCACATGATTTCTCTATTCAGGAATGATGATACAATTACTGGTAAACACAAGGAAACTATTAAAACATCATTTTGAAAATGTTCAGTAACTACCACTAATATACAATATTTTTAAAAAAACATTAATGTCAAACAAATCAAACACAAATAATTATATATGAATTTTTTGCATCTTATACATGTCACCTTGCTGTGTAATCAAACCAAGTCCTATACATCACATTGTGAATAAAGACATAATAAAAGGATTATTATATTGACAACACACATAAAACTAGAACCTTAAGCCCCAACTATCCTATCTCTTGTTTTCTCTAGATTCTCCCAAATATCATGACCAAAAGAAAAGAAAAAACCATATCTCATAACATTTTGTCACAAACCTTGTTAGGCTTCCATGAATACTGACACCCGATATTGCACATGTCACGGATCGATGAAGGTTTCCAATCCCCAAAGTCTAGATAATAGTTCCTAGGAATCAAATATCACATATGGAAATGGTTTATCCAATAAAAACATCCAAAAACCAAAAAAAATAATTTAACATCACTTCATAAACACTATCCATAATAATTATTATCATCATCATAATAAATAAAATTTTAAATTTTTTATAAAAAAATCCATTATAGGGATGAGAAAAAATAATACCAGCAAAAACCCATGAAAGAAGATGCTCAACACCCTAATTCCACCACCAATAAGACTTTCATGAAGAGTATCCGCTATAAACCAGATCCACAACAAGCACCACATAGTAAATTTTCTTTACCTGAATTAATCATATCACGTTCTAAAAACACCTAGAGAAGTTTTTAGGGTGTGATAAAATTCTTAGTAGGAAACCACGAATAAATATTACATGCTATAACATCAAAAGGAAAATCAATATTCTAGTTTATATACAAAAAGAAAGAATTTTATATAATGGAACATTAATTGAAATTGAAAAGATAAAGTAGCCATATGAATATTCCCAATGATAATAATAATATTACATTATCACCACTGGTAATACATAAGGCATTACGTTTAGAAGGATCCTTGTATCCTCATAACTCAGTGATAGAGATATACAAAAAACCATAGCATCTTCATTCACTTTCCACTATAGGGGTATCACGTACTAGGGTCCATTGGTCTCCTAAAATCATATTTTTTATTTCATATTGTTGTAGTTTCAATCATACTATGAGATTCAGTCCACATACATAAAAGACCACCTAGCTTACTAAAACTAGTCTTCCCACCAAAATGCCTTGGATTCCCATATTCTCTATTTTATTTCCCATATCACATGATTCATGTATTCCTCATACACACAACCACAAACATAAAAACACATGACAAGAAACATTTTCAATAGAAAAAACATCTATCAAAATAGTACACGCACATATAAACATTAAAAACATGTTTTTCACCACCATATAATCTATAAAAAACATTTAAAAAACATATCAATCATTCAAAAATAATGATATAATGAAAATGTGTAAAATCACCTAATTCTTTTGTGGAAACATTGGTTAATTGACACAAAATTAGAAATCAAATGAAGAAGATAAACTATAAAATAATTAAAAATAGAAAACAATAAAAACCCAAAATTTTTTACTGAACCCACTATAGAAAAATCAATCTACTGGAGAAGGGAGAAACAGAGAACGAAGGAATATAAGACCAAGAATAAGGAAAGGAGAAAAATAGAGGCTTAAATGTTGATTTAATGAATATCCAAGGCCATATATCACCAAGGGATTGATTTCTGATGGAGAAATGGAGAAGTGTGATCCACATATAGGGAATATAAGCCTGAATGGGGTAAACCAAGGGGGTATGGTTCATAAAATAAAAGACATGAAAATGTAAAATTTGATTAATTTAAATGAAATGGGTAGGCCACATAGTTTGTAAGAATGGTATTCATAACAATGCACCAACCATGCGAGACTTATATCCATATGGAAAATCGACCACACAATTGATTGGGGTAGGGGGAATGACAGTGTAGTATGTCGTGCACCTTAGACCTGACCACTGAATTAGGAACATAATTAACACATTTACTCATAAGGTAGGATGCACAGCCTGGACAATGTCACTATCTATGAGGAACTGTGTAGCGCCCCAAACCCAAATGCTCGAAACTGATGCATTATTATATTATATTGGAATTATTATAAGGAATATACAACTAAAGGGACATTTTGTTTAACAGTCATATAAATCAAAATTACATACATGATACCCTAAAAAATTATGAGATAAAAAATAATAACATGATACATATAAAAATAATAAAACTACATCCCTGATAGAATAATAAAAAATATATTTTTCATAACATGGTTAATTAAACATAATAAGGGCAATCTCAAATGATCAGTAATATTAAATAAAATAGAAGTAACAATGAATTAATATATATGGAATGGTAAATAAATGAATAATCATTTCATTAATACAACTGGAGAAATCATAATCAATATGGAAAGGTAAGAAACTGAACACATGCTATTAATGAATAATTATAAAATTTAATAAATACAAAGATATGCTGATGTAAAATATCATTGATAAATAATAATTGATTCAATTTTATGGAAATTAATATTTATGGATGACATGTTTCCTAGGTAAATAGAACCAGTACCATCAATAACCTCCACAAGACAGATTATCTAAAAAGTAAAAATACATCTAATGTGTCTAGAAAACAATTTCATTTCATGATAACACTGGCACATCGAGGGGCTTTCATTTAATAGTCCCCAACCCAGAGTGATTTTTAAATGTCCAAAACATGTGTCTACAAGTCCAAAGTATTCCACATATTGAATAATAAAATAAATAATATTACATAAAAATATACTTATTGAATAATTAATATGGATTTACCAATAATACCTTATTGGATGAAAGGTTATATCAAGGGTTGTGGAGATTAAATCATTCTAGATGAAAAATAATATTTAAACATTCCATTGTATCCCATACCATATTGAAACCATTAAATCATAATTAAAAATGAATTAAATGAAACATATAACATCATGAGAATAACTATCTTCATGATACAACAATAAAAAGGTTAATATATAATCTAAATAAATGTTTATTTATGCCTTACAATAATTATGTCTCAATGGAATGTAAATTGAAGCGAAATCCATTACTTTAAACATCCTTTTGTTCAATGGTATTTAGAATCTTGTATAGTCATTCAAAAAATGCTACAAACTAATAAAATAACCACACAAATGATTATAATATCTTATATTGACTACATATTTTAATTTGTTACCCATTTTTATCAATCGTCCATTATTTGGACAAGTTCAGGTGTTAATTTTCTAGTTTGTCAAGTATGTTTTAATATGTAATTTTTTGTTCTTATAAAATATGTCATGGTTTCATTATCACCAAAATCAAATCCATGAAAAACATTATCGTATATATTCAGTAAAGAAGTATTTATAATGGTTCATAATATTTTGATATTAGACCTGAAGTGCACTGGTCATGGAGATGGTAGGTCGTACATACGAATGAACACTACTTTCATTAATTTTTTTATTAGAATAATTAATACTAATTCATATATATATATATAGTATAATTATAGTATCATATATATATATATATTATATATGTTATAAAGGTTTATTAAGAACATCTTTTATTAGTTCCATGTATTTAATGAACGAATCATATCCCTTTGAGAGGGTGATTGTCCACACTTCCTCAAATGAAATTATCATATTTACACAACATTGATAGAATAAAGGAATATTCTATGTAAAAATTACATTATAATGAGAAAAAATAAATATCATATATATATCATATATATATTGTGTGTCTCCATCACAATGGCCACCATGGGAGGTGGTATGGGAGACTTGATCAATCATCGTTTCATGAGGAAGTAGTTCATCGTGCACAAAAACAATATTTTTGTTACCCATTACTCAAGGGTATGAGTATTTTTACGTTTAAAACTCATCATAAAAAATCCTAATATATTGAAGATACCGGTTTTCTAATGTAAAAAAATAATAATAATAATAATATTGGGAGTGGAGAATGGGAATGAAATTTGAATGCATGTGATAAGGAGAAACCTATTAATTAGGTAACATCTTTTGGATGATATCAAAATAATCCTTGAATTTATTTCATCCTAATTGTAGTATAATATGTCTAAGGATGGGTTTTTAGAAGAAAATTTGGATAGATTTTGGATGATATAATGTGTCTTGAGAGGCGTGAGGAAGGATTATAGATATTGCGTTTTTACATTTAAGGGGAGTGATAATTTTATAAATACCAATATTTATTCAATATTTGGTGGAAATTATTACCTAATGTTCCACAAAAATCAACATATAATTTATTAATGGAGAATTGTGTTCTAAGAAAACCTCATTCAAAGAAATATATTTTTATTTGAATAATTTGGTTCCTTAACATCTAAGATTCCCTAACTTTATCATTTTTGTTTAATTAAATAATCTTGAATTATTAAATAATTAATATAAACAATAAAGATAAAATAATATGATATTTTTAAAAAAATGTAGAGACACTAAATTATTAATATTATATATAATTTATAAATACCATTCCTATGTGTTGGGATATTAATTTTACAACAAACACATGTGATGCACTAAAACGGTGCTTCAACCTAGACCGTGTTGACAATGTTTTTATTGTATAATGGTCAATGTGATAAATATAAAATATAAATTGGTATATTAATAGAACATATTTTATATACATTAACACATAAATATCACTTGAAAGAATATATGTTTTTTGTTAATTTTAAATCATATAATAATATTCATTTTATAGTGATCTTTCATTTTAAAATAACAATAATTTCAATATTGACATTTTTTATATAATGTTAATTTTAAAATATCAATATTATAGTATAATTAAAATATATCTGGTTTAAATGTGTGTAAAATAATATATTCAAATAAATAAATAAATAAAGACAAAAATTCAATCAATTATCTTCACTTTTAATATTTATTGTATCATTTATTTTAGTTATTTATTAAATATATAATTACAACATTGGAATTTCATAAGCATTTTATGTACATAACTATATCTAAAAATTGTTGATAATTTATAATGATAAAAATTACCCATATATATAAATATTTAAAAACAATTTCTATAATTTAAAATATGGATTTTTTACATATATTAGTGTTTTATAAATTTTATTCGTAAGGAATGTTCCCATTGTGTATTTTTCTTACATAACCATTCATATATGGAAAATCCATTTAATAATGTCAAAATAACTCAAATATTTTAAATCCAATGGTGACATGGTTACATATTTGGTAAAAATTGATTTTTGAAAAGATTCCAAGCCTTTTTATTCCTTAATAATAATGTATAGTCCCTTATTAAGGTTAGTAATACTTTAATCACAGTAAATAATATTAATAACATTTGTTAATAATTTGCGTCACAAAATTAAGTGGATATTATTAGACCAAAAATATCATACTAATTACATTTGTGTATGTTGGATTTTTAAGATTCAAATTAGTGATGTGGAAAAATTAATATTAATGCTAACCCAACAGACGTGGAAAAATAATGAGTTTTTATAGTAGAAAAATAATTAAAAGTGTGTAAGTTTTTTATATTAAATCTGAATGTAAAATTGATCGTAGTGAACTTAATAGTATAAATAGATTTATAATTTATCTAATGTGACTCTAGAACAAAACTAAAATATAATTTATCATTAATAATTATTTGAAATAAAAGGTTATTTTTAAATAAATTGCAGTAATTATAAATAATCATAAAAAATATAGTTTCTAATAAAAAACACATAAAGTCACTCTAATATAATTTTGACATTATGAATTCAAAAATGATGTATATTTTTTAAAATAAAATTCATTAATGTGATAAAATTTAGTTTTAAAATCGGTTCTCTGTTAAAAGGTTGTAAAACTCAGTCCTCCATGTAACACAAGTTAATTTAGTGTCGTATATAGTGTATGTTTAGAATTTGGTATAAATTATGACAACATAAAAATTATATTAATCATAAAAGTAAAATATTGTAATGTATTCTGGTATCATAAAATCCATCATAAATAGAATGATCTCTGTTTTAAATTTAAATAAATTCACCAAACTGGAAGAAATGAAATAATCAGTTTCAAACATTTTAAATTAAGCAACAGTTATTGTGGATTAAATAAAAATCACTCCTCAAACACTTTTATGCTCTTCCATGAACATAACTAGTTCATTATCTATAGGTTTAATGTTCCTTGTTATTTTCTAAACCTAGGAACGGTTACAGACATATAGTGTAACCTTAATATTAATGCACTCATTTGTATATCCATACCTTCTACTACAACCTCTAAACAAAGATCCCATTATTCTAGATGGTTCTAAATTTTCTATAATTCCCATAGAGACTATTGAAACCTCACTACCTTGATATGGGATGGAAACATTGAAAAATATCTTATAATTTCAAATAATTATACATTAAAATAATGTACCAGGTAGGAATAGACCTACTGAACGTGTGTTCCCCTACCTCACACACTGATAGGAGATGCCTGATCAAACATCTAAAGGCATAAATGTAGATTTTTGGATAGATAAACCTAACTATAACAACTATTATTCTCATTCCCATGGAACATATTTTTAATTTCAAGCAATCCACAACTAACATGGCCAACTACTAAAACAACTCCCACAAAATCATCACATTATTGGAATGCCAATTTATATTTGCATCACTCAATCGACCAAATAATAGATATTCATCAACATAAAAAATATATCATTCGATCATATATACTACTGCATTCCCAATACAATTTGTGGAATCTCTAGCTTTTCATTGGAAGCAATATCTATTGAAAACTGAATGAACTATTCAAAATGGATGACATATGAAACATAGTAAGATCTCCATTTTGGAGTTATTCAAACTCAAAGGTCTTGATAATTGACATGGTATAACATAATAATACTCATTGAAGATGGCCTAGATGTATTTCTAACCCATACTCTCATGCTTCTCAGTCTGAACAGTTGAGTCAAACCACCACGGATTTGGACGTTACATTAAAAATAAACCACAGTCCACCATAACTACATCTTGAGTCTCAAGAATCCCAAAAATAATGTGTATCATTTCATTCAAATCCTCTACATCTTTCAGATCCATGGTACTATAGATAGATGAAATCTATTTAATTAAGAACTCAATGCAATTTAATTTTTTATGAACCAGGTTCAATTACATAAACATGAGAAGGACCATATCCATCTCCCTAATCCAATTCCCAGATAGCTTGAACACTGCATCCACTAAAGTTTGATCAACTGGAAAAGTAGATTCTATTTGGACTCTTCATGTGTTTACACATGATGTATCTATGGAGAAATGATGATACAATAACACCTAAACACAAGGAAACTATCAATACATCATTATGAATATTTTTTTTGTCACAACCACTCTTACACAATATTTTAAATCATAAACAAAACCACAAAATCAAAAGTATAAATTCAAAAAAAAACTCTAACACAGCTCATTTTCCATGAACAGTCTTCACCCTGTGCACGAAAATTATGGGAGAAATCAATCAATATCCTATACATCCAATGGTGACTAAATACATAGTAAAAGATTTGTTGGATAGAAACCCTGATTAGAACTAGAACATTATGACTCAGCTACCCTATATCTTATTTTTCTAGATAATCCCAAATATCATGACCCAAATAAAATCAAAAAAACAACATCATGTAACATTTTTTCAAAATCCAATTGAGGAATCCATGCATAATTACACACGACCACGTCCATGTTAGTGCTCGATGGGGGTTTCCAATCCCTATAAGATAGATTATAGTTATTATGATTCAAGCATCACATATGGGAATGATTCATCAAATAAAAAACATCTTAAAACCCAAAAAACAATAGAACGTCATATCATAAGAATTATCCATAATAATAATTACAAACATCACAATACATAAACATTTACAACATTAATAATCAAAACTAATTTAGGGATGACAAACAACAACATGACCAAAAACCAGGAAATAATATGTTCAACACCCTAATTACATCTCTATCAAGACCTACAAGAAGAGAAACCACAAGAAATCAGATCCACCACCACTAATGTAGAATACATGTTCATTACCTGCATCAAACATAACAAGGTAAACAATCTCCTCTAGGTGTTTTAGGGTGTGATCGATTTCCTTGTAGGATACCACCAAAAATGATTCCATTATATAACATAAAATTAAAACTAAATATTCAAGGTTTATAAAAAAGGAATGATTTTTTAAAAAGGAACATTCATTGAAATTAAAAAGATAATATATCCACAATAATAAGATAAATTATAAAAATAACGTCACATGAGAACTGTAGTATCACAACCCACCTTCACCAAGATGAGAGAAGGGACAACAGATTTCTAGACCCTTCCTTCTTCCACTGAAAGGAGAGTTGATGACCCCCAAAACCCGCCTTCAATAGGTCCCAAGGTGGCGACTAGCACCATGGGTATAGAATCACACACAAACTGGAAGGAATTACAATTTTTATTTATTAGAATCGAGAGATAAGATGGTACATCCCTAATCAACACCAAAACTAGAAGTAAAAGTGAGGAAAAAAACAATTCCAATATGAATTTTCCAAAAGTAAGTTCTACATATGTACAAGAAAACTCCATGGAATGTACCAAAGAAAAGAAAAATATCAACAACAACTGTCCCAATGTCTGAGCTAGTTAGGTCCTACACAATCCATGATGTCCTCTTGGAAACCTGAAAGCATTTTATATTTGTAGGGTTAGTATACAAGTATACTATGTAGGGAAAACTAAAGGCTCTCATGCACAAGGGGGGAGGAATTCTAATGCCCCATGAGAAAAGGAGATAACCAGAGTGCCTAGCAAGGAAACTATCCACCCAAACCTTACCAATGCACACTTCCCAAATAATACAAGTCAAGTAAAGTTATAGTAATAGCACATCAATATTTGGGTACCCCACTCCACATTCCCACTAGTTATTGAGGATATCATATGTGTCAAACCTCTCCCTCCATCCTCACTGCAGTCCCACTGCTATCCCCCGATTGCACACACCTGGGCTACCACAATCCCACATCCTATCCGCAAACACCAGGGAAATCACTATCACACATCCCACACTCACCTAGGTCCGAACAACTACTTCCACGCCCGAAGACACCAGGGCCTCATCTCGAAGACACTTTGGAAACAACCTACCCGCACACACCTGGGCCAACCACCACCATGTACCCTGCCCAAAGAATCTAGGGCTATAATGGTCCTCAATACATCACAGCCTGCCTGAAGATTCTTGGGCTATTCGGGAAATGGAGTAGAAAAGGAGCTAATAACTGGCCACTCATAGGAGTGTTGGGAAATACTCCCTCCCCAATGAAATGTGGGTGTTCGCCATGAAGTTCTTAACATGGGTGGGGCGAGAATAAGAAACATAAGAACTAAAATTATATATATAGTTAACAAGCACTCATCCCAGGATAGGGTATCCAAAACCATCCCATACATAAGCACCGTTGTTACTATTCATTCATAATAAGCATAACAGCCACAACCCTGTCATAACTCATTCCTAGAAAACAATTACCCACTGAACCCATTCATGTGTTCATATTCAAGTAGTTCCATTTATGAAAATTATTCACTACTGGACAACTAACAGGCATAACCACAATCCGAGGAAAGGAAAACAGCCAAACAACAAATTAAGCATTCACACCCGGTTCTCTTGTAATGTCACAACAACAAAAGGAATCCATTAGATCCCTCGAAGTATTGGAACCAAACCAAGCCCCACTATATAGCCCGACATGGACTCATATCAAATATCCAACAACTGCACCACAATAGTGGATCCCATCCCTATCCATGTCACTTCCCAAGCATCAACCGTCTACATCACCAGAATAGATCAAGAGAGTTTTTAAATTTGAATATTCCATTCATTCGGTTTTGTCTTTCCATTTGGTTAACCAAGGTGATAACACAAGGATTACTATTCATTGTACATCTATATAATCAACCGAGTTAATGTGATTAACCAGTTTCAATGTTACACCCATTCAATCAAATAAATATCCAGAAAAATAGTGTTTCATTAGGGCACAAGAAAATACCACCAACGACCATGATTTTAAGTGGGTATAAACTAATATAATTCACAACACATAATAAAGGATAAGTAGTACAGCAGAAACATTTATCATAACCCCTTAATTACTTAATATTCCATTTATTATCTTCATTAAGGCTTGGTTTCATCCATCCCCACAGAAACAATAGCATACCCACCCTACATGATAAAAAATAAGGAGAGATGAAGGAAAAACCATACATTAATGATAAAATATCAAAATGTTTCTCCTAGATCCAATAACTAGGGATGCCTGACTTATAGGGGAGGAACTCAGAATACTCTAAGAATGAGAAGGAAAAGCTCCGGCATAGGTGCACCACTCTCCTCAGGAAGGGGGAATCCAAACGCACCAAGAAGGAGAATGAAAAGAGACCAGCCGAGAAGAAATAATTTCAGTGCTATAAAAAGGTGAGACCCTGTCATTATGGGATATGAGGATCTTGAGTGGGATTAAAGGTGGGTCATGGTTTTCCCTCATGGTTAGATGGTTACACACGATAGAATTAATTGTTTTTTGATAATTCCCATCGGAGGGGTGGAAAAAACAGTTGTGCATTAAAGGATTTCATTTAAGAGAGGAAAATGGGTCAATTGAGGGTCTCCCCACTCTGAGGGGTTTTAAAAAGTTGTTTATGGCGCTAAAAATGGATTTGAACCACATTAAAAAGGGTAAAAAACATAAAAGTAAACTTATGGGAAAAATTGGGGAAGGAAAATCCCGACACCCCTCTGTGGCCGATGGGTGAGACTGATAGTTGATTGCGATCGGTGGAGCTGACCTGGTGATGCTGATCCGATGAAGCTAATATTGTGAAGCTCATCAGTGAAATTGGTATATGAAACCGATTTGGTGAAATTGGTCAGTGAAACCGATTTGGTAAAACCGATTTGGTGAAACCGATCTGTGAAACCTATTTGGTGAATCTGAAATATGAAACTGATTTGGTGAAAGGGATCTGTGAAACCGATTTTTTGAAACTGATTTGTGAAACCCATTTGGTGAAACGAATCTGTGAAACCGATTTGGTGAAAGAGATATGTGAAACAGATTTGCTGAAACCGATCTGTGAAACTGATTTGGTGAAACCGATCTATGAAACCAATTCGTGAAACCAATTTGGTGAAACAGATCTGTGAAACCGATTTGGTGAAATTGATCTGTAAAACCGATTTCGTGAAATCGATTTGTGAAAATGATTTGGTGAAACCGATATGTGAAACTGATCTGTGAAACTGATCAGTGGAGTAGATCAGTGACGCTAATAAGTGTAGCTAATCAGTGAAGCAAATAAGTGACGAAGATCAGTGAAGCTGAATAGTGGAGTTGATCTGGGAAGCTGATCAGTGAAGCTGATCAGTGGAGATGATCAGTGCAGCTGATCAGTGCAGCTGATCAGTGGAGCTGATTAGTGAAGATGATCAGTGGAGGAGATCAGTGAGGCTGATCTGCAGAGGTGATCAGTGAATGTGATCAGTGATGGTGATCAGTGGAGCTGATATGTGAAGCTGATTTGTGTAGGTGATCAGTGGAGCAGATCTCTGGAGATAATGGGTGGGAAAGATCGATGAGTCCAGGACACCCCAACACTTAGAATTTTGGAAATGTAATTGACCAGGAGGGTCTAGGACATTACATTAGATACCTCTCAAAATTATTCTCTCCATCAAGAATACAAGAGTAACCCAAACAACCCATCCAGAAGATACCACTCAGGAAAATACCACCCCAAACAGCCATATGAATCCCAAGGATCGCATTGTACTAACACACGGATCAGGGAGTTCTTTCCTCCACACCAAGATATTATCCGCATTGGGCGGCATTGACTCACCCTAATGGGTTTAATCGCATCCACTATAATGTATCATGATTAGGGAGCAGGTCCTCCCTTCCCTACATATCCATACTTTTCATAACCATTCACAAGGTAAGGAGACAAAACATCTCATAAACCAACAAGGTCAGCATTACATCACAACAGGTCACAAAAATAAGAACAAAAAGGAGGTCTCGGAATAGAAACTCAAAACAGCTTGGGGTACTGGGCATGCATCTGAGCTTCTCACTCCCAAGTACTCTCCTCGAGGCCATAGTGCCTCCACAACACACGAACCAGAGGGATGGTTCGTCCATGAAGCACTTTCTCCTTTTGATCATCGATCCTTACTGGTCTCTCCATGAACATAAAGTAATCCCCTATATCCAATTCTCCCCATTCAAGGACAAGGGAATCATCATGTAGATATTGAAAAAGCTGGGAGATGTTGAAAAAATAGTGGATCCTTTCCATCTGAGGTGGAAACGCCAGCCGATATGACACCTCAACGACTCTACCCAACACTTCAAAGGTCCCGATGAACCTAGGATAGAGCTTTCTCCCCTTTCCGAACCTTCACTGCCCACATCGAGGGGAAACCTTTATGAACACATGGTCTCCAACCTCGAACTCCAGGGGCCTCCTCCAACAACCAGCTTACGAATTCTGTCGGTCTTGGGCTATCTTCATCCTCTCACGCACATCTTGATCATTCTCGGTTGTCCTCTACACCACCTCTGGGCCAAGAACACTTTCCTCATGAACCTAGATCCAGCATACGGGCGAATGACATGGCCTCTCGTACAAGGCTTAAAATGGTTTTATGCCCATAGTAGAGTGATATTTGTTATTGCAGGAAAACTCTACTAAGGTAAAATTTCATTCCCATGATCCCCAAAAGTCCAAAACACATGCTCGTAGCATATCCTTCAATGTATGAATGGTCTTCTCTGTCTGCCCATCTGTTTGGGGGTGGAGAGCCATGCTAAGACATAGCTGGGTGCCAAAAGCATGTTGTGATCCCCTCCAAACTCATGAGGTAAACCGTGCATCCATATTCGAGACTATGGACCTCATAACTCCATGAAACCACACCAACTCATCCACGTATCTCCATGCTAAGCCATCCACCACACTTGACTCCTTGATCTCCATAAACTGATATGATTTCCTCATTCGGCCTACCACTACCCAGAAAGAATCATAGCCTCCATGATCCATGGGTAGTACTGTGATGAAATCCATTGATATGTCATCCCACTTCCACTCAGGGGACGTCTAAATGTGGCAGAAATCCTCCTAGGATACGGTGTTCAGCCTTCACTTGCTGACACACGACGCACCTTGCCGCGAACTCCACCACTGCCTGTTTCAACACGGGCCACCAAAACGGTTCCCTTAGGCCTTGGTACATCTTGGAAACTCTAGGTTGTACCACTAAGAGGGAGTTATGGAACTCCCGGAGAAATCCCTCATGCAGAATCTTTGGGACAAACAACTTCCCTCGGAAAAAAATCTGATTCTTACCATCCTCTGACCACCCTTCCGGAGCATTTCCTTGGTTTACCCGATCGCACAACACTTCACTCTCTATGTATCCCCACTTAGACTTCTCCACCTTCCGTAGTAGATATGACTACACTTTGATTTGAAATAGACAACCTCTACCACCATCCTCCCTTTCATCTAGGTGTAGAGAAGCCACCTCTTCCATTACCTTCCATGCATCCACAAATTTTTGAACAACTTCCCTCTGTGACATCCTGCTCAAGGAATCAGCCACAACGTTCCCCATACCTTCAGTGTAAGAGATATCAAATTTGTAGTCCTAAAGAAACTCATCCCACCTTAATTGTCGCAAGTTCAAGTCCCGCTGGTTAAAGATATGCCTCAAACTCCTGTGATCTATGAATACCACAAAAGGCTACCAGATGAGGTAATGCCACAAAACTTCAATGCGAACACTACTGCTGGAAGTTATAGGTCATGGGTGTAATAGTTATGCTCATGAGGACGTAACAGCCTAGACTCAAAAGATATCACTACCATTTGCTGCATCAGCACACACCCTAGTCCAAGTCCAGAAGCATCAGAAAACACCTCAAACAACATCCCTTCCACTAGAAGCGTAAGCACTGGGGCAATAACCAAATTCCCTTCTAGATAATTGATGTCTTCCTGGCACTACTCACTCCACATGAAGGTCTGGTCTTTTCTGGTCAACGCTGTCAAGGTGGCTGCAACTTAAGAGAAGTCGGGTACAACCCTCCGATAATAGCCTTCCAGACACTAAAAACTACAAACCTCCATCACATTCATGGGTTCTTCCCAAGAAACAACTAGTTCCACCAATAAAGGATCAACTACTACCCCTTTTCGAGACACAACATGTCTAAAATAATGCACTTATCTTGCCATGAACATACACTTGGAGAATTTCCCATAGATCCGGTGATGTCGAAGGATTCCAAAGACCATCCTGAGGTTCTTAGTATGTTCCTATTTGGATCTTGAGTATATCAAAATGTCATCGATGAACACAATGACGAACTGGTCCAGAAACTTAGGAAAAACAGATTTTCTGAGGCCCATGAACACACCAGGTGCATTTGTAACACCAAACATCATGACTAAGATCTCAAAGGGCCCATACATGCACCTGAAAGTAGTATTTGGAATATCATTATCCTTCACCCATACCTGGTGATACCCAGACCATAAATCACTCGTAGAGAACCAACCTTCTCCCCTCAGCTGGTCAAAAAGATCGTCTATCCTTGGTAATGTGTAACAGTTATTGAACGTTACTTGATTCAGTCTCCGGTAGTCTATGCATAGCCTGAGACCACCATCTTCCTACATTGTGAACACGACCGTGGCACCCCATGGAGACATGCTGGGTCAGACAAAACCCTTATTCATCAGATCGACAATCTGGATCTGTAACTCCCACATCTTAGAAGGCACCATCCGATAAGAAGCCATTGAAATCAGTTGGGCACCATGTTATAAGTCTATCCCGTACTCAATGTCACGTTGAGGGGGTAGAGTCACAACATCCTTGTGAAAAATGTCTAGGAACTCTCTAACAACTCTCGGAACATCCATAATATTAGCATCCACTAATTTTGCTAAACTCTCGACCAATATAGAAAGAAGAGGCTCCACATTATGTCTCCCCAACTGACAACTCCACTCGCTAACAAAAGCCACACTCTAGCCATCCCCATCAGAGAATATGACTCCTCTAGGGAAGTAGTTGATAACAGCATGCACAAAAATCATCCAATTGATGCCTAGGATGACATCATATGTCTGATTTTGTAGCATAATAATGTCCCCACTAGAATGATATGGCCCCAACATCAATCTACATCATCAACAAACATTAAATAGACTGGTATGACCCCTTAGCTGGCGTACTCAGCACTAGGGTCATGGAGAGTCTCTCTATGTCTAGGCTCAAGGCATGGGATAGAATGGGTGTAAAAAAACAGTGCGATGATCCTGAATAAAATAAGGCCCAAGAAAGAGTGCTAAACAAGTCGACCGTACCTAGAATGACTTACGGCCCTGCCCGAACAGCTGCCTCTGCGGTGTGGAACTGCCCGCGCCTATCTCCTCTGCCTCTCACTTGACAGTTGCCACCCCAACCACACCCTGGTCGAGGTCCTTGAGGAGCACAATGGGTTTGGCCTCCTACCACATCTACTATCAGAGGAGAGGGAGTTTGATTTCCTTGCTGCTACTGCTAAAAGGGTCTAGCTGGAAACTGTTGCTGCTAAGGTTGGAGTTAAACCTGCCCACCCCCATTGTAATGCACTCTGTCCGAGCACTAGATCTGAAGGTTCCCAGGACTTCCACAGATGAAGCACCTTGGTCCTAGGCTCACGAGGAAAGGGCGAGTACTGGGAGATCAAAACTGTAATTGTTGGGTCTTGCTCCCCACTGGTCGAAACCTAGAAGGCCCTGACGCTGGAGGCCTCCGGCTGATGGTCATCCCCTTTGAAGAACTCTACTGGCTCCCATCCCACAGCACACCTCCCAGTGTGTTCATCCTTTCTGCACATCAACTTTCTTCTGGACCTCCAAGTACGTCGGTAGGGTGAAGGGGGTAACCACATACTGAATAGAAGGTCGGAGTGCCTACTCTAAACGTCTCGCCCGAGACTCCTCATCTGAAAAAAGGTCCAGAGAAAAATGAATTAGATCCTTGAACTTGATCCCCAACTCCCTCACTGGCATGCTCCCCTGCTGAAGGGAGAGTAGCTCCTACCTCTTCTCCACCTTCATCGTGGAAGAGAGGAATTCTGCCCCGAATTCCCGCTCGAAGTCGGTCCACAAAACATCATCCTCTATCTTCTTCCCAAGATATAGAGTCCACCATTGACGGGATACTCCCCACATCTAGCTTACAGCCAAAGGAACCCAGTACTCTGTCGGAGCCTGGATCAAGCTGAATTCTATCACTAGCTCCTCTAGCCAGCTCTCTGTATCCATGTCCGAGGTACATCCCTCATATTTCCCGAGGTTCTGTCACTGAAAGGCATGAAGAATACTCTACCACTAACAATCCTCCTCATCTTGTTCATCCCTCTGCTCATCATCCAAGTCAACCTCCTGGGCCCCGATCACCCACACTACTCGGTGTCGTCATCCAAGTGCCATTTCTTCTAGGTAGACAAGGAATGCCTAAGCCCGAGTACTGTAGAATATTGCTTTTAAATATTTTTATTAGACATTTTATTCATTTTAAATCCCCAAAATACCCAAGACACACAAGAAAAAAAGTCATTATGATGCATGTACCTTTCCTAGGGTCTCTACCCTGTAATCAGTGCATCCTCACTTGGTCGTTCGATAGGAATAGAGTCCTTGCATCGGATCATAGGGGGAACTAAAATCTCGTGTCCTAGCAAGTCTTCCCTAGCCTATTTCATGCACCAAGATTTTCTAGCACTGTTTCTCTACCATCCCATGAAATCCTCACTATGCCTAACCTTGAGATCCATCCTATCTCTCAACCTCCTCTGATACCATTCTTTCATGACCCGACTTCACCAAGATGAGAGAAATGATAGAATATTTCCAGACCCTTCCTTCTTCCAGTTGAAGGAGAGATAATGACCCCAAAAACCCGCATACAATAGGTCCCAGAATGGAGACTAGCACCAAGGGTATAGAATCACACACAAAATGGATGGTGTTACCCTTTTTATTTAGTAGAATCGAGAGATAAGATGGTACATCCCTAATCAACACCAAAACTGGAAGTAAAAGTAAGGAAAAAGCAAACCATTCACATATGAATGTTCCAAAAGTAAGTGCTACAATGGTCGAAAAACCCTCCAAGGAACGTACCAATTAATATAAAAATAGAAACAACAACTGTCCCAACGTCCGAGCTAGTAAGGTCCTACACGATCCCTAATGTCCTCCTGGAAACGTGAAATCATTTTATATACATAGGGTGAGTCTACATGTATACTCAATAGGGAAAACCAAAGTCTCTCATGCACAAGTGAGGAGTAATTCTAATGCCCCGTGAGAAAAGGAGATAATTAGAGCACCTAGCAAGGAAACTATCCGCCCAAACCATAACAATTAACACTCCCCAAATAATGAACGTCAAGTAAAGTAATAGTAATATAAAATCGATATTTGGGTACCCCGTGCCACTTTCCCATAGGTTATTGAGGACATCCTACACATCCATCCTCTCCCACAATCCTCACCGCAGTCCCACCGACATCCCCCTCACGCACACACATGGGCTACCACAATCACACATCCCACCCACAAACACCTGGGCAATCACTACCACACATCCTGCACACACCGAGGTCTGAACATCTACTTCCATGCCCGAAGACACCTGGGCCACATCCCAAAGACACTGTGGAAACAACCAACCCGCACACACCTGGGCCAACCACCACCACGTACCCTACCTGAAGAATCTAGGGCCATAATGGACCTCAGGCTTCACAGCCTACCCGAAGAGTCTTGGGATATTCATGAAATAGAGTAGAAAAGGAGCTAACAACCAGCCACTTGTAGGAGTGTTGGAAAAAAACACCCTCCACCGTGAAATTTGGGTGTTCGACACAATGTGCTTAATATGGGAGGGGCGTGAACAAGAAACATAGGTACTACAATTATATATATAGGTAACAAGAACTCATCCCATCCTAGGGTTTCAAAAACCATCCCATAAACATGCACCCTCATTACTATTCAATCATAAGAAGCATAACAGCCACAACCCTATTATAACTCATTCCCAGAAAAGAATTCCACATTGAACCCATTCGTGTTTTCATATTCAAGAAATTCCGTTTAAGTAAAGTCTTCACTACTAGGCAACTAACAGGCATAACCACAATAGAAGGAAAGGAAAACAATCAAACAACAAATTAAGCATTCACACCCAGTTCTCTTGTAATGTCAGAACAAAAAAATGGATCAGTGGGATCCCTTAAAGTATTGGAACCAATCCAAGCCCCACCATACTGCCCAACACATCCTCTAATCCAAAATCCAACAACTGCACCACAATAGAGGATCCCCTCCACATACAGCCCCACATAACCTCTAATCCAAAATCCAAAAATAGCACCACAACAGAGGATCCCCTTAATTATTTAAAATTTTGTTTATTATCTTCATTGAGGTTTTGTTTCATCCATCCCCATAGAAACAATAGCATAACCACCCCGTATGATACACAATCAAGAGAGACGAACAAAAAACCCTACTTGAATGATCAAAGATCGACATTTTTCTACTAGCGCCAACAACTGGGGATACATGAATTGCGTGGGAGGTTCTAAGAAGATAGTAAGAATGAGAAGGAAAGTCTCTAGCACATGCATGCCACTCTCTCCAGAAGGGGGACTCCAAACGCACCAAGAAGAAGAAGGAAAAGAGACCAGCCATGAAGAAATAATACTCGTGCGATAAAAAGGTGATATCCTAGCATTACAGGATATGAAATTCTTGATCAGGTTTAATGGTCGATCGTGGTTTCGCCTCGAGGTTAGATGGTTAAACACGATGGATTTAATTTTGTATTTAATAATTCACATCGTAGGGGTGGCCAAAACATTTTTTTGTTAAAGGATTTCATTTAAGAGAGGAAAACATGTCAATTGAGGGTCTACCCACTCCTCAGGGACGTAAAAGGTTGTTAATGGTTATAAAAATAGCTTTGAACCACATTAAAAATGTTAAAGGACCTAAAAGTAGAGTTATGGGAAAAACCGGGGAAGGAAAATCCTGACACCCCTCTGTGGCCGATGGGTGGGACTGATAGTTGAAACTGATCGGTGGAGCTAATCGGGTGAAGCTAATCCTATGAAGCTGATCCTGTAAAGCTAATTAGTGAAACCGATCTGTGAAACCGATTTGGGGAAACTGATATGTGAAACTGATTTGGTAAAACTGATCTGTGAAATCAATTTGGTGAAACCGATCTGTGAAACCGAATTGGTGAAACCATCTGTGAAATCAATGTGGTGAAACCGATCTGTGAAACAGATTTGGTGAAACAAATTTGGTGAAACCGATCTATGAAACCGATTTTATAAAACTGATCTATGAAACAAAATTGGAGAAATCAATTTGTGAAATGGATCTACGAAACCAATTTGGTGAAACCTATCTGGGAAACTGATTTGGTGAAACTAATATGTGAAACCGATTTGGTGAGATAGATCGGTGAAACTGATTTATTGAAACCGATCTGTGAAATGGATCTGTGAAGTTGATCAATGGAGGTAATCAGTAAAGCTGGTCAGTGATGTTGATTAGTGAAGAAGATATGTGAAGCTGATCTATGAAGCTGATCAGTGGAGCTGATCTGGGAAGTTGATATGTGAAGCTGATTAGTGGAGCTGCTCAGTAGGGATGATCACTGTAGCTGATCAGTGGAGCTGATCAGTGGAGCTGATCAGTGAAGCTGATTAGTGCAGCTGATTTGTGAAGCTGACCAGTGAAGCAGATCAGTGGAGCTAATTTGTGGAGCTAATGGGTGGGACTGATTGATGAGTCTAGGACACCGGAAAACATAGAATTTTGGCAAAGTAATTCACCAGGAGGGTCTGGGCCATTACCCGTAGATTATACTTAAGGAATTTGGGATAACTAGAATATATGATCCCCATACATTAGTGATATATTTATATCAAAAACTATAGCATCTTATGTCTCATGACAATATAGTGGAATCACATCCCATGGTCTAGTGGTCTCCAAAAATCATAATCATTTTTTCCATATTATAGAGTATCTCTCCATCTATAAGACTGAATCCACAGACCAATAGACCACCTAACAAACTAGAACTAGTCCTCCCACCTAAACACCAAGGATTACATTATTCTTCACTTCATTTCCCATATCACATGAATCACCTAATGCATGTAAAAAAATCCGAAAATAGACACACACATGAGAAACACAATTTTCAATAGAAAAAGCCTCTATCAAAACTTGATAAAAAAAATCACTCGTAAAATATGTTTTTAACCACCACACAATCCATAAAACACGTTTTGAAAAAGATATAAATCATTATAAAATCAAGCAATAATGAAAAAAATGAATCACCTACTTAATTATTGCAAACATCAGGAAATTGATTGAAAATTACAAAATAAACCATGAAGATACCATATAATGGAATGAAAAAAACATAAAAATCAAGATAAAACCTAATGAATCTTCATTGAACCCATATTAGGGAAACCAATATACTTGAGAAGGGAGATCCAACAAATGAAGGATTATAAGACCATGATAAAGGAAAATAATAAAATTGAAGCTCACATGTGGATTTAATGAATATCCAAGGCCACATATCACTAAGGGATTTATGTTTAATGGAGAAAGAGAGATTTTGGTTCCACATTTGGGTAATATAATACTTAATGAGGTGAACCATTAGGGTATGGTTCTTAAAATTTAATCCTGAAAGAGATAAATTTCAATAATTAATTTTTTTTTGTAGTCCAAATAGTTTTGTTATGGAATCTCGCCTTTTTATTATATACCTAATCACTACATAATACAAATTTAACATGTTATAAGATCATTTGGGTTTGGTTTCTTGAAAATCAGGAACATAATACATTAAAACAACATAAAAAATTCTCCTATACTACTCTTAAGGCTTCATCATAGGTTCATAATAAGTACAGTTATTGAATCTCATAACTTGAATTCATACATAAAATGAAATGTTGAGTAGAAGACTCAGTTAGGAAAACAACTGAAACCGTTGTCATGTGATCTTGTGAAATATTAATAATTACATGATAAAAATCATAAATAAATGACCAATAGGAGAATTGGAATGTCATGATAAAAAGAACATGAATCATAACCTCAATATGTGGGTACAACATTTCATATAGACATTCATGAACATTTCACTTAGGTCCATCCCAAAGGTGTCATCAAAATTACCATGGTTATTCACCAAGGTATCGTGAAACTAGTCATCTATAGAGATTAATTCATTACCCAATGCATTATAGGGATATTAGATAGCACCAATAATATGACTTTATTTTCTTGTGATACATATAGATAATAATCAATCTTTTCATAAATAACCCAAATATAATCAATGAAATGTGTTTCATGTCAAAATCATGACGTTTTAAAAAGTATTAAAAATAAGATCATTATATCATTTATAACCCACGGAATAGAATTGAGGGTTATATCTATGTCAATTATAGATCCAAATATATTACATTTGTGTATTTATTAACACCCATATAATTGATATTGGTCTGGGTATTCACATAAATAAGCAAGATAATTTCATTAGAGAAATAGATATAAATCTTTGAGACGAAAATTCTGCAGCATAACGGCTATATAACATTGTTTTAGAAAACATTGAAAATAGTGGGTATAAGGTTAAACCACACATAAATAAATCATAATATAGTATTTGTATAGAATAATAAAAAATAGGGTCATGTTATGGATATTTGAGGGAAATACCATATGAAAATGAAAATCTAAGAAAAAGAGAAGATGTGATTTCTTTTATGAAAATTTGGCAGCCTAACAACATCACGTGAGGATTCAGAAAATCATTTGAAGAGAGTGGAAAGGGTCACTAATAATTTTGTGATAAAATGGACAGTAGAGAAGATATATAATAATAATTCCCCACTTAATAAAATTAAACTATAACACATAACAAAAATGAAGTCATGACTTAATAGAGGATGGTGAAAGGATCCCGTTCCTTGATGAGTAACTCTGAATGATTAAAGGTCAAGACCTTGGGAGGCATGAGGCCACTTTGGGAGGACTCCATGGGAGGTACGGAGACCATAACATTGTGTAGAAGGATTTTGGAATGAAATTAATGAGAGTAATGGCTTGTTATTTATAGGAAAAGCGAGGGAATAAATTATTAATTTACAAGGGACAACTCATCAATGGTATTTGAAAAACCATGGGCTTGCCCATGGTTTTTGCCAATGGTATTGACCACATGGGACACCTAATAGAATATCTGAATATTCATAAGTCTACAAGAAAGCATACATCATTAGTGATGTCATTAAACACTTGAAACTCTAAGCTGTATTTTTACTATTCACTGAAAAATCAATTATTTCAGAAAAATCCCAAAAAATAACTTTAACATAATATTGATGCTCTGAATTCAAAAATGAACTCCAATTTATGAAAATATTTTACTAAATATTTTTAATTTAATTTTCAAATAAAATCATTATATATTCAAAAAACTCTAAAACTATAACTTGATTTGTAACTCCTTAAAAAAGATATCAGGGTCCCATAAAACTATTGAATAACCATAAAAAAATAAAGCAAAATATTATGATTACATTTTATTAAAATATATTTCAATTTTAAATTATTAAATTAATTAAAAAAATTAAATAAAATATTTATGACATACAAAAATACAAAAACATATACCATGATCTTTTTCACTTTTAATATGCTTAAATTTAATTTATTCATTCATGGGTGAAGTTTCTATTTTTTTTCAATTTTACAATTCATTTATATTCATAAGGGTATGTTACTATTCATACATTAAAATTCACTAAAAATCAAGTTGATCATATTAGACTCTAAAATTATCAATGATCACAACTGTAGAAGACCATTTTTTTTAAAATCATTTCCCATTATTTGTTATTAAATGTTTACATAAATATTTTAAAATACCCTTTTTCCAAAATTAATTTGTTATATGGAACTATAAATCCATCCTAGATTTATCTAGATATTTTAAATTCGCAAACATTATCATAAGAAGAAATAAATTTTTTATTTATATTAAATAATTACACAAGGTATCTAAGATCACGTTATATAGACCCTTATAATACCTGCGTAGGACCTAAGTGTAATATATGTCATGGTGATAGAATATCAGGGTGGCTCGGACAATATTGTCAGAGTAGTGAATTCTATCAACATGAACTTCTCCCATAGCAAATTCTATTCAAGCTTCACCTATTGATAGATGTGCTTAATATGGCCTGAGTCATCTGGATGATGTCATCGACTCTTTTTTCTGTATTAATTGTCCAATATCATTTGATTTGATAAACAATAATTGTAACATTTAAAATATAGTTTCCAATATTTATATGGAAAAATGGCCATATAACATTTGAAACCCAATAGTCTCATTTAATTATACTCAGTTTATTAATTAAATGATATATTTTTGTTGAGTATAAAAGAAAATAACACACAAATTTAAGAAATAAATATTATTAAAAAGCTCAGGTCGTCACATTCTTCCCCACTTAAGAAATTTATTCCTAGAAATTTTAACTCATACCCTAAGAAGAGAAAAGGTGTGGGTACTTCTTCCTCATAGACTCCTCTAATTAACATGTGGATTCCTCACATTTGTGGTTCCTCCACAACAACTTAGCAAGTTGAGTAGTCTTGTTGCGTAGAAACATGTCTCTATGATCCATGATCTCTACCGGCTTCTCCACAGAAGAGAGGTCATGTATCATTTGTACCACCTCTAGGTTTATTATATGTGAATGGATAGGTATGTACTTCCTCAATAGGGATACATTGAAGACATCATCAACTTGTGATAGATTTGGAGGAAGTGCAAGTCGATAGGCTATTTTTCCCACACGATCAATTATTTCATAGGGGCCAATGTACCAATGGATTGGCTTCCCTTTTTCCAAAACCTCATGACTCTCTTAAAAGGTGAAATATGAAGAAAGACTATGGCAGTTACATCAAATTCCAAGTCCCTTAGATGGTTGTCGGCATAGCTCTTTTGCCGAGTTTGAGCTGCCTTAATGTGTTTCTGGATGGAATGGACTTTTACTATCATCTCAAGCACAAGATCTGGCCCAAGAAGCATTCTCTCGCCAACATTATCCCAATAAGTAGGAGATATACATCGCTTCCCATATAGGGCATCATAGGGTTCTATTTTAATGATCTAGGAGAAGCTGCTGTTGTAAGAGAACTCAACTAAAGGGAGATGTTGATCCCCTTAACCTTTAAATTCCATTGATCATGTTCTCAAAATTCCCTCAAGTTTTTAAATAGTCCTTTCATATTGGCCATCAGTTTGGGGGTGATAGGCCATACTAAAATTCAATTTTGTTCTCAGAGCATGTTGATTACTTCTCCAGAATTTTGATGTGAGCCTTGGATCACAATCAGATATGATAGAAAGTAGAACTCCATGAGACCTTAAAACTCCCTTCATGTAAAATCCAGCATTCTAATCAAGATAGAAATCTTCTCTATTGGGGATAAAATAGGCAGCATTGGTGAGATAGTCCATAATAACCCATATCGCATTGTTTCCGTTGCAAGTTCTCAGGAGACCAGAGACAAAGTATATAGATATATTATCACACTTCCATGATGTTATGGGTAGTGGTTATAATACCCCTTTAGGATGTTGTCGCTCCGCCATCACTTGCTGACATACTAGGAACCATGAAGTGAAGTTAGCAATCTCTCTTTTCATATTATCACACCAATAATGATCACAAAGTTCCCTATACATTTTTTTTCTTCCATAATGTATAGAGAAAGTAGATCTATGAGCTTCTTCCATCAGCTCCTTCTTTATTTCCGGAATAGATGGAACACATAGTCTTGTATGAAATTTCAGTACACCTTCTTGATCAGTATTGAACTTTGGAAACATTCCATCCTTCACAGCCTCAAACATCTTATTTATCAAATAATATACTTTCCAAGATTTCTTTATCTTCTCTAGTAATGACAGTTGAGAAATAATTTTGGATAGGGCCTTCCATTATAATTTCCATGCCCATATTCACTAGGTTATTGATCAAAGGATCTCTTTGAATCCTCACCATGGAAAGAACAACTGGTAATTTCCTGGTTAATGCATCACTGACTTGGTTTTCTCTACCAAGATGATAATGAATTAAATAATCATAGTCTTTGAGAAATTGAAACCATCTCCTTTATCTCATGTTCAATTACTTTAATTTGAAAATATACTTCAAAATTTGATGGTTTGTGTTTATATCACATGTCTCCCCATAAAGAGTGTGCCTCTATATCATTAGAGAAAAAACATCCTCAGCCGGCTCCAGATCATTCGTAGGATATTTCTTCACACGGGTCTTCAACTTACAAGTGCATAAGCAATGACTTTTTCATTGTGCATGGGGATGTACCCAAGCCATTGCAGAGATTCATCGCTAAAAATAACAAATCTTTCTCAACATGAGGGTAGAGTTAACACGGGTGCAGTAACTAACCTATTATTAAACTCTTGGAAGCTTTCCTCCCACATTCTTTTGTCCATCTAAACGTGACCCCCTTTCGAGTTAATATATAAGGCATTACGTTTAGAAGGATCCTTGGATCCTCATAACTCAGTGATAGATATATACCCAAAACCATATCATCTTCATGCAATTTCTACTATAGGGGAATCACATCCCAAGGTCTAGTGGTCTCCAACAATCATAAATCTTTTTATCATATTTTTGTAGTTTTAATCATACTATGAGTCCCGAACCACATACATATAAGGCCACATAGCGTACTAAAACTAGTATTCCCACATAAATGCTTTGGATTACCATCTTCTCTGTTTCATTTCCCATATCACATGATTCTTTTATTCTACATACACACATCCACAAATAAAAAAACACATGAGAAGCACTATGTTTAATAGAAAAAACATCTATCAAACCGTACACACACATATACACTTAAAAACATGTTTTTTCACGACCACATAATCCATAAAACACATTTCAAAAAACATATCAATCATTAAAAAACAATGATACAATCAAAATGTATGAAATCACCTAATTCATTGTTGAAACATTAGGTAATTGACTCAAAATTATAAATCAAATGAAGAACATACACTATAAAAGAAAGAAAACAAAAAAGCAATAAAACCCCAACTAAAGTAATCCAATCTAAGGGAGAAGGGAGAAAAAGAGAAAGAAGGAATATAAGACCAAGAAGAAGGAAAATTGGAAAATAGAGGCTTCCATGATGATTTCATGAATATCCAGGGCCATATATCACCAAGGGATTGATTACTGAGGAATAAATAGAGAAGTGGGTGCGGAATCAATGGAATATAAGCCTGAATGGGGTAAACCAAGGGGGTAAGGTTCATACAATGAAAACATGAAAAAGTAAAATTTGAACAATTTAAATGAAATGGGTATGCCACATAGTTTGTCAGCATGGTATTCCTATCCATGTACCTACCATGTGAGACTTATATACTTGTGGAAAACATGCCACGCAATTGATTTGGGTAGGGGGAATTCCAGTGTAGTATTCTATGCACCTTAGACAGGCCCACTGAATTAGGAAAAAAAAATACCCAACTTACCCATAAGGAAGGACGTACAGCCTTGATAGTGTAACTATCTATGAGGTACAATGTACCTCCCCAAACCTAGAAGCCTGAACCCGATGCATTATTACATTACATGGGAATTATTATAAGGAATATACTATTAATGGGACATTCAGTTTAACAGTCATGGAAATCCAAATTACATATATGATACCCCTAATAAATTATCAAATAATAAATAAAAACATGATACATATAAAAATAAAATAAATTGCATCCCTGAAAGAATGATCAAAAATATATTTTTCATAACATGGGATATGAAACATAATAAGGGCAAGCTCAAATTCTTAGTAAGGGTAAATAAAACATAAGTAACAATGTATCAATCTATATGGAATGATAAATAAATGAATAAACTTTTCATTAATACAACTTGATAAATCATAATCAATATGGAAATTTAATAAACTGAAAGACATGCCATTAATAAATAATTATAAAATTAAATAATTGCAAACATATGCTAATGTAAAATATCATTGATAAATAATAATTGAGTCAAATTGATGGAAATTCATATTTATTAGATGAAATGTTTCTTACGTAAATAGAACCAGTACCATCAAGAACATTCACAAGAGCGTTTATCTAATGGGTAAAAATCCATCTAACGTGTCTAGACAACTATTTAAATTCATGATACTATTGACACATCAAGTGGTATTTCATTCAATAGTCCCCAACCCATAGCTATTTTTTAAATGGTCCATAACTTGTGTCTAAACATCCAATGTATTCCACATAATTAATAATAAAATAAATAATATTAATTAAAAATATAACTATTCAATAATGAATATGGATTTATCAATAACACCTTATTAGATGACGGGTCATATCAAGGGTTGTGGACATAAAATCATTCTTGATGAAAAATAATATTTAAACATTCCATTTTGTCCCATAAAATATTGAAACCAATAAATCATATTTACACATGAATTAAATGAAACATAAAACATCATGAGAATAATTATATTCATTATATAACAAAAAAAGGTTAATTTAAACACTAAATAAAATTTTATTGGTGCATAACAATAATTATGTCTCAAAGGAAGGTAAATTGAAGCGAAATCCATTACATTAAACATCCTTTTGTTCTTTTGTTTTTAGAATCCATTATAGTCATTTAAAAAATGTTACACACTAATAAAAAAACCATAAAAATGATTATAATATCTTATATTGACTACAGAAACTAATTTATTACCCATTTTTATCAATCTTCCATTATTTTGACAATTTTGGTTGTCAATTTCCTAGTATGTCGTGTATGTCATAACATGTAATTTGTTGTTCATATAAAATATGTCACGGTTTCAACATCTCCAAGAATTCAATCCATGAAAAACATTATCTTATATATTCAATACATAAGTATTTATAATGTTTCATAATATTTGGATATTAGACATGAAGTTCTCTATTTATGGAGATAGTAGGTCGTACATACGCATGAACACTATTTTCATTTATTTTTTGTTTTAAAATAATTAATACTAAATCATACATATATGTAGTATAATTATAGTATCATATATACATTATATATGTTATAATGGTTTATTAAAAACATCCTTTATTAGTTCTGTGTATTTCATGAACGAATCATATCCCTTTGAGATGGCAATAGTCCACACTTACTCAAATGAAATTATTATATTTTCACAACATGGATAGAATAAAAGAATATTCTAAGTAAAAATTATATAATATTGAAACAACATATATATCATATATATCATATATAAATTTTTTGTTTCCATAATAATGTCCACCATGGGAGGTGGTAGGGGAAAATTGAACAACCATCGTTTCATGAGGTAGTAGTTCATCGTACACATAAACAATATTTTTGTTACCCATTACGGAGAGGTATGAGTATGTCTAGGTATAAAACATATCATAAAAAAATCCTACTATATAAAGGATACCAGTTTTCTAATGTAACAAAATACTAACAATAATACTGGGAGTGGAGAATGGATATAAAATTTGAATGCATGGGATATGGCATAAACTATTAATTAGGTAACCTCTATTGGATGACACCAAAACAATCCTTGAATTTATTTCATCGAAATTGTTGTATAATAGATCTAGTATTGGGATGTTATAATACTATTTGGATAGATTATGGATGAGATAATTTGTCTTGAGAGGCGTGAGGAAGTATTACAGAGATTGCCTTTTTATAGAGTAATGGGAGTGATAATTTTATAAATACCAATATATATTCAATATTAGGCGGATATTATTACCTAATGTTCCACAGAAGTAAACATATAATTTATTAATGGAGAATAATGTTCTATAAAAACCTCATTCACATAAATATATTTTCATTTTAATAATTTGGTTCCTTAACATCTAAGATTCCCCATGTTTATCATATTCATTTTATTAAAGAATCTAGAATTATAATCTAATTAATTTGACCAATAAGGATAAAATAATATGGTATTTTAAAAAACTGTAGATCCACTAAATTATTAATATTATATATAATTTATAAACTACAATTCTCTTGTGTTTTTATATTAATTTTACAAAAAACACATGTGACGCTCTAAAACGCTACTTGAACCTACACCGTGTTGACAGTGTTTTTATTATATAGGGGTAAATATCATAAATATAAAATATTAATTGGTCTATTAATAGACCATATTTTATATATACTAACACATAAATATAACTTGAAATAAAAAAGGATTTTCATCAATTTTAAATCATTTAATAACAATCATTTTATAATAATCTCCTATTGTAAATTAATAATAATGTCAATATCGATTTTTTTTAATTAATGATAATTTTGAAATAACAATATTATAGTATAATTCAAATATATTAGGTTTAAATATGTGTAAAATATTTTATTCAAATAAATAAATAAATAAATAAAAAAATTCAATCAATTGTCTTCACTTTTAATATTTATAGTATCCTTTATTTTAGTTAATTATTAAAAAAATAATCACTATATTGCCATTTCAAAATCATTTTATGTACTTAACTATCTCTAAAAATTGTTGATAATTTACAATGATAAATATGACACACACATATATATATAGTTTTTATAATTGAAAATATGGATTTTTTACATATCTTGGTGTTTTATAAATTGTAATGGTAAGGAATGTTCCCTTTGTGTATTTTCTTTACATACCCTTTTATATAGGGAACATCTATTTATTAATATCAAAATAACCAAAATATTTTAAACCCGATGGCGAAATGGTCAAATATTGGGTAAAAATTTCCTTTTGACTAGTTTCCAAGCCTTTTTGTTCCTTAATATTAATTTTGAGTCACTTAATAAGGTTAATAATACATTATTCACCTTAAATAATATTAATCACATTCGTTAATAATATTCTTCACAAAATTAAGATGATATTATTAGAACCAAAATATCATACTAATTACATCTGTGTATGTCGGATTTTCAAAATTCAAATTAATGATGTGGAAAATTTAATATTAATGCTAATCCCACAAATGTGAAAAAATAGTGTGTTTTTATAGTAGAAAAATGATTAAAAGTGTGTATGGTTTTTATAATAAATATGAATGTAAAAGTTATTTTAATGAACCTAATAGTATAAATAGATTTATAATTTATATAATGTGTCCCTAAAACAAAACTAAAATATAATTTATCATTAATAATTATTTGAAAGAAAATGTTATTTTTAAATAAATTGTAGTAATTATCAATAATGATAAAAAAATTATTGTTTCTAATAAATATTCCAAAAAGTCACCTTAAGATAATTTATACATTATGAATTAAAAAATGATGTAAATTTTTAAAATAAAATTCATAAATGTTATAAATTTTTTTAGAATTGGTTCACCATTAAAAGGTGGTAAAACTCAGTCTTGCATGTAACACAAGTAAATTTAGTGTCGTATGTAGCATATGTTTAGAATTATTTATAAATTATTCCAACATAAAAATTATATTAATTATAAAAGTGAGATATTATAATGTCTTGGGATGTCATCAAATCCATCATAAATAGAATGATCTCGGTTTTAAAACTAAATAAATTCACTAGACTGGAAGAAATGAAATAATTAGTCTCAATCATTTTAAATTAAACAACAATTATGGTGGATTAAATAAGGATCATTCCTCAAAAAAATTTATTCACATCATCTAATATAACTGGTTCATGATCTATAGGATGAATGTTCCTTGTCTTTTGCTAAACCTAGGAATAGTTACTAACACATAGTCTAACCTTAATATTAATGTACTCATTATTATATCCATAGCTTCTACTACAACCTCTAAACTCATAGCCCATTATCCTAGATGGTTCAAAATTGGCTATCATTACCATAGAGACTATATAAACCTCACCTACTTGATATGGGATAGAAACATTGAAAAATATCAAATAATTTCTAATAATTCTACACCAAAATAATGTTTCGGGTGGGAATAAACCTGTTGAATGCATGTTCCACTACCTCCCACACTAATATGAGATACCTGATCAAGCATCTAAAGGAATAAATGTAGATGTTTGGGATAGATAAACCAAACTATAACAACTATTATCTTCTATCTCATGGAACTTCTTTTTAATTTCACGCAATCCACAACTGACATGACCAACTACTAAAACAACCCCCAAAAAAATATAACATTATAGGATTGTTGATTTATATAACTATCTCTCAATCGACCAACTAATAGATATTCTTCATTGTAAAAAATATATCATTTGATCATTAATACTACTACATCCACAATTCAATTTGTTGAAACTTTTGATTCTCATTGGAAGCTATCTCTATTGAAAACAGAATCAACTCTTCAAAATGGTTGGCATATGTCAACATAGTCTAATCTCTATTTTTGAGTTATTGAAACACAAAGGTAATGAAAATTGACATGGTATAAGGGTAATAATACTCATTGAAGATGACCTTGATGTATTTCCAACCCATATTCTCATGCTTCTCATTCTGAATAACTGAGCCAAACCACCATAAATTTGGACATTGCATTAAAAATAAATCACATTCCACCATAACTACATCTTGAGTCTCAAGATTCCCAAAAATAATGTGTATTGTTTCCATCAAATCCACTAATTCTTGCAGATCCATAGTACCATAGATTGATGAAATCTATTTAATGAAGAACTCATGGTACTTTTCATTTTTTAAAACCTGGTTCAATTACATAAACTTGAGAAGGACCATATCCCTCTCCTTAATCAAATTCCCAAATAGCTTGAACAACTGCATCCACTAACCTATAATAAACTAGAGAAGTAGATTTCTCTCTGGAATCTTCATGTGGTTTCACATGATGTCTCTATGGAGGAATAATGATACAATAACATATAAACACAAGAAAACTATCAATAAATTATTATGAATATTTTCTGTCAAATCACTCTTACACACTATTTTAAACCGAAACCAAAACCACAAAATCAAAAGTAGAAAGTCAATAAACCTCCAACATAGCTCATTTTCCATGAACAACCTTCATCCAATACATGTCAATTAGTGGAGAAATAAATCCAAATCTTATACATCCAATGTTGTCTAAATACATAGTAAAAGATTTGTTGGATAGAAACCTCGATTAGAACTAGAACCTTAGGTTTCAGCTACCCTATCTCTTATTTTTCTAGATTCTCCCAAATATCATGACCCGAATAAATTAAATAACCACATCAAGTAACATTTTTTCAGAATCAAATTGAGGCTTCCCTGCAGAATTACACATGACCTAGTCCATGTTAGGGCTCGATGGGGGTTTCCAATCCCTATAGGATAGAAAACAGTTATTATGAATCAAACATCACATATAAGAATTATTTATCAAATAAAAAACTTCTCAAAACCAACAAAAAGAATAGAACGTCACTTCATAAGCATTATCCATAATAATAATTACAGACATCACAATACATAAACATTTAGAACATTAATAATCAAAGCTATTATAGGTATGGTAAACAACTACATGACCAAATACCGGTAAATAATATGTTCAACACCCTAATTCCACCACCATCAAGACCTAAATTAAGAGAAACCACTAGAAATTAGATTCACCACCACCAATGTACAATACATTTTCATTACCTGCATCCAACATAATAAGGTCAACAAATTCCTCCAGGTGTTTGAGGGTGTTGTCAATTTCCTAGTTGGATACCACCAAAAGTGATTCCATTCTATAACATAAAAATTAAATTAAATATTCTAGGTTTATAAAAAGGATTGGTTTTTTTAAAGGAACATTATTTGAAATTAAAAAGATAATGTATCCACAATAATAAGATAAATTATAATAATAACATCACATGAGAACCATAGTGTCATGACCCACCTTAACCAAGATGAGAGAAGAGACAACAGATTGCCAGACCCTTCCTTCTTCAAGTTGAAGGAGAGATAATGACCCACCAAACCCGCCTTTAATTGGTCCCAGATTGGTGACTAGCACCAAGGGTATAGAATCACACACAAAATGGAAGGAATTACCCTTTTTATTTAGTATAATCGAGAGATAAGATGGTACATCCCTAATAAACACCATAACTAGAAGTAAAAGTAAGGAAAAAACAAACCATTACCATATGCATATTCCAAAAGTAAGTGCTACAAAGGTACAAGAAAATTCCATGGAAAGTACCAAAGAAAAGAAAAACAAAAATAACAACTGTCCCAATGTCTGAGCTAGTAAGGTCACACACAATCTCTAATGTCCTCCTGGAAACCTAAAAGTAGTTTATATACATAGGGTGAGTATATAGGTATACTCAGTCGGGAAAACCAATGTCTCTCATTCATAATTGGGGAGGCATTCTAATGTGAAGTGAGAAAAGGAGATAACCAGAGAACATAGCAAGGAAACTATCCTCCCAAACCATAACAAGGCACACTCGCCAAATAATGAAAGTCATGTAAAGTAATAGTAATAGCACATCGACATTTGGGTACCCCGCTCCACTTTCCCTCTACTTATTGAGGACATCCTATGCATCAAACCTCTCCTGCCATCCTCACCACAGTCCCACTGCCATCCCGCGCCTGCACACACCTGGGCAACCACAATCACACATCTTGCCATCAAACACCTGGGAAATCACTACCAAACATCCCCCAAACACCTAGGTCCAAACAACTACATCCATGCCTGAAGACACCAGTGCCTCATCCCGAAGACATTAGGGAAACAGCCTACCTACACACACCTGAGCCAACCAACACCATGTACGCTGTCCAAATAAACCAGGGCTATAATGGAACTCAATCCATCACAGCCTGCCCGAAGAGTCTTGAGATATTCAGGAAAAGGAGAAGAAAAGGATATAACAACCAGCCACTCATAGGAGTGTTGGGAAAACACCATCCCCATTGAAATGTGGGTGTTCAGCATGAATTGCTTAACATGGGTGGGGTACGAATAAGAAACATAAGAACTACAATTATATATATAGGTAACAAGCACTCATCCCTACCTAGGGTCTACAAAACCATCTGAAACACAAGCACCCTCATTACTATTCATTCTTAAAAAACATAACATCCACAACGCTGTCATAGCTCATTCCCAGAAAACAATTCCCCATTGAACCCATTCATGTTTTCATATTCAAGTAATTCCATTTATGTAAAATTTTCACTACTGGGAAAGTAACAGGCATAACCACAAGCCACGGAAAGGAAAACAACCAAACATTAAATTAAGCATTCACACTTGGTTCTCATGTAAAGTCACAACAACAAAATGAATCTGCGAGATCCCTCGAAGTATTGGAACCCCAAAAAGACCCATCATATAACCCCAGACGGCCTCAGATCTAAAAACCAACAACTTCACCACAAGAGAGGATCTCATACCCATCCACATTGCTTCCCAAGCATTAACCATAAACATAACCATAACACAGTAATGGAGTTTTAAAATTTCAATATGACATTCATTCAATTTAGTTATTCCGTTTGGTTTACCAGGGTGATCATATAAGGATTCTTATTCACTGGGTATCCATTTAATCAATTGAGATTACGTGATTAACCGGTTTCCATGTTACATCCACTCAATCAAATAAATATTCAGAAAAAAAGAGGTTCATTAGTGAACAAGAAAAGACCACCAGCGGCCATGATTTTCAGTGGACATAAGCTCGTACAATTCACAACACATTAATAAGGATAAGGAGTATAGAAAAAATATTCATCACAACCCCTTCATTATTTAAAGTTCCATTTATTATCCTCATTATGATTTGGTTTCATCCATCCCCACAAAAAAAAATTTATACCCACCCCGCATGATACAAAATAAGGAGAGATGAAGGAAAAACCCTACTTTAATGATCAAAGATCGATATTTTTCTCCTGGGGGCAACAACTGGGAATGGACGTCTTGTAGGGGAATAACTCTGAAGACTCTAAGAATGAGAAGGAAAGGCTCCAGCACAGGCTCACCACTTGCCTCAGGAAGGGGGACTCCAAACTCACCAAGAAGAAGAAGGAAAAAAGACCAGCTGGAAGGGAAAAAATCTCATGCTATAAAAATGTGAGATCCTGGCGTTACAGGATATGATGATATTTAGCAGGTTTAAAGGTGGATCGTGGTATCGTCTCACGGTTCTACGGTTACACACAATGGAATTAATTTTTTTATTTAATAATTCACATTAGGGGGGGTGGCCAAAACAATTGTGCGTTAAAGGATTTCATTTAATACTGTAAAACGGTTCAATTGACGATCTCCACACTCAATGGGATTTAAAACATTTTTTATGGAACTAAAAATGGCCATACCAATCCCAAGGATTGTATTATCCCGATAGACATATTGGAGAGTTCTTTCCTCCATGTCAAGATACTATCTACTTTGGGCGGCACTGACTCGCCCGCACGGGTTTAATCGCATCCACCATAATGCTTCTTGATTAGGGATCAGGTCCTCCCTTCCCCACATATCAGGACTTTTAATAACCATTCACAATGTAAGGAAACAAAAAATCTCGTAAACCAACAAGGTTAGAATTACATCACAACTGGTCACAAAAAGAAGAACAACAAGGAAGGCTCGGAATAGCAACTCAAAACTTCTTTGGGTACTGGGGGAGCATCTGAGCTTCTCGCTCCCAATTACTCTCCTTGAGGCCACCATGCCTCCACAACACATGGTCCAAAGGGATGGTTCGTCCATGAATCACTTTCTACTTTTAATCCATGATCCTTACTTATCACTCCATGAATGTTGTATCATCCCCTATATCCAATTCTCCATTGTCAATGACATTGGAATCATCATGTAGATATTGACGATGTTGGGAGACGTGGAAAACATCATCGATCATTTCCAACTGAGGTGGAAATGCCAGCTGATATGCCACCTCAACGACTCTCCCCGACACATTAGAGGGCCCGATGAACCTAGGAGAGAGCTTTCTCACCTTGCTGAACCTTCCCTTCCCACGTCGAGGGGAAACCATTAAGAACACATGGTCTCCAACCTCGAACTCCAAGGGCCTCCTCCTATGATCGGCATACGGATTATGCATGTCTTGGTCTGCCTTCATCCTCTAACTCATAAGATAATCCTTCTCCTTTGTTCTCTACACTACGCTGAGGCCAAGAACACCTGCCTCCCCAAACTCGGTCCATCACACGGGTGAACAACACGGCCTCCCATACATGGTTTCAAATGGTGCCATGCAAATAGTAGAGTGATTTTTGTTATTGTAGGAAAACTATAATAATGGAAAATGTCATTCCTATAATCCCCCAAAGTCCAAAACACATGCTCGTAGCATATCCACCAATGTCTGGATGGTCCGCTCTCTCTACCCATCTATTTGGGGGGGGAGTACTAAGACGTAGCTGGGTGGTAAAAGCATGTTTCAATCTTCTCCAAACTCGTGAGGTAAAATGTAAATATCAATCCAATAATATGGACACTAGAACTCAATGAAACCACACCAACTTATCCACATATCTCTGTGCTAAGTAATCCACTTCAGTTGACTCCTTGATCACCAAAAAGTGATCTAATTTCATCAGCCAGTCTACCAATACACAGATAGAATCGCAGCCTCCTTGAACCCTGGGTAGTGTTGTGAAAAAATAAATTGATATTTTATCCCACTTCCACTCAGGGAAATCTAATGGATTCAACAAAACTCCTGGGACATGGTGTGAAACCTTCACTTACTAACAAACCAAGCACCTTGCCATGAACTCTGCCACTGCCCGTTTCAACTTGGGCCACCAAAATTATTCCCTCAGGCCTCGGTAAATCTTGGAAACTCCTAGGTGTACCGCTATGAGTGAGTTATGGAACTCATGTAGAAATCCCACATGATTCATCTCTGGGACATAAAACATCCATCAGAAAATCATCTGATTTGTACCATCCACTGACCTCCATTCTGGGGCACTTCCTTGGTTAACCCGATCGTGCATTACCTCACTATCTATGTCTCCCCACTGAGACACGTCCACCTACCGTAGTAGGGAGGACTACACATTCATCTAAAACAGAAAACCTCTACCACCATCCTCATTTACATTTAGGTGTAGGGAAGCCAACTCCTCTATTACCTTCCAAGAATCCATATATTATTGAACAGCTTCCCTCTGTGACTTCCTGCTCAAGGCATCGGCCATAATGTTCCCCTTAGATTTAGTGTAAGAGATATCGAAGTTGTTGTCCGGAATAAATTCCACCAACATTCGTTGTTGCATGTTCAGGTCTCACTGGGTAAAGATAGGCCTCAAACTATTGTGATCTGTGAATACCAAAAAGTGGTCCCCGATGAGGTAATGCCGCCACCACTTCAATGAGAACACTACGGCTGCAAGCTATAGATCATGGGTGGCATAGTTACACTCATGAGGATGTAACTCCCTAGACCCATAAGATATCACTCCCCTTTTCTGCATCAGCAAAAACCCTATGCGATGTCCAAAATCATCACAAGACACCTCAAAAAATAACCCTTCCTTGGTTAGCCTCAACA
This sequence comes from Viscum album, assembly GCA_963277665.1. NCBI lineage: Eukaryota > Viridiplantae > Streptophyta > Magnoliopsida > Santalales > Viscaceae > Viscum > Viscum album. The sequence goes on from OY728160.1 coordinate 173,016,751, forward strand.
CTCAGGCACTAACGAACTTAACTTTTAGATAAATGAAGGCTTCTTTGAACTGATCACTCCACACGAAGGTCTGGTCCTCTCTAGTAAACACTGTCAAGGGGGATACAACTCAAGATAATTTGGGTACAAACCCTTGATAATAGCCTACCAGACCCAGAAAACTGTGAACCTCTGTCACATTCATGGGTGCTTCCCAAAAAACAAATGCTTCCACCTTTGACGGATCAACTACTACCCCTTGTTGAGACACCACGTGTCCAAGGAAATGCACTTCTCGTTTCAGGAACTTACACTTGGACAATTTCCTTTAGAGATGGTGATGTTGAAGGATTTCCAGGACCATCTTGAGGTGTTTAGTATATTCCTCCTCTGATCTTGATTAGATCAAAATTCCATCAATGAACACAATGATGAACTGGTCAAAAAAACTCGTGGATAATAGAGTTCATGAGGCCCATGAACACAACATGTGCATTTGTAACACCGAACGACATGACTACGAACTCAAAGTGCCCATACCTGAACCTGAAAGCAGTCTTAGAAATATCACTATCCTTCTCCCTTACATGGTGATACCCAGATTTTAGATTGATCTTAGAGAACCAACCTGCTCCTATCAGCTATTCAAAGAGATCATCTATCCTCAGAAGAGGGTAACAGTTCTTTACCTTTACATGATTTAGTCTCCAGTAGTATATTCATAGCCTGAGACCACCATCTTCCTTCTTTGAAAACAAGACTGGAGCACCCCATGGCGACACATTGGGTCGGACAATACCCTTCTTCATCATATCTCAAATCTCGATCCGCAGCTCCCATAGCTCAGAAGGCACCATATGATAAGAATACTTGGAAATAAGATGGGCACCAGGTTGTAAGTCTATCCCGAACTCAATGTCACGTCAAGGGGTTAGAGTCCCACCCTCATTATGAAAAACTTCTAGAAACTCTCTAAAAAATATTTGGAAATAAATCATCTCAATATCCACTGATTTTGCTGAATGCTAGGCAAACATAGAAAGAAGAGGCTCTACATGCCGTCTCCCCACCTGACAACTCTTCTCGTCAAAAAAAGCCTAACTCTGGCCATTCCCATCAGAGAACATGACTCTTCTCTGGAATCAGTCGATAACAGCGTGCATAGAAAGCATCCTGTCGATTCCTATGATTTCATCATATGGTTACATTTGTAGCATAAGAAGGTCCCCACTAAACTAATGTGGCCCCAACATTAATCTACATCCTCGACAAACATCTAGCAGATGTGTATGACCCCCAACTGGATTACTCAGCACTAGTGGCATGGAGAGTCTCTCTATATCTAGGCTCAAGGCAGGGACTAGACTTGGTGTAACAAAGGAGTGTGATGCTCCTGAATCAAATAATGCACAATCAAGAGTGATAAACAAGTGGATCGTACCTGAATGACTTTCAGCCCTGCTGGAACTACTAACGTTGCGGCATGCAACTGCCCATGCCCAGCTCCATTGCCTCTCAGTTGTCTGCCGCCTCCCTGACCACATCTTAGTAGAGGTCCTTGAGGAGAAATATGGGGTCGGACTCATCCTACCATGACTACTCTCAAAGGAGTGGGTGCTCATTGTCCCTGCAGCAGCTGCTGAAAGTGTCTAGCTCGAAACTCCTGCTACTGAGGTGGGCACTGAACCTGCCCACCCCCACTGTACTGAAATCTGTCCGGTCACTAATTCCAAAGGTTCCCATAAATTCCACATATGTAGCACCATGTTCCTAGGCTCATGAGGAATGGTTTTGGATCGGTAGATCACAACTGGAATTTCTGGGGCCTTCTCCCCACTGGTAGAAACCTAAAAGGCCCTGACGTTGTAGGCATGCTGCTGAAAGTATTACCCTTTGACGAACACCACTGGATCCCCTCTTTCGGCACACCTCCCAGTGTTTTCATCCTTTCTACCACTTCAGCCTTCTTATGGACCTCTAATTACATCGGTAGGGTGAAGGGAGTGACAACATAATGAAGAGATGGTCGGAGTGACACCTCTAAATGTCTCGCTCGAGACTCCTCATCAAGAAAACGTTTTGGAGGAAAACTAAGTAGATCCTTAAACTTGATCCCCAACTCCCTCACTGACATGCTCCCTTGATGAAGGGAGTGTATCTCCTTCCTCTTCTCTACCTTCATCATGGAAGAGAGGAATTCTGCCTGGAATTTACTCTCCATGTCAGACCATGAAACATCAGCCTCCCTCTTCTCTCCAAGATATAGATTCCACCGTTGATGAGCTACTCCCCGCATCTGCCTTACAACCAGAGGAACCTAGTACTCTATCAGAGCCAAGATCAAGCTAAAAGATATCACCAGCTCCTCTATCCAGGTCTCTGTCTCCATGTCCGTGGTACTTCCCTCGTATTTCCCGAGGGTCTACCACTGAAAGGAATGAGGCATCCTCTACCACTGACCATCCTCCTCCTCTTGTTCATCCCTATGCTGATCAATCAAGTCAACCTCCTAGGCCCCGATCACCCGCACTACTCTTGGTCGTCATCCAGGTGTCGTTACTACAAGGTAAAGAAGGAATGCCAAAGCCCGAGTAGTGTAGAATATTTCTTTTAAATCTTTTTCATGGACTTCTTATTCATTTTAAATACAAAAAAATACCCAATCAACACAAGAAAACAAGTCATTATGATTCATTTACCATTCCTAGGGTCTTTACCCTGCAATCAGTGTAGCCACACTTGGTCGTTCGGTAGGCCCGGAGTCCTTACATCGGATCACAGGGGGCCCAAAAATCCTATGTCTTTGTCGGTCTTCCCGGGCCAATTTCATGCATCAAGACTGCCTAGTGATTTTTCCCTAACATCCTATGAAATCATCACTATGCCTAACCTATAGCTCCATAAAATCTCTCAACCTCCTCTGATACCATACTGTCATGACCCGCCTTCACCAAGACGAGAGAAGGGACAACAGATTTCCAGACCCTACCTTCTTACAATTGAAGGAGAGATAATGACCCCTCAAACCCTCCTTTAAAGGGTCCTGGTGGTGTGACTAGCACCATAGGTATAGAATCACTAACAAAATGGAATTCTTTTAAAATTTTATTTAGTAGAATTAGGATATAATATGGTACATCCCTAATCAATACCAAAACTGGATGTAAAAGTAAGGAAAAAACAAATCATTCCCATATGCATGTTCCTAAAGTAAGTGCTAAAAATATACAATATAACTCCAATGAAACTACCAATGAAAATAAAAAAACAACACCAAATGTCCCAAAATCCAAGCTAGTAAGTTCTCGCATGATCCCTGATGTCACCATGGAATCCTGAAAGTAGTTTATATATGTTGGGTGAGAATACATGAATAGTCACTAGGGAAAACCAAAGGCTCTCATGCAAAAGTGGGGAGGCATTCTAATGCCCCATAAGAAAAGGAGATAACTAGAGAACCAAGAGAGGAAACTATCCTCCCAAACCATACCATGGCACACTCCCCAAATAACGCAAATCAAGAAAAGTTATAGTAATAGCACATCAATATTTGGGTTCCCTGTGCCACTATCCCACTAGTTATTGAGGACATGATATGCGTCAATCCTCTCTCTCCATCTTCACCGTAGTCCTAATGCCACCCCCACTCGCACACACCTGGGCTACCATAATCACACATCCCACCCACAAACACCTAGGTAATTAGTACCACACATCCCACACACACCTTGTTCTGAAAAACTACTGTCACGCTCGGAGACACATGAGCCTCATCTCAAAGACACTTGGGAAACAACCTACCCACACACACCTAGGCCAACCCCCACCACGTACCCTTCCCCAAGAATCTAGGGATATATTGGACCTCAGGCCGTCATATCCTACCTGAAAAGTATTGGGATATTCGGGAAAGGGAGCAGAAAAGGAGCTAATAAACAACCACAAATAGGAGTGTTGGGAAAAACACACTCCACCATGAAATTTGGGTGTTCGACACGAAGTGATTAACATGGGTAGGGAATGATTAAGAAACATAAGAACTACAATTATATATATATGTAACAAGCACTCATCCTAGCCATGGGTTTCAAAAACCGTCCCATACACAAGCACCCTCATTACTATTTATTCATAAGAATCATAATAGCCACAACCCCATCATAACTCATTATCGGAAAACAATTCCCCATTGAACCCATTCATGTTTTCATATTCAACTACTTCCATTTAAGTAAATTATTCACTACTTGAAAACTAACAGGCATAACCACAAGCCAAGTAAAGGAATATAGACAAACAACAAATTAAGCATTCACACTCGGTTCTCTTGTACTGTCACAACAACAAAAGGGATTTGTGAGATCCCTCGAAGAGTTGGAACCTAACCAAGCCCCACTATACATCCCCACATGGCCTCAGATCCAAAATCCAACAACTACACCACAATCGAGGATCCCATCCCCATCCACGTTTTTTCCCAAGCATCAACCATCAACATCACTAGAATAGAGAAATGGATTTTTAAAATTTGAATATGCCATTCATTTTGTTCGGTCTTTCTGTTTGCTTAACCAGGGTGATCACACAAGGATTCTTATTCCCTGGGAATCTATTTAATCTATCAAGTTTACATGATTAACTGGTTTCAATATTACATCCATTCAATCACATAAATATCAAGAAAAGCATAGGTTCATTTGTATACAAGAAAAGGCCAACAATGCCCTGATTTTCAGTGGGCATAATCTCGTACAATTCACAACACATAATCAATGATAAAGAGTACAACAGAAACATCATGCACACCCCCTTCATTATATAAAATTATGTTTGTTATCTTCATTATTATTTTGGTTCCTCCATCCCCAAGGAAACAATATCATGTCCACCCCGCATGATACATAATAAAAAGAGACGAAGGGAAAACCCTACTTGAATGATCAAAGATAGATGTTTTTCTCCTGGAACCAACAACTGGGGCTGCAAGAATTGTAGGGGGGAACTCAGAAGACACTAAAAATGATCCGGAAAGGCACCTACATAGGCCACCACTCGCCTTAGGAAGGGGGACTCAAAACGCACCAAGAAGAAGAAGGAAAAGAGACCAACCAGGAAGAAAGAATTATCGTGCGATAAAAAGGTGATATCCAAGCATTATGTGATATGAGGATATTTAGTGGGTTTAAAGGTGGATCATGGTTTCATCTCACATTAGATGGTTACACATGACATAATTAATTGTTTATTTAATAATTCACATTGGTGGGGTGTCCAAAACAGTTGTAAGTTAATGGATTTCGTTTAAGATAGGAAAACGGGTCAATTGGGGGTCTCCGCACTCCTAGGGTATTTAAAACAATGTTTATAGTGATAAAAATGGCTTTGAACCACATTAAAAAGATTAAAAGAATTAAATATAGCAATATAGGAAAAAGTGTTGAAGGAAAACCCAAACACCCCTCTGTGGCCGATGGGTGATTCTAATAGTTGAAACCGATCGGTGGAGCTTATCGGGTGAAGATGATCCCATGAAGATGATCCTGTGATGCTGATCTGTGAAACCGATCTGTGAAACTGATTTTGTAAACTGATCTGTGAAACCGATTTCGTAAAACCGATCTGTGAAACGGATTTGGTGCAACTGATCTGTGAAACTAATATGGTGAAACTGATCTGTGAAACCGATCTGGTGAAACCGATCTGTGAAACCGATTTGGTGAAACCGATCTATGAAACTGATTTGGTGAAACTGATCTGTGAAAAATATATGGTGAAACTGATCTGTGAGACCGATTTGGGGAAACTGATCTTTGAAACCGGTCTTTGAATCCAATTTGGTGTAACCGATCTATGAAACCGATTTAGTGAAACCGATCTGTTAAACTGTTTTGGTGAAACCAATATGTGAAACCGATTTGGTGAAACCGATCTTTGAAACTGATCTCTGAAGCTGATTAGTGGAGCTGATCATTGAAGCTGATCAGTGAAGCTGATTAGGGAAGGTGATAGGTGAAGCTAATATGTTCAGCTGATCAGTGAAGCTGATTAGTGAAGCTGATAGGTGAAGCTAATATGTTCAGCTGATCAGTGAAGCTAATCTAGGAAGATGGTCAGGGATGCTTACCAGTGGAGCTCATCAGTGAAGCTGATCTGTGGAGTTGATTAGTGAATTTGGTCAGTGAAGCTGATCATTGGAGTTGATTTGTGCAACTGATTAGTGTAGCTAATTAGTGGACCAGATCTATTTAGCTGATGGTTGGGACTGATCGATGTGTCTAGGACACCCCAAAACTTAGAATTTTGGAAAATTAATTGACTAGGAGGGTCTGCTCCATTACATGTAGTAAATACCTATGTAATTTGGGATAACTGGAACATATAATCCTCATACATCAGTGATAGATTTATATCAAAAACTATAGCATCTTCAGACCCATGCTACTATAGTGGAATCACATCCCAAGGTATAGTGGTATCCAGAAATCATAATAATTTTTCTCATAGTGTTACAGCATTAGTACATCTATAAGACCAAATCCACAGACCAATAGAACACCTAACAAACTAGAAATATTCCTACCACATAAACCCCAAGGATTCCATTATTCATCATTTCATTTCCCATATCAAAAGAATCACCTATTTGATGTAAAAAAATCCAAAAATAGAGAAAGACATGAGAAACACGATTTTCAATAGAAAAAACCTCTCTCCAAACATGATACAAAAAAATAAACTTAGGGAATATGTTTTTAACCACCACACAATCCATAAAACACATTTCGAAAAAGATATAAATCAGTATATAATCATGAAATAATGAAAAAAATGAATCACCTGCTTAATTATTGAAAATATTATGAAATTGATTGAAAATTACAAAACAAACCATGAAGATACTATATAATGGAATGAAAAAACATTAAAATCAAGATAAAACCTAATAAATCTTCATTGAACTCATATTAGGTAAAAAATATATTAGATAATGGAGATCCAAATAATGAAGGATTATAAGACCATGATAAAGGAAAATATGAAAATAGAGGCTCACTAGTCGATTTAATGAATATCCAAGGCTACATATCACCAACGGATTGATGTTTGAGGGAGAAAGGGAGATTTGGGTACCACATTTAAGTAATATAATGCTTAATTAGGTGAACCATGAGGTTATGGTTCTTAAAATTGAAACATGAAAGAGATAAATTTCAATAATTAAAATATTCTGGGTAGGCCACATAGTTTCATGGTGACATCCCGCATTTTTATTACATAACTACTCATTACATAAAACAAATTTAACATGTTTGAAGATCTTTTGGGTTTAATGTCTTGGAAATAAGGAACATAATACATGAAAACAACATAAAAATTTCTCCTAAACCACTCTTAAGGCTTCATCATAGGTTTATCGTAAGTAAAATTACTAAATCTCATAACTTCAATACATACATCAAAGAAAAGGGTGAGTAGAAATCTCAGAAAGGAAAACAAGTGAAACAGTTGTCATACGATCTTGAGAAATATTAATAAGCGCATGATAAAAATCATAAAGATGTCAGAAATGGAATATTTGGAATATAATGATAAACATAACATGAATAATAACTTCAATATGTGGCTATAATATTTCATTGAGACATTCTTGTACATATCACTAAGGTTCATCCCACAGGTGTCATAAAAATTACCAAGGTTATTCACCTAGGTATCGTGAAACTAGTCATCTCTAGAGATTAATTTATTTCCCAATGCATTAGAGTGCTATCATGGTGCACCCTTAATATTTATTTCTTTTCATGTTACACACATAGATCATAATAAAAAATTTCATAAATAACCCAAATAGAATAAAAGAAATGGTTTTCATGTCAAAATCGTGACGTTTTAAAAGTACTTAAAAATAAGATAATTTTGTCATTTATTACCCATGGAATGGGAGTGAGGGTTATATGTATGTAAATTATATAGTCAAATATATCATTTTTATGTATTTATGAACAACCATAGAAATGAAATATGTCTGGGTATTCACATAAATAAGCAAGATAATTTAATGATAGAATGAGAGAGAAATTTTGAGACGAAAATTCTGCAGCATAATAGCTATATAACATGATTTTAGATTACATTGAAAAGAGAGGGGACAAGGGTCACACAATAATAAATAAATCATAAAATAATATGGGAAAATAATAATATGAAATAGGATCAGGTTATGGATATTTGATGGAAGTAGCATATTAAAATGAAACTCGAAGAAAAAGTAAAGAAGTGATTTCTTTTACGAAAATTCAGCAGCCTAACCGCATCACGTAAGGATTCATGAAATCATTTGATGAGAGTAGAAAGGGTCTCTCCTAATTTGGAAATGAAATGGACAATATTGAAGTTATATAATAATAATCCCCCACATAATAAAATGGAACTATAAGACATAACAAAAAGGAAGTCATGACTTAAAAGAGGAGGGTGAAAGGATCCCTTACCTTGAAGAGTAACTATGAAAGCATGAAGGTCAAGATCATGGGAGGCTTGATGGAAACTTGGGAGGACACCTTGTTAGGTAAAAATACCATAACATCATTGAGGAGGTTTATGGAATGAAATTAATGAGGGAAATGGATTGGTATTTATATGAAAAAGTTAGGGATTAAATTATTAATTTCCAAGGGACAACTCATTGGTGGTATTTGCAAAACAATGGGCTTGCACATGGTATTGACCACATGGGACACCTACTAGAATATATAACTATTCAGAAGTCTACCAGAAATCTTACATCATTAATGATGTCATTAAACACTCGAAACTCAAAACTATATTTTTACTATTCACCAAAAAATCAATTATTTCAGAAAAATCCCAAAAATTAACTCTAACCTAAAATTGATGCTCTACATTTAAAAATGAACTCCATTTTATGAAAATAATTTACTAAATATTTTAATTTAAATTTCAAATAAAATCATTATTTATTCAAAAATTAAAACTCTAAAACTATAACTCATTTTTTAACTCATAAAGAAAGTAATCAGGGGACCATATAATTATCGAATAACCATAATAAAATAAAGTAAGATTTTATGATTAAATTTTATTAAAATATATTTCCATTTTAAATTATAAAATAAATTATAAAATTGTAAATAAAATATTTATGACATACAAAAATACAAAAACATATACTATGATCGTTTTTACTTTTAAGATGTTTAAATTTTATTTATAGATTCATGGGTGAAGTTTCTATTTTTTGGCCAATTTTACTATTAATTTCTATTCATATGGGTATGTTACTATTCATACATTACAATTCAATAAAAACCATGTTGATCATATTAAAATCTAAAATTCTAACTAATCACAACATTAGAAGACAATTTTTTGAAAATCAATTCACATTATTAATTATATAATGTTTACATAAATATTTTAAAATACCATTTTTCAAAAATTATTTTGTAATATTGAACTATAAATTCACCCTACATATATCAGGATAATTGAAATTCACAAAATTTACCACAAGAAGAAATACAAATTTTATTTATATTAAATAATTACAAAAATTAGGTAAGGTAACATTACATATCCCCTTATAATACCTGTGTAGGACATTAGTGTAAGATATGCTATGTTGATAGAGTCCTAGGGCGACGTAGACCACATTGCCCGAGTGATGATTTATATCCACATGAACTTCTCCCATAGCTGATTCTGTTCAATCTTCACCAGTTGATGTTCGGCTTGGGCTTCATCTAGAGAAAATCCAAGTGATGCAAACTCCTTCCCAAGATTCTATATATGGGCTTCATATGGAACAAGTCTACTGGATGATGCCATCGACTCTTCATTCTGTATTAATTATCCAAGATAATTTGACTTTATAAACAATAAATGTAACGTTAAGAATTTAGTTTCCAATGGTCATATTGACAAATTTCCATTTAACATTTGAAACCCAACAATCTCATTTAATTATACTCACTTTATTAATTAAATGATATAGTTTTGTTGAGTATAAAATAAAATAACATAAAAATTTAAGAAAGAATATTATGAAAAAGTTCAGGTCATCGCATTATTCCCCCTTTAAGATATTTCTTCCCCAAGATTTTAACCTCTACAATATGAATGGAAAAGGTGTTGGTACTTTTTCCTCATAGACTCCTCTAGTTCCCAAGTGGTTTCCTCACATTTTGGGTTCCTCAATAACACATTAACAGGTTGAGTAGTCTTGTTGCATAGAAACTTGTCTCCACGATACATGATCTTCACCAACTGCTCCCCATAAAATAGGTCATGTTTTAATTGTACCACCTTTGGGTTTAGTATATGTGAAGGTTTGGGTATATTCGCCCTCATGAGGGATACGTGGAAGAAATCATCAACTTGTGGTAGATTTGGAGGAAGTTCAAGCTGATAGGCCACTATTCCCACGCGATCAATGATTTCATATGGGCTAATGTACGTAGGCCTTAGCATCCCTTTCTTCCCAAACCACATGACTCTCTTACAAGGTAAAATTTGAAGAAATACTATGTCACCTACATCAAACTCCAAGTCCCTTCGATGGTTGTTAGCATAGATCTTTTGCTATCTTTGAGCATCCTTAATGTGTTGCTGGATGGCGTGGACTTTTTCTGTCATATCCTACACAAGATCAGGCCCAAGAAGCTTTCTCTCACCAACTTCATCCCAATAAGTAGGAGTTCTACATCGCTTATCATATAAAGCATCATAGAGTTCTATTTGAGTGCTCGAGGGTAATATGTTGTTTTAAAAGAACGTAACTGAAGGGAGATATTGATCCCATCAACATTTAAATTCCATGGAGCATGTTCTCAGCATTTCCTTTAGTGTTTGAATAGTCCTCTTATATTGGCCATCAGTTTGGGGGTGATAGGCCATACTGAAATTCAATTCTATGCTCAGAGCATGTTGATATATTCTATAGAATTTTGATGTGAACCTTGGATCACGATCTGATAAGATAGAAAGTGGAACTCCATGCATCCATACAAATTCCATCACGTAAATCTTGGCACGTTGATCAAGAGAGAAATCTTTTTGAATGGGGATAAAATGGGCAGTCTTGGTGAGACGATCAATAATAAACCATATCGCATTGTTTCTTTTGGAAATTCTTAGGAGACTGGAGACAAAGTCTATAGAGATATTATCCAACTTCTAGAATGGTATGTGTAGTGGTTGTAATACCCCTTTAGGATGTTGTCACTCCGCCTTCACTTGTTGACATACCAGGCACCTTGAAGTGTAGTAAAAAATCTCTCTTTTCATATTATCCCACCAATAATGATCATAGAGGTCCCTATATATTTTTGATCATCCATGATGTATAGAGAAAGTAGATATATGAGCTTCATCCCTCAGATCCATCTTTTTTTCCGGTACAGATGGAACACATAGTCTAGTATGGCATTTCAGTGCACCTTTTTTTATCATTAATGATCTTTGGAAATTTTCCATCCATCACAACCTCAAACATCTTATGTAAAAAATGATCCTAATTCTGGTCTTTCTTGATCTTCGCTAGTAATAACTATTGAGAAATCATTTGGGATAGTGTTGATGATGTCCATTCCCTTAAAATTTCCATGTCCATCTTCACTAGGTCATTGATCAAAGGATCCATTTGAATCCCCATCATGGAAAGAAGAATTGGGTATTTCCTGCTTAATGCATCATCGAATTTTTTTTTCTCTACCTGGATGATAATAAAATGAATAATCATAGTCTTTGAGAAGTTGCGACCATATATTTTTTATCTTGTTAAATTCCTTTTATAAGAAAATATACTTCAAACTTTAATGGTCTGTGTTTATATCACATTTCTCCCCATAATGAGAGTGCCTCCATATCGTCAGAGAATAAAAACCGTATCCATCTCCAGATCATGCGTAGGATAGTTTATCAAACGAGTCTTTGACAATCGAGGTTCATAAGCGATGAATTTTTCATTGTTCATGGGGATGAACCCAAGACCTTTCAAAGATACATCGCTAAAAATAACGAATCCTTATCCACATGAGGGTAGAGTTAACATGGGTGCAGTAACAAATCTCTTCTTCAACTCTTGGAAACATTCCTCACACTCCTTTGTCCATATGAACTTGACCCCTTTTTGAGTTAATACGTAAGGAATTACGTTTAGAAGGATCCTTGGATCCCCCAAACTCAGTGATATATATATACCAAAAACATAGCATCTTCTTGAAATTTCCACTATAGGGGAATCACAACCTTGGGTTCAATGGTCTCCAACAAAAATAATATTTTATCATATTGTTGTAGTTTCAATCGTACAATGAGACCCAACCCACAGACATACACGACCACCTAGCGTACTAAAACTAGTCTTCCGAACAAAATGCCTTGGATTACCATCTTATCTATTGCATTTTCCATATCACATGATTCCTGTATTCCACATCCACTCATCCACAAACTAAAAAATATGAGAAGCACCGTTTTTATAGAAAAACCTCTATCAAAATCATACACGAACATATAAACATAAAATACATGTTTTTCCCCACCACATAATCCATAAAACACATTTCAAAAACATATCAATCATTCAAAAATAATGATACAACGAAAATGTATAAAATCACCTACTTATTTTGTGGAAGCATTGGTTAATTAACTCAAAATTAGAAATCAATCGAAGAAGATACACTATAAAATAAAGAAAAATAAAAATCAATAAAAACACAAAAAATCATTACTGAACCCACTATAGGGAAACCAATCTACAGGAGAAGGCAGAAAAAGAGAATGAAGGAATATAAGACAGAGAAGAAGGAAAAGATGAAAATAGAGGCTTACATGTTCATTTCCTGAATATCCAAGGCCATATATCACCAAGGGATTGATTTCTGATGGAGAAATCAAAAAGTGGGTGCCACGTCTAGGGAATATAAGCCTGAATGGGGTAAACAAAGGTGGTAACGTTCATAAAATCAAAACATGAAAATTTTAAATTTGAACAATTTAAATGTATTGGGTATGCCACGTTGTTTTTCATCATGGTATTCCTAACCATGCACCAACCAATCGAGACTTATATACATATAGAAAATAGGCCACACTATTGATTGGGGTAGGGGGAATGCCAGTGTAGTATTCAGTCCACCTTAGGCAGGCCCACTAAATTAGGAACAAAATTACCCACTTACCCATAAGGTAGGACGTACAACCTAGATAGTGTCACTATCTACGAGGCACTGTGTAGTGCCCCAAACCCAGAAGCCACAAACCGATGCATTATTACACTTCTTTGGAATTTTTATAAGGAATATACTAATAAAGGGACATTCAATTTAACAGTCATGGATAGCCAAATTACTTAAATGATACCCCTAATACATTATGAAATAACAAATAAAAAGATGATACATATTAAAATAAAATAAACTACATCCCTGAAAGAATAATCAATAATATATTCTTCATAACATAGTGAATGAAACATAATAAGGGTGATCTCAAATGCTCAGTAAGGGTAAATAAAATAGAAGTAACAATGAATCAATATAAATGGAATGGTAAAAAAATGAATAAAAATTTCATTAATACAACTAGATAAATCATAATCAATATGGAAAGGTAAGAAACTAAAATACAATCCATTAATGAATAATTATAAAATTAAATAAATACAAAGATATGTGGATATAAAATATCATTGGTAAAAAATAATTGAGTCAAATTGATGGAAATTCATATTTATTAGATGACATGTTTCATAGGTAAATAGAACCAGTACCATGATGAACATTCACAAGACAGTTTATCTAAAGGGAAAAAATCCATCTAATGTGGCTGGACAACAATTTCATTTCATGATACTATTGACTCATCGAGGGGCTTTAATTCAATAGTCCCCAACCCATAGTCATTTTCTAAATGGTCGACAACTTGTGTCTACAAGTCCAATGTATTCCATATATTTAATAATTGAATAAAAAATATTACTTAAAAATACACCTATTGACAAATGAATATATATTTATCAATGATAACTTATTGGATGACAAGTCATATCAAGGGTTGTGTAAATTAAATCATTCTTGATGAAAAATAATATTTAAACATCTCATTGTGTCCCATACCATATTAAAACCATTAAATCATAATTACACATGTATTAAATGAAACATATAACATCATGAGAATAATTATATTCATTATACGACAATAAAAACGTCAGTATATACTCTAAATAAAAGTTTATTGGTGCATAATAATAATTATGTGTCAATGGAAGGTAAATTGAAGTGAAATCCATTACTTTAAACATCCTTTTGTTCTTTGGTATTTAGAATCCTGTATAGTCATTCAAAAAATGTTAAAAACTAATAAAATAACCACAAAAATGATTATAATATCTCATATTGACTACATAAAATAATGTTTTACCCATTTTTATCAATCATCTATTATTTTGACAATTTCGAGTGTTAATTTCCTAGTTTGTCTTGTATGTTTTATCATGTAATTTGTTGTTCATATAAAATATGTCATGGTTTAATCATCTCCAGAATTCAATCCATGAAAAAAATTGTGTTTTATATTCATTATATAATTATTTATAATGGTTCATAATATTTGGATATTAGACATGAAGTGCACTATTCATGGAGATGGTAGGTCGTACATACGCATGAACACTACTTTCATTTATTTGTTGTATTAAAATATTTAATGCTAAATCATACATATATATAGTATAATTATAGTATAATATATAAATTATATAAGTTATAAAGGTTTATTAAAAACTCCTTTTATTAGATCTATGTATTTCAGGAATGAATCATATCCCTTTGAATGGGCAATAGTCCACACTTCCTCAAACGAAATTATCATATTTACACAATATGGATAGAATAAAGGAATATTCTAAGTAAAAATTATATAAGAATTAGGCAACATAAATATCATATATACCATATATAAAGTGTGTGTTTCCATCATAATCTCCACCATGGGAGGTGGTAGGGGAAAATTGAACAACCATTGTTTCATGAGGCAATAGTTCATCGTACATATAAACAATAATTTTGTTACCCATTACCCAGTGGAAGGATTATGTCTAGGTATAAAACATATCATAAAAAAATAATAATATATTGAGGATAATGTTTTTCTAATGTAACAAAAAAACAATAATATTGGGAGTGGAGAAGGGAAATGAAATTTGAATGCAAGAGATAAAGGGTAACCAATTAATTTGGTAACATTTTTTGGAGGAAACCAAAACAATACTAGAATTTATTTCATCCTAATTTTATTATAATAAGTCTTGGATTGGGATGCTAGAAGACTATTCGGATAGACTTTGGATGAGATAATGTGTCTTGAGAGGTATGAGGAAGGATTGTAGATATTTCCTTATTATAGTGTAAGGGAAGTGATACTTCTATAAATAACAATATTTATTCACTATTAGGTGGAAATTACTACCTAATTTTTCAAAAAAATAAACATATAATTTATTAATGGATTATCATGTTCTATAAAAACCACATTTACATTAACATATTTTCTTTTTAATAATTTGGTTCATTAACATTTAAGATTCCCCATGTTTATCATTTTACTTTTATTAAAGAATCTAGAATTATAATTTAATAAATTTAAAAAATAATGATAAAATAATATTATATTAAAAACAATTTAGAGACCATAAATTATTAATATTATATATAATATATAAAATACAATTCTCATGTGTTTGGATATTAATTTTACAACAAACGCATGTGATGTGCTGAAACACTGCTTGAACCTAGATCGTGTTGACAATGTTTTTATTGTATAAGGGTCAATATGATAAACATAAAATATTAATTGGTCTATTAATATATCATACTTTATATATAATGGCAAATAAATATCACTTTAAAGAATATAGGATTATCATTAATTTTAAATCATTTAATAATAATCATTTTATAATAATCTCCTATTGTAAAATAACAATAATGTAAATATCAAAATTTTTATTTAATGTTAATTTTAAAATATCAATAATATAATATAATTCAAATATATTATATTTAAATGTGTGTAAAATATTATATTCAAATAAGTATATAAAGGCAAAAAATCAATCAATTGTCTTCACTTTTAATATTTATAGTATCCTTTATTTTAGTTAATTATTAAACAAATAATCACAACATTAACATTTCATAAGCATTTTATGTACATAAAAATCTATAAAAATTGTTGATAATTTTTAATGATAAAAATGACCCATATATATATATATATTTCAAAATAGTTTCTATAATTGGAAATATGGATTTATTACAAATCTTAGTGTTTTATAAATTTAAATGGTAAAGAATGTTCCTATTGTGTATTTTCCTTACATAACCTTTTATATATAGAACAACCATTTAATAATATCAAAATAACCCAAATATTTTAAAACCAATGGAGACATGGTCAAATTTTGGTAGAAATGGATTTTTGACACGATTCCAAGTATCTTGTTTACTTAATATTAATGTTTAGTCACTTATTAATGTTAATAATACATTAACCACCGTAAATAATATTAATCACATTCATTAATAATTTGCATCACAAAATTAAGTTGATATTATTAGACAAAAAATATCATACTAATTACAACAATGCACGTCCGATTTTCAAAATTCAAATTAATGAAGTGGAAAAATTAATATCAATGCTAATCCCACAGACGTGGCAAAATAATGAGTTTTTAAGCTAGAAAAATTATTAAAAGTGTGTAAGGTTATTATATTAAATCTAAATGTAAACTTGATTGTAATTAACTTAATAGTATAAATAGATTTATAATTTATCTAACGTGACTCTTAAAAAAAATATAATATATCATTAATAATTATTTGAATGAAAAGATTATTTTTAAATTAATTGCAGTATTTATCAATAATCATAAAAAAATAGTTTCTAATAAAAATCGAAAAACTCACCATATGATAATTTAGACATTATTAATTCATAAATAATGTATATTTTTTAAAATAAAATTCATAACTGTGATAAATTTTAGTTTTAAAATAGGTTCTCCATTAAAAGGTTGTAAAACTCAGTCTTTCATGTAACGCAAGTTGATTTTGTGTCGTATGTAGTGTATGATTAGAATTATGTATAAAGTATGCCATCATAAAAATTATATTTATTATAAAAGTAAAATATTGTAATGTATTGGGGTATCATTAAATACCTTATAAATAGAATGATCTCAGTTTTAAATTTAAATAAATTCACCAGATTGGAAGAAATGAAATAATTAGTTTCAAACATTTTAAATTAAACAACAGTTATGGTGGATTAAATAAGAATCAATCCTCGAAAACTTTTATTCTCTTCATTTGACATAAATGATTCATGATCTATATGATGAATGTTCCTTATCATTTTCTAAACCTAGGAACGGTTACATACATATAGTTTAACCTTAATATTAATGTACTCATTAGTATATCCATACATTATACTACAACCTCTAAACTAATATCCCATTATCCTAGATGGCTTTAAATTGGCTATCATTCCCATAGAGACTATAGAAACCTAACCACCTTGATATGGGAGGTAAAAATTAAAAAATATATGATAATTTCTAATAATTCTACACTAAAAGAATGTTCATGGTGGGAATAGACCTATTGAACGCATGTTCCCCTACCCCCACACTAATAGGAGATGCCTAATCAAACATCTAAAGGCATAAACGTAGATTTTTGGGATGGATAAAACTAACTATAACCACTATTATTCTCATTCCCATGGAACTTCTTTTTAATTTCATGAAATCGACAACTGACATGGCCAACTACTAAAACAATCCCGACAAAATCATAACATTATAATATTGTCAATTTATAAAACTATCACTCAATCGACCAAAAAAAGATATTCTTCAACGTAAATAATATATCATTGGATCATATATGATATTGAATCCCCAATTCAATTTTTTGAAAATTTAGCTTCTCATTTGAAGCTATCACTATTGAAAACTGAATGATCTCTTCAAAATAGTTGGCATATGACAACATAGTCCGATCTCCACATTGGAATTATTGAAAATCAAAGGTGTTCGTAATTGACATGGTATAAGGGTAATAATACAAATTGAAGATGGCCTTAATGTATTTCCAACCCATATT
Organism: Viscum album; assembly: GCA_963277665.1. Taxonomy (NCBI): domain Eukaryota; kingdom Viridiplantae; phylum Streptophyta; class Magnoliopsida; order Santalales; family Viscaceae; genus Viscum; species Viscum album. Next base: position 173,034,936 of record OY728160.1, read on the forward strand.
CTCATGCTTCTCGGTCTGAAAAACTGATTCAACCCACCAAAAATTTGGACATTGCATTAAAAATAAATCACATTTCACCATAACTACATCTTGAGTCACAAGAATCCAAAAAAATAATGTGTATTATTTTCTTCAAATCCTCTACATATTGTTGATCCATGGTACCATAGATGGATGAAATCCATTTAATGAAGAACTCAAGGTAATTTTCATTTTCCTGAACCTAGTTCGATCTCATAAACATGAGAAGGACCATATCCCTCTCCCTAATCCAATTCTGAAATAGAATGAATAAAAGCGCCAACTAACATATGGTCAACTAGAAATGTAAGTTCCTCTTTGGACTCTTCATGTGGTTGTTGATGACGTCTCTATGGATGAATGATGATACAATAACATATATACACAAGGAAACTATCAATACATCATTATTAATATTTTCTGTCAAAACGACTCTTACACACTATTTTAAATCAAATCCAAAACCAAAAAGTCAAAAGTAGAAATTCACAAAAACGCCAACAAATATCATTTTCCATGAACAATATTTATCATATACATGTCATTTAGTGGAGAAATCAATCCAAATCCTATGCATCCAATGGTGACTAAATACATAGTAAACGATTTTTTGGAAAGAAACCTCGATTATAACTAGAACCTTATGAATCAGCTACCATATCTATTATTTTTCTAGATTCTCCCAAATTTCATGACCCAAATAAAATACAAAAATTATCACGTAACATTTTTTCCGAAGCCATTTGAGGCTTCCATACAGAAATTACACACAACCCGGTCCATGTTAGGTCTCGATGGGGGTTTCCAATCCCTATAGGATAGAATATAGTTATTATTAATCATAAATAACATATGGGAATGATTTATCAAATAAAAAACATCCTAAAAACAACAAAAACAACAGAAAATCACATCATAAGATTTATCCAAAATAATAAGTACAGACATGACAATACGTAAAAATTTACAAATTTAATAATAAAAAATTGTATAGGGATTGTGAACAACTACAAGACCAATAACCAGGAAATAATGTGTCTAACACCCTGATTGCACAACCATCAAGACCTACAAGATGATAAACCTAATGAAATCATATCCACCACCACCAATGTAGAATAAATTTTCATTACCTGCATCAAACATAACAATCTCAATAAACTCCTCTAGCTGTTGGAGGGTGTGACCAGTATCTTAGTAGGATACCACCAAATGTGACTCCATTTTATAACAAATAAATAAAATTAAATTTTCTATGTTTATATAAATGGATTTATTTTTTTAAAAGGAACATTCATTGAAATTAAAAATTAGATTGTATCAATAATAATAAGATATATTATAATAATAACCTCACATGATAACCGTAGTGTCACGACCCACCTCCACCATGATTAAGGAAGGGACAATAGATTTCCAGAACCTTTCTTCTTATAGTTGAAGGAGAGATAATGACCCTCGAAACCCACCTTCAGTAGGTCCTAGAGTGGCAACTAGAACCAAGGGTATAGAATCACACACAAAGTGTAAGGCATCATTGTTTTATCTACTAGAATTGGGATATAAGATAGTACATCCCTAATCAACACCCGAACTGGAAGTAAATGTAAGGAAAAAACAAACTATTACCATATGCGTGTTCCAAATGTAAGTGCTACAAAGTTACAAGAATACTCTACGGAAAGTACCAAAGAAAAGAAAAATAGCAACATCAACTGTCCCAAAGTCAAAGCTAGTAAGGACCTGTATGATCCCTAAAGTCTTCCTGGAAACAAGAAAGAAGTTTATATATGTAGGGTGAGTATACAGGTTTACTCAGTAAGGAAAACCAAAGGCTCTCGTGCACAAGTGGGGAGGCATTCCAATGTCCCATGAGAAAAGGAGATAACGAGAGCACCTATCAAGGAAACTATCCACCCAAACCTTACCAAGGCAAACTCCCTAAATAACGCAAGTCAAGTAATGTAATAGTAATAGCACATTGATATTTGGGTAACCCACGCCAGTTTCCCACTGATTATTGAGGACATCCTACACGTCCAAACTCTCTTGCCATCCATACCGCAATCCCACTACCAAACCCCGCCCACACACACCACAGCATCGACTATCACACATCCCACCTGAAAATAGTTGGGAAATCACTACCAAACATCCCGCACTAAACTAAGTCCAAACAAATACTTCCATGCCTAAAGACACTTGGGCCTCATCCCGATGTCACTTGGAAAACAACCTACCCACACACACCTAGGCCAACTACCACCATGTACCATGCCTGAAGAATCTAGGGCTATAATGGACCTCAGGCTATCACAGCCTACCCAAAGTGTCTTGGGCTATTCGAGAAAGGGAGCATAAAAAGTGCTAATAACCGGCCACTCCTAGGAGTGTTGGGAAAAACACCCTCCCCCATGAAATATGGGTGTTCTTCTCGAAGTTCTTAACATGGTTGGGGGCGCGAATAAGAAGCATAAGAACTAAAATTATATATATAGTCAACCGACACTCATCCCAGTCTAGGGTTTCCAAAACCATCCCATACACAAGCTCCCCCGTTACTATTCATTCATAAGAAGCATAACAGCCACAACCCTGTCATAAATCATTCACGAAAAACAATTCCCCATTGAACCCATTCATGTTTTCATATTCAATTAATATTATTTAAGTAAATTCTGCACTACCGGGCAACTAACAAGCATAACGACAAGCCAAGGAAAGGAAAACAACCAAACAAAAAATTAAGCATTCACACCCGGTTCTCTTGTAAAGTCACAACAACAAAAGGGATCTGTGAGACCCCTCGAAGTATTTGAACCAAACAAATCCCCACAATATAGCCCCACATGGCCTCATAACCAAAATCCAACAACTACACCACAATAGAGGATCCCATCCCCATCCACGTTGCTTCCCAAGCATCAACCGTCAACATCACCAGAATAGAGCAAGGGAGTCTTCACATTTGAATATTCCATTCATTCAGTTTCGTCTTTCCATTTGGTTAACCATTGTGATCACACATATATTCTTATTCACTGGGAATCCATTTAATCATCCATGTTCAGGTGATTAACCAGTTTCAATGTAACACGCATTCAATCACATAAATATCCATAAAAACAAAATTTCATTAGTGCATAAGAAAAGACCACAAAAGGCCATGAGTTTTAGTGGTCATAAGCCCGTACAATTCACAACACAAAATCAATGATAAGTATTACAGTAGAAACATCAAGAACACCCCTTTCATTATTTAAATTTCTGTTTATTATATTCATTAATGATTGGTTTCATCCATCCGCACAGAATCAATAGCATACCCACCCCGCATGATACAAAATAATGAGAGAAGAAGGAGAAACCCTACTTGAATGATCAAAGATCGACATTTTTCTCATGTAACCAACAATTGGGGATGCGCGAATTGTACGGGAGGAACTCATAAGACTCTTAGAATGAGAAATAAAGGCTCCAGAACAGGCACACCACTTGCCTCTGGAAGGGGGACTCCAAACGCACCAAGAAGAAGAAGGAAAAGAGACCAGTGAAGAAGAAAGAATTATCATCGGATAAAAATGTAAGATCCTAGCGTTACCGGTTATGAGGATACTAAGTGGGTTTAAAGGTGGATCATGGTTTCACCATGCGGTTAGACGGTTACACACGATGGAATTAATTTTTTATATAATAAT